>CM077645.1:15895849-16520849 GCA_039707465.1 Rhabdophis nuchalis
AGGAATCGACCAGGTTCAGACGTTTAAGACCTCCTGCCTTTCCCACCCCCATTCCTTTTTTTTTTTAATGAATTATGTCTCTAACTTCCTCTTCTCTGAAACTTGTCTGGGGTGTCTTGGAACATGGTTTGTTTCAATGCACAGCATCGCTTGTCTTTCGGGTGGGTGGGGGGACATTCTGGAAACAAGACGGTTGGTTGGTTGTCTGGGGTGAGGGGAGGGAAGCTTGTTCCTTTTTTGGGATGGGAGAAAGAGGAGAATCCAGGAAACAGGTGCCTCCTTGCCTGTTTTGCAAGTTGTGGCAGCGTGCCGCACACACACACACACAAAAATCAGGGTGGGACAATTGTCCGCATTCACCATTTTCTTGCTGACGTTTCATGACCCAACTAGGGAACATTATCAGTGCTAGAAGGAAGGGGTATTTGCAGGGAAGAGGAGGACTGTGGGGGTCCTTGGTTGGTTGGGAGCCCCCGATCCACACCTTGCAAAATAACCAGACAAGAAGGGGCTCATCTGGATGCCCGAGAGACACCCCCCCACCCAGGTGAAGTGAAATGTAGAATCTTTTTTCTCTCTCGTTCTCAAAAACGGTGAATTAAAAGTAATATTTTCTAGCCATCTCTTGCTTGTATATGGCAAGAGGCTCTTACTGTAGAATGGATCTGGGGACTGTGAAACATTTGGGGGGTGGGGGGCAACCGGGCCTGTTTAAAATGAAATGACATTAACAGTAATTTGGAAATCCTGTTTTTTTTTTAGCACTTTGACACTTAGGTTCTCCCCAAACGATGCCTTGCAATTCTGTCATTTTTTGGTACTCCAAGCGTTTTAAAAGATGCTCCCGGATTTGCTACCTAGGAGGGGAATCCTGTTAGTGACCATGTACATTAAGACACACAACTCTTGTACTCTAAAGTGTATTTTTCTTCTTCTTCTTCTTCTTCACTTCTCTCAGTTATTAGAACCTCGCTCAGGTGTGGGCATTGTTTTATTTATTTTTTTACAAATACAATTTACATCAGCTTGCGTGCATTGGCTTTGGGAAGGAAGGCAAATTGCATTTTGCATGTGGGTTCTCCTGAATGGATGGGCTTGTTGTTGCCCACAGATGGATAAGCAAATAGTCCCAACGCAACAGTCCTGTTTTCCAAAATGCAAAGAGGGGTTTGTGGGGTTTTTTTTGCAGACAATATGGTGCCATTTCTCACCACTTCTGGCCGAAATGATGCAGCAAAAGGTGCTCTGCAGTGTAGTCTGTCAAGTTGCTCCTAGCGTCAGAGCAGCCCTGCTTTCTACCATTTTGGTTCCAGAGAATATGGAATGCAAGCTAGATTGGAGTTATTAAGTCTTAATCAAAGCTTTGCCAGGAAAAAAAATTATAGTCTTCCTCGTCGCATACAGTACGATGGGAGAAAAGCAAGGAGAAAGCCCTTACGATTTTGTATCACAAATGTTAACGAAACAAGGCCTTCCCAAGTCATTCTTGCTTTGAGCCAGAAGCACATGGTTATGGACCCTCAAAACATTTTAGGGAGTTTCAGGAAATAGCATTGATTTACCTTCTTTAATTTATTTCAAACTAGATTCCTGCAGCACCTGAAGTCAGAGCCCAATTCACGTTACCTACTAGTTATATATACATAAAGTTGTCAGTCTTTCTTGGTTAAGTATGGATCCCCATTGTTTATCCATTTCCCCATTTTTTTTTCCTTCTTAGACAACCACCGTGTAAAAGATATATATGATGCATTTTGGAGGTTGCAATTGATTTGGATGCATCCAAGACCCCAACCTCTGACGAGATTAAACGGAATACGTTTAGCTCTGGTGGTTTTTCTGCAGCATTCGATGGGAGCACGTAGACAGTTTTAAAACATTTTCTCCCATATTTCGTGGAACAATAGAGTGGGTTTGAAAAGACACGCGTTAAAATGCCAGGTTTTTGAGATGTGAAAAAAAACCAAAAAACCCCAGACCAAGATAAATCACTTCAGGATTTTCCACACACACACACACCTTTAGCATAAGGTGTTCCCTATAAGGTTTTCCACAATTTAATGGAAAAAGAAACTGAAATGTTTTATTGGGGGGGGGGGAGGGAAATAACAGTAAAATGTACAATAATGTAGTTACATAAGTGTGCAAACCCTCTTATTCATAGGCCTGTGGCTGTGTTTAGAATTAACCAATTGCGTTCAAATTGATGTTAAATAGTACCCTGTTTCCCTGAAAATAAGATCTCCCTGGATAATAAGCCCAATCGGGCTTTTGTGCACATGCGCTAAAATAAGCCTTCCCTGAAAATATTGCAACAGAGTGGCAGCCATGAGGTGACCACACTTGCCACCTCCTGCGCCTCAAAAATAATAAGACCTCCCCAGTGGTGGGTTTCTGCAGGCTCGCACCTACTCGGGAGAACCGGTTGGTGAAATTTAAAGAACCGGTGAGAGGGGGGTTCCACCGGCGTACCTGGAAGTAAATCTGGCCCGCCGCTGCCAGTGACCCAAAGGAAAGGAAAGGAGGAAGGAAGGAAGGAAGGAAGGAAGGAAGAAAGAGAAAGAAAGAAAGAAAGAAAGAAAGAAAGAAAGAAAGAAAGAAAGAAAGAAATCATCACAATTGAGTCCAAAATTTTGGTTGCTAAGCAAGAGCGTTGTTAAATGAGTTTCACCACATTTTAAAAGGTGGCCACTCCCACCTGTCACATGACTGCCAAGCCACGCCCACAAAATAGGCCACATCTACAGAGTAGGTTCTAAAAAATTTGAAACCCACCCCTGGACCTCCCTGAAAATAAGGCCAAGCGTGTATTTCGGGGATCAAAAGAAAATAAGACCCTGTCTTATTTTGGGGGAAACATGATAGTATACACCTGCCATCAATTAAAGTGTCTGATCAATTTACAAAGAGCTTACAAAGGGATTTCATTTATTGGAAGGTATCAGTCAGAAGAAGGATACTAAAAATTTCCAAGGTATTGGACATAACCATGGTATACGTTGAAGACCGTCATCAACAAGCAGAGAAAATATGGCACAACAGTTCTTAGAACTGAATATCTCTCCAAACATGATGGAAAAACAAGAGAACTGGTCCAAGAACCTGCCCAGAGGCCTAGAACAGGGGTCTGCAAAGTCTGCTCTTTTAAGACTGGTGGACTTCAACTCCCAGAGTTCCCCAGCCAGCATAGCTGGCTGGGGAACTCTGGGAGTTGAAGTCCACCAGTCTTAAAAGAGCAGACTTTGCAGACCCCTGGCCTAGAACAACCTTAAAGGAGCTGCATGAAGTTCTGAGAAGTACTAGTTGTGTAGTTCGTATGACAGCAATCACCTGTGTTCTTCATATGTCTGGGCTGCGAGGTAGGGTGACAAGGCAAAAGCCTTTAATTACAAAGAAAAACATCCGAGCCCAGCTACATTTTGCAAAAACCTACATCAGGTATGACAAAAGCATGCGGCAAAATGTGCTGGGTTCTGACAAGACCAGTTGAACCTTTTGGCCATAATTCCAAAAAGTATATTTGGCACAAGGGATGCAGTAGCTCAGCGGTTAAGACGCTGAGCTTGTCGATAAAAAAGGCCGGCAGTTCAGTGGTTTGAATCCCTAGCGCCGCCTAATGGAGTGAGCGCCTGTTACTAGTCCCATTTTCTGCCGACCTAGCAGTTGGAAAGCATGTAAAATGCAAGTAGAGAAATAGGAACTACCTTTGGTGGGAAGGTAACAGTGTTCCATGCGCCTTCGGCATTTAGTCATGTTGACTACCTGACCACAGAGACGTCTTTGGACAGCGCTGGCTCTTTGACTTTGAAATGAGTTGAGCACTACCCCCTAGAGTTGGGAACGACTAGCACCTATACGCGAGGGGAACTTTTATATTTACCTTTATATTTGGCACAAAAACAACACTGCACATCCCTAAAAGTACACCATGCCCACAGTGAAGCATGACAGTGGCAACATGCTTTGGGATGCTTTTCTTCAGGTGTAACTGGTGCTTTAATCAAGGTGGAGAGAATTATGAACAGCTCCAATTTTGGCACAAAACCTTTAGGCCTCGGCTAAGTTGCTGAAGTTGAAGAATTTCACCTGTCAACATGACAATTTATTTTCACATTTATAACCCTTACCCATCTCACCACAAAGGGACTCGGGGCGGCGAACAGAGATTTAAAATCAATTATACATAAATACAAAATATTTTTAAATAATAACTAAATTAAATCAATACCCTGCTTAAAATAAGTTTAAATTTAAAACCCAAATTGCAATTTTGATTTGTTATAAAATAATGGGTGTGGAGTAGATCATGCTAGGCCGGCCAGATGTAAATAATACGTTTTTAGGTGCCGGCGAAACAAGCGGAGGTCTGTGATGGAACGGAGGAACAATGATCCAAGACATACCTCCAGATCAACAACAAAAATGGCTTCACCAGAAGATCAAAAGTTATGGAATGGCCCAGCCCGAACCTGGACCTGAATCCAATTGAAAATCTGTGGGGTGATCTGAAGAGAGGGCTGTGCCCAGGAGATGCCCTCATAATCTGACAGACGTGGAGGACTTTTGCAAGGAAGAGTTGAGCCAAGATGTCTACCCCAAGGTTACCCCAAAAGACTGAATACTGTCGTAAAATCAAAAGATGATTCAACAAGGTACAGTATATGTTTTAAGAGTCTGTACCAGAGGTGAGGTGCTACCGGTTCGCACCGGTTTGGGTGAACCGGTAGTGGTATTTTGGCCTTGGTTGGAGAACCAGCAGCGACCCAGGCTGGCCACGCCCCTGAACCGGTTCCCTGGTTGCCGCTGCCAGAATGTTTTTTAGTAATTTTTTCATGTTCTCTGCATGCGCAGAACAATATACAGTCAACTGCACACGCATGCAAAGTTAAACCAGGACGCGTAGGAAGCGAACCAACAGCAATGCCAGCAGCAACCCTGGTGTGTACCTATACAATCACCCTACTTCATGGTTTTTATTTTCCCCCCCTAAAAGTTTATGTTTCAATTGAATTGTACATATATTTTATATTAAAAGGTGGGGGGGGGGGAATTCTGAAGTGATTTATCTTGGTCTGACTTTTTTGCCTCTCAAAAAAGCTGGCCTTTTTAACCGGGGTGGGTGGATTTCTCACATCCAGTGTATATTTTTTGCTATTGTTTTGTACATTGGGGATTTAATTTACCTCTCATGAATTATTTATTTATTTATTTGTTTATTTAAATTTCTAAACCGCCCCCTCTCCCCGAAGGGACTCGGGGCGGTGTACAGGAAAATTAAAAAAAACATCTAAAACCATAACAATACATACAAAATTAAAACCGAATTAAATATTAACCCTGTACTAAAATTATATAAAAACATTAAAACTATATCCCATTGAAACCAAATTAAATAATTTAAAAGTACAGACTGGGGCGAGGAGCATAAATAACCACCATGAGACTGGTAGAAACCATTGTTTAAAAGAAGCTATGGTGATGCGGTGGCTCAGTGGCTAAGATGTTGAGCTTGCTGATCAGAAAGGTCAGCAGTTCGGCGATTCGAGTCCCTAGTGCCGCGTAACGGAGTGAGCTCCCGTTACTTGTCCCAGCTTCTGCCAATGTAGCAGTTCGAAAGCATGTGAACGTGCAAGTAGAAAAAATAGGAACCACCTTTGGTGCTGACTCTTCGGCATTGAAACGGAGATGAGCGCCGCCCCCTAGAGTTGGGAACGACTAGCACCTTTACCTAGTTACTAATTAAAATTAACAAACTGGGGGTAGGACATTAATTAACAAAATTAACAATGGGGGCAGGACAAGAAGCAATGGGTGGAAACTAATCAAGGAGAGAAGCAACTTAGAACTAAGGAGAAATTTCCTGACAGTTAGAACAATTAACCTCTGGAACAGCTTGCCTCCAGAAGTTGTGAATGCCCCAACCCTGGAAGCCTTTAAAAAGATGTTAGACAGCCATTTGTCTGAAATGGTATAAGGTTCCTGCCCACGCAGGGGGTTGGACTAGAAGACCTACAAGGTCCCTTCCAACTCTGCTATTGTATTGTATTGTATTGTATCTTTTCAGGAGAACCAGGTTTAATACAAAACACGGGGGATACTAATGCAGTAGTATCCAGCGCAATTCCAGTCATAAAATATTTCAGAAGAAAGTACTGGCACCCTCATTTCCATAATATCCAGATGCAATCATCAGGTTTGAAGGGGCAACCTTATCTTATCCTTACGCCGCATAATGGGAGTGAGCTCCCGTTACTCGTCCCAGCTTCTGCCAACCTAGCAGTTCGTAAGCACGTAAAAATGCAAGTAGAAACATAGGAACCACCTTTGGTGGGAAGGTAACAGTGTTCCATGTGCCTTCAATGTTTAGTCATGTCGGCCACAAGACCACGGACTGCGACGTCTTTGAACAGTGCTGGCTCTTCAGCTTTGAAATGGAGATGAACACTGCCTCCTAGAGTCGGGAACAACTAGCACGTATGTGCGAGGGGAACCTTTACCATTACTTATGGTACTGTACCTACCTCCTTTTTTTTAATCATGGAAATTGTTTTTATGAGATGGGTAAGACTTAGTTTATGTGCCTGACACCAAGTTATGCTGCAGTGAGTTTGGCGGAGGTTTGTACCCATGTAAATGCTTCCCTAAGACTTCAATTTTAGCCCCTAGCAATAAACAGGCCTTGCATCCAAGTAAACGTGCAAAACTATAGCAGCTGATTAAAAGTACTTATTCCCTTCGTAGTTGATTATGCCTGCCTTCTGATGGACCAATGAGCGCTCTGCCTAAATCAAACATTTGCACACTCTTAATCTCTATTAACACGTTCCACCATGCATAGGGCAACGAGTGGCAGACGAAGTTTGGCTGGTTCTCTCAGTTCTGTTCTTGACATTGGGCACGGTGCCACCCTTGATGCCAACCTATTAGATACAGGTCTCCAGGGGAGAAAGGCTTCGTATGCACAACTCTAGGCTTGATTAATTCCCTTCCACATGATGAAGCCAGATTTGATCAGGTTACCAGCTGCCCCAAAAGTATACGCATAATGCTGTGCAGTACAGGTGTGGCATTATCCTTTGGAGATACACATTTGTCATGATTTCGTTAAATGTGATTTGATGACGCGGTAACTCAATGGCTAAGACGCTGAGCATATCGATCAGAAAGTTTGGCGGTTCGAATCATTAGCACTGCGTATCGGAGTGAGCTCCCATTATTTGTCCCAGCTTCTGCCAACATAGCAGTTTGAAAGCACGTAAAAATGCAAGTCGAAAAATAGGAACCGCCTTTGGTGAGAAGGTAACAGCGTTCGGTGTGCCTTTGGCGTTTAGTCATGTCGGCTACATGACCACGGAGATGTCTTCGGACAGCACTGGCTCTTTGGTTTTGAAACAGACATGAGCACCGGTCTCTAGCTGGGAATGACTGGCACATATGTGCGAGGGGAACCTTTACCTCTGCAGTAAAAACATACACAATCTAATTTGACTATGTGAACTTTTCCAGAAGTCCAACTTTGAATTCAGTAAGGCTCCCAGGTAATGTACCCATGTAATATACCCTGTGGATGACTACTCACGAGTAAAATTCCTATTTATCTTTAATGGGTTAGTTCAGGAGCCTATAAACTTGGCAACTTCAAGACTTATGGACTTTAACTCCCAGAATTCTTCTGCCAGCAATCCTGGCTAGGGGATTCTGGGAATTGAAGTCTAAAGTCTTAAAAGGCGACAAAGTTTGGAGATCCCTTAGTTAGATTCCCAAAAAGGATGTCATGCTTTTAACCCTCTTTCAGTAGAAAGAGATAGAGAAACATGCTAGGTATATCTAAAAATACACATTTTTATTAATTTTTGTATCGGCTTGAACCTGTGTCTCTCTAGTTTTGTTCTACTTATTGTGCCAAAATGGACACAAAGAACAACTCCAGATCTTCCTTAACCAAAGTCTTTTAGATATCTAAAAACTTAAGACCACTATATCTCTTTCTCTTCAGTTGTCTTCTACACATTTTTTAAAACTATTTTTCACTGGACTTTCCTAGATAGCCTCCTCTGAACTTTTCCCAATGTTTTAAGAGTGCAGTGCCCAGAATTTGGGTCAGTCCAAACCAAGGCAGATATTTTTTTGCCATGATTTGGATTCGGTGCTTTTATGAATACATTTCAAAATCACATTTGCCTTTTTAGCCATTACTTTGGGCTCTTTTTCACAGGTATTAGTGTCGAGCCAAATCTCTCCCATTCTCATTCATCCAGCAATGAATCTATTGTAACAGTTGTGTTAGCTAGCCAATAATTACAATTATATTAATGAGTGTGTCCTTAGGAGAGGCTTTGGTAAATGCTTCGTTGAGGTCAAGATATACTGTGTGTACAGCAGGGGTAGTCAACCTTTTTATACCTACCGCCTACTTTTGTGTCTCTTAGTAGTAAAATTTTCTAACCGCCCACCGGTTCCACAGCCATGGTGAAGTCAATTAAATTTAAAAAAAGGAAAGTGCTTCAGTATCGGACAAAACCCCTACTGCCCACCATGAAAGCTGGAACACCCACTAGTGGGCGATAGGGACCAGGTTGATTACCATTGATCTACTACAGCATTCCACCAATCTATTAAGCTACAGGTAGTCTTTGACTTACAAGAATTTACTTAGTGACTGATCGAAGTTACAATGGCTCTGAAAAAAAGTGACTTATGACTGTTTTTCCTATGTATGACAATTGCAGCATCTCCATGGTCACATGATGAAAATTCAGATGCTTGGGAACTGGCTCATATTTATAACGGTTGCAGTATCCTGGGGGTCATGTGATTTTCCCTTTGTGACCCCAAGCAAAGTCAATGGGGGAGCCAGCTTCACTTAACAACCTTGTTACTAATTTAACAACTGCAGGGATTTGTTTCAACAATGGTGGCACAAGAAAAGTTGTAAAATGGGGCAAACTTCACTTGCTTAGCAACATAAAATTTGAGCTCAATTGGGGTAGTAAGTTGAGGACTACCTTTATTAACTGTCAAACTATTGAATGATTTGTTGGCTATAAGCCCATATTTTGTTCTTGTTAATTGTTGGAAGCCTAAGCAATGGTCACTCACATGATGTTTAATAATCTGGTCCAATACTAAAATAAATGTCCTTCCTTTTTCCTCCTTCACTTTTATAAAGGGACATTTCCATATCTTTCCATCTTTGCAATATGTCTAAACAATTCCATTTTACAATACAATACAATAGCAGAGTTGGAAGGGACCTTGGAGGTCTTCTAGTCCAGCCCCCTGCCTAGGCAGGAAGCCCTATACCATTTCAGACAAATGGCTATCCAACATCTTCTTAAAGACTTCCAGTGTTGTGCTTCTTGTTCTTGTTCCACTCATTGCTTCTTGTTCTGCCCTCAGGTGCATTTTATCCAAACTTTCTCACCATTTTCTTTTCGGTTCCATCCAACTATGACTTTTTCTTCTTCTTTTTTCCCCTTCTAGCCTCTTCCTTTATATTATTGTTTTGCAATCCAATCCTCTCCAAACCACTTCCATATATTTTATATTAAATCAGCCTCCATTCATCTGTTATCCCATCACTTCTTCTTTTATCACCCACACTTGACACTATATTTTGCATACGAGAAATTGAATTATTTGAAAAGATAAGTCTACTTTACTAAAATTATTCTAGCAAATCAGTAAAAAAGCATTTCTTTTTCTCATATAAGAAACAACAAAGTTTACATACAATTAAATGTATACATTTGTTTCATCCACTAATGGCAAGACTTTTTATACTGATTTAAATGTTCTGATTAACCATTTAACGCTGCAGTTCTACAGCATCTACAGAAAAAAAGTGTGGAAGTTGGGCTGAGAAAAAAACCACAAGTTTTGTTAGCTCGGTTAATCCGTGCTAAACCATGGCTTCTTTATCCATGGCTTATGGAACAAATGACAGTTGGCCGGGTTTGCATAAAGGGGTTGAAAAACCAAAACCAGAATTACAGCTTGCTTAGTCAGGGCCATCGAGTTGAGATGAAATGTTCCTTGCCCTCATAGAATAGAATAGAATAGAATAGAATTCTTTATTGGGCCCGAATGATTGGACACACAAGAGATTTGTCTTTGGTGCATAGGCTCTCAGCGTACATAAGGAGAATAAAAATACATTTATCAAGAATCATAAGGTACAACACTTAATGATAGTCATAGAGTACAAATAAGCAATCAAATCATACTGGGGAACAATCTATATAAATCATAAGGATTCAAGCAACAAAGTTACAGTCATGCAGTCATAAGTGGGAGGAGATGGGTGATGGGATGGATGAGAGGACTAATAGTAATAGTAATGTAGACTTAGTAAATAGTTTGACAGTGGGGAGAGAATTATTTGTTTAGCAGAGCGATGGCGTTGGGGGAAAAACTGTTCTTGTGTCTAGTTGTTCTGGTGTGCAGTGCTTTATAATGTCGTTTTGAGGGTAGGAGTTGAAACAATTGATGTCCAGGGTGTGAGGGGTGTGTAGATATTGCAGAGCCAAACCAGACAGTTATGGAGGTGCAGAATGATTGTTGTGATTGGCACCACGTATTGCGCTTAAATCTTTATTTTTGCAACCCGCTGCTGTCGGTCTCCGGGGCGGGCAAGACACGGCACGCACGGAGTTATTGCATTAAACGCAGAATACAATAAATAAATAAATAAATAAATAAATAAATAAATAAATGCACGAGTAGCATTACTAATAAAAGGCGCCTCCCGCGTTTGTTTGTTTTTTTAGTACCCTGACCCGGTGCAAGAGTGAGCCAGAAACCTTTCGGACCGCAAGGAAAGGAGACCGGCTTTTCCTTCGTGAGATCCACCGGGCAGTGCAGTGAGTGCCTCTAGCCCAGCCGCTCCCCCGAGAGCCTCTCTTTCTTCCACGCTTTGGCGGAGCCGGGCGGGGTTTGCAGAAGAGACGGGCGTCCCTTTATCGGCTCTTTTGTCCCGCTCTGGTGGCGCGTTCCATTAGGAGCCACCCCGGGGGGGGGGCGGGGGGGGAAGTGTAGGCGCGCCTAAAGATCACAAACAGCGAGGCTTGGGGCGGTACCACCCCGCGTAGTAAGTGACGTCGGGGAGGGAGGGAGGGCGGAAGGGCGGTCCCGGCGCCTTAAAAGTTGTAGCCGCGGGCGCTGTTTCGATTGGCTCTTTCGACGGCGGGAGGGCGGGCACGGAGCGTTGACAGGCAGATTTCCCGGCCGCGCCCCCTTTTTTTCTTTTCCTTTTTCCCTCCCCCCCCTCCTCCCCTTCCTCCTCTCGCTTCGCTTTGGCGGTAGGAGGCCCTGGACTGGCCTGCTCTGCTCTTCGGCGCCCGCTCGTCGTCCTTTCGGCTAGGTGGGTTGCAGGTAGGTAGAGGGGAGCCGCCGCGGCCGTGCTCGGGTCTGTGTGCCGTTGGGAGGGGTCTCTGGAAGGCAAAAGCGCCCCCCTTTTCCCGCCCTTTTCCAACCGTGTTTATTGGGGGGGGGGTGCGCGCTTGGGAAAAGCTACGTAACCAGCGCTCCCCCCTCTGGGTGTGGGGTGTGTGGGTCGTGGGAAGGGCAAGGGGCGCCCCCGCAGCCCCTCGCCAACTCCCGTGACTGTTGGGTTGGACTACAACTCCTATGCTCGGCCTGGACTACAACTCCTATCCTTTCTCGGCCTGGACTACAACCCTTATCCTACCCGGCCTGGACTACAACCCCTATCCTTCCAGGCCTGGACTACAACCCCTATCCTTTCTCGGCCTGCATTACAACTCCTATCCTTCCCGGCCTGGACTACAACCCCTATCCTTCCCGGCCTGGACTACAACCCTTATCCTTCCAGGCCTGGACTACAACCCCTATCCTTTCTCGGCCTGCATTACAACTCCTATCCTTCCCGGCCTGGACTACAACCCCTATCCTTCCCGGCCTGGACTACAATCCCTATCCTTCCCGGCCTGGACTACAACCCCTATCCTTCCCGGCCTGGACTACAACCCCTATCCTTCCAGGCCTGGACTACAACCCCTATCCTTCCCGGCCTGGACTACAACCCTTATCCTTCCAGGCCTGGACTACAACCCCTATCCTTTCTCGGCCTGCATTACAACTCCTATCCTTCCCGGCCTGGACTACAACCCCTATCCTTCCCGGCCTGGACTACAACCCTTATCCTTCCAGGCCTGGACTACAACCCCTATCCTTTCTCGGCCTGCATTACAACTCCTATCCTTCCCGGCCTGGACTACAACCCCTATCCTTCCCGGCCTGGACTACAATCCCTATCCTTCCCGGCCTGGACTACAACCCCTATCCTTCCCGGCCTGGACTACAACCCTTATCCTTCCAGGCCTGGACTACAACCCCTATCCTTTCTCGGCCTGCATTACAACTCCTATCCTTCCCGGCCTGGACTACAACCCCTATCCTTCCCGGCCTGGACTACAATCCCTATCCTTCCCGGCCTGGACTACAACCCCTATCCTTCCCGGCCTGGACTACAACCCCTATCCTTCCCGGCCTGGACTACAATTCCTATCCTTTCTCTGCCTGGACTACAATCCCTATCCTTTCTCAGCCAACCCCTCCTTAACCTTGGGTGGGAGATAATGGGTGCTTTTAAATTCATAAGAGGTCTGGTTTTTGGGGGGGGGGAAGGGAAGCGGGAATTATAAGGGGGAGTCTGGGGAGGGGAGTGCATGTGAGAATGAGGAAACACCCGCACCCCCCCAAGGCGGGTCAACTCGGGGTCCAAGACCGACATGGAGTCCTATAAGCCAGGATTGGAGAAAGAAAGCTCAAGCCTTTTCCCCACTCAAGGCCTACCTCTCGAGGTTGTTGTGCGTCTGGGAAAGGATAAGAGGGACATGAACAAGCCAAGGCCTGTTGCTGTGGGAAGGGAGGGGGGGAAGTGTGTATAGAAATAAACGGCTGCCTGCTGAGTGCACACAACAGTAGTCGACTCGGTCCCAAGAAGAGGCTGGCGCAGGGTTGTGGTGGTGTGCGGGGTTTTGTGCAAAACCTCCGTGCGAGACAGTGTGAGCTGTGTGTCCTTGGGAGGGGAGAGAAGGAGGGGAATTTTGAATCAAACTATCATCAGGGCAATGCTTGCCTTGGTTTGTTCCTTTTGGCTTTCCTCTTTTTCCCAAAGAGTTATTTCATCCTTTATTTCATCCCTTTTCCCAGGAAAGACGTAGCTCCACTTCTTGTATCATGTTACAGGTAGTCCTCGACCAACAACGGTTTGTTTAATGGCTCTTCAGAGTTACAACTTCGGCACTGAAAAGGGGGACTTGTGACTGTTTTTCCACGCTTAACAACTGTTGCAGCATCTCCCTGGTCACGTGATCCTAATTCGGACGCTTGGTCACTAGTTCATATTTGTGACAGTTGCAGAGACCTGGGGTTGTGTGTGAGGTCCCCTTTTGTGACCTCCTGACAAGCAAAGTCTGTGGGGAAGCCAGATTCACTTCACAACTGTAGTGATTCACTGAACCACAACTGTAGCAAGAAAAGTCATGAAACAGGGCACTTAACAAATTTCTCACTTAGCCCAAAACATATATTTTGGGCTCAGTTATGGTCGTAAGTTGAGGACTACCTGCAAACAGTTAAAATAGGGGAAATTGTAAAAACATAATTGCTGTAATTGTTTGGCTGAAAGAGCATTGGAACCTATTGAATCAGCTTGACATGGCTGGGTGTGAGCAATCCGGCTTGCTGTGCCATCTTCAGATTTTTTTTCGTAGGTGGAATGCTTGAGCTCAAGGAGGTGTGTAAAGGGAATGGTTTGTGTTAGAGTTGAGGTTGACTAGGCAGAGTAAGACACCTGCCTGCAGAAATACTGGCTTCAAAATGCTAGATGGTTGCCATACACTTAAAATCAACAACTGTATGTGCAGTATATGTTTGCTGACTTTACTCCATTTGTAGACATGACTGCAATACAACAAGGGTGGTGCTATGTGTGAAATTGTCTTTACTGTTCTGAAAAATCAAAGCGTTTCTTTAAGGCTTGTGGCTAACCTTGAGGTGTGGGTTGCTTGCATCTGTGGAGCTTAACCAAGATGTTGTATTTCATTACAAGTACCAATAGATAACCTGTTGAATTATGTAACACAGATTTCTCACCTTCTTAGATGGAAAAAATTTGGAATGTTATTTAAAAAAACCATGGAAAACTGTCATATTTTAAAAAATCTCATCTGAATTACATCTGAACCATCAAGTTATGGGTAATATTTTTAGGATGCTTAACCTTTCTATTATATTTTTGAAAACAATTTTAGGTCAAGCAATAGTGATACAATCAAAATAAAAATGAGAATGAATATATGTGTGTGTTGTGCATAATAGACATAAAATGTTTATTAAGGTGACACGGCCCTTTCCATTTTTTTAAAGTGTTGGTTTGTGTTTTGCTTTGCAGGATTTAAAGCTATACTGGAACTACTGTTTTCCAATAAAAATATACTAAAAAAACATGAGCTATCTCATAACTTTAGTAATTTGACAGTTTTTTAAATAGTTTCAGCCTTTTTTAATTTCAAAAATAGTTTTATAATGGTTTGTTGCAAGATGCTTGCTTTTAAGAAAGGGGAAGGTCTGCTTAAATGTGGAAACATGTATTTGCACCATGAAATTTTGGGTCAAATTGATGCTTAAAATATTGCACTCATCATTCATGTGGAGAATGACATTCTTATCTGTTATGTGTGTTGCATCCATGCTGAGTCACAGCAGGCCATTCTGCACATAAGGGTTTCTGAAGTTAGAATATTTATCTTGCTAAATTGGTATAAATATTTATTAATGCAATTCAGATTGGCTTTCTTGCTACAGAAATAGCACTAAAGTAAATAAGACATTGATATGTCATAGATATTTAGGTGGTCACAGTGGTCTTTTAAAAAAATAAAAATCCCGTAATACCTAAAATCCAGCCCAACAGAATAAGCATTTCCATCTTGATTATGCCATATTCTTCCTCTAGATTCTAGAAAGATGGCATGCTTGACTATTTCAGATAGCTTTTAGAAGCATCTAATTAATTTTTTTCCAGCTAATGTTTAGGAATTGCCTCCTTTGAAAGACCAGAGAAAATAATACTTTGTAATTAAAGATGTTGTGACGAATTCTGAGAAGATACTATATTAGAAGTAGAGAATGGAATCGTGAAATTGGGAGCATAAAACACAGCCATCCTGTCACTCTTGATTGCAATATTTATGGTAGCTCCAAATGTAGGATTGGGCGGAGTTGTGGTTATATAGATAATCCTCGATTTACAACTACAGATGAGCCTAAAGATTCTGTTGCAAAGCAAGACAGTTGTTGAGTTTTGCCTCATTTTATGACCTTTCTTGCATCAGTGTAGTTAGTTATAAGCTTGTTAAATGAATTTGGCTTCCCCGTACTATCTCGGACCTCCGCCTCTTCCGCCAACGTCTTAAGACGTATTTATTCCAACAAGCCGGCCTAGGATAGCCCCCATTTCTGACTTTTTAAGAAAATAATTTATAATTGGCAAGGGTTTTAATATTGGGTTTTAGCACGGGTTTATTAATTTAATACATTTTAATAGATATTTATTGTATTTTGTGTTCTTAAATAATGCCTGTGCGCCGCCCTGGGTCCTAACAAGGAGAAGGGCGGGGTATAAATTTAATAAAATAAAAATAAATAAAATAAAAATTGTCTTTGCTTGTCAGAAGTACACAAAAAGTGATTACATAAATCCTGGCACACTTGAACCGTCATAAATACCTGCCAGTTACCAGTTATCCGAATGTTGATCACATGACTGATCACATGTGGGGATGCTGCATGGGTATAAGGGTGAGAAACTGTCATAAGATGCTTTTTTCAGTTCCACTGCAACTTTGTACAGTCACTAAACGAATAGATGTAAGCCGAGAACTATCTGTAATTATCAGTTCAAAGAATGCAGAAACTGGGAATGAGAAACAGTTGAAAATTAAAACGGGGAAAGAACCAGATTAAAATAGGGGGTGAAAGTACATAATTTGACTTCAAATCTCAAAGATGTTTTTCAAAGGCATCTTGTAGTTCTCTCAATAAGCTGCTTGGATTAGAAGCAAAATGTTTTCAAGGAAGAAAAACCAAGAAAATCCAGTTGCCTTTCGAAAAGAACCTTTGGGACAACCATGGCCTGGATGACTGAGAATCTCCATAGACAATAGGACTTCAAGCTAATACTTGCATACATAAATGATAGGATGACGGTAGTACATTGTGTCAGACTAATTTTACATCCAGGGGTTTGGAACACATGGTGCATGATGCCCTATTTAGGGTTGTGGGAAGGAATGCTGTGTGCAGATTACTCATTTCTGTTTTATTGCCCTTGACAATGTGGAAGTTATCCTGTTTCTTCGAAAATGATAATAAGCCCAATCAGGCTTTTGAGCACATGCACTAAAATAAGCCCTCCCCCAGAAATAAGCCCTCCCCAAAAATATTGCAACACAGCAGCGGCCATGAGGTGACCATGCTTACCGCCTCCTCCACCTCAAAAATAAGACCTTCCTGAAAATAAGGCCAAGTGCTTATTTTTGGGGAACACAGGTAGTAATGCTTACAAATTTGGGGGGGGGGGGGTCCTGCAGTGCATGAGGCTAGAACAACAGCCTCCTCCTCCCCCTTTAGAAATGGTGCACTGTTAAGCTTTTCTAAAAGGTATTTGTTGACCTAATATTTTATTTCAGTTTTGGACAGCAGCCTTATTTAATGGGCTTTTTTAGACAGTTAAATTGCACTACCGCTGTACAATTAATGATCTGTTTGTGGGGGGGGACGTTTGCACAAAGTCCAGACATTTTCATTCAGAGAAGCCCTTCGGCTTCAGGAGATTTGTGGTTGTTGTTCCTCTTCCCACTTTTGCCCACTTTCCCAATAATGTTTAATACAGTTTGAGGGTTAGAACAAGGCTGTGTAATTGTCACAATCACTGTTGAATAGATGATTCTGGCAATTAAAATATAGCGTAGTGTTTTTCATATATGTAGCCAAAAAACCATACCTTTTTTTAAACATATGTATTGAAATTGCCAAAATATACACACACACACACACACACATACACACACTTTTTTTTTTTGAAGAGACCTTTCCCTGGGTCCAGTAATTTTAGGCAAATATAACCCAGTCTCTAACCTTTATATTTCAAGGGAAGATTGTTAAGAAAGTGATGGGAGTAGGGAATGCAGAGCACCCTTATAAAATAGTTTGTCTGGATCCTGGATAGTCTAAACTCAGACCTGATATGGGACTAAAACAGCATTGGTTGATGGTCTTTCTTGCGATCTGGATGGACCTGACCCTTCTTGGTAACTTTCAGTCGTATGAATCATACATAGTATCCTAATGAATTAGCTGCAGGTACGGAGTAGACTGACATAACTATATAGTAGTTCCCCTGCTTCCTAAGTGGGCAGTCCCAGGTAGTGGAGGCAGAGAAGTCAACCTAGCGATTGCTCTGTATTGAGTACCACAGGTTTTTAGCCTCTGTCACTCCTGAAGTTTAACATTTGTATTAAGTGAAGGAGAAGTCATTCAATTTGGGATCTGGTGTCAGCCATGTGCTCATCTCTATTTGGTCTGGAGATCTTGCAGTGGTCTTGTCTCATCAGTATCTGGAGCCTTGGGGGATTGGAGGGGAAGAATGTAGCTGGAGTACAATCCCTGCAAAATGTGAAGGTGCTCTTTGTGGCAAAACTCATTTGGCTCCTTATTGGCTTTGTGGGCTTCGGACAGGGTTGGAGGAACAGGTTTTCCTTGAGTTGCAATTATTGTTGGATAGGTAGGTAGACATTGGGCTGGTGCAGGGGTTGTCCAAGGGCTGGTGTACCAATGACAACATTTTACTCATGTCCTTATCACTTTAAGATATATCCTTTAGATGGGGTTGCTTTGAAGACTGCTCAGAAGCTACCATTTTATTTATTAAACAAATTAGATAGCATTCCAACTAACACATTGACGACTCTGTGTTAGTTTTACACCATTAAAAAAAATCTACCATGTAATAAAACACATTAAAAAAAACCTCCACCCCCCCCCGCCCCCCCACAGCAGCAACAACACAAATCAGTCATTTGATTGGGTCCATCTTCATTTAGTACGAAACATAGCAGCCCATTCATTGAGAATGAAACCTGCCATGATCGTGTAACCCTGGTCTTGTAGGCTGTGAGCATTGGTTGGTAGTAGACTTATTACAATTGAAAATGCTGGCTGCTATTAGCAGAGCCTTTAATAGCTTGTCACTTGGGTACCTGCAGAAGTTCCTGCTTCAAGTAAAATTGATCCATCTAATATGCGTGTCCTGAATTGGAATATTGAGCCCCCTCTATCTAAGGTCCAGCAGAGTAGGGAGACAATTTTATTATTTTAATTGGTAGAGTGACCAAATTGAAGCCTGGATCTAATTCCCATTCAGATGCTGGGAGGAAATTTGGAATGGGCTGTGCCTGCAAGAAAGCCTTTAAATGTCCCATCGCAAAAAAATCTGCTTGGAGAAGTATGAAAGAATTCTTCCACGACAAAGACTGGTAGAGAGTTAATAAGAAATGTCTACTTCAGATTCTTTCTTCCAATGGGGACAATACCAGCTATTAGAGTGGAGGGTACACTTGCATTTACCACAGAAGGAAATGACATATCTGTTAAAAAAAATTGTTGAATAAGTGATTGCAAAATTAAATTTTCATACAGGTTTTTTTTTGTTCAATTGCTTCACCTTTATATACTACCTGAATGAAGTTAAAATATGGATAGACCCACATATGTTGAAAAAAAATTACGTGAAAAAGCATTCTTTGCTTTCCCACATAAATGTATGTGGAAGAGTTCCTATTTAAAACTGCCTTTTTCAGGCACTTGTAGGGGAATGAATGAAAGTAAGAGCATGCATGTTGGAAATTCATAGAAACACTGTTTGAAAACATGTTCAGATTTGTTTGATTTGGGGAAATTGTTTGCGTTACATGGAGGGTCATTCTCACTCAGTTGACTTCTTAGCTTCCTGGTGTTACTATACAAAGCATCTTGCTGGGCCTGCTGTGTCCAGGCGAACACCCATCGTGCCCTTTAGTTTCAGGCAGGATATTACAAAACAAATTATGTGTTCATAAGAGTCTCTATTAGATATTATGCATGAAAATTCTTTAATGTCTGTTCCAATCATAGTTCATCTAAAAGATTTATGTACAGCTGTTTCTGCTCGGGACTACCTATCAATCTTGTTAGGATACGGTAGGGTTTTATTTATCAGTGAATATGGGGTTGAAATGATTTGAAGAAAAAGAGAAACTAAGACTCAAATATTGGAATTGGTTTCCAATAAGATATTAGGAAACAAAATATTGGCTTCTCAAAATGATACAGCATAATAACAAAACGGGAAAAGGATTAGGTGATGCTGATTTATTTTAAAGCAGCTGAAAAAGCAGCTGAACAGCTTGAATCCATCATTATAGATCATTTTAATAGTGATGCCAAGATATTCTTTAAAAATTAGGTAAGATTATGAAAATACCCATTTTATTGTAATATGATTATGATTTTCAGTTTAAGGTTGTGGGGGAAGAGACTGAAATAGTAGACACATGTTTCACAATTTATTCTTGCCATGAACTTCATTTTGGACATGATGTTAGTGGGGTTTTTTTTTAATCCTGAGCTTTTTAATTGCTATGTACCAGCATTGATGCTAGATTTTAGTGTAATATTGCATGTGAATGGCTTTGGATAGCCTGTAGTAGCAGTGGGTTCAAAGTAGAAGCAATTATGCCCCATTAATTTTGGTGGGAATTCCACATATAACATCATTCCAAAATTCTTACATCTGTGTATTACTCTTACACCATTCCTACAATGTCTACTGAAGACAGATGCAGAATTTGAAGAAAACCAGTCAAAGGACTTGCTAAAATTTATAGGATTTTTTAATATAAAGAAAGGTGATTTGAAGTAAATAAGCTAAGTTTTGATACAGCTTTATTCTAAAATTATGTAAAATAGATTGCAGATTGTTAGGAAATACCTCCAATCAAGATCAATTTTGTTAAAGGCTACCTAATCAATCTTTCCGTTTTAGCCTTTCCTTTCATTTTTCAAGAAATATTTGTATCTCACATAGGATTAAAACAGCTTTAGCAGCTGAACTTTGTATTTTTGATATGGGGGCTAACAACGATGCCCTGTACTTGTTTCTTATTTTTAGGAAACCTCTGAAGGAATTTTGATGCAACTTAACACCATTTCTGTACTTCAAAAGGACTTGGTTTGTAGGGTGTATAGACAGTAATCTGGTATTCTTCCCTTGTTAGGGGGAATTTAAAAATAATTTTGGCTGATGAAGAGCTATTTAAACTGAAAAGTGACAAGTGGTTTGAAAACTTTAACTTAGTAAAGTTGTTATTGTCCCAATATGAATTTTAAATTATGGGTAATGTTCCTGATTTACAACTTAAAATTTTGGTCATTCAAATGCCATTTTAGCTATGAAATCAGTAAGTGGTCTTAGGCAAACTGCACACTCCTGTTAGCCTCCAACTACAATGCATGGATAATACAGGCTACTTTAGGAATTGCTGAGATAATGCTGGAATTCATAGGGCTCTTGAAAGCTCTTTCTAAAAGCTGCAACGTGTAGATTTAACAAAAAAAAATTGAGTTGTAAATGCTATTGAAATGTTTCAGCTCCTAGTGTAAAAAAAACACGTCAAATATTTTGCACATATTTTATACATCCACTACAGTCTCTTGTGGGTGACCTTTAGTTTGCATTAAATTTAAAAAGGAATGCATAAAACAAGCATTTAAAAAGTAGTAGTAAAAATTTCCAAAAAGTTAAACAATTCCCACAATTTTCTGTTTCACCCGCAGTAACTTTTTTGATTCTTAGACCAGTAGAAGTAATTTACTTTGCTATATTGACTAAGTTACTTACTATTTAAAAAGAGCCCTGATATGTTTCCGTTCAATCTTATTTCCTCATCCAATAATGTGGCAATGAGTCAACAATATGAAGAATTCAAGGGTAGATATTTGTCCTCCAGCCGTAGATAAAATAATCTAACTATGGCAAAATTGTTGAGTTCAAACTCGTGGCAAGATTCCTTATTATCCCCAGCTAGTTTGGAAGAATTCCTGAGTCATGTTGCTGTTTATATCAATAAAATATCTCCTTGTCATGTTTTAACCATGATTCATCTTCAGTGATGGCTGAGTTTGAAATATAAACGAGCATTCTCTTGTCCTTTGAATTCCTAAATTGTGGGCAAGAGACAGTTTGGTGTAGGCAAAGCTGGCTGGAGAATTCTAGGAGCTGAGGTCCTTCAGACTTAAAGTTGCAAAGGTTGGAGACCCCTGAGCTACGTGATCTTTGGTTGGTCACTTTATCTCAGCCCTAAGAACAAGGCAAAAATCTCACAATTGCTCATTTTGAAAAATCTTGCCAAGAAAACTACAGACCTTTTATCCAGTCAGTCTCTGAGAATCAGGCACGTTTGAACCAAAGGAGAGAAAATGTATGCATTGAACCTTTAAATGTATCTTGTTTTTGCTTGCTAAAACTTAATCTGAAAGGCAATAGCTATGGCAAAATAAACCATAATTTGTTTTTAATTAGATAAAAATAATTGTTTCAGTGTCAGTCTTTAGCTAAACAGAGTTGATTAGACTCTTAAAGAAGAAAGAAAGTGTATTAAACACTTCCTTTCCAATTTCTGCATAATTTCTTATTTCCTTCATTTGATGTTATTATCTGTTGCAGCAAATGCATTCCATCTATTTTAACAATGAATGTAATATTAAGTAGGAATTTTGTTAATATTGACCAAGAGTTGGAAACTATTTCAATTTTATTTATGTTATTTATTGCTTTTCATATATGTGTGTGTGTGTGTGTGTTTGTGTCACAACACCCTGTTAAGCCCCAATTAAGGGAGGAAGCATACTGCTTTCCTTTTCTGCCTTTCGGCTCATCACCAGAGACCATCTAGACAGAAAGCTATGAGTTCCGTTGTGTACTTTTTTTTTTATGTGTGTGTTAGGTTTTTGAGCTGATCAATAAATAAATCAGGGAGACTAGGTTAGATCTATTTCGAGCTTTTTAGGGTATGGCTAGCTGATCAGAGCTAAAAAGCTCAAAATAGATCTATCCTAGTCTCCCTGATTTATTTATTGATCAGTTCAAAAACCCAACACACACACACACACACGTTAGGTTTTTTGAGCTGATCAATAAATAAATCAGGGAGACTAGTATCGATCTATTTCAAGCTTTTTAGCTCTCATCAGCTAGCCATATCCTTATTGGGATTCGAACCGGGGCTGTATTACATGCCAGGCAAGAGCCTTAGCCATTAAGCTAACCAGGTCCTCTTCCTGCTCAGCTGAGACAGGAGGATAAGTATATAATTGTTCCACAACACCCTGTTAGGCCCCAATTAAGGGAGGAAACAAACATATATATATAAGGTTTTTGTTTTTAGATTCGCTTTCAGTTTTTCTCTTTGGTTAGTTCTTCTGTTTTTAGATTAAAGGCAATTATTTTAGCATCATAGGCATATTTAGAATTCTGAAGAAGTTATATATGGAATATCCTCCCCCCCCTCCCCCCCCCCCCGCCATGACTTCCTACCAGTTCGGCCTGCCATGCCCTCAAACCGGTTCTATCGCCGGGGCCGACATCTTGATTTTCCGTTCTGCGCATGTGCAGAATAATCTTCATACACAGAAATGTAATTTTTCCCCCTTTTCCAACCTTGTGCACATGCACAGAACTTTTTAGGTGCAAATGTGCACGCGCCGAACCAGCAGTAATGCTGGCAGTAATCCCCCTCAAAAAAATGAAACTGGCAAGGAGGCATAAAATGTCTGTGTCTATTCATCTTTAAAATTAAATTTTAATCTGATTTCTCGCTAAACCCATGCTACATTTACATTCCCTCCTAAATTTTAAATTAAATGTGTCTTTTCATTGAACTTTAGTTACCTGGGAGAGAGAAGAAGTTTTGATGGTGTCTCCGTTGTTTGGAAAAAATGGCTAAGACTGATGCAGGCAGAGGAAGAAGAGAGCTGTTGTTTGCTTGGGGCAGCCATTTCCTGTTACCACTTAGTTTAATCTTAACGTTGTACCATGGCTATTTTGATTGTATGGCCGATTATTTTATAGCATGCTGTTAACCATTGAGAGGCGTTTGAATGCGATCTTCCAAAGTCATACATTGATGTCATTGGAAGGGGGGAGTTTCAAAACAGTTGCAAGGGGAGGAGTCACGGGAACAGGCAAGCTAGGGTGCACACACACACACACACCGCCCCAGTCAAGGTTTATTTATGACGGTATAGGAGTGTGAATTCAATTTGGAGTTAGGACGGCCTTGGTTTACAATTGCTTTACAATCCTTAAGGGCACGTCTGACCGTCACAAAATGTCAACGGCTCTGCCCCCTGAGGTCACATGACTGCACTTGGCAGTCGGCTTAACATTTATGACTGCTTGCAGCATCCCACAGTCATCTGACTGCAATTGTGTTGTTTCTTTTTTTTCTGGGTTGGGACTAAAGCCTTGTGTTTAACACAAGGTGGATAAAACATTATTTAAAAACAAAACCAACCCCCCCCCCCCCCCGGATTTTTAAATTTTAAATTGGATTTTTTAAAAAAATCAAATTTATTTTAATACAATGCTTTTGGAGTAAAAAAAAAATCTATCTAAAGATAGTTTTCTGTTTAAGACACATTAATAATTTATTTGGCATGAAATGGAGCCTAGTTATGTAGCAGGAAGCTGTATATTCTGTAATATTTACATTTTTGGAAAACTCATTCAATGAATCCAAGCTCTGCAAGCTGAGATAACATGCACTGCATTTATGCATTCACACAATTTCACAGTAACCATGAGATAAATCATAAAACAAAGTTCAGGAATATTCCTGTATCCCATTGTTTTGCAAATCTATATACAATACAAGCTGTATGATTGTTTGAAGATAAATGCAGCTGTACCACCAGATTCTAAGTGTGAGGAGGAAGGGCAAGCAGTAAAAATGAAAGCGAAACCTTCTAAGCAGCTTATAAATATAATATTAAAGAGCACCTGTCATTTCAGGTCCATTGTGGCAGTTCCTGTTAGCGGGCATCCATTCACCTTCTGGCAGCCACATCCTTCACCTTGTTGTGCCACTACCGCATCACCAGCCGTCCCATTAAAGTGAATGGGACTGTTGGTGAATCAATAGAGGTTAGAAGAGGAGCCACTGCAGGACAGAGATGACAGCTGCTCTTTAAAAATTATGATTTAAATCAACTTGATTTAAATCAAGCCTTTTTTACTAGGGATTTAAATCATGATTTAAATAGGGATTTAAATCGATTTAAATCAAATCCACTCTGGTTTTACAAGTGTAAAAACGATTATAAAATCAGGTCTGGTCATGTGGGTGCCTCAACTCACCATGCTGGTTTGAAATGCGGTCATAAATCAGGGACTTCATACATACATTCATATTGCTAAACGACCAATTGCTGTACAACGGTTCGAAGTTAGGACAATCATAAAACAGGCCTGTAAATCAACCTTCACTACGGCAAATGGTTGCGCAATCATGAGAACTCTTGCTGGGTAAATCAGCTTTACGGACCAGCAGAGCATTCTGTGATAATGTGACCATGATTTGCAGTTTATGGCAAATAACACCTATTCAGATGAATAGGTTCCCTTAACAATCCTAGTCTTCACTCAATAACTGCAGCATTCACTTAATGACTACAGTACTCCCTTAACCACCACCATGAAAAAGGGCAGAAATTTGAGGACTACCTCAATTACTTTTTCTGCCTGGGTCATACTTCATAAAACAGCCACTTCAGGAACTCTTCATGAGAAAATCTGTGTCGGATCAGATGGATTTGTTCAAGGTATTCTCTCCTAACCTAAAAGTATGGAGAAATTTTGTGACAGTAAGAACAATTAATCAGTGGAATAGCTTGCCTACCAGGTGGAGAGATTTTCAGAAAAAGACTGGTCAACCATTTGACCAGGATGGTATAAGGCAGAGGTGAGCAAACTGCGGCTCTGGAGCCGCATGTGGCTCTTTCATCCCTCTGTTGCGGCTCCCTGTCGCCGGTTGGCTCCACAATTGATAGGGCTTTCAGTTAGGACAGATAGAGGAAAAAGGATGCTGCGCGAGAAGGAGACTCTATGGTGGGGGAACCAGACTTCCGGTCAGCAGAGGAAAAAGGATGCCGCACTAGGAAGAGACTCTGTAGACTCCAGCTGGCTCCAGAATTGAACGGGGGGCTTCTGTTTAGGACCTTTGTGGCTCTTTGAGTGATTAAGGTTGCTGACCCCTGGAACAAGGCAGGGATGGCTAACCTTTTTGTCATTGCCTTCCCACACCCATAATGCGCCCTGGCCCCCCGTGCATGCGCACACGACCTCCTATGCTGCCCCACGCATGCATGCGTGACATCTCCCCCCTGCTCTGTTTTGGGCCTAGCAGGCCTCCCTGAAGCCACCTGGAACCAAAAATGGGGCTCATGTGGTGCCCTCCCCACTCCTGCATGTAAACCCCACACACGTGTGCACACATCTCCAACATCTGTCCTGCCCCCATGCATGCATGGCAGAGACTTGAAAAGCAGCTGGCTGGCAGGAGGCGCGCACGCATGCGCAATGAATCTAAGCTGGGACAATGGCTCGCATGCCGGCAGAGAGACCTCCACGTGCCACTAGGTTCGCCATTACAGATATAAGGTCTCTCCTGCCTTGAGCAAAAGGTGGGGGTGAACTAGAAGACCTTTGAGGTCCCTTCCAGCTCTTTGATTCCATCATCTATGTTCTTGCTGTTTCCATAACAGACACATTTGGTTTGCCCCTTTCACATTCTGTTGCTTAGCCAGCCCTTTCCCTTTATAACACAATACTCCTTTTCCTCTTTGTCTTCCATTTCAGCTTGATGGAATGGCTCAGTATCTGCCTGATCAGCAAGCTTGTTCAAGGCCAGGCCACAAGGGAAGTTTTTGCCCTTCACAATATCCTGTGGTTTCAGTTCTAATGACCAGATCAGGCTTTAGAAAAAAGTTTAAAAGTAGCTCAGTTCAAAAAGATATGAAAGATCTGTGAAGTCCTTTAGATTCACTTCTAAGGAGCTTCTAAGCCTAAATATTGCAGCAGCAACATTATTATTGTTATTTTATCTCCCATTTTCATACATAAACATGCATAATACTCTTGCCTTTTATTTTCCTCACAACAACCCTGTGAGGTGAGTTGGTGTGAAAGAGAGTGGTTCACCCAACCAGTTTTTATGTCCAAAAGAGGCCTAAAACTCAGAATCTCTTCTAGGCCAGGAGACAGCTGTGTCTCTTTTAGGGGTTGTTGCCAAGATATACAGTTGTCCCTTAAATATGCTTTTTAGCATTAAAAGTCTTAAGTGTTAATCTCTAAAACTGGTACATGTGTCTAATAAACATTTAATCTTTCAAAGCCATGAGATTTATTGCATATGTACCAGTTTAATGCTTAATCCAAATAGTGTCTGTGTTGCAAAACCTTCCCTTACTCCCCAATTAGAAAATGCAATCTTCAAACTGATAAGTGGCAGTTTTTTGTTTTTAAAAAGGCAGTGTTTTTCATATGAATTCAGTATTTTTTCCCAGAACCTACTGATTGCGCCTTTCCAGCTTTAGTGCATGTGACAACTTGCCTTAGAAGTATTTTGCAGTCTTGTTTTAGTTGCTAGAATGATTACATTTCCCCCCGTCCTCTGATCCTTTGTAAAGATGATAGACTTCAACTTGAATTTTTGAATTGTTGCTGCAATCGGCCACAAAAGACAGCTCTCGTGGGACATGCTACCAAATTATGAAATATTTATCTGAAGCACTTTAGCAGAGTGTTTCATGGTATTTTAAAATACTTTAAAAGTGCTGTTATATTGTAATTTAAAACAAACGTATTTAGATCCTCATGGCCCAATATATGGAGATACCATTCCAGAAAATTATTCCTTACGCTTTTACACTAAGTTCTCTTGTTTCAAATAGGGAAATCCACTAATTTTTAAATTTTAAACCTTGTATTTTATCTACTGTCTCTTGAATTAGGCTACTTATGGTAAATTCAGTATTTATCCAAACTAAGGGTCCTCCAAATGTGTCACTTTCCAAAGAGGTTTGAGGGGCCAGGAATTTGGGGGCTTTGAATATGCAAGAAATGAATGCGTCCTTTCCTGAATAATCCATGTATGAAAAATGGTTGCAGCAGAGGAATGTCATTGTTTTGAGCCAAGGAATAACTTTATCACAGTGTCTTGGGATAGGATACGAAAGGAACTTGCCAAAAGCTGTGATTTTTGGCACTGTATCTGTGACAGCAATGCTTGGGGGCATTCAAGAGAGACAAAATTAGCTGGAAAATATCTTGCGGATTGCTACCCTACGAGTCGATGCCACTGTCCATCTATTTCTGAGCCAAGATCTGGAGTTCTATTGAATTCTCCCAATCTCAAGTATGACTAGATCTGCCATTTAAAGGCTACTTGAAAAGTGAGTATTCACTTGTACAGTGGTGCCTTGGTACTCGTCTTGGTACTCGTTTTGAAACTCAACGCATTTGGTACTCAGCGCATTTTGACGTGAAAATTTTGTCCCGGTTCTCATCATTGGTTTGGTGGTCAATGCACAAGGCATTATTCCTTATGGCAGGGGTCCCCAACCCCCGGGCCGCGGACCGGTGCCGGTCCGTGGCTGGATGGGAGCCGGGCCGCAGGGCTAGAGAGGAGGAGGAGGGAGGAGGAGGCAGCCCCCTGAGCACAGCGCGCGGGAGAACGCAGGCGCGGCTGTTCGCGCCGTTGGAGTGTGCCTCTTCCTCCACCCTCATCGACGGAAGGATTCCTGGACGCCGCCGGACCGGCCACCGATTCCCTCTCCTGCTGGCATGCCGGCCACTCATTTTCTTCCAGGGACTGCGGAGGCTCTGCGGGCTGGGGAGGGAACTGGCGGGTTGCTCCGGCGGTGCACAGGAGTCCCTCCGTCGACGAGGGTGGAGAAAGAGCCCCCACCATCCTCCTGCGTTCTCCCGTGCGCTCTGCCCAATGGGCTCCCCCCTCCCTCCTCCTCCTCTCCAGCCCGGCACCTATCCAGCCACGGAGCCTGACCGAGCGAACGAGCGACCAAGCGTGGCAGGCGGGATGAGGAGGCTGGTGGCGGGACGACGGGACGACGATGACGACGACAGACACACATAGAGAGACAGAGGGAGGGAGGGAGAGAAAGATAGACAGAGACACAGAAGGAGTGATTGAATGAATGCAAGACAGACAGACACACGCACGCACACACACACACACACAGAGTGACAGAAATGGGCGGATGAAGGACAGACACAAAGAGAGAAAGAAAGAAAAAAGTGGGAGAGAGAAAGACAGACAGAGAGAAAGAGACAGAAAGGAAAGAAAGAGACAGGAAAAGATACAGAAAGAGGGAAAGAGAAAGAAATAGAGAGAAAGGGAAAGAGAGAAAGAGAGAAATAGCGAGAGAAAAAAAGAGAGACAGAGACAAAGTAAGAGAAAGAAAGAGAGAGAGAGAAAGAAAGAAAGAACTTATGACCACAGTTGAGGCCAAAAGTTTGGTTGCTAACCAAGATCATTGTTAAGTGAGATTCACATTTTCAAAGTTGGCCACGCCCCCCCCCCCAGTCACATGACTGCTGAGCCCCTCAGCCGGTCCGCAGAATTTTCTTTAAAATGAAACCGGTCCCTGGTGAAAAAAAGGTTGGGGACCCCTGCCTTATGGGACAAATTTGCTTTGTGTCATTTTATTTTAATCACTTTTGAGGGACGCAGTGGATAGGACATTGAGCTTGTTGATCAGAAGGTCAGCGGTTTGAATCCCTAGCACCGTGTAACGGAGTGAGCTCCCGTTACGTATCCCAGCTTCTGCCAACCTAGCAGTTTGAAAGTACGTAAAAGATGCAAGTAGAAAAATAGGTCGGTAACAGTGTTCCACGTGCCTTGGGCATTTAGTCATGCCGGCCACATGACCACGGAGACGTCTTCAGACAGCCCTGGCTTTTTGGCTTTGAAACAGAAATGAGCACACCCCCTAGAGTCGGGAACAACTAGCACGTATGTGCGAGGGGAACCTTTACCATCATTTTGGGTAATCTCCCGGAACCAATTAAGGATGAGTACTGAGGTACCACATAGCCTGAAACCTGTTGCCATATGGTTATAGTTGGCAGTCACTTCTCCCACTGTAAAAGAAGGGAAGCTGTGGAAAAAATGTAAGATTTTTTATAAAGGAAGGCTTGGTTTTGTATTCCAAAGTTGGGAGCCTCTGAAGTTGCTGGAGCCGAATGGGGAGCCAGGCTCTAGGTTGAATCTCGCCTTCTGGCCCAGAGCTTCCTGTGTTTTGTTGTCTAGCTGCCGTGGAGGCCCAGGGCTGCAGAGCCCTTTGAAACTGCACAATATCTTCAACCTTAAAGATCAAGGACACACCTAGGCCGTTTCCTGTATTTATTTTTGGAGAAACAAAGGCTTCGCCAAACAGCAAAAGATTTCTCTTTGACATTTTCCAAACGAGAAGCAATGGTGACGTGAAGCTTTGAGGCACTTGTAATCTAGGCAGCCATCCTTACCAGGGGGGTAAACATTCATAGTAAAGAGGGTGTGTAGCTTTTGGTTAGGTGTTTTCAGCCTGATCCTTGGAATGAAAACAAAACAGCTAGCTGCGGTTAATGGCAAGCGGTAGAACTTCACTTGCACTTCAAGCGACCTGTAAATAAGGTTTCTGTTGGTTTTTTTAAATTGTAGATGTCTAATGTTATAGATGCCTAACATCAACAAGACTGAGTGAGTCTCGAGAACCTGATTCTTCCACAAATTTAAATTATACCTCAAGAATGGATGAATGTTAGTTTAGTTTAGTTTAGTTTATTGGTTTTTTATTGGTTTTTATTGGAATGTTAGAATTGCCCTTGGTCTTGATAACAGCTGGAAGAATATGGTAGCATCCTTTGATCTATAGCAGTGATGGCAATCCTTTTCGGCACCAAGTGCCCAAACTGGAACGTGTGTGCATGCTCATGAATGTGCGTGCACCAGAGCACTGGAACCCTGAAGACCATCTGGGTGGCGCACACATGCCTGTTTTTTGGCCATTTTCAGGCTGTTTTTTTGGGGGGACCCGAAAATGGTCCCAAAACTGGCCAAAAAAGGCCCTGAAAACGACCTGGGTTTTGGCCATTTTTCAGGTCATTTTCCAGTACTCTGGCGCCCGCAAAGATCAGCTGCTTGGCGCACATGTGCACACCGGAAACCAGAAGAGCAGCTGGTGATGGTACGCGTGCCCACAGAGAGGGCTCTGCATGCCACCTCTGGCACGCGTGCCTTAGGTTCACCATCACAGATCTGTAGCCATGATGGTGAACCTATGGCACACGTGCCAAAGGTGGCACGCAGAACCCTCCCTGCTGGCACGCATGCTGTCGCCCCAGGTCAGATCTCCATGGCGTTTCTTTCGTGAGCTTCTGTTTCCTTGCGAATGACGAAACAGAAGCTCATGAAAGAAAAAGATCTTACCTCGGCTCTCTGTTGCACATGTGCACACGTCCATGCATGTGCACATTTGTGGATGTCAATGCATGTGCACGTTCAAACGTGAGTGCACACCTTTGAGTTTGGTCATGCATGAGCGTGCAGTTTGGGCAATCAGTGCCTAAAAGATTCGCCATCAGTGATCTATAGCAGGGGTCTCCAACCTTTGCAACTTTAAGTCTGAAGGACTTCAGCTCCCAGAGTTCTCCAGCCAGCTTTGCTGGCTGGAGAACTCTGGGAGCTGAAGTCCTCCAGACTTAAAGTTGCAAAGGTTGGAGACCCCTGATCTATAGCATGGGGAGAAATATTTTGGTTTCTAAATGCTCTTTCTGAACGGGAACTCTCTCATGTCTAACCAGGGACTTTCACTGTTTCAGACGTCCAAGATGGGAAGAGGAGACTCAGTCTCTGCTGATCCCCAAAGAATGTCTAGATATACAAAATACAGTGATCCCTCGTTTTTCGCGGTTAATGGGGACCGGAACCTTCCGCGAAAACTGAAAAACCGCAAAGTAGGATTGCACCGGAAACTTGAGTTGGTGGACATCATTTAAAGCAAGCACTAGGGGGCGCTTGCCTCCTACCGATGCATTTCCCCCCCTGTATTTTTGAAAAACCCGCGAAGCACTAAAGCCGCGAAACATGAAGCCGCGGAAAACGAGGGATCACTGTATAGCTAGAACGTAGCTAGATATTTTAACTTTAAAAAGCATTTTATAAACATATTGTACATATTCATATTTGCCGCGACTAATGTCGGCATAACTTACTGTGTCTCTGAATGTTTGTGATTGGGAATAATATAGATCTTTTTATACAGAAGCAAAAGTTGGTTTTAAACTTCATTGCACATACTGGATCATAGCAATATGTTGTCTTAGTATGAATAATTTTAGTTCTTGGTTTCTCTGTGTTTTTTTGTGAAGGCAAGAAATATGACAATTTGTATACTCCTTTTTTAAAATGAGAAAGTAAAAGAAATACTTTTCCTCCAAATAACCCTCTGAGAGAAGAGGAACTGAGAAAGCAACTGGCCCAAAGTTGTTTAGTGTTTTCTCTAGCTCAGTGGCTAAGATGCTGAGCTTGTCAATCAGAAAGGTCGGCAGTTCAAATCCCTAGTGCCGTGTAACAGAGTGAGCTCCTATTACTTGTCCCAGCTTCTGCCAACCTAGTAGTTTGAAAGCATGCAAAAGTGCAAGTAGAAAAAAATAGGAACCACCTTTGGTGCTGGCTCCTCAGCTTTGAAAAGGAGCTGAGCGCCACCCCCTAGAGTCGGGAACTAGCACCTTTACCTAGTTACTAATTAAAATGAAAAATCTTTTAAGGAGAACCAGGTTTAATAAAAACAGGGCAATTCCAGTCATAAAATATTTCAGAAGACAACAGTGGCACCCTCATTTCCATAATATCCAGATGCAATCATCAGGTTTGAAGTTTGACCAAGGGGCAACCTTATCTCCCCCCCCCCCCCCCAACATTGCTATGGTTTTCTTAAAGATTAGGGTTGAAGGTGGGGAAAATTTGGAGTGGCCTTCAGAGAATATGCCTAGAGTGGTCAGCGTAGTATTTTTTAAAATTATTTATAAATTTTATTTCCCATCCATCTTTTATCTAGCACCTTTGGGTGGAGAATATGATATTCGGCCAAAGATGTAGAACCAGGTTGGGTTCATTGCTATGGCAGAGAGGCTGGAAAGGCAAGCTGCAGGATCAAAAGCAGGGAACTGAGTTTGTATGATGCTGCCAATGGCATATAGTTACTTTGGATAAAGGCTTGATCTTGTGAACTATACGACCTTACTGCAATTTACCGTATTTTTCAGAGTATAAGATGCACCGAAGTATAAGACCCAGTCATGTTTTGAAGAGGCAATTTTTAAAAAAAAGTAGGTAGGTAGATAGAGGTAGAGGGAGAGAGAGAGAGAGAGAGAGAGAGAGAGAAATACAATAGGTAGGTAGTGAGAGAGAGAGAGAAGGTAGGTAGGTAGATGTTTCCAGGTGTACTTATCCATGTGCTGGAGAAGGAAATCGCTGACAATCTGCAGCAACTAACTTGGTTCCTGCTGGCACAGCATTTGATCCACGTAATGAAATCAGCGGGGCTTCAGGAGGCAAAAAAAATGCTGTATTCGATGTATAAGACGCACCCAGATTTTCAGCCTCTTTTTAGAGGAAAAAAGGTGCATCTTATATTCTGAAAAATACGGTATGTTATTTATTGTTTTTACAAATCACTCAAGGCAGGAAATCAATCAATCTCAACATACCTTCCTTTTCCAATTTCCCCTCCAACAACAGCTTTGTGAAGTGGATTGGGCTGAGGGAGAGTGACTGGCCCAAAGTCACCCAGCTGACTTTCCTAGCTAAAGTGGGACAAAGTCCTTAGCCACCGCTAAACAGCTGGATAGTCATGTGCCTGCAGTTTGCTTGAAGCCTCTACTGCAGGGGTGTCAAACTCAATCTCATTGAGGGCTGCATCAGGGTTGTGTTTGACCGTGGGGGTGGGGGTGGAGTGGGGGTGGCCAGGGGGGCGTAGCCAGCTCGACATTACTTGTGTCGGGGGCACCTGTAATGCCAGAGAAAACAGGCTCCTGAGCTCCATTTTTGGCTCCGATGGCTTCTTGCAACCCTCTGCCAGTGAAAACAGAGCTTGGGAGGGTTTTCGCCAGCAGAGCAGTGGTGGGTTGCAGGCAGTACACCCCGGAGCCGTCCCAGAGCACCGGGTACCACGAAAAACTTCACGAAACGTCACATGACGGTAATGTGACGCTGCAAGTTTGACCCCTGTGCTGTAAGACATGCCTTTAGGGGTCTTTTTAAGTATCAATCAAGCCCCTCACTGTCGGCATCTCTCCAGTCAGTCGTCTTATTAATTTTTTTTTTATATTTCAAATACATTCTTTAAAAAGTAAGGCGGAAATTATTTTCTTGTATTACCTTTTATTCTCGTCCTCTTTGAAATGTTGCACTGCATTAACATTGTCACACTGAGGTAACATGGAGGTAGTCAAGATTTTCTGTTTATCTAAGTTTCTAACCATCCCCCCGCCAACCCCCAATTGCTTTCTTTTACAGGGATGATTCTGAGACTTCACACACAAACACACACGGACGCACGCACACATGGTTTAAGCCATTAAAACGTGTTCCATAGTATAGATTGTCAGATTTATTTATTTATTTATTTTATTATATTTCTATAGCGCCCTCTCTCCTCAATGGGACTCAGGGCGGTGCACAGGAATAATAAAAGCAGAAGTCATAAATACAATCAAATATAATTAAAATAAATTAAATCAAGTTAAGAACCCGTGCTAAAAATTCGTAATTAAAACCCAAGTTAAAAATCACTAATAAAGGACTCTGCCAGGTCGGCCACATGAAAAAAATACGTTTTTAAAGCCCGGCGAAAGAGGCGTAGGTCCGTGATTGTACGGATGATCAGAGTGTATGTTTTTCCCTCCCAAGTTGTTAATGTGCTGGGTTCACACTAGAAAACTAGGGGGAGGGAAAGACAAATTGGTGGGAACCCCCCCCCCCCCCAAATAATCTTAGATTAGATTTTAAATTAAAATATGTTTTAAATGAATTAAATGCAATTAATACGATTTAATCCCATGTATTTCATAACGTTGCCATTGCCTGTCATCAATGCCTAGTTAATGCTGCAGTTTTTGGGAAACCCTGGAGCCTCCACGCCAGACACTTGGGGGCCACATGTAGCCCGAGGAGAATGCAGTAATGATGGGAATGACTGTCAATTCTAAATGTTGATGTTGTTAATTACAGGCACATGATTCAAGTTGGTTTCTGTAAATTGTTTTTAGCAGATTTCCCATCACTTGTACTCTAAGAGGCGAGAAGAGACCCATTCAAGAGAATGAGTGAACTGGAACAATTACGGCAGGAGGCAGAACAGCTCCGGAATCAAATCAGAGTAAGATAATGTCTTTCTAACATCATTTCATGGTAACCCAGAAAGATCTTTTTGTGAAAGGATAGGGAGACATTTTATCTGCCCCTCTGTGGTTTTCTCCATAACCACCTTTCCTTTATGACGTTGTCCCTGGGTGGATGAAGGAGTCTTGAAAGAGACTGTGCTTCAGCCCCCCCCCCCCTCCTTCCATTCAATTCTGGAGCCAACCGGAAGTCGTCCCCCCTCCCCCATGGAGTCTCCTCCTAGCATGGCATCCTTTTTCCTCTGCTGACCAGAAGTCCAGTTCTCCCACCATAGAGTCTCTTCCTAGTGCGACATCCGTTTTCCTCTGCCGATCGGAAGTCCAGTTCTCCCACCATAGAGTCTCCTCCTAGCATGGCATCCTTTTTCCTCTACTTGTCCTAACCGAAAGTCCTATCAATTGTGGGGCTGACTAGCGACAAGGAGCCACAGCAGAGGGATGAAAGAGCAACATGTGGTTCCAGAGCCATGGATTGCTGACCCTGGCCTAATGGCTTGCTACTTGCCAGAATGAATCTCTCTCTCTCCCTTAATAAATGCACTAATTTTATAAAGATGCAAAACTCCTTCCAGCCATTGTTATGTAAAGTAATCATTTAAATTTTCTTTTAAAGGATGCAAGAAAAGCATGCAGTGACACAACTCTTGCTCAGGTGGGTTGCTTTTCCTTTCTACTCTGCTTTCCTAAGGAGCTATGGCCAGTTGCGTCCCCTATTGGACCAGGATGCCCTTTGCACAGTCACTCATGCACTCGTGACATCCCGACTGGACTACTGTAATGCTCTCTACATGGGGCTCCCCTTGAGGTGCACCCGAAGACTGCAGCTTGTCCAGAATGCAGCCGCGCTGGCAGTTATGGGAACCTCTAGGATTTCCCATGTAACACCGCTCCTGCGCGAGCTGCATTGGCTGCCTGTCGTCTTTCGGGTGCGCTTCAAGGTGTTGGTTATCATCTTCAAAGCGCTCCATGGCACGGGACCTAGCTATCTGCGAGATCGCATCCTGCCCCATACATCCCTGCGGCCGATTCGCTCCCACAGAGAGGGACTTCTCCGGGTGCCGTCCACTAGGCTATGTCAGCGGGCGACGCCCAGGGGAAGGGCCTTCTCTGTGATGGGCCCGACCCTCTGGAACGACCTTCCCCCCGAAATTAGAACAACTACGGACCTCCGCTCCTTCCATCAAAAACTAAAAAGTCATTTTTTCTGCCTGGCCAGCTTGGGGTAACTGAATTGCTCTATTAGGGTTTTTAGGGGTCTAATTTTAGTTGGTCTGGGATTTTAGCACAGGGTTAAATTTAATTCATTTTAAATTGTATTTATGTTTGTGTTTTTATATATGTATTTTTAAATCCCCTGTGCACCGCCTCGAGTCCCTTCGGGGGGAGAGAGCGGTCCATAAATTAAAATTATTATTATTATTATTATTATTATTATTATTATTATTATTATTATTATTATTATTATTATTATTATTATTATTATTATTATTATTATGGCAGTTAACAGCATCTAAAATGGATGCACAGAGTCTGCAGTTTAGCAGAAGTTCCTTGGCTAGGAAAAAAACAATGGTTTTAATCTCTAGTCAGCATTGACTCTAGTCTAAAAACCTGCTGATATGTTGCCACAATAGTTTAAAGGGGCTTCAGAAAAGGATTTGGTAAATCAAAATAGCATTCATGGCTTCTTAGACTGTAACCATTTCCTCAAGCATAGTTCCATTCGAGTACATCAAGCCCTATGGAGCCATCTGTAATTGGCCAGATTTGAATATTATACCAGGTCGCGAAGAATGGGTTGGTATGTTATGCAAAATCCCAAACTTCTCATACCATATCTTAGCATCAACAGACTCTTCAAATAAAGAAACAGCGCATGACAAATATAAGAAATGACTTAGCATTGTATACTGTTATTTTTTACATTCAGTTGTCATATATATTCCTGTGCGGTCCAGGAGAAGGTTTTGAAAAGCCTCTTGTCCTTCCTCTTTCTCAGATCACCACAAGTCTTGACTCCGTGGGTAGAATTCAGATGCGCACAAGGCGTACCTTGAGAGGTCATTTAGCCAAAATTTATGCTATGCATTGGGGATCTGATTCAAGGTTTGTATGAATACTTTAGGTGGGCAAAACTTTTTTTTTTTAAAGGATTTACTTGTTTCAGTAACATTGAAAAAAAAGCAGGCTGTTAATATGGAAACAAAATTCTCTAAACAAAAAACAAATTTAGATTCTTGGGAACATATTCAAAACTTTAAAGAACCCCCTTAAACCCAGTGACTTGAAGACAGATTTGCTGTATTTGGGGTTTGACTCCCGAGCTGTTAGATTTCAGTGTTTAAAAATAAATATTATATTTCGGTCCCTAAAATAACTTTTATTTTTTAAAAAAAGAAATAAATAAAAACATGCATATGTATTTACACGTAACTTATTTTGTGAACTGAAACAATATTTAGAAGACCAGCATTTAAAATGGAATGTTAGAAATTTATAGTAGTAATTCCTTATTTTAAGCAGATAGAAAAGAATTTGTTCCTTATTTTTAAGAATTAAACTGTCTATATTGAGAAGTTTTATTGCTCAGGGTTTTCCTGCCTATTTTAGAATCCCAGAACGTAATAGATTGGAAACATTATGCAGATAGAGCCAACTCTGTCATTTCCTGGGAAACTACGCATTTAATTTAAATCTATATAAATAAAAAGGTAACAAGAGTTTGTTCAAAACTGCTAATCTCCTAAAACAGGGGTCTCCAACCTTTACAACTTTAAGTCTGAAGGACTTCAGCTCCCAGAATTCTCCAGCCAGCAAATTCTCCAGCCACTCTAACTAAACAGCTCTTCAAAAGGGAAAAAAAGCCCTTTTTACACTTTGCAAGCCTCCCCCAAACGGCCCCTTTTTTGTGAAAATGGGCCCGTTTTTTTTCCCATATAAAAGGCATGAACAGTCTTGGGGGGGCTTGCAGAGTGCTCCTGGAGGGGGGGACGGACAAAAAGGAAAAACGCCCCACTTTTTTCACGAAAACGGGCCATTTTTTGGTTTAAAAAATGGTATGCATAGCCTTATGGAGGCTTATAGAGTGCTGCTGGGGGCTGGGGGAGGCAAAAGCCCTGTCTTTTGCTCATTTCTGCCCTCCCCAGCCCCAGGAGCTCTCTGGAAGCCTCCATAATTGTATGTGCACGGCCATTTTGGTGAAGGGGCGGGGTTTCAGGAGGCAAAAAATGCTGTATTCGATGTATAAGACACACCCAGATTTTCAGCCTCTTTTTAGAGGAAAAAAGGTGCGTCTTATACTCCGAAAAATACGGTATGTCATCCTGTATGACATAAAATACTCTGTCCATAGGTAGGTAGGTAGGTAGATAGAGGGATAGAGAGAGAGAAAGAGGGAGGAATACAGTAGGTAGGTAGGTTGGGGGTTATACGGTGGTTGTGTGTACGTGTTTGTGTGAGCAGGTGTGGATCTACACACAGATTGGTTGGCCATTTAACCAGACTGGGCCACAGCAACACGTGGCCGGGAACGGCTAGTTTAATATAAATAAATACCATTTTTAGTGTTTTTCCTTTCCTTAAAGCAGTCATAGCGACAGAGGAAACTAAGCTCATTCAATCTGAACTTGCTTCCCTTTCTTCCAGGTAGCTGAATAAAATAAAAGGAGGAAGCACACACTGTTGCAGTGAACAGGACATACCTATTTCTCTTGTTTTGGGCCGTCCACTCTTCACCAACAGTGTACAATATTACAGGGTCTATCTCCGTTATGGTGAACCTATGGAACACCCGCCAGGGGTGGCACGCAGTGCTCTCTCTGTGAACGCGCGAGCCGTTGCCCCAGTTCAGCTCGGCTGTGCATGTGCGCGCGCCTCCCGCCAGCTAGCTGGTCTTCGGGTCTCTGCTGTGTATGTGTGGATGGGGTGAGTGCGGGGGGCGCATGCATTGCATTTTGGAGGTTCAGGCATTCACATGTGTGTTCGCGCGTGCGTGATTTGGGCACTCGGTCCGGAAAAGGTTAGCCATCACTGGTCTACCCGATCCCTCATTTAATTGTCAGTTTACCTGGGTTTTAATCCTGTACACTGGCAGCTTCAACCCGGTGTCCTCCAGTTCGGTTGGATTACGACTCAAAGCCAATATGACATTTATTTGTTTATTGAACTTACGTGCTGCCTGTCTCGCCTAGCGGCGACTCTAGGTGGCTCACAATCAATAAAAGCAATAGGAAACATTAAAACAATAAATAGGAATACTAAAAGTGGTTTACAATTGACAGAAATGGGAAGGTGCCCATAGGGAGGAGGTGGGGTTTTATCTCTGACACCGCCCCATTGGGGCCTCAGGCCACTTAGCAGAGCCAATTCTTCAGGCCCTTTCAGAAGGCCAAAAGGGTAGGTACGGATTTCAGCTGGGATGGCACGATGTTCCAGGAGCTATGGACGAAAAGGCTCTTTTCCTCCGCCAGCTGAATTCCTTGATCGATGGGGTCCGCAGCAGGCCCCTTATGCCAGCTGGGTGGGACAGGCCAGCCCCATTGGGATGAGAAGGTTTTTTGAATAACCATGCTGTGTGATGTTCAGCATCAGGTTGGAGAAGAATTGGCTGGGATTTCATAGAAAACTAGCTTTTCAACATGTGGCCCTCAATCTTTTGCTTGTGCCCTAAGCTGTGTGATTCACAAGTTGGAGAAAGGGAAATTGGGGGTCTTGGAGAATCCACAGAAATTTGCCTTTGAACTTTCAATTTTGAAACCACAAAGAGGAAGATACAAGGTTAACCTATTAACACATATTTTGTTTGTCTTTTTCTTCGTTTTATTTTACTCTTATCTTTAGGTTACTAGTGAGTGCTTCCCAAGATGGAAAATTAATTATTTGGGATAGTTACACAACAAACAAGGTACAAAATATATTCTGTTTCAGCATTTTATGTGTCTCTTGCTGATGGGTTTATTTTTAAATTCTACTGCTAATTGTTTTGTTTTTTTTAATTTCTGCCTCCCATCCAAACCGCTTTATTGGTGCTGTTATTTCTCGATGGTTTTCAGGTTTCAATACAATTTCCTGTCTTCTTATTATTTGTTCTCTGTGTTTGGAAGTATAAGTCTGTTGTTTTCTCAAACATGTCATAGAATATTGTTTCCTTAATGTTAAAAATTCTGGCTCAAACACTTCGGGAGACAAACTGCTGGATGTTTGTTGAAATGTATATCAAAGTACTTTGAGGTGTTGAGTTGTTCACAGTGAAAGCAAAAAAAACCTTGTTCTCAACAGCTACCTTGTATTCATTTAATAATGGGCAATAATAGTTGTGCCCTAATCTGGGGTGTTTAGGGAATTTAGTTTTAATGGGGTTTTTTAGCGCAGGGACGATCAATTTAATCTGCTTTTATCTATTGTATTTATTGTTTGTATATATTTTATATGTTTTAATTTCCCTGTGCACCGCTCCGAGTCCCCTTGGGGAGAGGACGCGGTATACAAAATTAAATATTATTATTATTATTATTATTATTATTATTATTATTATTATTATTATTATTATTATTATTATTAATCTCTAAAACAGGGATGTCCAACTCACAGCAGCGTCACGTGACGTATCGTGACATTTCCCCCCCCCCCTTTAGCTAAACTGGGCGTGGCCTGTGCGTGACACATCCAGCCTATGGGCCATGAGTTTGTCAGCCCTGTTCTAAGATATTTTCAACCGGACCATTCCATGTCATTTCAAATGCAAATCTGCACCTTTTTGATCCACCCCAGTCAGTAAAACGAGCCCTGGGATGTGGCAAGTTAAATGGGGTTGAGACAAGTCCTGGGGGTGGGGGTGAGGGGGAGGCCGTTCTTATGGCACAATTTGTGGTTAGCCAGTAATAGCACTTTTTTTTTTCTTATACTCATTGGAAGAGTCTGGGATAGTATGAGATTAATTGCACTATTCTTATATCAGAAAGCACTGGATGTTATTTTCAAAAAGATAGATAATTTTGCCATTGGAGAATTTGCTATTTGCAAAACGCTGTGGTTTGTCCTCTTTAAAACTGGTTGCAATGTCAGCTAGTATTTTTAACCCATTAAACCAGGGATGTCCAAACTTGGGAACTTTAAGACTTGTGGACTTCAACTCCCAGAATTCCCAGAAGCATAGCTGGCTGGGGAATTCTGGGAGTTGAAGTCCACAAGTCTTAAAGTTCCCAAGTTTGGACATCCCTGCATTAAACTGTTGTACTGTTTGTTCAATGCCATGGTGACAACCTGCTACTAAAAGGATAAACTTGCTTAGCTCCTTCTGAAAACTGGGCTGGAATATTAACATTTTGAAGGAAGGTTCGGCGTTGATTTTGTAATGAGCGCAAAGGTTCAGTTCATTGCAGATAGTCCTCAACTTAAAAAACTAGTCACTTAGCGACATTCAGAGTTACGTTGGACCTTCCCTTGAAGGGTGCTTATGACCTGCATTCAAATGGTCTGATGGGCTGCCTCCACCCCTCCCCCCAGACCCCGCAGTCATGTGACTTTCAGATGCTTGGCACATAGTCCGCATTTGTAGTGTCCCCCAATCATATATGACTGCCTTTTACTAGCATAAAATTTTTGGTTTTGCTGAAAACAAGCGTTTACTTCATTTTTGGCAAACCCGGTGTCAACGTCCCAATGGTTCTGGCCTGCTGCAGCCATCTTTCCATTTCTCAGGTTGCCACACAGTGCATGTGGGGACGGGGGGAGGAGTCTGAAATGTCAAATCAGACAACCACAGACCATCCCATGGGAACCAAGGTCACCTCAACAGGTGCTGGCTAGCGGCTGAGGGGAGTTGCCAAAGAGGTGGCAGAACACCTAATTGGACAATGTGACCTGTGACCATGAAGGGAAGGAATCATCTATTCTTAAATTATACTGAAACCGCGGGGTCTGTTTAGAGCTGGTTTCGTTTTCACCCCGTGCCAAAATGATGTACTCAATAAAACAGTTCTTTGAGAAAAGTTGGAAGTCTTGGAGTGCTGAATTGGGTTGGGTTCATCAGTGGGAACCTTGGCACCAGACCTACATCAAAGCCATTGGTTTGCTTTACACCTGCAGTGTTCACTTAACGACTGCTGCAAAAACCCCGAGTGACCTGATTTACGACTGTAATGGAATGGTCATAACTTGAGAACTACCTGTATCTGCTGTTCCCATAGTATATCAGTTATACTATGTATATCAGGCGGTCTTATGCGAGACCGCCTCCTGCCCCATACATCCCTTCGTCCGATCCGCTCCAACACAGAGGGCCTTCTCAGGGTGCCGTCGGCCGGACAATGCCAGTTGGCGACACCCAGGGGAAGGGCCTTCTCTGTGGCGGGCCCCACCCTTTGGAACGACCTACCCCCAGAACTATGAACTATCTCTGACCTCCGCCTCTTCCGCCAATGTCTAAAGGCACACCTTTTCCATCAAGCCGGCCTAGCGTAACCTCTGTTGGGACTACTTTTAGACAGTTTTAATTTGGGGATTTTAAATTGATTTTAGCACAGGGGGGAGTTTAATATCTTTTTAAATTTTATATTTTGTTTATACTTGTATGTTTTAATTCCTGTGCGCCGCCCTGGGTCCTTTCTGGAGAAGGGCAGGGTATAAATGCGAATAATAAATAAATAAATAAATCATCTGCACCAGTTTTTTTTTTTTTTGCATCTGATTTTCGACAAGTACAATTCCTCATGATGCTTCTCCCCCCCCCCTTTTATTTTTAAAGATGCATGCTATTCCTTTGCGGTCTTCCTGGGTAATGACCTGTGCGTATGCACCATCTGGCAATTATGTCGCTTGTGGTGGATTAGACAACATCTGTTCTATCTACAATCTGAAGACACGGGAGGGCAACGTCCGAGTGAGCAGAGAACTCCCCGGCCATACCGGTCAGCTGCCCTTCTCTTTGTTTCTCTTTCTTTGACCATTTGTAAGGAAACTAGAAGAGCCTCTAAAAGCAAAGGAGTCAAGTTGGGGAAAAATATAATTACATATATTTTACCTCCTCGGGATAGCTTTTAAAATGAATATTTTTTCCCCACCAATAGAATAAGGAATACATTTTCTAACATAGAATTTGGTCCCTTGATTCTGTGTTAAATAACTATTGTGAATATTGGGTTTGTTGTTGTTTTTGCAATATTTGCACAAGTGGCATTTGCTGTCTTTTTATGTCCTGTCCAAACAATGTAGAAATGTCTATTATTAAGCATCCAGCAAATGATCTTTATAGTAAATGCTATAGACATTTATGGCTGGCAGCTAGCTAGCTTTTATTATTTTTATTTTATTTTATTAACTAATTAAATTTATTTTAATGCATTACTTTAATTTAATTTGTTTTTATATTTTTATTTTATTTTACTATTTTATTTTTGTTTGTGGGTTTGAGTTAGATGCCACAGGGGCATCCCATTTCCAGTCTGTTCACTGATTCGGATTTCCTCAGATCTTGAAATCGTTCCTCTGACTTTAGACATTAGTAGCATTCAGTATTGTATTAAAAATGTTTTTAATAAAGGCTGGAAGGAAGTGGAATTCTGGGTTTCATCCGAGTTGCAGTTGGAAACAGCCATTTTGCTACTATTTTCTTTTCAGGCTACTTGTCCTGCTGTCGCTTTCTAGACGATAACCAAATTGTTACAAGCTCTGGAGACACTACCTGGTGAGTATCCTAGGACCTTTTTAAAAAAAAATTTCATGAGCTTCCCTACCTAATTATTTGAGCTGCTGAATTCAAACGCTTTTACTTTACTTTGCAGTGCTCTGTGGGATATCGAGACGGGCCAACAGACGACTGCCTTTACCGGGCATACTGGCGATGTTATGAGTCTCTCTCTAAGCCCAGACATGAGCACTTTTGTTTCGGGTGCCTGCGATGCCTCCTCCAAGCTCTGGGACATCCGAGATGGGATGTGCAGGCAGTCGTTCATGGGACACGTATCTGACATCAATGCAGTTTGCGTAAGTGACTGTTGTGCTCGTGAATATAAAAGATTTTAAATGCTTCTTCGTAGGTGCTCGCTAGTTCTCCTCTGCATCGGCTAGATCAGGGCTGTCAAACTCCTGGCCCACGGGCCAGATGTGTCACGCGTTGGACACGCCCATACCCAATTTAGTGAAGCGGGAGGGGATCCCTATACGTCATGTGAGGCCGCCATGACAACATGAGTTCGACACCCCTGTGCTAGATGGTTTTGGCTTTTCCATCAGTGTATCAGACATGCGCAAATTCTTTTCATCTCTTTCATCTGTGGAAGCCAACTTTTCATAGGCCAAGGGTTTCTCACCGATAGCTAGTTGGGCAGAAGAGTTAGCGGAGCTACAAGTCTGTGCAATTTCTGGAGGTGCCAGTCTCTGGATGCAGAACTCAAACGTGCGTCATCCACGCAATATCTTTAGAAAGTTTTAGAGTAGCCTTTCTCCACTTTGGCCCCTTGAAGCTGTGTGGACTTCAGCACCCAGAATTCCTTTCTGGCTGGGGAATTCTGGGAATTGGAGTCCGGTGCCCAAGATTGGGAAACACTGTTTTAGATGGCTAATTGTTCTGTTATTTGAGAGAACTCTCTTGCTTTGCTGATGAAGAATAAAGAACCTGGCAAATGTTTTAAGCATATTAAGCATTCAGGCAAATGCAAAGCTTCAGGTATCATGCATGATGCTGCTCTAATCTTATTTTGAGCGCAGAGTGTTTAATAGTAAGTGAACTTTGAATGATAGCATATGATAGCAACTTTCCCTCTCCCTGCTTTCTTCCTCTCCCCCCCCCCCCCCTTCTCCTCTGTCTGCATTTTTCATATTCTTGTTGCATTTCACAGTTCTTCCCGAGTGGCCATGCCTTTGCCACTGGTTCAGATGATGCCACCTGTCGCCTCTTTGATCTTCGTGCAGACCAGGAGCTCATGTTGTATTCCCACGACAACATCATCTGCGGGATCACTTCTGTAGCTTTCTCAAAGAGCGGGCGTCTCTTTTTGGCGGGCTATGACGATTTCAACTGTAATGTTTGGGATACCCTGAAGGGTGAACGTGCAGGTGAGTTAAAGCTAACATGTTAATAAGAGCCAGAAGATTTCAGTGCGTTCACTTTTCTATTGGGACTATTCCTTGGGATAGCACTAGCACTTATATACCACTTCATAGTGCTTTACAGTCTTCTCTAAATCAGGGGTCTCCAACCTTTGCAACTTTAAGTCTGAAGGACTTCAGCTCCCAGAATTCTCCAGCCAGCAAAGCTGAAGTCCTTCAGACTTAAAGTTGCAAAGGCTGGAGATCCCTGCTCTAAATGGTTTAAAGTCAGCATATTGCCCCCAACATTGTTACCAACCTTGGAAGGGTGGAAGACTGAGTCAACCTTGAGTCGGTGAGAATTGAACTGCTGGCAGCCACCTGGCAGTCAGCAGAAGTGGCCTGCAATACTGCATTCTAACTACCACACCATCATGGCTCTGGGGTACCAGTTATGTGCCATACAAATTCACCGTTAAGTGAATGAGTCCTGGTTTTTGACCTCAAAGCCTTAACTGTTAACCCTTTTCCCGAAGAGCTATCTTTAACTATAGCTGGATTGATCAATGTGCCTCAGAAGCTATCCAGTCTGGAAGTCTTTTTTTTTTTTTAATTTGTGCATGCTTTACATTTTTCATCTTTAGGGGGAGGTTTTTTGGGGGGTGGGGGAGAACACGATAGTTCACTGGTTAAAGGTGCTGAGCTTCTCAGCTGAAAAGCTGACAGTCTAGGTCAGGGGTCTGCAAAGTCGGCTCTTTTAAGACTGGTGGACTTCAACTCCCAGAATTCCCCAGCCAGCTATGGTGGCTGGGGAATTCTGGGAGTTGAAGTCCACCAGTCTTAAAAGAGCCGACTTTGCAGACCCCTGGTCTAGGTTCAAGACCTGAGCGCAATGTGTCATGGTGAGGTTCTGTAATTTTATCCAGCTTGGGGCCACCTAGAAAGTTTGAAAGCGTGCAAAATGAAGTAGATAAATAGGTACCACTTTGATGGGTAGGTAACCACGTTCCCTGCCTCTCAGCATATAGACTATGGCATATGAGCACTGCTCCCTACAGTCGGACCTCACTGGGCAGGGGAAACCTTTAGTGTTTTTTTTTTTTAAAGAAAAAACACATTTGCACAAGTGTTTCACTCTTGCCTCGATTTTCACAACTGAAATCTACTATTCTCATGTAGGGTTTTTTGGGGGGGTTGTTGTTTTTTGGTACTTCATTCCCTGTACTGTGGTTAAGGAATTTTATATGAGAACATGATTTCTGAAAACAAATATATAGGTAAAGATTCCCCTCGCACATATGTGCTAGTCGTTCCCAACTCTAAGGGGCAGTGCTCATTTCCGTTTGGCAGCCGAAGAGCCAGCGCTGTCTGAAGACATTTCCTTGGTCATGTGGCCAGCATGATTAAACGCCAAAGATGCACGCGACGCTGTTACCTTCCCACCAAAGGTGATTCCTATTTCTTCTACTTGCATTTTTTACATTCTTTCAAACTGCGAGGTTTGACAGAAGCTGGGACACGTAACGGGTGCTCACTCTGTTACGTGGTGCTTGGGATTCGAACTTCCAACCTTTCTGATCGATATATACAGATATGCCCATATTGAAGGACATGAGAATTGTGAATGAGGCGCTTGAGGGCCGTTGGTTTAATTCCTGTGCTCTTGGACCCTTTCAGGTGTTCTTGCTGGTCACGACAACCGAGTCAGCTGCTTAGGAGTGACTGACGACGGCATGGCTGTAGCTACAGGATCTTGGGACAGTTTTCTCAGAATCTGGAATTAACATGGCGCTTGGAACCCCTCCCCTCCACCCATAGACACGCACACCTTCTCCACTGAGATCTGGAGAGAGCAATGCTGCAGCCTCTTGCTGTGAAATAACATTTCTACTTTGTATTTACAGGTGAAGTTTTTCTACTTGCTGATTATTGCATAAGTAGGCTTTCTGTAAATGAGGTTAAAACAAACACACAGAAAGAACGGAGAAAGTGGTAGATGGGAGAAAATCGGTGACTTTTCTTTCAAGGAAAAAGAGAGAGAGAGAGAGGGCGGAACACCTGTTTGGGGTGAGCAAAGCTAAAAAGAAAAAGAAAAAAAAGGAAATAAATAAGCCAGTCAGTTAGCATTTCGTTTGGCTACATTTGCCCTGAAGGGATTTCTGCTTGTGCCCCAGCCCTGCTAATTCTGTACCTTTTTTGTACATAATTGAATATACACATAGCAGCCAATCATGTAACATTTTGTCTGTAAGTAAAGGAACAATGTTTGCGTTTTTTTTTCTTTTTTCTTTTTTTAAAAGAAACTGCATTTATATAGCTCTACGTTAAACCTAAGGTGTATTTTCTGAGTTCTGCAGTGGATCGGCTGGTCTGCTCTTCTAATTTCCCCACCCCCTTCTTCGTGAATTTTACTGTAGATAAAAGTGTGAAGTTAAACGAGCTGTTTGTGAAATTTTATAACAGAGTGTCTGTATAAAACAAAGCAAACAAAGGAAAAATCCCTGGATGACTCTGGTGCCAACTTTGCCCCTTCCTTGCTCCATGATTTTTTTTAATCTCCCACCCCCTTAGTGGCAACAGATCCCAGATAATCCATTAGAAGCCACAGGGCGCTGATCCCCACGGAGTTAAGCAGATGATCAGATGCATAACATAAGAACCGAAACGTTTCAAGGATTTAGATGTTGAGCTTCCTTCTCTAACAGCCTCTAATGAGATATCGGTCAGGAAATGGAAGGATAGTATCTCCTTGAAATGGTGTTTGACGGATGCATTTTTTGTGGGGGCTGGATAATTGTAATGGAGACCTTTTCTCATCTTCTGTAAACTTACTGTCTAGCTTAAGACTGGATGTGGGGCCGCTTCCAATTTCTAAGCAAAGGAACCTGCACCCTCTTTAAACTGCATCGCTCCAAATGTATGTGGGGCATATTCTGAGTGCGTCCACACATTATAATTCTACTTCATATATTCCAGGTAGAAATGTTTTCTCTCGTACGAATCGTGCGTATGCGGTGGGGAAGTTGTTCTTACTGCCTCTTTTAAGACTCCAGCACAGTGTTTTCTCTTGAAATCTGCACTCACTGCATGAAGACTCTTAAATACTGCATTAGTATAACCTCTTTAAAACTCTTAGCGCAGTCTTTCTCAACTTTGGCAACTTTTAAGATGGGTGGACTTCAACTCCCAGAATCCACCAGCAAGCTTGCTGGCTGGGGGATTCTGGGAGTTGAAGTCCACCCATCTTAAAAGTTGCCAAAGTTGAGAAAGACTACACTGGTATACGTCACATCAATTTTTTAATGAGCTATTTGAAACTTCAGTTCATCCCGTCAGCCACTACAAGAAGTGCAGAAGTGCTCATTTTAATAGCTCCTGTGCCAACCAACGAGGCGCGATCACCTCTTAGACATTCCAGAAAACTGAGCTGCCTTTTTAAGTTTTTGTGTTCGTTAAGTCTCGGGGAAACATTAACAGATGAACTTGCCTTCCCCCAGTCTTCCTCTTTCCGTGCAACAGAATGGGAACGTCTCTCCGTGACTCGCCGTGGCTTCAGTCTTCTCTGGAGCAGCAAGTATTGTAGGGTCTTGCTTTTGGCCTTTTAAAATTTTTGAGTGGAAAGTCATCTCATAATTGGCCATCGGAATTGTCCTGTTCTCATAAACGTAGAAATGGATGGCTGAAACGTGCTTTAGAAATACCCTCGAAATTTAGTTTTCTTGCTGTCTGTACTTGTAGCAGGTATGACATGGATCTGATTCTTTGAAAGTATTCATGGATTGGCCTGAAAGGTAGATTCAAGCCTATATTAATTGTCTGATTTGAAGGTAAAGATCCAGTGTTATCTGTCCCCTAAAATCTCCACTGAGATTTTAATCTGAACCTAGGTTGGTAGTTCTTGATATTTTCAAACATATTTTGTTGCAGTGCCATTTATTTTCTCAACTTTGACCAATTTTTTAAATCCTATATTCCGGCTTTTTTTTTTTTTTTTTTTTTACTGGTGGCAAAAGTGCCAAAGAGTGTGCCAAATGTTTTGGATGGAGGAGCTCTTAACAGTCCGTGAATCCTCTGTTAACATCCAGAGAGAGGCATTCTTTCAAAACAAATATTATACGTGTTAGGATGCATACATGCAGCTTTTTTACTTATCTTTGATATGGTTCATTCTTTTCACATCTGATAACAATGTGATTTCAGCCCAAGGGATTTATTAATTCCCCCCCCCCCCCCCCCCCGTTGTAATATAGCTCTTCATTCTACGATCACCTCACCCTACTTAGTCCACTACTTGTCTCCTTGGTGTTCAAGATATATTTTCTAAGGGCCTTAAGACTGCCTTGCATGAGTAAGAAAAAATTGCCCTCTTATAGGGGAAAAACGGCCAGCACAAAAATATCCACAGCAGTGAATTGTTCCGTTTGCCAAAGAAGCTGGGAGCCATCATACAGTCTCAGTTTTATGACTTTAGTACAGGGGTGTCCAACCTTGGTAACTTTTAAGACCTGCAGACTTCAACTCCCACAATTCCCCAGCCATCCGCGCTGCCTGGGGAATCCTGGAAGTTGGATGTCTACAGCTCCTAAAGCTGCCAAGGTTGACCATCCCGGCTTTAAGAGTTTTGGTTATCCTACTTCATCAGGAATCCAATACCCACGTATTGGATTTTTGGGAATAATTTCCCCTAGAAAGCAGAACAGCTTCCATAAATATGTGGCTGGATGCATCTCAAGAGTCCTAGAGTGTAAATTGTAGGGATGAACTGATTTTCCCAAGACGATTTGCCAAAGTCCATTTTCCTGGAGTGCATAAAATGAAACAGGAGTTTGAATGGATGTCCTGCAGTGGGATTGGGGCAACCTTGGGGGTGTGTGTGTGTGTGTCTGGAGATGCCTTCCTGCCCTCCCAGGGAGTTGGAGGGTTTATAGATTACATCTGTGGAGGAGATTAAATTTCAGACTTTCCCCCCCCTTTTTTTTTTTGCCAGAAGGGGTTAAAGCAGGAGTCTGCAAAGTTGGCTCTTTTAAGACTGGTGGACTTCAACTCCCAGAATTCCCCAGCCAGCCTGGCTGGCTGGGAAATTCTGGGAGTTGAAGTCCACCAGTCTTAAAAGAGCCAACTTTGCAGACCTCTGGGTTAAAGGAACAAGAGTACAAAGCCTTAAAGCACTTACGTTTCCTCCTTCACTCTCCTTCTAAATGGGGAAAATCAATTCAATCATTGCTTTGCTTTGCTGCGGTGGGTGCTTGAAGCCTCTGCAAAGCGAAGGCCCCCGTTCTCAAATCTTCTGGCCAGGCTACCCATTCCTGTCCTGCACGGCAGGGTTTCCCAACCGTGGCGATTTCCAGGCATAACGGACTTCCGTCTCCCAGAATCCCAACCCGGCGTTGCCATGGCGGAGAATTCTGGGAGTGGGAAGTGCACCTGAGCTTCGATTTGCCGAGACCCCCTTGAGGATTTTGCTTTCCGCTGTTGCTCCTTCTCTGTTTTTCCTGCCTTCTGCAAAAGTTTTGTCTTCGGGTGCTTGACTAGGCTTTTATAGGATTAAGGAACTTGCCGTTGTTTCCCCCGTCAGGCTGAACGGCTGTCGTATTGCCGGTTGAAGTAGCACCACCTAGAATAGTGGGTAGTGCCCTAAAAAAGACGAATTGTACAGTTAACTTAAAAGACGTGGTGTCTCCAGCATCCCATTGGTGATTCAGAAAGCACTGTAGGCCAACCTTGGCAACATTTAAGACCCCGTGGACTTCAACTCCTAGAATTCCCCAGCCAGCTATGCTGGCTGGGCAATTCTGGGAGTTGAAGTCCACGGGGTCTTAAAATTGGCACGGTTGGGACACCTGCACTGTAGGCTTTATCTGAGAGTGAGCCAAGCCAGGTCACATAGTGCCTCGCTCTGCAATAGGGCTCCTTCGCTGACCAACCTGTATATAACCGATCTCCCTCTCGTAGCTAGAATTCTTAAGTCCTGCATGAGTAACTGAGCTGTTGGATATTCTCGTAACTTTTCTGACTTCTTCCTTGCCCCCTTCTTAACTGCAGTTCCTCCCTTGAACATTTACTTTTTTTGGGGGGGTGGGGTGGGGGAAATGGGGTGGGACTCCTGAGTAGCATTTGCTACAGCTGGAAGGGAAAACACCTGCCCCTCCAGCTGTGGATGAAACCATCTCATACAGACACGAAGGACTTGTTTTGGGGTGGGTGGGCAGGGGGGGAAACCATGCATCCTTGTTACCCTCCCTTCCCATTTATTTCTTTTTAAAATTAGGCCCTCGTGCTACTCCAGACTACTTCCATATTTGAGGCATTGCAAGTCTTTTTATTCCCCCCCCCCCCACCACCACCCATTCCTTTTGTTGAAATAAAAGATTGTGTAAACTACATGCAAGACTGTTAAATGCTTAGTGGTGTTCTGGTGAGTCTGTTCACAGTGTTAACTCAATGATTAATAAATAAGATTTTTTTTTGGAAAAAAAAATGTGCCTGACTTTCTTTCTGATTTTAAATAATAATGGGGATTTCTTTTAAAAAAAAAAAAGATATTTCAGGCCTTTATTTTTACTCCACAATGGTGCTCTCTTCGTTTCCTTCTTGCTGCAGCACATCTCTGTGTCGGTCCCAGCCTCCTCTTCCTCCTTCCCCAAAGGAGGAGTTGTGTCTGACTTATTTGTCATAAATGAACAGTCTTTGTGCTTTTGCTGTTAATGGTTTATTGCAGGAAGTGTGCTGTAGGGTTATTTTTAAACCGTCACTTGTTACCGTCTTTTCTCGGAGAAAAAAAAAAAACCCTTCCAAAATATCTCCAGGTACCAAGTGAATTCTGCACTGCCTTTCTTGGATTGTATGTTTCAGAACATCTTAAAACAGGGGTCCCCAACCTTTGCAACTTTAAGTCTGAAGGACTTCAGCTCCCAGAATTCTCCAGCCAGCAAAGCTGGCTGGAGAATTCTGGGAGCTGAAGTCCTTCAAAGTTGCAAAGGTTGGGGACCCCTGTCTTAAAAGTCCTTTTATTCAGGCTAATTGATTCAAACAAAACACAGAGATTTGTGCCATATTTTTTTTTCCTTAGTGCTAATGGGAGGAGGGGAGGGATGGACACTTGCTATATGAATTGTTTATAGTTCTTCCCCTAATGAATCTTTCCTTTGTAATTGTACAGTGTCTCGGTGGAAAATGTTGCCTGACTTTAACATTGTAACTAATAAACAAAGTGCTTTTAATTAGGATTGCTCTCTTTCTCCTTTTCAGTTGATTTCATGTTTGCCTATTCTTCAGCATATTGCATATAAAGTCTCACCAGTTTTTTACTCTCTCAAAGAACCTGGATATAAACCCCATGCTAGAAAACAAGAGCCAACACCCCCCCCCCCCCCACCAGCAACCCAAATTCTTTTCAAGGATATTACGGTTTTAAAGGATTACCCTGTAATTCTCCTTTACGAATCCTGTTTCATTGAGAACGGACGAAATATGGGGCATTGATGTTCAACAGCCATTCCTTTTGAATTATTTAGGTCACCTTTTAAAAAAAATAATAATGGGTATGTGTATTAAACACTTCACTGCATTTTGACAGAATAAAAAGGAATTTTTCCTCCCAAAGAAAAGAAGAAAGAATTAACTATGCATGCTCCGCCAATCAGGTATATCCGCTAATTTTGCACTGGTGGGATTTCTCTTATTGTTTTTAAATAGAAATTCAGGAGATGATTGGTACAGTGTTTACAGGCAATCTTTATCTACACCCACACAGACAGGCAAGACACCCGAATATAAACGGACCGCAAACAGCACTCCTTACTAGCACTGATGATGTTACCTAGTTAGGGCAGTGAAAGGTCTGCCAGAAAACAAGCAAGCCCAGAAAGCACCAAGGACCCCTCATTTAAAACACTGAGCTACAAATATTCTTCACTAATCCTCATCTTCCTCCTCCTTTCCTTCTGCCTTGTGAAAGAACTGAGATGTTCTCCTTGGATTTTGGGTCTAGTTCACTTTTTATCTTTAAATGATTTTGTGATTCATTCTTCCCTCTTCTAAATCTGACCAGTTGTCATCTTATTTCTGGCAAAAGAAGGAAGCTAAGAAGTTTGAGTATAACGAAAATAACTTCAATGCCGTATGCCTCAGGCTGTCTTCTGTAAATAGCCATTTCATGCAAGCTGAATTTCATTTGGGACTGAAGATTTACCGTATTTTTCAGAGTATAAGATGCACCTTTTTCCCTCAAAAAAGAGGGTGAAAATCTAGGGGGCATCTTATACACTGAATACAGCATTTTTTGCCTCCCGAAATCCCACTCCCTTCACCAAAAATGGCTGTGCAGAGCCTTTAGGAGGCTTTCAGAATGCTCCTGGGGGCCGGGAAGAGCAGAAATGAGCAAAAAACAGGCTATTTTTTGGGTCAATTTTGCCCCCCTAGCCCCCAGGAGCACTCTTAAGCCTATACATGCCCTCCCCCTTTTTTAAAATAAAAACCAGGCCTGTTTTCACGAAAAACGGGCCATTTTTGGGAGGTCAGAGTGCAAAAAAGTTTTTTTTAATTTGCCTCTTCAAAATCTGGATGCGTCTTATACTCTGGTGCATTTTATACTCCCAAAAATACGGTACTTATTCAGTTTCCAAATCCGCCCAATTCAGCCAAGTGACTTCGGCGGCTTACCATTCTAAAACAATTAAAAGCATCCAAAGAATAAATGCAGCGGCTGAGCTAGTTAACTAATAGTATTGCCAAGAAATGGAGTCCTTAACGCATTCTGAGCCCTGGCCCAGAAAGTTTTAAAATCTAATGAAAGACCCAACAAGGCTGCAACCATTCCAATCTGAGAAGATGGAGTATTATACAAAGCAGGGGCTGTTACAGCAAACAAGGCCTACTTCCTGCCCGTTGATATTCTGGCTGAAGGGATCTGCAGAATGATCCAATTTGCTGGATCGTATTGGACAAATTGGAAAAAGATAGTCGGTTAGGTAACTGGTCCCAAGTCAGCTTTAAAAGTGACAACCAGAATCTTAAATTGCACCTGGAAATGCACTGGTAGCCAAAGCAACTCAAGTAGTAGTAGCATCTGCACAGTCACATTCAGCACCAGTAGGAAGTTTTCAAATGCTCTTCTAGGGCTGTGATGGCAAACCTATGGCACGCGTGACAGAGGTGACACGCAGAGCCCTCTGTGGGCACATGTGCCGTTGCCAGCTGCTCTTCTGGTTTAAAAAACGATATTTTCCAGGCCTTTTTTGGGCTGTTTTCAGGTTGAAAAACAGCTTGGAAATGGCCCAAAAACCTGCCTTAAAATGGCCAGGAAAGGCCTGAAAAACAGCCAAAAAACAGGCATGTGCACACTGGCCAGTTGGTCTTTGGGATTCCAGTACACAAGCATGCTCATGCATTCACGCGTGTTCAAGGTTCGCCATCACTGTTCTAGGCCCTAGAATCTAGGGCATCCCCATACCCTAGATGTATTGCAGACATCAAAATATGATTGTTTTGATACAATTAACATTTTTGGTGTATACATTGCGGCCGCAAAACTTTATACTGTAAAAACAATGCATATAAAATAATCTTGGTTATAATTCCCACACATGGATATTAGGTTTAGAAATTCTCCATGAAATAGCCTGCCCTTAAATCGGTGTTCCCCAACCGATTAAATCGGTGTTCCCCAAACTTAGCCATTTTAAGATGAGTGGACTTCAACTTATTCTGGAGTTGAAGTCCACACATTTTAAAATTGCTAGGGTTCAGAAAATAAAGCCAGTACAGACAACCAGGTTCCTAGTTTTAACAACATATATTAGGAAAAGGCAGGTAACATGTTACTGAGAATTGTTTGTGCCTTTTAGCATAGCATAGCAATAGCATTTAGACTTGTATGCTGCTTCAGATTGCTTTACAAGCCCTCTCTAAGCAGTTTAGAGTCAGCCTACTGCCCCCAATAATTTGGGTCCTCATTTTACCAACCTTGGAAGGCTGAGTCAACCTTGAGCCTGGTGAGATTCGAACTGCCAAATTGCAGTCAACTGGCATTCAGTAGAATTAGCCTGCAGTACCTTGAAGACTTGTGGACTTGAACTCCCAAAATTCCTCACCCAGTCATGCTGACTGGGGAATTCTGGGAATTGAAGTCCACAAGTTCCCAAAGTTGGACACCTGGACTAGAACAATTTTTTTCATCTTGGCTGAGGAATTCTGGGAGTTGAAATCCACATACCTTAAAATTGCTTAGCTTGAAAACAGTAGAGGTTTTAATATCCCCAACCAGATATCTACTCAGCATTTTCCATTTTAAAGAAGTTTCTGGAAGCCTGTACGAGGATGTCAATGATGCTTGTGTCATGTTTTTAATGCCCTGCTAGAGATTTTCCTAGAAAGAAGGGCTATTATTCAGTATCTTCTTTGCTCTATTTTAAATTTCTTCAACACTAAACTCCTGGAAAGAAAAATGGCTCTTAAACAGCTGCAATTTTTTAAAAACCAGTTTAGTTGTATACGGCTCAATTTGTCATTTTGTTTGAACATATCAGCAAATGTCACTGGTTCCATCTACAATTACGGTATTGATCTGACATCAAGAACAGGAGCATTCCAGGGGTGGATTGCTGATGGCATTACTGCTGGTCCGATGCACGTGCAATTTTGTGCCCCGCGTGCATGCACCATTGCCCATAAATAGGTCTGCGCATGTGCAGAACATTAAAAAATGAAAAAAAACATGCTGTGCCGACTGGGGAACTGATGCGGAAGCAGGGCAGGCCTGGGTCACTACCAGTGCTGGTGACCCAGGCCAGCAAACCACTACCAGCTCACCCGAACCAGTCCAAACCGGTAGGAGCCCACCTCTGAAGCATTCCACATTAAGCATTCAAAGAATAAAGCAAGAGTTACCTCTAGTTGCTGAACAAGGCAGAAATGTGAGAAAACTGCCAACGGTGTTACTAGTTCTTTGTCTCTTAGGAACTTTACCCAGTCTCACCACAACACCCGATATATATTATTTTAAGATCTAAATTTAATTCTCACTTTGTTCTTTTTAAAAATATGCATACTCATTTTTTCCTACTTAAAATTACTCTCAGCCCGGGGGAGGCCATCATTTTCTTTGGATCTTCAGGGCTGCCACACTTGGTGGAAGGGCACGCTGTGGGAAACGGGAGGGGGGTTCGATGGCGACAGGGTGAGATGTATAGTCATAACAATGTTCTTTCACTGGGAGTCAAGGACATTCAGCCTGCACCTGGAGGCGCTTTGACTGCAGTGGTGGGATTCCACCAGTGTTAACAACCAGTTCGCTGAGCGTGCACAGTGCATTTGAAATCCGCTCTAAAACTTACCTTCTACTGGAGCCCTGGTGACTAAAACAACTGAGGCCCCGCAATCCGCTGTGCTGTGCCTACCAGCAGCGCTTCAAACAAAGGAAATTTATTTATTTTATTTATTTTATTAAATTTATACCCCGCCCTTCTCCTAAAAAAGAACCCAGGGTGGCGCACAGGCATCATTAAAAAACATACACAGTACAAAAATCCAAAATTTTAAAAACTAATTAAATAATTCCCTGTGCTAAAATACTAACGCTCTAAAATTTAAAATTATCCCTATAAAATCAGAAACGGGGTTATGCTAGGCCGGCTTGTTGGAATAAGTAGGTTTTAAGATGTTGGCGGAAAAGGCGGAGGTCCACGATGGTGCGTAGATCGGGGGGAAGATCATTCCAGAGGGCAGGGCCCGCCACAGAGAAGGCTCTTCCCCTGGGCACCGCCAACCGGTATTGGCCGGCCGACGGTACCCTGAGAAGGCCCACTCTGGGAGCGGATCGGTCGAAGGGATGTATGGGGCAAGAGGCGGTCGCGAATATAGCTAGGCCCCGAACCATGGAGCGCTTTGAAGATGGTTGTCAGCACCTTGAAGCGCACCCGAAAGGCCACAGGTAGCCAGTGCAGCTCACGCAGGAGAGGTGTTATGTGGGCCTGCCTTGCGGCACCCATAATTACCCGTGCGGCCGCATTCTGGACTAGCTGTAACCTTGGAGTGCACCTCAAGGTCAGTTTAGGTCAGTTTAGCGCAGGGGCAGGCGGGCGAGCCCACATGCTTGTCAGAGCGAACCAGTTTTCTCTCAGCTGATTGTCGGAGCTACCGGTTCGCCTGAATTAGTTGAATCCCAGCCTTGGATGACTGGGAAACAACTCGTTAGGATTGGACCATGGGATGGACATGTGGCTGCAGGGGGAGGGACTTTGACTTTACTTTGGGTGGGGAAAACCTGGAAGCTTTCAGATTCGGGTTTTCCCAGGTGTGCCAATATGACATCTCTAACAAAATGGGACTTTGAGGAAATGCCTGCCTCGGAGTCTTACTTCATTGGGGGTGTTACTTGGAACCCCGACAATCACTTCCATGGCAATTATGCTGCAAAGAAAGTTGTTCACAGATTAACACATAAAGGATTTCATTCAAAAGCAGTAGAAGGGTACCAACCAAAAATTGTCATGGGAAGATAGAAAAGCAGGGAAAAGGCCTTCTGTTATGTCAACCATGATGGCATCCCACCAGCATGGAAGGAAGAAATAAATCGGCCAGTAACGTCATGTGGGCTTCCAAAATTGATTTGAGACATTAACCCCGACTTTAATCTTAGACCTTTCAGCTTTGAAAGTAAAGGAAGGCAGAATGTAAATAATACTTGTGACATTATTTCGTTTTTTCTCTTGTCACAAGTGAAGCAACTATAATCCTGGGAATCTTTTTTTTTTTTTTTAATATACATAATTTAGAAACTGCAAAGAATTTAACTTCACAGAAGTGCAGCAGTATCAAACTCTCTTTCATTGAGGGCCACATCAGGGTTGTGTTTGACCTTGGGGGCTGGGTGGGTGTGGCCAGGGTGGGTGTGGCCAGCTCGATGTCACTCATGGGGGCACCGCTCCCAGGCTCCATTTTCAGCTGAGATGACCTCCTGCAGCGCTCTGCCACTGAAAACGGACTTCGGGAGAGCCGAGCTCCCGAGCTCCATTTTCACTGATAGAGGCACTGTGGGACAGGCCTTAATGGCTTCCAGGGAGGCTCTGCAGAGCAGATCTAAGCACCCCAAGGGCTGGATCCGGCCCATGGGCCTTGAGTTTGACATGCCTGCATTAGTGGTTTGCACTGTACTTGCACCTGAATTTTAGCAATCCAGGCATTTTACCAGCCCTGAATTAAAAGGCTGCTGATAGACATGTGGCAAGAGTGGCATGGTACATTTTGTAAGGTTAGATACTATCTGCACTGGCTTCCTGTGGCCTTTCGAGTGCGCTTCAAGGTTTTGACGACCATCTTCAAAGCGCTCCATGGCTCAGGACCTAGTTATATGCGAGACCGTCTCCTGCCCCATACATCCCTCCGGCCGATCTGCTCTCACAGAGAGGGCCTTCTCAGGGTGCCGTTGACCGGACAATGCCGACTGGCGACACCCAGGGGAAGGGCCTTCTCTGTGGCGGGCCCTGCCCTGTGGAACGACCTACCCCCAGAACTTCGTACCATCACCGACCTCCGCCTCTTCCGCCAGTGTCTAAAGACACATTTCTTTCATCAAACCGGCCTAGCGTAACCTCCGCTGTGACTATTTTAGATAGTTTTAATTTTGGGGGATTTTAATTTGGTTGTTAGCGCAGGATGGATATTTAATAAGTTTTTAAATTTTCTATTTGATTTTTGTATGTATCTTTTAAATTCCTGTGCACCGCCCTGGGTCCTCTTGGAGAAGGGCGGGGTATAAATCTAATAAAATAAAAAAATAAAAATAAAATCTTGTTCACCGCTACCAATTGTGACAATACTCTGGTTTCCTAGATCTGTTTTGAGAAAAACGTTTGTCTGCCTGCCTAACAAAGCTTATTCTGAGCAGTAGTGAAAAAGGACACCCAGACCTCTCTAATAAATCAATCCCAACTCGAGCCAGGAATTCCCTCAGTAAAAACTGTAAAATGGCATCAGGAAAACGGATCGTCTCTGCATCCTAACACTACAAATCTCTTTCAAAAATTGCCAATGTTCTGTAATGCTATATTGGTTTGTACAAAAGTCTTCAGGGGGAAAAATCACCACAGAGAATTAACAACAGTATGATAAGAGGACTGGGGTGAAACAAGAATTGTCCTGGATGCCAACCAAGAGGAGCTCTCGGTGTAAACATTTACACAAAACACTACAGCCTCCGTGTTTATTTTATATACTTTACTTTTTTACATTTCCAAATAAATTTTGATATGCTACAGTAGATACAAATTAGTTCATCTTATGAAAAGTTGAAAAATGATTCAATCAATAGTAAATACTGCTCCCATCCTGAGTTCTTGGGCACAATTCATAGCCTACGTATCAGGACGAACGGGGAGCAACGGAGAAACCGAGTCCTCAAAGCAGCAGGAAAAAAAAAAATCCACGTGACTAAATCCCTGTGAGGGAAACGGTGCTGATCTTTCAAATTCCACTCCTCTTTTTCTGGAGAAAATCCTTTGAAAAACAGTCAAACTCCTCTTCAAGACCAACGGCTTTCTTCCTACAAAACAAAAGGCGGGAAATAATTAGTCCTCCAGGGACCTCAAACATTAACAATACCCAAGTCAGTTTGAGGGAAACTGGTAAGTTAGTGTTTGAAATAAAAAAAAGTGATTAAAGTTAAAAGTACCCCTCTAAATGAATCTAAATTAGACACAGATACCCGTTCATTCGCATAACTAACAGGTGCAGCGGCTCAAAGGCTTAATGATACTGGAGATGGGAGGGTGAACCTCCTCCTGTCACTCGCCTCAGCTTCTGCTCACTTGTAGTTCAGTACCTATCTATCTACTTGCTCTGTGCAAGTAGATAGATAGGTACCACTTCGGCAGGGAGATAGGTTGGTGCTCTGTGCAGGCAGTCAAGGGCTCTGAACCTTCCCAGTTGCGGTGCTCGCTTGCGAGGCACCTCTAGGAAGGGAGGAGGCCTTGGGTGATTGCTTTGGATGTAGAAAAGATGTAGAGACTCTAGAAAGAGTGCAGAGAAGAGCAACCAAGATGATGAGGGGACTGGAGACTAAAACATGAACAGTTGCAGGAACTGGGTATGTCTAGTTTAATGAAAAGAAGGACCAGGGGAGACATGATAACAGTGTTCCAGTATCTCAGGGGTTGCCACAAAGAAGAGGGAGTCAAACTATTCTCCAAGCACCTGAGGGCAGAACAAGAAGCAATGGGTGGAAACTAATCAAGGAGAGAAGCAACTTAGAACTGAGGAGAAAGTTCCTGTCAGAACAATGAATAAGTGGAACAACTTGCCTCCAGAAGTTGTGAATGCCCCAACTCTGGAAGTCTTTAAGAAGATGTTGGATAGCCCTTTGTCTAAAATGGCATAGGGTTTCCAGCCTAGGCAGGGGGTTGGACTAGAAGACCTCCAAGGTTCCTTCCAACTCTGCTATTGTATTTGTATTATTTGTATTTGTATTTATTTATTTGCTGCAGGTTGAGCCACTTGTCTTTCTCTCTGGAGCAAAGGCAGCTTTGTCCTGCCGTGGTGGTGCACCATGGGAAGAATGCAAGTGTGTCCTATAACAAGGCTGGGTACCTTGCAGTGGTGGGTTACGACCGGTATGCCCCAGTTCGGGTGTACTGATCCCTGCTGGAAGCACGTTGTTCCAGAGGGTCCGCCCGCCCGCCCAAGCTCCTTACTGATATTTGAGCTCTTCGGCGCTTCCGCGCACGGAGCATATGGAGCCTGCGCAATGCTCTGCCAAGCAGCTGTAGCATCACGGAGGCGTCGCAGAGCGTCACAGGAAGTAAAAACGTATGCGTGCACTAACCGGGCAACGTACTGGTTGCACTGGGATCCGGAACCCACCACTGGTACCTTGGCAAGCCAAACTACTACTCTGCAATAGCACTGATCTCCTGGTCACTGTAACAATTCCGTATGCTAATAATAATAAAACAATAAAAAATTCTCTCTCTCCTCCCTCCGCCCCCCCCCTTTTTCTGGCATATGGCATTGTTACAGTAGACAAAGAACACATTCACCTACAGTTTCCAGGTGATACATATAGAGATAGATATATGGATGGATGATATAGGTAGGCAGGTAAGTAGGTAGGTAGGTAGGTAGGTAGATAGATAGAAAATGGTAGGTAGGTAGGTAGGTAGGTAGGTAGATAGATAAGATAGATAAGATAGATGATAGATAGATAGATAGATAGATAGATAGATAGATAGATAGATAGATAGATAGATAGATAGATAGATAGATAGATAGATAGATAGATAGATAGATAATGGTAGGTAGGTAGGTAGGTAGGTAGGTAGATAGATAGATAGATAGATAGATAGATAGATAGATAGATAGATAGATAGATAGATAGATAGATAGATAGATAGATAGATAGATAGATAGATAATGGTAGGTAGGTAGGTAGGTAGGTAGGTAGATAGATAGATAGATAGATAGATAGATAGATAGATAGATAGATAGATAGATAGATAGATAGATAATAGGTAGGTAGGTAGGTAGGTAGATAGATAGATAGATAGATAGATAGATAGATAGATAGATAGATAGATAGATAGATAGATAGATAGATAGATAGATAGATAGATAGATACCGTATTTTTAGGAGTATAAGACGCACCATGATTTTGAAGAGGTAAATTAAAAGAAAAGTTTTTGCACTCTGTGGGCCTCCCAAACCCTCTGCATGCCTCGTTTTTTCCAAAAAAAGAAAAAAAAAAGGGCATGCAGAGTTTAGGGAGGCTTGTAGAGTGCTCTTGGGGGCTGGGCCAAAAATGAGCAAAAACGGCCCATTTTTCACTTGTTTTTGCCTTTCCCAGCTCCTCAGGGGCACTTTGCAAGCCTCCCAAACTCTCTGCATGTCCATTTTTGCGAAGGGGGGCAGGGTTTCGGTAGGCCAAAAATTCTGTATTCAGTGTATAAGATACACCCAGATTTTCACTCTGTTTTTTTGGGGTGGGGGGGAAGGTGCATCTTATATTCCAAAAATACGATAGACAGACAGACAGACAGACAGACAGACAGCTATATAGTCTGCCATTCAAATATTCCTAATCTTTCATCCAAGGCGCTGACACTCCTGGGCTTACTCACCGTAGATGCTTTGAGGTGTTCTGGATTTTTTCTAACTGATTAATTTTTTGAGACAATCGTTCAATCTCCTTCTCCAGTTTGGTTTCTGTGATATCAACCTGCTGGCAGAGGCGAGCAAACGTGGTGGCCATCTCCCTAGGAGAGAAAACGGCAGCGCCCAATCCCATCAGCAGCCCAGGGAGAAAGCCATACGGCTACCAGAGGGAGTTGGGTAAATGCAATTACAAAAAAAACAGGTCAGACATACTGTTGCACCTGATGGCTACAGTTCGCGCTGGTGAGGTTGATGATCTGTTGCAGCTTTTCTGTAGCATAGTTGACAAACTGTTGCTTGAAAGCCCGCTCCTTGGCTTTGGCTGTCCAAGTAAGCCTCTCATAGAGATACAACATCCCGTACATACTCAGGGAAAGAGAGATGACCTTCCAGCCCACCGTTCTCCATACCTGGAAGAGAACCACTTGATCAAAAACCATTCCAATTGGAAAATGTGGACCTTTACTTGCATAGGGATTATTCTTTATGCTATTTATGTCGTTTGCATTTTTTTGTCATGAGTTGCACCAGTGACGCTAAAACCAATTTCATTGTATAGATCAGAGGTCTCATTCTCGCGGCCTGGGGGCCAATTGCGGCCCGCGGGACGGTATCTTGTGGCCCCCACCGTGATATGAAAGTATAATATTAGTATTAATATTAATATAAGGAATCCCTTATGCGGCCCAGCCTCACTCAGACTCTGCCTCCAGCGGCCCCCAGGTAAATTGAGTTTGAGACCCCTGGTATAGATGATATACAATGACAATAAAGACTAGACTTGACCAGGGGTCTGCAAAGTTGGCTCTTTTAAGACTGGTGGACTTCAACTCCCAGAATTCCCCAGCCAGCCAAGCTGGCTGGGGAATTCTGGGAGTTGAAGTCCACCAGTCTTAAAAGAGCCAACTTTGCAGACACATGGACTAGACTATTACCCTGTTTTCCTGAAAATAAGACCTCCCCGGATGATAAACCCAATTGGGCTTTTGAGCCCATGTGCTAAAAAAAAAAAAAAAAAAAGCTCTCTCCAGAAAATAAGCCCTCCCTGAAAATATTGCAACACAGCAGGTGACCACCTTCGCCGCCTCCTGCACCTCAAAAATAATAAGACCTACAATAAGATAATAAGAACAATAGTAAGAAAAGAAGTCTTTTGGTGAGATAAAAGTGTTATGTCTGCCTGGCATGCAGCTTTATTCCTCTCTAGCATTCATCTCCATTGTTCTGGGATGCATTTCCTGCCACTCTAGGACTTACCTCTATCTGCTCCTGTGACGCACTTCCTGTTCCTGTTATTATATGGTGTGTGTGTATGTCTGTGTCTGTGTGTGTGTATAAATAAATGATGGCTTGTATAGCTTTTTTAACGGCATTTTTTATTAAACTAAATGAAACAGATACCACACCCGTAGTATCCATATAATGTGATTTTGCTATATATATATAGCAAAACAGTTTTGTGCCACTACAGCTTGCTACCCTGTTTCTCTGAAAATAAGACCTCATGGATAATAAGCCCAATTGGGCTTTTGAGTGCATGTGCTAAAATAAGCCCTCCTCAAAAATACTGCAACACAGCAGCAGCCATGAGGGGACCACGCTCGCCACCTCAAAAATAATAAGACCTCCCGAAAATAAGGCCAAGCGCTTATTTTGGGGGTCAAAAGAAAAGAAGACCCTGTCTTATTTTGGGGAAAACACGATAGTCATCTAATAAAACCTACATGAAATACGTTTTGGGACAGGCTCGGACCTAGAAAGATCAGTAGATCTTGACCCAGATCAGCGGAGCCGGGTAAAGAGAAGGTAGTGTTTCAGAAGGGGCTGGTGCAAGACAGAACACGCCTCCCCCACCACCACTAAGGCAGAGATGGGACATGGTAACTCACCAGACCACCAACGATGATAACAGTCATGGAAGTCCGGGAGGTCAATGATGCCAGGTTGGTGACCAACGAAATCATGAGCTCCTCCTGCGAGGCGCTCTCCGGGGTTAGACTGGGAACGCTAGCGCAAGGAGTGGAGGCAAGAGATCTAGGGATCTAGGGAAGAAGAAGAAGAATGCAAACTCCTGTTGCTCGTGGTCACTCGTGCCTGGATCACCTCCTCTCTGGATTACTGCATTGAGCTCTGCGTGATGGGACTCCCCCTGAAGGCCACCCAGAAACTTCAGCCAGTCTAGCAATGTAGCAGTGCGCACAGTAAAGGGGCCCTCTAGGTTGGCCCTGTCGCAGGAGTGGTACTGGTTTTCCAGCTTCTTGCCGGGTGCGATTCAAGGGGTTGGTCATGACTTTTAAAGACCTAAATGGCTACCTGCAGGGTTGCCTTTCCCTAAGAACATCTACCCACCTTACCAAGTCAGATAGGGAGGGCAGGTTTCTACATTCCTTTCCCTAAATGCTATCATCTGATGGGACCTGGGAGGCATGCAGCCCCTGTCCCGTGGAACCTTCTCTATCCCTTGACGTTCAGCAGGCCTTGAACCTTTTAGCCTTCCACAAGCCTTTGAAGACCAGCGTTCTCCCCAAGGTTTGGGAGAATAACTACACAGTAGAAGAGATGGGCGCCCGATTGTGCTGCTTTCAATGTTTCAATAAATTGAGTTCGCTTTAAAATAGCAACAGCAATAGCCCTTAGACTTATATACCACTTTACAGTTCTTTACAGCCTTGTCTAAGCGGTTTACAGGGTCAGCCTCTGGCCCCCAACAATCTGGGTCCTCATTTTACCCACCTCAGAAGGAGGGAAGGCCGAGTCAACCTTGAGCCTGGAGGGATTTGAACTGCCAAATTGCAGGCAGCCGGCAAGCTGGTTTAATATCTCTTCTAATTTTTGACTGGGAGTTGCCTGGAGTTGATTGAAAGATTGGTAGCTGTTCTGACACCCTCCCCCCCCCTACTCTGACTAACACAAGACTGGCTGCCTGCCACTAACTCTCTTGGCTGCTTGCCTGAATGACTGAACAGATATGAAGCTTCCTAACTCGACTAAACACGAACCTGAAAATCAACACAAATAAACATGAACCTAGAAATCCAACGTTGTTCTCTGTAAGGACTTCCTTAGCAAAGACTTCCTTTTAAACCCTCTTGGGAGGGGCCAGTCAATAGGCAGCTGGGACTAATTCAAATCCTTCGAGTTTGCTTCTGATGCAATTGGAGCCTCCTTTTTTCAGCCCTTCTCACTCTAGCATCAGGGACAAACTGGCCTTGATCCTCCCCACTACTCCAAGACCCAGGTGCCTCCTGATGACCAGCCGGGCTCTCCACTCTCTCAAGGTCGCCCTCCTCCTCCTGGGCAGACTCATTTGATTCCTCACTACAGGAGTCCATCAGCAGCTCGTCCAGAGCCGTCTGGGTCACAACAGGTAGCTATAGAAATTTTTTAAATAATAATAAAGTTTGCAGTAAGTCTGCACAGGGGAGGGAAATTGGAGAGAGCTGGGCTATTCATAAGAGCTCTCCATTCGTGCATTTATGAGCCAATCAAATGCTACCAAGGGTACGTCTGAAGAAGACACACGGTGCATCAAATTTGGGAAAGAGTCTTGTTCTCGGCTATTTCATCAGGGGCATCCTTCTGAACAGTGAGCGGTGGGGGTGGCCTAGAAGTGGAGTTTGATCCTAAGGAGAGGCAGATATTTCTCTTTCTGGGCACACTGAGAATGTATCTGCTGAAAAAAAAAACCTCTGCATTGGCAACAGGAAGAGCATCCAGCCATTAAAACAGGGGTCCCCAACCTTTGCAACTTTAAGTCTGAAGGACTTCAGCTCCCAGAATTCTCCAGCCAAAGTTGCAAAGGTTGGGGACCCCTGCATTAAAATACGCCGCTATCTCCATTTGGTTGCCCAGACTCCACCCCTCAAGGGATTATGCGGTCGCTAAAAGGAGATGATGATGATGATGATGATCCTTCTGAACAGTCAAGCACAACCAGTGGCATTCGGGTACAAGAAGGTTCCCTATAACTGTTTCAGGGAGCTGCTCGAAAATCACGAGCCCCGCGACTGGTCTGCTGGACCAGGGGTCTCCAACCTTTGCAACTTTAAGTCTGAAGGACTTCAGCTCCCAGACGTCTCCAGCCAGCAAAGCTGGCTGGAGAATTCTGGGAGCTGAAGTCCTTCAGACTTAAAGTTGCAAAGGTTGGAGACCCCTGTGCTGGACGATCTCTGCTATTCAAACCCATCTGCAAGCACGAAGACCCCCACCTACACAAGCACTAGAACAAAATCATCTGAAGCACTTTAAAAAGAAGGACCAGGGGAGACATGATAGCAGTGTTCTGATATCTCAGGGGTTGCCACAAAGAAGAGGGAGTCAAGCTATTCTCCAAAGCACCTGAGGGCAGAACAAGAAGCAATGGGTGGAAACTAACTAATCAAGGAGAGAAACAACTTAGAACTGAGAAATTTCCTGAGAGTTAGAGCAATTAATCAGTGGAACAGAAGTTGCCTCCAGAAGTTGTGGATGCTCCAACAAGTCTTTAAGAAGATGTTGGACAACCATTTGTCTGAAACGGTATAGGGCTTCCTGCCTAGGCAGGGGGCTGGACTAGATGACCTCCAAGGTCCCTTCCAACTATGTTATTGTATTGTATTGTATTGTACTCACTGCGAGAGCCGGTTCGGCCATGGTGAGCAGGACCCGATGGGCCTGCTGAGATCCCAGGAAGCGACTAAGAAGAGCCGCCCAGCCCAGGGAGAAGCGAAATGTGATGTCCTCTTGAAAATCCGAGCAAAGGGTGTTGCAGTTCAAATCGTAGCTCAGGTCGAAGTGCCGGCATGGAATCAGCAAATGGAGCTTGTTTTGGACCTCCAGAGGCAAGAGGGACTGCAGGTTTTCTAGAGAATAAAAAACAACAACAGAAGCCTCGCGTGAAAAAAAAAGCACATTAAACCGAAATAGAGAGACAGGCATGCCTGCTTCCCCAAGAAACCCAGACCCAAAGCTATAAGGATGACATTATTTAGAACATCGAAGGGACCTTGGAGGTCTTCTAGTCCAACCCACTCCTCGAGCAGGAGAGCCTATGGCATTTCAGATAAATAGTTGTCTGGTCTCTTTTGAGAGCCTCTAACGATGGAAACACCCATAACCCCTGAAGGCAAGTTGCTCCATGGGTTGATTGCTTTTGCCATTAGGAAATTTCTCCTTAGTTCCAGCTTGCTTCTTTCCTCGATTAGTTTTCCTCCATTGTTTCTCCTCTTGCTTTTTGGTGGTTTGGAGAATAGCTTGACCCCTTTGTCTTTGTGGCAGCCCCCCAAATATTGGAACACTGCTATTGTATCACCCCTGGTCCTTCTTTTCATTAGACTAGACATACCCAGTTTCTGTAACTGTTCTTCGTATGTTTTCTTAAGTCCTACTTGATAGGATAGGATAGGATAGGATAGGATAGGAAAGGATAGGATAGGATAGGAAAGGATAGGATAGGATAGGATAGGATTCTTTATTGGCTAAGTGTGATTGGACACACAAAGAATTTGTCTTTGGTGCATATGGTCTCAGTGTACCTAAAGAAAAATCAAATAGATTCAAGAATCATAAGATGCAATACTTAGTGAGAGTCATAGGTTACTAATAAGCAATCAAATTATACTAGGAAACAAATAAAACAATATAAATTTTAAAGATACAAGCAACATGGTTATAGTCATAAGTGGGGAAGAGAGATACTAGGAAGGAAGAGAAGAATAAATAGTAATAAAGTCTTGGTAGATAATTTGAGAGTGTTGTGGGGATTAGTTGTTTAGCAGAGTGATGGCATTTGGGGGGAAACTGTCCTTGTGCCTAGTTGTCTTGGTGTGCAGAGTCCTATAGCGTCGTTTTGAGAAATGATGCTACAGGTTTTTGTTTTTATTTTTTGTTTGGTGTTTTAAGAAACACCAAATGCAAAAACTGAAGGCAAGAGTTGGCTCTTGAATTCCATACCCAAGCACACAGATAATGCAGGGTGAGGGAAGGGGAGAAGTCAAAAGGTCAGCATTCATTGGATTCTCCTTTACCAATAATTTCTTGCTGGGATTGGTGCAAAGAGCTGTTGACTTCGCTGGAGCACCGGTCTGCCAGGTTCCTTCCCAATCCTTCCTCCAGGTGCTTGCTGAGTTCCTGACGAAAGGAAAATCATGAGCTTTACCATGAACCCAGATTTATTCCTCCTTTTGCTAAAACATCACAAGGCAAGTTTATGTAACTTTGACCAGTTCTGGACTCTACTTATTAACATCACAGGAATTGGTACATATGATGCTCAAGTGGTTGCTATGCCAGACAGACAGACAGACAGACAGACACACACACACACACACACACACACACACACACAACCAATCCATAGAAACCAATACTAGCCAAAGAATGAAAAACCAACGGAGAGAACTTACACTTTTATAAAGTTTCAAAACTTGTGGAGATGGATGGAAATCAGAGCTAAACTCATTTACCAAAACTGAAAGCCGACAGATTTCATCAGTCATGGCAGAAGACACCTAGAAAACATGACACATGCCTGAGTAAAGAGTCGGGAAAAACGAGTGACATCTTTCCACTACAACCTGATGTCCTCTTTAGAGCCCTGCGGGGTAGGCCAATGATTGCTTCCCAAATAAAAGGGAGGGAGGAAAGATTCGATGTAAGATAGCATCTTACCTCCAATTACTCAAGAGATTTCCACCACTTACTCTACAAGAGTTTTGCAATGGTGGAGCAGGTACCAATATTGCTAAAAGCTCAGTCAGGATGTATGTCAACTCACAAAGCATAGTTGGGCTGTAAATTACGTGGGGTCAGAGCTAGCTTCATTTGGGTATATGCCAACATGTTGCTCTTACTAAATAAGTGGATTTCTGGAGGCTCATGATTTAATTAGGGCATCCGTCGGAACCCTGACAAATGAACTAGTTATGGCTTCATACACCCATGGTTACTGCTCTGGGAGGGTGAGAGGTGGTAAATACCACCTCTGACTGGCCCTGCCCCCATCTATTCTCTGCCTCCCGAGTCCCAGCTGATCAGGAGGAAATGGTGATTTTGCAATAACCTTCCCCTGGAGTGGGGAGGGAATGGAGGTTTTGCAGTACCCTTGTCCTGCCACGCCCACCAAGCCATGCCACACCCACCAAGCCATACCCACAGAATTGGTAGTAAAAATATTTGAATCCCACCATTGGGAAGGTTGTGTGGAAAACCTGAGTGCTGTGAACGGAGTTAGGGATTCGGGAGAGATCTTTTGATCTACTTACCTTGTTGGCAACTTCTTCCGTAACATCTTTAATTTTCTTCTTAACCTCGTCCGTTAAAAGGTTGAGCTGGTTTCGTACAAATTCCAACCTGTCCTTCTGGTCTTCGCGTCCTTCCATTGAATCCACTCTAAGGCAGGGGGGAAAAGCAGCCATCAGCCTCCGGTGGACTAACAGTGGGGCTTACCAACCCTACTCGGTAGATTCCAGGCAAAATTAAAAGCAAGGAGAACCGATTCAATTTGCAGCTCAAACCCATTTTAAGACTGTTTTCCTCCTCTGGTCTCAATCCTGGTCCTTTGAGCAATGTGCTTAACGTTGATATTAAAGGGTCACATATACCTTTTGATTATCATGGAACCAGTGGTGGGTTTCAAATTTTCTAGAACCTACTCTGTAGGTGTGGCCTATTTTGTGGGCGTGGCTTGGCAGTCATGTGACAGGGTGGGAGTGGCCACCTTTTAAAATATGGTGAAACTCATTTAACAACGCTCTTGCTTAACAACCAAAATTTTGGACTCAATTGTGATGATAAATTCTTTCTTTCTTTCTTTCTTTCTTTCTTTCTTTCTTTCTTTCTTTCTTTCTCTTTCTTTCTTTCTTTCTTTCTTTCTTTCTTTCTTTCTTTCTTTCTTTCTTTCTTTCTTTCTTTCTTTCTTTCTTTCTTCCTTCCTTCCTTCCTTCCTTCCTTCCTTCCTTTCCTTTCCTTCCTTCCTTCCTCCTTTCCTTTCCTTTCCTTTCCTTTCTTCCTTCCTTTCCCGTTGGGTCACTGGCAGTGGCGGGCCAGATTTATTTCCAGGTATGCCAGTGGAACCCCCTCTCACCGGTTCTCTAAATTTCACCAACCGGCTCTCGTGAGTAGGTGCGAGCCTGCAGAAACCCACCACTGCATGGAACCCAGATAATGCAGTAGATCACTCCCTGCCTGAAGCCAGCCATTAATTACCATATTTTGAGGAGTATAAGAGGTATCTTTTTCCCTCAAAAAAGAGGGTGACAATATGGGTGCGTCTTATACACTGAATACAGCATTTTTGGCCTCCTGAAACCTTGCCCCCTTTGCAAAAATGGTTGTGCATAGCAGTGGTGGGTTCCGGATTCCATTCCAAACGGTATGGTTGGAATGGCCCCGGCATCACCCACATGCACGGTCACAATGCGCATTGTGTCCTACCTGTCAGCGAGGCTTCCACACATCTCCGCGAGGCTCCAGATGCTCAGTGGAGCATTACGCAGGTGCTGTACACGCCATGCACGTGCGTGGAAGCACAGAAGCCTTAAAAGACAGGTAAGGAGCTCGGGCGGATGGATGGGCCCTCCAGAGTACCGTACCAGAACGGTATCTGGTGCTGTAGGCTGGCTTTGGTTCGCCCATACCGGGATGTACCTCCAGCAACCCACCACTGGTGCATAGCTGTTAGGAGGCTTCCAGAGTGCTGCTGGGGGCTGGGGAGGGCAGAAATAAACAGAAAGTGAGCTGTTTTTTGCTCGTTTTTGCTCTCCCCCCCAGCTCCCAGGAGCACTCGATAGGCCTCCTAAAGGCCATGCATGCCCTTTTTTTTAAAAATGGCCCCGTTTTTGCAAAAAATGGGCTGCTTTTTGTTTGCTTTTGCGCACCCCCAGCCCCCAGGAGCACTCTACAAGCCTCCTAAAGGCTATGCATGCCCTTTTTTTTTGACAAAAAAGGGGGCCATTTTCGCAAACAAATGGGCCGTTTTTGGGTGGTCTGCAGAGTGCAAAAACCTATTTAAAAAATTTGCCTCTTCAAAATCTTGGTGCGTCTTATACTCTGAAAAATGCGGTAACTTGGAAGGCAGAATCTGGAGGTGGAGCATGGAAGGGAGAGCCCATGGCAACAGACCAAGCCAGCACAGAATTCTTTTGCCAGGCACATGTGGCTGGATACTGCAGCCATGCCTCTTCACTTCCAGAGCTAGCCTGCCTTTTTGTAAAAGGAGCCTCCCTTTAATTATTTGCACTTTTTATTGCTTAATAGGACTGTGAGGGGCATGGTTGGCCTAGTGGTGAAGACAATTGCCTCCCACTCAGAAGGTTGAGAGTTCAATCCTAGATACCTGGCAGATGTGTGTGTGTCTCGCTCAGGGCACAAAGAAAAATTTTTTTTTGCTGCGAACTCCACATAGGCGTCAGGAAGGGCATCCGGCCAATAAATGCTCAGCTCCACTGAGTCGCCCCAAGCCTACCACAAATGAAGGGATTACAGTGCAGGGTCGTAAAAAAATGGTTCTTTTCCCCTTTAAAATGTGTTTATTGTTGAAGATTGAGGGTTGGACTAGTTGACATCCAGGCTTAGCTTCAACGATTCTACCCTATAATATTTACTATATATATTTAGTGCCAATGTCAGCTTTGACTCCTGGCAACTGCCCGGACTGTTCTCTGCAGCTTTCTTAGCAATGTTTTCCCGAAGGGGTTTGCCATTGCCTATTTCCTAGGATTGAGTCCTCTCAGTGATTGTCCCAAGGTCACCCAGCTGCCCCAAGGCTCACAGTCTTCCAGTTTTCAACCTGGTACCTTAACCATTACACCAAACTGGCAACCCATTTTAAGGGTTTTTAAATTATCATACCTGCAAACAACTTGGGCTCCTCAATAGCAATACCACTTAGTCCAGTGGTAGTCAAAACCTGGTCCCTACCACCCACTAGTGGGCGTTCCAGTTTTCATGGTGGGTGGTAGGGGTTTTGTCCGATACTGAAGCACTTTCCTTTTAAAAAAATTTAATTGACTTCCCTACTTTATAAATCACCATGACTGTGGAACTGGTGGGCGGTTAGAAAATTTTACTACTAACAGAGATACAAAAGTGGGCGGTAGGTATAAAAAGGTTGACTACCCCTGACTTAGACTTATATACCGCTTCACGGTGCTTTTACAGCCCTCTCTAAGCGGCTTACAGAGTCAGCCTCTTGCCCCCAACAATTTGGGTCCCCATTTTACCGACCTGGGAAGGAGGGAAGGCTGAGTCAACCTTGAGCCTGGTGAGATTCAAACTGCCAGACTGCAGTCACCCGGCAGTCAGCAGAAGCAGCCTGCAGTACTGCACTCTCACCACATGCGCCACCACGGCTCTTGAATGAATTAATATTAACAACAATCAACATGAGTTGGAGACCGTTTAATGTTTCCACGGGACTATTGGAACTCAGCAATGGGCCACAGTGCTGGTGTCACAGGCAAAGTCTCAGAACCTGTTGTCCTCGTCTGCTCTACTCCCCTCCTACTAACGGGGGAGAAAAGGTCAGTGCAATCTGGTGACTTTGTCCAGTTTTGGGAAACAAGGCAAACGCAAGAGGAGAGGCCTACCTTTGATGGGCTGCCGCCACATTTACGTTGTCCATAATGTTTTTCACAGTCTCAAGGATCTGTTTAGCTCTGATAGTGTGCTGCTCAAACTTGGTTTTCACAGCTGACTGCGAGATACACTCCTGCGAGGGGCCCAAGCCACAACACACATTACTGCAATTCCGGCACCAAAACACTTGGGAATTCTGAGCTTTTCAGAGAAGGCTCTGATGCGATTAAAGGTATACAAGGGTATGAAATAAAGCAAAGGGGGTGGGGAGAAAAACAAAACACACAAAACAACAACAACAACAACAAAAAAGACAAGCAGTAACCAAAACCCCAAATCTAGAGCAGTCAAATCCTGCTCTCTTTTACAGTTCAGCTAACAGTAATGTGTAGAAAGTAAAAAGAACGATAAAGGCAGCAATTAACAAAAAAAAAACACCAAAATCTCCACTTAACGCAAGCATTTGGGAATCTCAATAGAATAGCCTGCTACGAGTGATTTATATTACGGTTTGGATGAACTCGTGGGAAAATGAGCAGAATACATATATTGGAGGTGTCCGCAGGATATGCAAAGCACATAAGTGGGAGGAGCTTCAATTGCGCTACAGTGGCTGCCATTTTGACTTTTTGTTTTTTTTACATACGCTCTTGTCATATATTCTGCAGTGAGTAAGGCTGTGGCTGGATAAATGCATCTGGATTTCCTTGTGAATGTGTTCATGAAAGTCTGCAGCTAGAAGTAGCAATTGCACTGAGACTTCTATACTGCTTCACAGTGCTTTACAGCCCTGTCTAAGCAGTTTACAGAGTCAGCATCTTTCCCCCAACAATCTGGGTCCTCATTTTACCCACCTCGGGAGGATGGAAGGCTGAGTCAACCTTGAGCTGGTGAGATTCGAACTGCCAAACCTCTGGCAGCCAGCAGTCATCAGAAGTAGCCTGCAGTACTGCACTCTAACCACCGTGCCACCACTGCTCTTGCCAGTGCTTGCCAGCTTTGGTTTTTGAATAGTATGGATCGTAGGAAACAGCTGGTTTGACTATTTGTCTTATCTAATGCAGAACCATCTACCTTAGGATTGGCTCTCGAGAGTCTCTATCACTCTCCCTGAGAGCTACCTGTGGTCCTTCAGGACGGAGAAATCCTGAGGACCAGTTTCAAGGACTCCATGATGCTCCTTGCCCACATACCACAGAAAGGGGAAGGATAAATGGATTAATGCTTCCTGCATCCATACATAGTGGCACAGGCTGAAGACACATTGATCTAGAAGCCATGCTGGTGCTATAACAATCTGATTCTGGTTCACGGAAGAAAGCCATGTAGAAATTCCTACATGTGAAGTTTTCACCTCCAGGTCAGTGTAACAAATAAACCTGTCTTGCAAGAAGATGTTTACGTTATCCATAGGAAGACAAGATAGCCCAAAAGTCTGTGTAGCCACTACTGGTCACCTCTGAGATGGAGGTCTTCTAGTACAGTGTTTCTCAACCATGGCTATTTGAAGATGGGTGTACTTCAACTGCCAGAGTTCCTGTCAGCCATGCTGGCTGAGGAATTCTGGGAGTTGAAGTCCACCTGTTGTGGCTCACTGGCGGCCAGCAGAGCAGTGAGGAGGTTGGGGAGGAACATGGGCCAGTCCTGTGGGTTGAAGAAAGCTCAGATGAAGGCTCTCCATCGGACACAGAGAGGGAACTAGACAGTAGTGAGGCACAGGAACAGCTGGAGCCTGTTCCCAGTGTGCGCATGTGCAGGGCTGCCAGAAGATAAGAACAACTAAGAAAGCAGGGTCAATTTAAGATTAAAGCCACACCTTGGAGGTGATTGGCCCTTCCCATAGGAAACAAGAGAGGAGCGAATGGGGAGGGAGCTTTTGCAGGAAACAATTTGTCCCTTTGGTCGTTTCAAGAGTGGAAAGTTCTGTTTGTGACTATAAGAGACTCTGTGCCAAGTGTTGCCTTGCCCTGCATTTGGAAACTAGTTATCTGGCAGCTCTCCAAGCGAGATAAGGTGGATGTTGATAAATATTCCTCTGAAAGACTGTTTGCCAAGCCTGGATGACTGTGAATGAAAGGAATTCACAGTCGTGTAAATAAAAGAGGCTTTGCCAGGATCAAGACTCTGCTTCATGCTTTTTAAGGAAGCCTAGGACAGAACATCGCCCGTCATTAATTGGCCACGGTTGAGAAACACTATTCTAGTTTATTCTCTGGTTATCTTAGGTTAAAGTTCTTATGGCAACATGAGGTATGTAATGACTCTTAAATACTAGAAAATCCTTTGTTGAAGGAATAGGGCCTAGTCGATTAAGAAGGTACAAGGTTGCATCTGAACAGTTACTGGCGGTTCAGTAAAACCTTAAACATTTTATTCACCTGTTTACCAAGAGAAAGGGTTTATTTTCTTCTTCACTGTGTTCTCCTAGACCAGGGGTTCCCAAACTTGGCAACTTTAAGACTTGTGGACTTCAACTCCCAGAACTCCCAGCATAGCTGGTTGAAGAATTCTGGGAGTTGAAGTCCACAAGTCTTAAAGTTGCCGAGATTGGGAACCCCTGTACCTAGACACTTGAATGTATCCTAACCAGTGGTGGGTTTCAAATTTTTTAGAACCTACTCTGTAGGTGTGGCCTATTTTGTGGGCGTGGCTTGGCAGTCATGTGACAGGGTGGGAGTGACCACCTTTTAAAATGTGGTGAAACTCATTTAACAACGCTCTTGCTTAGCAACCAAAATTTTGGACTCAATTGTGATGATAAATTCTCTTTCTTTCTTTCTTTCTTTCTTTCTTTCTTTCTTTCTTTCTTTCTTTCTTTCTTTCTTTCTTTCCTTTCTTTCTTTCCTTTCCTTTCCTTTCCTTTCCTTTCCGTTGGGTCACTGGCAGCGGCGGGCCAGATTTACTTCCAGGTACGCCGGTGGAACCCCCTCTCACCGGTTCTCTAAATTTCACCAATCGGCTCTCGCGAGTAGATGCGAGCCTGCAGAAACCCACCACTGATCCTAACAGAACTTAAAATTGCAGCTCACCCTCTCAACCTTAATAAGGGCTATCGGCAAAAAAAAATAGAGTAAGAAACAAAGGAGATATAAAATAGAAATAATAGACAAGAGCCATTCCGCTCGACGAAGTAGATCTAGAAATCAGCAATGAAAAATCAAGCGATTCACACGGACAAGAGCACATTGTTAGAGCTAGACGAGATTCGTGGGAAAAGTCGAATTCCAGGTCAGCAAACAGGTAGAAGAGGGCAGACTATACAACAAGCAAGTCCAGAGTAGGAAGCTATAAGAAACATCAGCCGTATCTCAGGGATGAAAAAGAGAGAGAGAAAACAATAAAAGCAGACAATCAGTTCACACAATCTTCATCACATTACGATAGAAACACAGTTGGATTCTCTTGACTTTCCGATGTACAAGAGAGTCACTGGAAGAGAATAGTACTACACTTTGCACTAATGTGCAAAGCTAGCTGAATGTAAGAGTCATTCGTAATTATTTGAGTGCAGCTCTCTTCTGGCTCTCTAATAAAACCCACCAAGGTCAAGATACCTTTATTTCGGCAGATAAACCTGGAATGAACAGATCTATGGATGACACGGGTCATGTATACATAGGTCCAGTCAACCTGCTTTAGATACTCTGGAAGTTTACCTCAAATATTTTTTCGAAATGCTGGAACTCCTGGAACCGTGTCTGAAATCCCTCAGCGATTGCCCCACCTGCAAGAGAACACAAAAGAGTGGGTGAAGAGACAATTTCTTGAAGTTGCGGGAGACTTAGGATAAATGAATGTTCTGGGGTGGGGGGGAAAAATAGCCAAACGTCAAAAGATGTTAAGGACCATCACCGCTAGAAAGTGGGCCTAACTTACAATATGTCAGGGTTCCAAGGAACACCCCTAACGAAAGAAGACTCCGAGGCTTGAGTTTCCTCAAAGATCCATTTTATTAGAGATGTCATATTGGCACATCTGGGAAAACCCGAATCCGAAAGCTTCCAGGTTTTCCCCACCCAAAAGAAATTTCAAGTCCCTGCCCCAACTCCCACATGTCCATCACATGATCCAATCAAGCATCATCCCAACTGGAGATGCCTCCCAGTCACGCCCCTCCAGATGCAGGGCAAGATGTCCTTGAGTCTTGGAGAAAGGAATGTTATTTTGACTATATTTCCCATGCTCCGTATAATCCCTTCTCCCAGTTTCCCACAGCATTAAATGTGGCAGCCCCAAAGGCCCAATGCAAAAGATGGCTTCCAGGCCTGACAGAATACACACCTCCTTCAGGCATGCCCTGAGCTTTGTGTTTCCTTGCACTGAGAACTTCCTTGGCTGAAACAAAGAAAATTCGGTTTTGGGCTTCAGAACGGTCCACAACCCTGAGCTCATCCACCAAGAAAGTCAGGCAACGCTCCATGTGCTGTTTGCGTACCTGCAGAACGACAATGATAGAGCACGGGATCGTCAGTCAGTCTCTCTTCCATTTACAAAACACAAAAAGCGACTTCTAATTTCTCTGTACCGCCTCTTTTTTTCTTTTTTTGAAAAAGTTTTATTGGTTTTAACAATTTATATCAGGAAAGGGGTAAATAAGGTGTTAGATAATATTTGGAGCTTCCACATCGGGTTTGATGACCGCCTCCGAGTCTTCATACATATTCCATTAAAAAAAAAAAAATTAAGAGGAGGGGGTACATACATTTTAAAATCATAAATTTTCATATTATTTTATACATTCAATTACTTTGTACTATTGACATCCGTACAGGAATTACCATCATAAAAAAAGAATATAACAAATTATTTTTGCGATCTGAGCCTCTTTGCTATAGTCTCTTCCTCCTCCCCCCCACCAGCAGGCGGACCCGTGGCCCCTCCCGTTCCCATCTTATCATCATCCAGGATTGAGGAATGTTTTTTAAGAAAATTATGTACCTCTTCAACTGTTTTGATTCTAACTCTTCCTCCCTCCCAGAATACCAGCATCCCTTCCGGCATCAACCACTTGAACCACACCCCCTTTTTGAATAATTTCTCTGTACCGCCTCTTGAGGGACTAACTTTGGGAAGAAAATCTCGAAATTTATAAGATTTCCTTGACTCTCACCTTAAATCAGGGGTGTCAAATTCAAGGCCCGCGGGCCAGATCCAGCCTGCGGAGTGCTTAGATCTGGATCGCGGGGCTTTCCTGGAAACAGCGAAGGACTGGCCTGCAATGCCTCTGCCAGCAAAAACAGAGCTCAGGAGGGCCGCGCGCACCCGTCCCAAGCTCCGTTATTGCTGACAGTGGGTTGCAGGAAGCTGTTGCAGCCAAAAATGGAGTTTGGGAGGGCTGGGTGTGGCTTCCCCAAGCTCCGTTTTTGCTGGCAGAAGGTTGCAGGAGGCGGTGGCAGCCAAAAACGGAGCTTGGGAGCCTGTTTTCACTGGCACAGGCCTCGGGCCACCTCAGAGTCCCCCGACAAGAGTGACGTTGAACTGCGCCCCCCCCTCCCCCCCGCGATCAAACACAACCCTGATGCGGCCCTCAGTGAAATTGAGTTTGACACCCCTGCCCGAAATGAATGTAAGGACGTAAGTGCCACTCTAAGCACCCATCAAATCCTTTTCTCAAGACAATGACAAATCCGTAACTCACATCCTCCATGTATTCGGGTTCTGACGCAGAAGCATCCCAGCGGTTGTTCAGGATGAAGATGTTTGGTTTAGAAAGTTTTTCGTTCACTTTGTGGAAAAACTGTTTCTCCTAAAATAGAGACACACAAATATGGATCTAGATATAAACTCGCCTTTTTATGACCCCTGTAATCCCTTAATTCGGGATAGAGTCGATATAGAGAGACACAGATCTATTGAAAGAGCTTTGGGGAACAGCTAGTTACTCATCAACTTGGCAAAGAATACGGCTTCATTACTTTCCTTCTTCTGCAGAACTGCTTCTAGGAGGCCCACAGAAGAACTGTTTACAATCGTTTCTAAGGATGGATGACTGAAATAGTGTTTTATCACCCCTTTTTATTTTATTTTACTTCCCGTCTTTCAGATTAGGCAAGCCCTAGACAAGCCACCAGGGACTTTCTGAACTTCATTTCAGAAAATAAAGATTTCTGAGTTTGTAATTGACTCGTGGATCCAGAGTCATAATTCTGTCTGGGATCCAAGCGCAAAGAAGATGCTAACAAGATATCCTAACTTCACTCAAATCGATCCCCAGGGGGAGGGCCTTCTCTGTGGCAGCCCTCGCCCTCTGGAACGACCTGCCCCCCAACCTTCGTACAACTACGGACATACCGTCGGGCATTAAAAACACACTTATTTCAAGTGGCCGGCCTGGCATAGTTTTTAAATTGATTTTAGTGATAGTTTTTAATTAGAATTTTAGCACGGGTTTGCTAAATTTAATTTACTTTTAACATTTTATTATATTTATTGTATTGTGTTTTTACTGTTCCCTGTGCACCGCCCTGAGTCCCAAAATTGGGAGATAGGGCGGTATATAAATATGAACAAATAAATAAATAAATAAGATCGTTCAGCAGCAGGCAGCTAATCGAAATTACAGTCGTGCTGACCTTCGATTTACTTTCTGTCAAAATAAATTTCCAAAACATCCGACGTTTTACTTTGTAAAGATGATACTTTCCAACTGTGCTACTTTTTTCTGTGTAAAATCTTCCAAAGGAGCTTAAAATTGGAAATAATCAGAAATGAAAAGAAACAACTATAAAAGACAAAAAACAGAAAGCAAAAGCAGGAATCCCTGAAAAGCTGCCATCTAATTTAGTTGTACCCTATAATTGTATCCTATAATTTATGCCCTCCTATCTGAGCCATGGTGGCGCAGGGGTTAGAATGCAGTACTGCCAGCTACTTCTGCTGACTGCTGGCTGTCTGCACTTTGGCAGATTGAATCTCACTAGGCTCAAGGTTGACTCAAGCCTTCCATCTTTCCGAAGTCAGTAAAATGAGGATCCAGATTGTTGGGGACAAATATGCTGACTCTGTAAACTGCTTACAGAGGGCTGTAAATGTACTGTGAATAGGCAATGGCAATCCCTGCAGCCTGAAACAGCTGATAGTCGGGAAGACCATCCAACTAACTATCAGCTGCTTGTGCTAATCAGGCTGTTTGCTGTTTGCTGCAAGGAGGCAAATTGCTGGGAGGCAGAAGCCAAAGGGTGGGTTACATTCGGTGTATAAGACACACCCACATTTTCACCCTCTTTTAGGGGGGGGGGAATGCGTCGCACACGCCGAAAAATACAGTAATTCAAGATTTTCCTCCTAGGGATCATACTTAATATCAGCTAACAGGGATATTCACTATGGTAGCCTAGAAGGGTGATGGATGTAGGAGAATAATTTATTTATTTATTTATTATTCGATTTATATATCGCTCCTATCTCCATCAAGATGGACTCAGGGCGGTGTACAGGAAATAAAAAATCACACCAACAAACAACAATAAATACAATAATATTAAAATGAATTAAATTAGGTAACCTGTGCTAAAAATATTTCCCATTAATAAAATTATAAATCCAATTACTAATTGCTAAAATTATGTCGCATCTGAGCCCTAAGCTCTAAGCTAGACCGGCTTGGTGGAAGAAGTATGTCTTAAGTGAGCGGCGAAAGAGGGGAAGGTCCGTGATAGTGTGGAGTTCAGGGGGTAGGTCGTTCCAGAGGGCTGGACCTGCTACAGAGAAGGCCCTTCCCCTGGGCACCGCCAATCGGCATTGACCGGTGGTTGGCACCCTGAGGAGGCCCTCCCCGTGGATCGGTCGTTGGGAGGTGTGTGGCAAGAGACGGTCCCGCAAGTAACTAGGCCCCGTGCCATGGAGCGATTTAAAGATGGTAACAAGCACCTTGAAGTGCACCCGGAAGGCCACCGGCAGCCTTCGCGCAGGAGAATAATGCAATTAAACGCAGATAATTATCTTTTGACGGGGGATATTTTATACCTATGATGAATTGTTGGATCAGTTGCCTCAAACCTAGAGGGTTCTTAAGACTATTGAAACAAGATATACTTTCTACTTTTGAGAAGAGGAAATACGAATAAAACAAATGAAGGGCTCACTTAAAAAAGGGTGAAAACTTACTGTATTCATGAGGGTTGACTCTGAATTAGCAACCAAAACAAAAACATCGGCATCCAGGCAAAATTTATCAATCCAGGTGTCCAGCTCTGTGGTGACATCAGTACCTGGACTACGAAATGAGGGGAGGGAGTTATAGAGGGAATTTGAAAAGGTGGAAAAATATGGGAAAACATCACGCAACCATAGCTTAGTAAGATAAAGTCTGAATGTGTATTTGGCTGTACATAGAAAATAGAACGTCATCAGAGTTGGAAGGTACTTTGAAGGTCTTCTAGTCCAGAGGTTCCCAAACTTGGCAACTTTAAGACTTGTGGACTTCAACTCCCAGAATTCTCCAGCCAGCAGAGCTGGCTGGAGAATTCTGCGAGTTGAAGTCCACAAGTCTTAAAGTTGCCAAGTTTGGGAACCTCTGTTCTAGTCCAACCCCCTGCTCAAGCAGGAGACCATATAGTATTCCAGACAATTGGCTGTCTAGTCTCTTCTTAAAAGCCTCCTTTGATGAGGCACCCACAACTTCTGAAGGCAAGCCATTCTATTAATTGTTCTCATTGTCAGGAAATTTCTCCTTAATTCTAGGTTGCTTCTCTCCTTGGTGAGTTTCCACTCATTGTTTCTCGTCTTGCCTTCAGGTATTTTAGAAAATAGGCTGGCCCTCTCTTTTCTGTGGCAGCCCCTCAAAATATTGGAACACTGCTATCATATTATCCCTAGTCCTTCTTTTTACTAGACTAGACATACCAATTCCTGCAACCATTCATCATATGTTTTTGTCTCTAAGTCAGGGGTGAAATGCTACCGGTTCGGGTTGGTTCGCTCAAACCGGTAGCAAAAAAATGCTAAAAAAAAAGTTTTTAAAAAGTTCTGACGATCAGCTGCGTGACAATCAGCTGTGCCTGATTGTCTATGAGGTTCCTGCTTGTTGCAGGGGCCATTTTGTGTGAAGTCCAGCTGTTTTTATATTGTGTGTGAGTCAGTTGTGCAGCCACGCCCACCCGGTCACATGACCACCAAGCCACGCCCACCCAGTCACATGACCAAGCCAGGCCAATAGAACCGGTAGAGAAAATGTTTGAATTTCACCACTGTTCCAAGCCTTTCATCATCTTTGTTGCCCTTCTCTGCACTCTTTCCAGAGTCTCAATAAACAAATCGAGAAGACTTCCATTCGTTACAATTTCTTTTCTTTTTGGATCCTATGACTAAACGTTTCTGAACAAGCCAGGATATTAAGCTGCAGTCGAGAGTTAGCTTAATCGCTGAGTCTTTTCAGAGACTAGTTTGAACAATGAAACGATGGGAAGCTACAGCCAAGACGGAGTGTGTGTTTCAAAGGAAGACACCATGGGAATGAATCCAAAAAGAATTGTTATACCTGTCTACTAAGACCAAGTCGTCTCTCAAGAGAGCACATTTGGTTTTAGGCCAAAAGACATGAACTAAGCAACCAGCTTCTAAGTCTTTATCCATATGGAGCGCGTGAGCGAGCTGATTGACTGTCTGCAAAGGAAGAACAAGTTAGGATAAGGTCAGTGACATGACAACTTGAAGACACTTGAACATTACCTGAAGCAGCAACAACTACCATATTTTACGCACTATAAGACACACTGAACCATAAGGCGCAGATTAACTTTTTTAATACATCCCTTAGACCGATACGCTCCCACAAAGAGGCCTTCTCAGGGTGCCGTCGGCCGGACAATGCCGACTGGCGACACCCAGGGGAAGAGCCTTCTCTGTGGCGGGTCCAGCCCTCTGGAATAACCTACCCCCTGAACTACGCACCATCACCGACCTCCGCTTCTTCCGCCAATGTCTAAAGACATATTTGTTCCAACAAGCCGGCCTAGCCTAACCTCCCATGGGGACTTTTTAGGAAGTTTTAAATTGGGTCTTTTAAAATTTGGTTTTAGCATAGGATAGGATTATTTAATAGTTATTTTAAATTATATTTATTGTATTTTGTATGTTTTTAAATTTCCTGTGCGCCGCCCTGGGTCCTCTGTGGAGAAGGGCGGGATATAAATTTAAATTAAAAAAAAAAAACTTTAGTGGAGGAAAGCAAGAAAAAGAAAATCTGCCTCTACCTCCAAGCATCCATCTGGTATTCATCTGGCTAGCATCCTTGCAGCAAATAGCAAACAGCCTGATCAGCTTCACCACATTATTGTAGCCCCAGCGCGTGGCTCATCAGGGGCTCCACTCCGTGGCGCCCACCACCGGTCAACTGAGCTGAGCTGAGCTGCTACCACCGCCGGGCAACACCATTTGCTGCCACCGCCTATGGCTGCCACCGTTTGCCGGCAGCAAACAGCGGCGGCAATCCTCACCACCTAGAACAGTTAATTGGTGGTATTCTGGGAAGCCGATTCAACCGCCAATCAGCTGCTCAGCAATGAAGCCTCCAGCATTCCCTGGCGGCAGTGATGACAGGCACTAACCTCCCTCCCCCACTGCAATATTCGCTCTTTAAGACGCACAGACATTTCCACCCACTTTTTTGGGGGGGGGAGTACGTCTTATATTGCAAAGAATACAGTAAGTTTCTAGGATCCATTTTGGGGGAGGGGGGTTACTGGAATTCCCCATCTCCAAACGGATGTAAACAAAATAAAAGCCAATGGGACCTTTACATTAAAGCTTCAGCTTTTTTTTTTTTCAAAAGAGCAGGGAAAGGAAGGGACCCCCTCCCTTCTGGTCTTCTAAATACGCCTGGGGCCTGAACTTTAATATGGCATAGGACAGTGGCGGCAAACCTATGGCACGCGTGCCAGAGGTGGCACTCAGAGCTCTCTCTGTGGGCACGTGTGCCATCGCACCAGCCAAGGCCCATTGTGATTCACACACAGGGGGGAGAGAGAGAGGAAGGGAGGGAGAGAGAGAGAAAGAGAGAGACAAGGAGGGAGGAGAAGAGAAAGGGGGGGGAGAGAGGGGGGAGAGAAAGAGAGGGGGGAGAGAAAGGAAGGGAAAGAGAGAGATAGGGAGGGAGGGAGGGAAAGAGAGAGGGGGAGAGAAAGAGAGGGGGGAGGGGGCAAAAGAGAGAGGGGGGAGAGAGAGAGGAAGAGAGAGAGAGGGAGGGAGCAAAAGAGAGGGGAGAAGAGAAAGGGAGGAAAAGAGAAATAATATTTCAAAAGCAGAAAAGTGCATTTATCATGTTTTTCTTAGAACGATTAGCTGAACTCTGCATTGTTTATCATTATTTTAGGTAGTAAAAACTCATTATTCAGGTTAAATTGCCGTGTTGGCACTTTGTAATAAATAAGCAGATTTTGGTTTGCAATTTGGGCACTCGGTCTCCAAACGTTTTGCCATCACTGGCATAGGAGGAAGCGCATGGGAACCAATATTGCTTCCGTCATGGAAATCAGCCAAAATTGGGGGAAAGTCAAATTAGGAATGCTGATACAAAGATGAGCAAATAGATTTGGAATCCATAAGAGTTGTGGCTTACATCACAAGGGTTGGTGAAAAACCAAGCATGCGTACTAACTGAAGAACTACAGCAGGGGTGGGCAAACTTTGCAACTTTAAGTCTGAAGGACTTTAGCTCCCAGAATTCTCCAGCCAGCTTTGCTGGCTGGAGAATTCTGGGAGCTGAAGTCCTTCAGACTTAAAGTTGCAAAGTTTGCCCACCCCTGAACTACAGTATATATGCTACATGGACAGTTCCTATGGAATTCTGAAATTACCTTGGCCTGATAGAAACATTATTTATATATAGATAAATAATAGAATATTATTTTAATGCATACTGTGCAATATGGAATTCTAACCTCTAATAGACTAGTTAAGCTCACTCAACAGACTAATAATACCTGACCTGTTTTGTTTAGTTTTGGCTTAGTGCAATGCCTGCAAAAATAAAATTTGGCATCAAACCGCCTCTGATCTTTAAAAAAAAATAATCGGAAAAGCTTTCTATGATAGTGAGAAACCAATCCCTGCTTGTAAAGAGGAAGTAAACTGCTTGTAGCTATGACGAATGATTTTTCTACCAAACACGGATAGGAATACAGAGATGACCTTGGAGCAGATATGAAATAGCGGTTAGCAAAATATGAGCTCAGCCAGGAAAAAGAAATCTTAAATTGTCCTGTCTTGATGCTTTTTGGTATAAAGGAGACAGGAGAGGAAACTCCGTCAAATTTTCAACGTTTTGTTATTTGAGTCTATACGGATAGTCCTTGACTTACCGTATTTTTCGGAGAATAAGACGCTCCTTTTCCCCTCAATAAAGAGGCTGAAAATCTGGGTGCGTTTTATACACTGAATAAAGCATTTCCCCCCCCCTCCGGAAACCCCGCCCCCTTCACCAAAATGACTGTGCAGAGCCTTTAGGAGGCTTCCAGAGTGTTCCTGGGGGCTGGGGAGGGCAGAAATGAGCCATAAATGGGCTGTTGTTTGCTTAATTCCACCCCCCCAGCCCCTAGGAGCACTCTACAAGCCTCCTAAAAGCTATTCATGCTCTTTTTTTGACAAAAAATGGGCCCGTTTTTGCAAAAAACAGGTCGTTTTTGGAAAATCTGCAGCGTGAAAAACCTTTTTTTTTTTTAAATTGCCTCTTCAAAATCTTGATGCATCTTATACTCCAGTGCGTCTTATACTCCGAAAAATACAGTACATCCACAGTTTTGCCCCCAAAATTCTGTTGCTAAGTTAGTAACGCAGTTATTAAGGGAATCTGGCTTCCCCATTGATTTTGCTAGTCAGAAGGTTGCAAAAAGGTGACACTGCAGCCATCATAAAACACCTGCCAGGGGCCAAGCGCCTGAATTTTGATCAGGTGATCATGGGGAGGCTGCAATGGTTGGGTGAAAAACGGTGATAAGTCCTCCTTTTTTCAGTGCTGTTGTAACTTTGAACAGTCACTAAACAAATGGTTGCAAGTCAAGGACTACTTCCTCTTTTGATGCCCTCATAATCCCTTGCAGGGTGGAGTTTGGGAAACTGAATGGAGGAGAGTGTTTACTGGCCAGATGCCCTTCCTGTCGCCAATGCAGAGGTCCCCCCCCCCCCAGCAGATATATTCTCATTCTGTCCAAAGAAATATCTGCCTCTACCTAGGATCGAACTCACAGCCTCCAGACTGAGGCCACCGCATCACTCTAAATCAGGGCTACTATTTTAATACAATACGGCAGAGTTCTTCTTTATTTCGTAGGGTCCCTGTTTCCTTACCTGCCTTATTTCGAGGGGCTACCAGCAAAAGAGCCATGGGGAAGACTCACCTTGACGCTCTTCTTTTCGTCTGAGCCTTCAGTCATCAGGTAAGCTTTATCGCCATCGGTTCCTTCTACGCTGAGGAAGCAGTTAGTGGTGTGCCCAATGCCACTTGGCAACACCTTGTCCCACAGCATTGCGTTGATCACAGAACTCTTCCCACTGCTGGTTCTATACAACGGAGCAGGAAGAGAAGGGAAAGGTGAATTTTTAAATCTTGTCTGGGCAATAATTCCAGATTGCAGTCTAGAAAGTCCTGATTTCTAAAGCAAACTGTGTACATTTGCTACCTTTATCTCATATAGCCTCATCATCTTCATTAATGTCCCCATAATCCCTTGCGGGGCGGAGCCTGGCGATTGAATGCAGTTAGCAGAGTGTTTACTGGCTGGATGCCATTCCTGTCACCATTGCGGAGTCTTGTTCAGCAGATATATTCTCAGTGTGCTCAAAGAGAGAAATGTCTCTCTCTACCTTGGATCAAACTCACAGCCTCTTGATTGTGAGGCGAGAGCTCCACCTCTAAGCCACTGTACCTATCTTATATATAAGTATCATTACCATATTTTTCGGGGAATAAGATGCTCCGAAGTATAAGACGAACTTAGCTTTTGGGGAGCAAAACAAGGGGAAAATAACTGCCTCTGCCTCCCACCAATTTGCCTCCTTGCAGCAAACAGTACAGACAATATACACTGTTTGTAGTGTTGTATTTCAGACTATACTTGTAAAGATGCTGTTAAAATTGATGTGCTTTCTGGACGTATAGTTATTCTCTGCTATTTAAAAGAATAGCACTTTGTAAAACAATAGCACAGGGCCTCATCAGATCAAGCATTTATTTTAAAAAGCTTCTTCATTTTGTTAAGTTGTCCAAAATAATAATAAAGGAGCTTCCCTGAAGCTTCCAGAGTGCAAATAATTGGCCTCCTGAAGGTCCCTGAAGGCTCCAGAAAACTAAAAATGGCCCTACAATCAACACAAAGTCACTTTCGGTTTGCCCGTAGGGCCGGTTTTTTGTGCTCCGGAGGCTTCAGGGAAGCTCCTGAAGCCTCCGGAGGGCCTCTTGGGGGGGGGAGGCCATTTTCGCCCTCCCCAGGCTCCTATAAAGCCTCTGGAGCCTGGGGAGGGCAAAAAATGGCTTTAAAAAAATGCTGAACTCAGCTTCGCGTGCCCTGACAAATGGCTCCATGTGCCACCTGTGGCACACGTGCCATAGGTTCGCCATCACCGCTAAGCCTATTGAAGCTTTGCAAGCCCCCATTTGCTGGAAAGAGGTAAATGGCTGGGCGGTAGCAGCCAAAGGCTTGGGGCTGATGGGTGGATGAGACTACATTCAGCGTATGACGCACCCAAATTCTCACCCTCTTTTAGGGGGAAAAAGATGCGCCTTATACTCCGAAAAATACAGTAATTATACACCCAGGGCACAGCTACTTCCTCAAAGTAGACTAGGAAGAAACCAACTATTTTCATTGCTAATACTAATTTTATAATAAGGTTACAGTAACAGAAACTTGCAAGTCTGAATGGCTTTCTTCCCTCCTTTCTTTATCTGCATGAGAATTAGGGACGTTCCTATCTGAGATACTTTCTCAAATTATATTTCTGCCCAGACTCAGATTTCTTTCATCTGAGGCTTCTATTCCTCAAGATTATTCTTTCTTCCCATTATACCTAACTCCCATCAGTTTCCAACAGTTGGTTAATTTATTGTGGTTTGGGTAAAATGACGGGAGAGAAAAATAGCAAGGAAACCTTTGCAACATTACTAATGTAAAAACAGACATTGCTCAAAAACCTAGTTTAACATACAGGTAATCCTTGAGTTATGACCAAAATGGAGCCTTTGCCCATCACGATCATAAGTTGTGATGGTTGTAAATTTTATCAGAGATTTTAATACCTTTTTTTGTGGTGGTCAGTAAGGAAATCAATGATTCATTTCTGGCTAGACGTAAAGGCAGATTTTTGGTGAAACCGTAGAAAAATATGGCCGTGTGAGCTACAGGCAATGGTGCATTCCTACCAGTTTGTACTGGTTCGGCTGAACTGGTAGTGGTTTGGCGGCCTGGGTCGCTGGACCCGGCAGGGACCCAGGCCTGCCCTGCCCCTGAACTGGTTCCCCGGGTGGCGCCGCCAGCAGTGCCACCTTATTTTTCAATTCTGTGCATGCCCAGAACAATTTTAATTGTATTGCGCATATGCTCGCAGTTCACATCAAAGTGCGCACATGAGCCAACCGGCAGTAGTGGCTGCTGGAACCCACCCCTGCCTACAAGGTGCTGCAAATGATGCTGGCCACCTGAAGTGTGGTCATGAGACTGCCGGGGGGGATCATGTGACTGTGTGTGGGGTACCCAGCCACTGGAACTTCAAACTGGGTTGTAAGGATCCCCCAGGAAAGTGTTGAGGGCTGCCTACCTTACAACTTTGAGGGTTAAGAACTACAAAGTTGCTTTCACTTCTAATGATAACAAAGCCGCTGTAAAAGCTAAACTGCAGGTATTCTATTTTTATGGCAAACACACTGTGCCAGAGGCAGGAGGATCTACAGGAGCGGGCAAGGCAGAAAAGTCAAGATGGCAGCTGCAATTAAATCCTTGGCCCTTTCTCGGAGGAAAAAAAATCTTGAGATTCTGGTATAATCTACTCAGAAATCATATTGTACAAGCATTGTACAAGCAAGAAAAACCAAATGCACAAGTACAGTATAGGGGGTACCTTGCTCAATAGTAGCAACTGTGAGAGGGATCTTGGAATCCTAGTGGACAACCATTTAAATATGAGCCAGCAGTGTGCAGCAGCTGCCAAAAAAGCCAACACAGTTCTAGGCTGCATAAACAGAGGGATAGAATCTAGATCACGTGAAGTGTTAATGCCACTGTATGGTGCCTTGGTAAGGCCACACTTGGAATACTGCATACAGTTTTGGTCGCCACGATGTAGAAAAGACGTGGAGACTCTGGAAAGAGTGCAGAGAAGGGCAACCAAGATGATTAGGGAATTGGAGACTAAAACATATGAAGAACGGCTGCAGGAGCTGTGTATGTCTAGCTTGATGAAAAGAAGGACCAGGGGAGACATGATACCAGTGTTCCGATATCTCAGAGGGTGCCACAAAGAAGAGGGAATCAAACTATTCTCCAAGGCACCTGGGGGCAGGACAAGAAGCAACGGGTGGAAACTAATCAAGGAGAGAAGCAACTTAGAACTAAGGAGAAATTTCCTGACAGTAAGAACAATTAACCTCTGGAACAGCTTGCCTCCAGAAGTTGTGAATGCCCCAACCCTGGAAGTCTTTAAAAAGATGTTAGATAGCCATTTGTCTGAAATGGTATAAGGTTCCTGCCCACGCAGGGGGTTGGACTAGAAGACCTACAAGGTCCCTTCCAACTCTGCTATTGTATTGTATTGTATTGTATTGTATTGTATTGAGTGAAAATTGGCTACGGAACTGAACTGGGGTGACTCTTAATTCTGAGCTAAACTTCCTCGTGAACTAAGGTTTTAATGACTTCTCAGGTAATGTGTTTGAAATAATTTGAAATGTATATCCCAAGAGAGGGAACCTCACCCATTTATTCCCACTAACAGCAACTCTTACCTGCCAAAAAAAGCTACTTTCATATGCCGTCGTGCTAATACTTCGCCAATTACGGCCAGCTTGTTTTTATAGGCCTGTATTTTTTTAAGTTCGTCCATGGTAGCTGTGCATTCAAGCTGTGGGTTTTTGTGGGTTTCTGTCATCGGAGAGAAAAACAAGAGTTATAGAAGGCTGCCGCAGTGCTACAATACTTTTTCCATGCAATTTCACTAAATCCATGCAATTTTTAAGGGAAAACATTTTCTCAAAGAAATGCCTGGGGCCAATACTATGAGTTCTCAAAGGACTATGGGCCAGGACCTGCCAGGTTGAGGAGAATGGGGTGTCAAACATTTCTCTAAAATAAGGTTTGAACAGGTGAAGTGGGAACTTGCTCTGGCTCTTTTTCTCATTTTAATACAATAAATAGCAGAGTTGGAAGGGACATTGGAGGTCTTCTAGTCCAACCCCCTGCCTAGACAGGAAGCCCTATACCCTTTCAGACAAATGGCTATCCAGCATCTTCTTAAAGACTTCCAGCGTTGGGGCATTTACAACTTCTGGAGGCAAGCTGTTCCACTGGTTATTTGTTCTCACTGGAAATTTCTCCTCAGTTCTAGGTTGCTTCTCTCCTTCATTAGTTTCCATCCATTGCTTCTTGTTCTACCCTCAGAACCCTTTCGTCTGAGCCAAGTAGTGGACACAGCATACAGTATATCACAGAGGTGAGAACACCCCTCTCAAATTTTGTAAATATTTAAGTATATCTTTTCATGTGACAACACTGAAGAAATGACACTTGGCTACAATGTAAAGTAGTGATTATACAGCTTGTAAACATGCTGTCCCCTTAAAATAATGCAACACGCAGCCATTAATGTCTGCTGGCAACAAGAGTGAGTAGATCCCTAAGTCAGGGGTCTGCAAAGTTGGCTCTTTTAAGACTGATGGACTTCCACTCCCAGAATTCCCCAGCCAGCAAGGCTGGCTGGGAATTCTGGGAATTGAAGTCCACCAGTCTTAAAAGAGCCAACTTTGCAGGCCCCTGCCCTAAGTGATAATGTCCAAATGGGACCCCAGAAGCTGTTTTCCCTCCCTGGTGTCATGTGACTCGTTAGTGTTAAAAGGTCTCAGGTGAGAAGGGGGGAGCAGGTGTGTTAAGTGTGGTGTTATCGCTCCCATTCTCTCATACTGGTCACTGGAAATTCAACATGGGGCTCCCCTTGAGGTGCACTCGAAGGTTACAGTTAGTCCAGAATGCAGCTGCGCGGGTGATCATGGGAGCCTCAAGGCATTCCCATATAACACCTCTCCTGCACGAGTTGCACTGGCTACCTATGGCCTTTCGGGTGCGCTTCAAGGTGTTGATGACCATCTTCAAAGCGCTCCATGGCTCGGGGCCTAGCTATATGCGAGACCGTCTCCTGCTCCATACCTCCCTTCGAACGATCCGCTCCCATAGAGAGGGCCTTCTCCAGGTGCCGTCGGCCGGGCAATGCCGGTTGGCGGCACCCAGGGGAAGGGCCTTCTCTTTGGCGGGCCCTACCCTCTGGAACGACCTGCCCCCCGAATTACGCACCATCTCAGACCTCCACCTTTTCCACCAGCGTCTTAAAACGCACCTATTTCAACAAGCCGGCCTAGCATAACCTCCTGTTTCTGACTGTATTAGCTGTAAATTTTAATTAGGGGGATTTTCAATTGTTTTAACACAGGGTATGTGTTTAATAGGTTTTTAATAATGGTATTTTGGTTCCGGTTCCGGCTCCAGCGGCGACGGGCGAGCCTATGGCTCGCTCGCCGCTTTGTTTCTTTTCCTGCCCCCCCACGGGGGCGAGACGCCCCGTTTTTGGGGGTCTCCCGTAAAGCCGGCTTGCCTGGGTCGTCCTCCCCCAGCGGCAGCTGGGAAGCGACCCTTGTCTTCGGCTTAGGTGGAGGAGGACATGCTGCGGGGGTTTTTTCCTTCGCCAATGGCGGGCGGCATCGCTTTGAAAATAAGAAGAGAGCTGGCCGTCTGAGTCGGAAGGCTTCCTGGGGCTTCGGCTGCGAGGGTGAAAGTGAGTGGTTTTAAACATTTTTTTTTCCTGCTGTCAGCCTGGGCTGAAAGAACTTGGAGGGGGGGTCTGCTTGTTAAACCCCCCCTCGGACTAAAGCGGCACTTAAGAATGGCTCCTCGCTGCGAGGAAGCGGATATCTTTAATCTGGACTGTTTGAAACAAGGGAAAGTGGTCTGCGGTTTGTCTTTGAAACAATGTATCTAGGTCTGGCTGATTTGAAACATTTTTTTTTACCACTCTCTCCTTCTGGCTCTGAGTCTGGGCGGTGGAAATGGCTTCTCTTTGTCCCTGAATGACTATTTCACTTATGGAAAATTTCCAGCGTCTCTTTGTGATTTGGACTCCCTCTGGTTACTAAAGAAGAATTTTTTTTTGGATTTGTGATCTCTTCTCTGGAATGCCTTCGTTATTATACTTATTGACTTGGAAAATTGTTTCTCTCTTGGTTCCTGAACTTTACAACTCTGAACTGAACTTTTGGCTCCTGACTTGCCTCAACAGCCCCACCCAAAAAACGCCATTTTAGTGGCACTGACTTTAACAGCTAACCATGGCACAAGAATCAGCACTGGCAAGTTTAGAACTAAGGATGGCCTCTCTTGAATCTGTTATACAAACTTTGGTACAAGAAATCCAGGCCCAGAGGGCAGAAAATATCAACTTTAAAAAAGAATTATTGGACACACGGAAACAGGTGCTGGAGAACACACAGAAGACTGAAGAACTGGAAGGGGGGCTGGCGGGGGCTAAGGGAGAGATTAAAAATGTTACTAATGAGGTTGTGGAAATAAATGGGCATGTGTCTAGGATTGATATGGAAAGGATGACATACTTTTTGAGATTTCAGAATGTTTCTGAGGAAGCTGGTGAATGTCTCCCTGAACTCATGAGCACAATTATAGCAGACTATTTACATAAACCTAAGGATGAGATCAGGGGGGACATTGACCTAGCCTACAGAATTAACTCTGCATATGCCAGGATAAATGAAGTACCCAGAGAGATACATGTTAAATTTGTTAGAAGGTCAACCAGAGAGGAAATCTTGAAAGTGCAAAGAGGAAGTCCGTTAATTTACCAACAAAAGGAGGTTGCTATCCTAAAGCAGATCCCAAGAAAGATTAGAGAAGCAAGAAGGAAATTTTCCTTCTTGTCTAAAAAATTGTTTGACCACGGGATCTGGTTTAGGTGGGTGATGCCCGAAGGGATGCTGGTGTTCTGGGAAGGAGGAAGAGTGAGGATTAAAACAATTGCTGAGGCGGAAGCCTTTTTTAAAAAACATTCCTCTGTCCTGGGGGAAGATCCAGGGGGGGCAGGGGGGGCTACGGCCCTGCCCGCCGGGGGCCTGGAAGGAGAGATAGAAGATACAATTGCCAAGAGACTTAGATCTAAAAAATAACTTTGCCTTGATTTTTTGAATAATATTGTATAATATAACATGTGCATCTGGATTTTTGTAAATGACTGACAGCATAGAACTGAGAACTTAGAAATATGTACTTGCTTTTACTTTGTAGTGTATGGAAAATGTTTTTTATTAATTATCTATTTTGATGTCCCGGTAGGGCTGACGACTTTGACGTGAATGCTCTCAAAATTTCTTTGTATCCCTTACCCTATCCTATTGAAAAACTGTAAAACCAATAAAACTTTTTCAATATAAAAAACAATGGTATTTTGTATATATGTATTGTTTTTTAAATTTTCCTGTGCGCCGCCCTAGGTCCTTTTTTAGGAGAAGGTGCGGGTTATAAATTCGATAAAATAAAAATTAAAAATAAAATAAACATGGCACCTCATGGCAATGAACTCTCTGAGGATCTGAAAAAATGAATTGTAGCTCTACATAAAAAGGGCCGAGGGCGAACCTTTTTGCTATTGCGTGCCAAAAGCGGGGGGAGCGCAGGTTGTGCATGCTCGTGCCCACACCCGTAATTCTATGCACCCCACGCATGCACGTGTGACCCTCCCTCCCCCCCGCTTTTGGTGCACGATGGCACAGTGGACCTGTTTTCCCCTCTCCCAGGCTTCAGAAGCTTTGTAAGAGCCAGGGGAGGGCAAAAATGGTCTTCTCCGCCTCCCCCCCTCCCCGGGAACCCTCCATATGCCAGAAACAGCCCATTTTCCGACTTCCGGATTGCGTGTTGGGCTGTTTTTCTCCCTCCAGAGGGGCGAAAAACAGCCCAACATGCAAACCGGAAGCTCGTTCCCAAATTTCCAGGTTGCCCATAGGGACATTTTGCTCCTTCTGGAGGCTTCCCTGAAAGCCTCCAGAGGGGGAAAAACAGCCCAACATGCAAACTGGAAGTCTGTTCCCGAACTTCCGGTTTCTGCATTGGGTTGTTTTATTTCCACTTTGGCGAAAAACAGCCAAAAATGAAAGCTGAAATCAGCTGGCCAGAGTGCGCATGCACGTTGGAGCTAACAGGGCAACGCTTCGCGTGTCCTAACAAATGGTTCCGCGTGCCACCTGTGGCACAGGTGGCACGCGGTTCGCCATCATGGGCCGAGAGCATCATTTGGGTAAAATGTAGAGATGACACAAAAAATGTGATTTGTATTTTCCTTTACTTAGGTCTTTTATGTTCTTTTCTGACAAATAGCATTATTGTTCTTTATTTGGCATTTTACATTCTGATATGGCCTAACAGTTCATCAATAAAGTATAATGCTTCATCACACAGTTAGCCAGATGTTTTGAATTCTGAATTATTTTGGGCACCTGTAATTATCCCCGGATATTTGACAAGCAGCATGTACTGCCTGTCAATTTTTAAGAAGCTCCTAATATTTAATTGGTGTCACTAAAATCGAAGTTCTCTGAAGAAGCACTATAGCTATTAAATGCTGTTTAGGAGCCACAGAATATGAATCTGTTCTCAAAGCCTCTCTCTGCCCCTCAGTTTCATAACCTAAACCTTTTTAATACTTCTGTGACATTACAGCAGTTAATCAATCAAATGAAGCTGAGTGCATGTGTCATTCTCAGGCCAATTAGAACTCAATGATTCAAGAGATAATAGGTGGACAAAGATCAAAGCACCAACATTAAAGATAAAGGTTCCCTTGCACATGCGTGCTAGTCGTTCCCGACTCTAGGGGGCGGTGCTCATCACCGTTTCAAAGCTGAAGAGCCAGCACTGTCTGAAGATGTCTCCGTGGTCATGTGGCCACCATGACTCAATGCTGAAGGGGCACGGAACACTGTTACCTTCCCACCAAAGGTGGTTCCTATTTTTCTATTCGCATTTTTTGCGTTCTTTCAAACTGCTAGGTTGGCAGAAGCTGGGACAAGTAACGGGAGCTCACTCTGTTACGCGGCGCTAGGGATACGAACCGCCAAACTGCTGACCTTTTAATCAACAAGCTCAGCATCTTAGCCACTGAGCCATTCCGTCCCACACACCAACATTAGGAAGATACAATTAGCTTACCAAATTGAGAGGCCTTTTGCTGGTGTTATAAAGTGTGTTGAGGCACCAATACAATTTTTGGCTATTTCTTCCTTTATAGAGTTATTATAAGAAACAGAAAACCTGCCAGCAATTTATCGGCTGACCAAAATGTAAGGAATCTGATATTCACCTTGTGGCACCATGTACAATAAAACATTTGTGAATTTTAACGACTGTTAAAAGAGCGATGAAGCAAACGCCTTCCAAAGGGGAACCTCATGAATATTCTAAAGTGTGAAACACTTCTCTTTGAATCATTAAAACTTCTGTGAGGTTCATGCAGCTGCTTCCTATCTTCCTGCCCGCCACCCCCCAACTCTTACTCTCCCCCAAATACACATTCTTTGCCCACCTGGGCTTAAAACCAACCTTCAACAAAGTTTGCTCCTTCAGTAACAAAATTCAGTAGTTCTTCAAAAATGGCAGTAATTGTCTTCTTGGCCAACACAAAGTGTTTGAGTGGAGAGGTATTAGAGTCCGCCATGATGGAACTGAAATGATATTGAAGGGAACAATCAGGTATTCAGCGGGAAACCAGGAGACTGTAAGTTCTAGTTCTGCCCTCGGCATGAAAGCCGTGGATGACTTCTGACCAATCACCAAGAGGCTGTGAGTTCTAGTTCTGCCTTCGGCATTAAAAACTGGCTGGGTGACTTTGGGTCCGTCATTTCCTTTCAGCCTAACCCACCTCTGAGGTTTATTGTTGTTGGGAAAACAGGGGGAAGAAGGAACATTAGGTATATTCACCAACTGGGGTTATTTATATAAATAATAAAGGTCAGACATTAAATAAATAAATACCACCCAGAAAATGTCTTCCATGGTAGTAAACAGAGTTTTAACTCCATGACGACCTGGGAAGGAACATGGCTGGTGAACTACCTGTCCAAAGGGAGATGGAATTCTAGATAGACCGACAAATGTATCCACAATGCTTCTTCTGGCCCACAGTCACAGCAAATATGACAAGTCAGGGGACAGTCGGAACTGACACCATATTGGTGAACTCCATTGGTGTGTTTTCCTTGATTGTGGGAAATATATATACTGCATATATAATTTGGATGTGTTTGTTCCCTAATTTGTCAAAATTGAGGAATATATCTGCTCATAGAGAATGGAACCATGCCTTTTGTTGTGGCTTTCCATGTAATAAAGAAAGAGTAAATGGAAACAAGAATAACCTAGCCTAAGATAGATAGATAGATAGATAGATAGATAGATAGATAGATAGATAGATAGATAGATAGATAGATAGATAGATAGATAGATAGGAGAGAAAGAGAAGATAGATAGATAGATAGATAGACAGACAGACAGACAGACAGACAGACAGACAGACAGACAGACAGACAGACAGATTCAAACAATTTTGCTATGTAATCTCTCCATAAAATTCCCTCAGACTAAAAATATATTTTGTGGCATTTCTTGCATACATTTTGTTGTGGATAATTGCCATACCTCGGAGAGGTGAGGTGGGGGAGGGATTAGGCCATAACCGTAAAATACATTAAAAATCAGTATTAAACCAGACATTCACTTCAACCAACCTAGATTCAGCTTTTAATTCAAGACAGATATATAGTTAGAAGACCAAGCAGTTACTCATATTTATCTTTTGTGTTTCATAACCCAACATCTAATTTTTTCACCTTAGCAATGGATTTTTCCTTCTGCATATTTTATCAATATTTGAGGGGGGGGGAATGAAATGCAAAGTAGCTGAGGTCTGGAACCCTCTCCTAAAAACACCTTATTGCTTAAAATTGGCAAACGGAGGTTGAAACTGACTAGCTTTTTCAGTCCAGGATGAAACCAGGAAAATACAGCAGGGCTAAAAAGCTTTAGAGTCTTATTTTTCCAGTGCCACACTGACCTAGATACTCAGAGTGTATGTGCCCTGCCTACTAGCACTGCCAATTTAATGCTGTACATGGAATCTGTTTTTCCTGGAAATGGATTGTGTTGCAACAGTGGCTCACCAACCTGTGTTATTTGCAAATATATTAATATCAAATTAACAAATATTGCTCAAATGCTATTGAGGCTGCCGAAATTAAGATGTCTCATTCGAGGAAATGAAACTTTCATTTCCATACAGCCTAAAACAGAAACAAAGGAGCATGCAATACCAAGGAACAGCTTAAAATGTTAATCAGAGCTGAGGGGCTTTTAGGCAGCAGAGGCCATGTCTCACACATTAATTCCTAACACTAGTGTGCTGAGATATGTGCAAAGCACAAACCAAAATTAAACTCAGATGGAATGCAGTCCAATGATCAAGAAAACTACTCCCAGCTGGACTTTGACCACAAAAGGTAACTTGTGCCACACACAGAGAGCATATTACTTTACAGAAGGTTGCTAGGAAACTCACATCTACTTCTCTTATAGCTATGGTATATTTTTGTATAGATCTAATGTCTATGCTGGATTCTCCAAAATGGCCAATATTGGCCCCAGGGGACTATTTATTAGTAATAGTAGTACCATGAAAGTAATATTTATTAAATTATTGTCTTAATAAATGTTTGGGGGTCAATGAGCATTAAGGAGACAATGAGCTGAAGAGTTTGGTCGACCTTATCTTTCAATTGCAGCAAGTAGACAAAAATAAGGATGAGGAGCTAGCAAACTATTGAGATATCCCTCTGAAAGTTCAAAAAATGTAAGAGTACAATCTTTGGTCTGGGATTTTTTAACTGATCTGCCTGGTTTACTCTCCCACCCAGAAGTTTCCATCTGTTGCTCCTTAAAAGCAAGATGGGTTTCTGGTTTTCTGGCCATCAGCTTGTCCCCAATTCGGGTCTGAGCCTGGTGCCGAAGCCATTGATGAACGCCAGACACGAGGTACAGGTTTTCCGGTTGCTTTTTATTGGAGTACTCCAAGGAAAAGGGTTCCTGGTCAAAAGGCCAAGAACCCAGAACAAAGGATTAAGTGAGTTTTATACATTTTCACTAAAGGAGAAGGTGGGACAAGGTGAGATAACAAGAAACATCATCTAATAAACATGTTAGTAATAATTCTACAATTTGTTCTATTGGTCTATAGCTGTCCCATTCCTAGCTCTTAGCTAATGAATGCCCCAGGAATTATCTAATACACATTTCATTTGCTGCAGGCCGTCTTCGTCTCTAACTTTTGGCTGAGGTCTGCAAGCTGTTACCTTTTATTAGCTTTCAAGCTACCCATAATTGCTACACATTTTACACAAGCATATTTCTTGTTGATAAGCATTCTTTGTTCTTGGCAGACAGACGCCCCCCCAATTACAGTCTTCCTGATTTTTTTTTCAAATGTATGTCATGATCCAATCCATCAAGCTCACCAAGGCTCCTTTCCTCTCCCCAAGGCAAGATCCTCCCAAAGCCAAGCTTCAAGCCAAGGATGGATGGAGAGGGTGGGGTGGGGGTATCCAGGGCCAGCTTTTTTGCAAAAAGACTTTTGGTTAAAGCTTTCAGGCAGTGGTTCTCAACCTTCCCGACCCTTTAATACAGTTCCTCATGTTGTGGTGACCGCCAACCATAAAATTGGTGTCTCGGTTCCTAAGACTATCAAAAATATGTGTTTTCCGATGGTCTTAGGAGACCTCTGTGAAAGGGTCATTCAACCCCCAAGGGGTCCCGACCCACAGATTGAGAACCGCTCATTTCCGGGCATTAAACCTTGGCCCCCAAAAATTAACCCTTTCTCAAGTGTTGCAAACTTCAGAATGACCAGAAAACTTTTCACTGCTTAGCCCTGAAGATGCTCCCTAAGTCCGGCAATGAAAGGTCTGCAAGGAAAACAAGAACCAAAAACAACAGGACCTTTTTTAGATTGAACCCTCCAACATCCGCTGCCCCCCCCTTCTTTCAGAAACGACCCCTCCCTCCCAAAAAAGAGCTGCCTCCTAAGCTCCCTCCCCCACCCCAACCTGATCAGATTAAAAAAAAAAAAGAAATATATAAGTGACTGCAAATGCCTCGACTTCTTCCCCTTGGAATTTCAGGGTTGGGGCTGCCCAGGAAAGGTGGGCAACCAGGAAGACCCCCCCCCCCACCTCACCTCGAGGAAAAGTTCGGCCTGATGCCCCCCTCCAGAGACTGGGACTACAACTCCCGGACGCCCAGTCCGCTGGGCACTGTAGTCCAACGCACCTGGGGAGGAAGCACGAGGTGGGGAGGGAGGAAGGCTGCCAAAACGAAGCCCCCCCCCCCCACACACACATGCCCGCGCTGGGATCCACCAATGACCCCCTCCCCCGTCTCACTAATTAAGAGGAGGGGGCTAATTAATTGGCTAATGGCTCCCCTCCCAGCCCCCTCCCCTCCCCTCCCACCTTACCTGGCGGGATGCGCGAGGGTCTTGACAGGACCGCGCGGGGCTCGCGCCCCTCGCTTCAGAACCTCAGCGGCGGCTTTGCCCCGCCTCCCGCTCTCGCCCAATCACGAGGAAGCGGCGGCCACTTCCGCCTCCTCTTCCCACGCCGGCTGTGCTTTTTGCCTCATCTTTACTCCCGGTTCTTATGCGCCGGGGTTTCCTCAACCCCTCCCTCCCCGGAGCATGCGCAGGACGCTTCGGAGTGCTATCTCGCGGTCTCCGTCAGCTCCTTAGTACCTGAAGTGTAGTGGGGATCCAAACTCTCTTCCTCTTCATTCCCCCTTCCCGTTCACCCTTTCTCTGCTCCTTTAAAATCCGGACCCGTACCAGGTGGCAGTAAACAGAGCTTTAAAAAATAATAATAATAAGGTACCGTTTCGTGACCGTCCGGATTTTTGCAGGCAGATAGGATAGGTTTATCTTAAGAGGTTGGGGTAAATGGAACTGCCATTTATTTCAGGTTGGCGTATGACTGCTGACTTATGCGGGGCAAAGGATAGTGTTCTCCAATCTGAGTGTCCATGGAGATAGATATTGGGCGTGGTAAACGAGTCCAATGAAGGGTTTATGTAAGGCAGTGTTGTCTTTCTCTTTTTTTGTGTGAAAAAAACAAACTTTTATTTAAAGAAGATTTTATGTAGATTTTTAAAAAAGTATAGAAAGATACCGGTAAAAGAAAAAGCACAAAAAGAAAGAAAATTTAAAGGATGAAAGAAAAAGGGAAAGATAAGAAAAAGGAAAGAAAAATAAGATACCTAAAGAAATTATTTCCAATCTTTGTAGCAGTTGCAAACACCTCTGTCTTCCAATATTATAATCCTGACTCTTCTTCCCATAGACAAAATTTTAATCAATAAATCCCGGAATCACCAGTTCATTTTTGTCCATTTTCAGCAAAATGTCCCTAAAGGGATTTTAGTTTTTTATATAAATAATTATACTTTCTTAATCAAACAAGCCAATGTAGCGATTTCTACAACTTGGCATCTGTAAGGCGAAGTTTCCAATGTGGGCCGCTCTGAGTGGACTTCAATTCCCAGAATTCCTCAGCCAGCCCAATGTCACGTGCCCAGATTGAGAAACATTGCTGTATAAAAAGTGTAGTAGTCTATCGTACAAGCTATTCCTTAGCTCTATAAATGCACTTCTTTTTCCATGAAAAGCACGATTAAATTTAGTCCAAGAAAAGAAGCCAAAATTTCTTAGGGTTTCCCCCCCCCCCCCCTTTCTCATAGATTGAAAAAAGCATTCAAAGACTCTTTTCCAGCTTATTTCCTGAATGGGTCTGAGATAGTAGACTTTTATTACAAATCCTTTGGAAAATAGAATCGGTAAGATAATTTGGATAAAGAAAATAGACTCCGAAGTGTTATTAGATTGGTGTTTGCTTTTTAGTGTTGCCTTGTTCCTTTGTGCAGTCTTATCTTTCTTGCTATTTTCTCTCTCGGTGTTCTGCCTTACATATTAACGTTGCTGGATTTTTATATGTAGCTTTAGGCTTCCTGTAAATTGGCATATCCTTGATGAAGCTTGTAATTTGTTAAATGAGGTTTCAAGAGCTATCCCTCATTATTTAAAACTAGCCATTCTCAGCCACGCGTTGCTGTGGCCCAGTCTGGTTAAATGGCCAACCAATCTGTGTGAAGATCTACACCAGCACACACAAACACGTACACACAACCATCGTATAACCCCCAACCTACCTACCCCTCCTTCTCTCCCTCTACCTACCTACCTACTTTGAAGTGGAAAAGGGTTCCATGTGAACAGCAGTTGAACATGGGTCAGTCGGTCCTGAGAGATAGGCGAGTGCTGTTCCAAAGGGACAGGCGATGGCCTCCGTTGCCCTCAGCCTCTCTCTCTCTATCCCTCTACTGTATTTCTCCCTCTCTCGCTCTCTATGTCCCTACCTACCTACCTACTGTATTTCTCCCTCTCTCTATCCCTCTACCTACCTACCTACTGCATTTCTCCCTCCCTCTCTCTATCCCTATAACTGCCTGCCTACCTTCCTACTGTATTTCTCCTTGAATCTTATGGACAGAGTATTATGACATTTTGTATTATGTCATCCTGTGGCTCACTGCTCTCTCTGTATCCATCTTCGTACATTTTTTACATTTCTGTTGCGTGTACCTAGCACAGGTGCAACATCTACACAATATATATATATATATATCATTGGTGCCGTATTTGTAAGGAATGTTGTGTGAAAATTTGGAAGCGATCAGTGCAGTACTTGCAGAGAGTACCTGTTTTGAACAAACTCAGTTACATTTTTATTTATATAAAAATAATAAATATAAAAATATATAAAATAAAATAAAAAGATCTGTACAGAAAGCTCAGACACAGGAGAGGTAGTTGTTGGTTAGAAGGCTCATGGATCTGCTAATCTGTTGGTTCATGGGATCTGCTAATGACATCAGGGTCTGGAGGTGTCTAGAAGCTACAGGTAGCCCTGACCTCCAAATGAACTCCAGACAATAGGACAAAAGAGATCCTAAGCCTCCAAGGCCGGAAACTGATAAAGTCTATCTTTAGATAAGGGAAATTGGCAAATATCAGCAATCTAAATAAAACTGGGGTGGTGTGGGGGGAGAATCTCAAGATAGTAGAAGTTCCTCATTTCATTAAGAGATTTCTTCACACACACACACACACACACAAACAAACCTCTATCTGAGGTCACAAAAGATAAAGATTGCAAAATCCCCACAGGGAGTCAAGCTGCATTTCCTTCCTACCAAATCAGGTGTGCTTTCTAGTTAGAGAGACTGTAATTTTCCACACATTTCTAGGAATAACAGACTTTTCTATAAAACCAACCATTTCCAAACTGTGATATTATTGGCCACCTTCAATTCCTAGATAAGGCTAGATTTTTTACCAAATTGGTAATTCCTTGATTGGGTTATTGCTCATTGCTTATCTGGGTTTTAATGGCTGGCTAGGAGTTATTGTGGTATGTTCGCTTTTGGAGGGTCCCTTTTTTGAATGTCTATGAAGATTCTCAGTCATCCAGGTCATGGTTGTCCCAAATATGCTTTTTCAAGAGGCAATTGGACTTTGTTGTTCTTTCAAAACGTTTCTCTTTTGAATGGTACTATAGAACATAAAATAATAGGGCTGGAAGGGATCTCAAAGATCTTCTAGTTCAACTGCCCCTGTGCAAGGCTATCCTGACTAAATGGCTGTCCAGTCTGTTTTTTAAAAAACTCCATTATTCCATTAATTGTTCTCAACAGTCTGAACATTTCTCCTTACTTTTAAGTTAGATCTCTTTATAAAGCACCCACCCATTATTTCTTGTTCTGCTCTCTGGTTGTTTGGAGAGTCAGTGCCCTCTTTGTAACATTGGTATTTGTATTTGTAACCTTAAGTATTGGAAGACAGTCATCATATCTCGTCCCAATTCTTTTTGATAGGCTAGACCAGGGGTGTGCAAACATGGGAACTTTTAAGACTTGTGGACTTCAACTCCCAGAATTCCTCAGCATGGCTGGCTGGGGAATTCTGGGAGTTGAAGTCCACAAGTCTTAGTTTGGACACCCCTGAGCTAGGCACATCTAGCTCCTTCAACAGTTCATAAGATTTAACCTTTAGATCCTTTATCATCTTTTTCTTTTCTGTAGTTTCTAGAGCTTCAGCATTTTTTTTTCAGTGACCAGAACTATATGTAGTACTCCATCTCTTTCCTCACGAGTGTGGTAAAATAGCAATAGAATTGAGACTTATATGCCGCTTCACAGTGCTTTACAGCCCTAAGCTGTTTTAGAGTCAGCATATTGCCAACAATCTGGGTCCTCATTTTATTGATCCTGGAAGGATGGAAGGCTGAGTCAACTTTGAGTCTGGTGAAATTTGAACTGCCAAATTGCAGGCAGGCAGGCAGAAGTAGCCTGCAGTACTACATTCTAACCACTGATCATGTATGTATGTATGTATGTATGTATGTATGTATGTATGTATGGTTTTGTATATAAGAACGTAAGAATAGCCTTGCTGGAACAGGCCATAGCCCATCTGGTCCAGCATTCTGTCTCACACAGTGGCTCACCATTTGCTTCAGGGTATTCCCAAGCAGATGTCTTCACCTGCTTATATATGTGGTTTAGTATATATATGTGGTTTAGTTCTATGTACCTGTTGATGGCTGATTTGACCAAGCGCCAGGCTTTCAGTAATTCTCTAGCATTTTTTGATTTAGCTTCATGCAAAAGTGGCATCTCTCCTCACTCAAGACCATTCTGTCCTGGTTGGATTTTTCATATGGGGGAAAAAGCTATCTTTAGGCAAGGGGAATGATGGACTTCTGTTATGTGTTTGTGACAAGTAACTGCTACATAATGTACAGGTAGTCATCAATTTAACGATCACAATTGAGCTCCAAAATTATGTTAAGTGAAACATTTGCTAAGTGAATTTTGCCCCCATTTTATGACCTTTCTTGCCATAGTTGTTAAGTAAATCACTGCTGTTTGATAAGTTAGTAACCCAGTTGTTAAGTAAATCTGGCTTCCCCGTTGACTTTGCTTGTCAAAGGAATGCAAAAAGTGATTATATGACTGTGGGACACAGTAATGGTCTTAAGTATGAACCAGTTGCCAAGCATCTGAATTTTGATCACATGATCATGGAGATAATTCAAGGATGGTAACTGTGAAAAACATTCAAAGTCCCTTTTTTCAGGTGTAACTTCAAACAATCACTAAATGAACTGTTATAAGTCGAGGAGTACCTGCATAGCCTTATTTCCGCCATGGTATGACTGATCCAAATCCAAAATGCACATGTTGAAACCTAAAAATGTTTAATTGAAAGTGAACATTATAGAAATTGGGCAGTTAAGGTGGATTTTGACTGAATAAAATCAAACTAACCATCAACCAAGAAGAGAATTAACTCTCCACAGCTATAATACGTACTCCTGGCAAATGTTAGATGTTGTTTAGTGCTCCTTTCATCAAAATAAAGAATCTTTTGGGGCCACAGCATTCTATTAACAGAACTGCTAAAATAGCTCAGCATAAACAGGTTGTTAGAAATGGCTCTCAGTAACTAGCATTACTGATGATTTACATTTCATTCTTAAAGCAAAACTGCTTTACAATAAGGCTTGGAAATTAAAACATTGGATAAGAGGACAATGTCTGTCCTGGGGCACATGTCCCGTTTAACTCAATGGAACCTACTTCTGAACAGGTATGTCTAGTACTGTAGAGTATTATGCCACTGATAATATTTTAGGCTAATTGGTTTTCTTGTCTCAAGGCGGATTCATACTGAATATGGAATATTTATCTTTAATAAAATAAATGGAAAAATGATATTGTGGATAGAAATATATGTGTGTTTAAAGCAAGGATTCTTGCAGAAACAGAGTAATGAATCACAAAATTAAAAATATGAAAGATTTTTGGAAGAGTATTTAAAACTCATTAGTTATATTGCTTATTTATTTGTTCATTCTTTTTATTTCGCTGTTTAGTCAAAACTGGTATTTCCAATACTATCATTATACTGAAATACTTGCAAATTAAAAAACACACCTCTTACTGGCTAGATATATGTAATGGGTTTGTGTATGAGAGTGACATTCAAAGTCCTATGGTTCTATAAATAAAAGCAAATACTAGGAAATCTGTGAGGTAGAAAGTTCATCGTACACATGAAGTAAGCTCAGATGACAAACTCATGTCACGGGTCAGGGCACATATCTAAATAAGTTGTTTTGATTTTTAAGTAGTAATATGAACACAAATAATACACATTTGGCTGGTTATGTTTATTTCTGTCACAGAATTTAATGCTATGCTTCCAGACAACAGTACATGTTATCTATTATGCATTAAACATTTGATAAAATACACTATCCAGAGGCTGCTTTTTATGTTGATGGAAACTCTGAAATGCTATTATTCTGGGACAGGTAAGAAAATTCACACAACCACAATCAAGCAGTTTCATGTATCTGAAGATGACTCAAAAGGTCTCTTTCATTACCAAACCTCATCAAACAATCAGTGCACTTGTGAGGCAGTTCAGCCGAATGCCTGAAGTCCAAGTGACTTCTGAGGTCTCCAATCTGTCCCGTCGAATATTCGCAATATTGACACAAATAAATGCCTTCAGTCAGGTGACTGTTTAAGTGCTTGCAATATTCCAACATGCCTGAGAAGCCTTTCCCACAGTCATCGCAAACATGAGGGAATATTTTGGTGTGCTCTATCGCCACGTGGCGATTGACATTGGTGTGAAGCCTGCTGCGGAAGCCGCACACTTGACACACAAAGAAGTTCTTGCACTTGTCAAAGCTGATTTTGTTGACCAGGCTGTAATGGCCCTGGGGCTGCCTGCTGTTGTAGCTGTCGCTCAGCTCTATCAACCGGCCCGCGTGCTCATTCACCACGTGGCTGTGCAAGTCCTCAGGGTCGCTCGTCTCGTGCTCACAGAATTGGCACAGGTAGAGCTCATCACAGCTGTGCTCCTGGAAATGGAGGTATAACTCGCTACTGGAAGAGAACTGAACATCACACTGCTCACACCAGTAAAGATGGTCGCTGAAATGCATGTCTGCTATATGCTGGCTCAGGTTTTCAATCATCACAGTTTTGTAGTCACAATATTTGCAAACATAGGGGTCCTCATCATGGATTTTCAAGTGTTCAATGAGTACCTTTTTGGAAGAGAAGGTTTCCTTGCATACGCGACAGATGTTGCCCTCAGGGCAGGTTTTATGCTTTAGAACCATGTGCTGCTTCAGGTCAGAGAAATATTTGCTGTTAAACGTGCACCGTTCACATTTGTACAAACCGCTGCTGTTTGCCCGAAGCAGGGGCCATTTGGGCGGAATGGTGACGTTCGAAGGAGGATTTTTGTCAAGCCCCTTGCAACTTCCAACCGGGATTTCCTCTGCCTCTTCTGCTTCAAGCTTCTCGGGGGAAACGGTCTGAGTTTCAATGTCGTGGACTTCTACAGCCTGAACTTCAGTAGTGGAGATCTCTACCGTTTGAATGTCCAAAGGCTTCTCCTCTTCTGTCAAACTGTCACTGAAGACGGGAGACTCGCACGAATCTTTAAAAACTCCATTATTGTTGCTTTTATCTGCAAAAGGAGCCAAGACCAAACTTACAAAGAATGGACTCTATTACATTTTTATATTTTAATGTATGGAGTATTTTTTTTATCAAAACAACCACCACCACCAGGGGACAGATTTTAATTCTCCTCCTAAAGAAGGGAGGGGCGGGGGGGGGAGTGCCAGATCTCCCTAAGAATAAGTAGAGGGAGGTTCTGAATGCTATGATAGAAAATAAAAGCAAACTTGCAATATCATTATTTTTGTTGGAACACTACCACTGCAATTCTTTGCATATTTATTTTGTCAGTTCTGCTGAACTCATCTGAACTGCACCTGGATAAATCTCAAAGAGGCGTATATTGTTATTCCACTCCTTCATTAAGAAGCTGAAGATGGCTTTCCTATATGCTGTATGTTGTTATATACAACTCTCACATGCTTTGGAAACAAGCCCAGTAGCAAAGGATTCTGATTTATAGCCCCAAACATCTGGAGGGCATGAGATGATCTACCTTTGTTCTAATGATTACAATGCGCAGGCTCTTAGTCTCAAAAATTTTTAATGTTCAGAAAGGGGCTTTATTACTTGACATCTATCCCTATCCCCACCCACCCCTTTCTCATTTTGGCATTATTAAGAATAGGAAGAGTAAATAGCAACTGACACAATCACCTTTCTCTTACCTTTCTTCTTAGGGTCCATCAAATGTGTCCCTGGAACATTAGATTGGATCCCTCTCCACTGAGATGTCCCAGCATACACCTGGCTGCCATCCTCATCGGTATCTATACTAGACGACGTGTTATGAAATCGACCTGTGGAGAAAAGAGATTATTCTATTTAATTTAACCAATTTATATAGGTACCCACTCAGCACACAACTCAGGGTATTTCGGTGTTAGCCTCCTAATTCATACTTGTAGCTCTACAACATGCAATTCAGAGCGTATTTCATACCTTGTTACAAGACTCATAACAAATAATATGGCTCCCCCTACTTGAGTACACTGTAGTACATTTTTTAAAAAGCTAACATTATTTCTCTGCACGGATAGAATAACTACAGACACTGAGAAAGTCTATTAAGTTATGCCTGCTTCTCGTAAACTTGTATGTGTTGTTTAAAATACTCCTTGCCCATATTTATTATGTCTTATATGGTATGTGATATCACATGACCAAATGTTTTAAAACATTACTGTTTCCTTAAATATTTAAATTTCCAATGCATATTTTAACATATACCAATCTGAACTGATTATTCAAACTCATATCTACTCAGAGGCAGAAGTTCTTTCAAAAATATTAGTAATCCTGTCAAATGTTTCTGTAGTCAGGTATCAGTAAAAGGTAGTTGTCTATAAAATGGATTTGCCAGCTGTTGCCTTATGCAATCATGACACATTATGACTGCCCAGGTATCCTTAACTAACCCCAACTTTTAACTCCATTATATATGTATGTGTATGTATGTGTATAAAATTCATCAAACATATATTCATAAATCACTCTACATTTCATGCATTTTCATTTTATCATAAATTTTAAAAGTCAAACAAGCAGTAAACTTTTCTTTTTCACTTGCACATATAAAAATCTCTTCTGCAGATTCTATTCAACATAAAGCCATAGTACACCACTCAGAATTCTGCATATTGACATCTCTTGTAACCTTTTGATAAAAAATTGGATGAACAATCCTTGGCATATAACAAACTAATGCCCTTGTAGATTTTTGCATTCCCTTTTTATCTTTTCCTTTGTACAAAATAATTGTCAAGCACAAATGCAAACAAATATTAAACAGCATAGACATATCAAAAGCATTTTTTCCATCCAGTTACACCATCTACTTCTGCAGTTTTACAATTTTTAACATCCTGACAGCATTTATAGTTACCTTTTCATAAAATTTTCTTGGTTCCTGGTACATAGTCCACAAAATAGGATATTTTGTAGAATATTATTTAAATCTTTCAGCATATGTACAAGGAGACAGGCAACCTGCTCAAAAATATACTTGCAAATAAATGTGCAAAATGCAAATATTTACCTCGGTTATCAGGAACCTTTGTGTCTAGCTGTTTCATGGAACAGACACTGTAACAATGGTCAGAAAATATGCCACTATTATCTATGTATTTTGGAATTCCTGAAGAATCTAAGACAGGAAAAAAAGACAAAAGCATGAATGTAAAATATCTGATGGAATATATTTCTTGAGATTGGTATCAATTTTCTTGTGACTTAATTATTTGTTGTTATCCAGAATATAGTGCAATCCTTAATAGGTTTCTTTAAAAATACTGGGTAGATTGCATTTATTCCCAGTTACAGAACTGCAGACCAAGAAAGGAATATATAAATGCACAAAAATTGGATGGTGGTCTACGACGCTAATAAACTTCAACTAACATAAAACCAGTAGGTGGTCTGTTACAGATATGAGAGAGGAAGAATTATTTCTCTTCTCTTGATCCCCTTTACCAGGTATTATTATATTTCTGGAAGTAAGAGATAAGTAATAACAATGCTTAGTATTGAAGCTGAATACAAAACAAAAATGGGATTTGTATTCCTGTAGATAAAACTGTATCTTTGAATCCACAATTTTATTTCTCATGCAGATCTATGTATTTCTTAGCTCTTTTCCCTCCAGTTCTAAAATTCAGCCTTTCTGATAGTAGATGATACAGCTTATCAGAACAAAAACCTGAAAGCCTGAAAGTTTCTCTTTTCCTCTGCTTATACCCAAGATAATCAAGATAGGCCAATCTTGATTTTCTTTCTCACCTCCTCCTGCCTTCTTAATTGCAAAAATTCTTCAGTGCTATCTATCTGTCTCTACCCAGTGTCAGGGTTCCGAGTAACACCCGCAACGAAAGAAGACTCTGAGGCTTGAACTTTCTCAAAGTTCAATTTTATTAGAGATGTCATATTGGCACATCTGGGAAAACCCAAATCCAGGTTTTCCCCACCCAAACGAAAGTCCAAGTCCCTGCCCAGCACCAACATGTCCACCACATGTTTCAATCAGGCACCATCCAAAACTGGAGATGCCTCCCAATCACTTCATCACAACTGCAGGGCAAGATGGCCTTGACTTTTTGAGAAATAATGTTATTTTGACTATATATCACCCACACTCTATATAATCCCCCCTCCCATTTCTCCACCGTAGAAAATGTGGCAGGCCTGAAGACCCAAATGTAAAAGATGGCTTCCAGGTCTGACACCCAGAGCATATACAGAGACACCTTCCTGTTTTCTCTTTCGTGCCTCTGTTGAACTAATCTCCTAGCACCTATCAGTCCTACCGAGAAGTCTCAGATTCCTTGCATTTTCCTCTTCTTTGCCAGGTTTGCCCAACATCAGTCTCTTGGTTTCCTCCTGTGCCAGAAAATAACTACTATTTCTTTATCCATTCTTCTGCTAGTCTCTAAATCTGATGGCCCTTTATTACACAGTAGCTTGTCCTTTGATTCATTTTCTTTTTGGGGGGTATCTATGGCTGCTCTCGTCTTCATTTAAGCAAAGAAAGGTAGCTGTTCTCTGAGGTCATTCCAAAGTACTCAAAGGTAATTGTTTTTTTAAAAAATAAGACAGGACCCAGAGGGCATCACTATTCTCTCTATAAAGAATTTTATCAGGACTCTGCTTGCCAGAATATTGAAGAGACATAATAATAGAATAGGTAGAATTACTGGGACATAATAATAACTTGCTATTTCGCTTCTTTAAGAATTGCTTTGCTCCTGTAAGAATTAGAATTGCCTCTGCCATTTGCTTCTACCAGTGATCTAACTCCTGCTATCTTGTTTTTTTGTATAACTCGGAGCCTGGTACATATCTCAAACAAGAAGCGGGGCATGTCATAGCTTGGCAGAGTTACATCAGGCAAATACCTGTGTTGCTAAGCACCCAGCCCCTCTGTTGCACTCAGCCCCCCTGTTCCTTGCTGCACAGCCAAGGCAGGGCTACAAGGAGGGCATAGGCCAGGGGGCCAGAATTGGGTACTAAGCTGATGGCTCTGAAGGTATAAAGGGACGCCATACCTTTACCAAGGTGTGGCCTTCCTTACATGCACCTTGTCTGTATGTTCATGGAACGGTCTACCCAGCCTTTTGCTTTGATCAAAATAAACGCTGATTCTTTCTCAAGCCTCTGCTTAAGTTCTTCTTTTGGTTCACTGTTGACTTAAGTGTGTCGCGGAAACTTACAGTATGTTTTACAATTTTTTTTAAATGATGGGAAAATTGATGTGGTGTGGAAATATGTTAGACTATATGTGGTTGTGTGGTTTATTTTTCCTTTTTCCAAATCTCAGTGTATAATAAAGAACATAAACCATAGGGATAGCAAGTTACAAATAAAGTGTATAGGAACTGGAATTTAGGGATTGGGCTAGATGATCTCCAAGATATCTTCAAACTTTACATTCTAGGATACAGACATCAACATTTCTACTACAACCAGTTACTTTGTCCTGTTACGTATACAATGTAACAATGAATTATAGGCAGTCTACCCAGAATTTTAAGAATTTGTTTTTTAGTTAACCAATTTCATCTCAAAAATGTAGCTTCTGAAAAGTTTAACAAACACATTCGGAGGAAAATGCAATTTACGGTAACTGAAATTGGGTAAATATAGCGACATTTGATTTACCTGAGTAGCGTGAAGGATGCAGAGTCTTCCTTTTCCTTTTCTTTGGATGCTCATTCATTTTGCTTTAATCTGAAATATCTGCAGGCAGCAAAGTCAAAACATTTCAGTTAATGCACTACTGGTCAATTTGCGGTTATAAAGAATAAAGAGAAACATAGATGGAATTCTCAAGAGAAACCCAAACCCTACTCCATTGACCAACACAATTAGTCTATCTGCTCAAACACTCACAAAGTACTCTTTCAGGCAGGTTCAGTTAGAATACAGACCCAGATCTCCCAAGTACAATTGTCCTTAATTTGGTGCACCAAAAATACAGATCTGCTGAGAATTTTGCAGCTGCATTTCACCAGTCTGGGAAGGAGGTTGGAGGTGGCAGTGCTAACCGATCTCTGGATGTTTTTAAGAGAATGTCTAATAAATCTAGGCTACCAATTATTTAACAGCATGAGCGGCAACAATAACATAAATTACTTAGAATTGAGCTTACTCCTGGTTTTCTTGGCAATGATATGGAGTAACTTGCCACTGCTCTTCTTTGGATGAATTTCAGAAGTTTCCCAATCTAGCTCTGGAATGCCCTGGAAGTTTTGTATTTAAACACAAGTAATCCTCGAGCTACAACAGTTCATTTAGTGACCGTTTGAAGTTACGCATAAACCCTGCAAGTATTTACGACATAGTCCTGAAATTATGAATGTTGCAGCACCACGTCATTTGTTCACCCTTAACAACTGCAGAGGCACTGCAACATTCACCCTGTCTATCCCCCCCCCCCCCCCCCCCGGCCGCACTTCCCACAATCGCTTCCCCATCCCATTCTGCCGTGCCGGACTCACAATGCGAAGATCTGTCTCCTCTCTGCCAAGGGTTGCTCCCCTCTCCCTGCCCCTGAAATTCCACTGCCTCAAAGTGTCCCATCGGCTTGCAAATGTTTTGCGCGAAGACTGGAAGCTTCTGGGGCAGTGGTGAAATTCAAATTTTTTTACTGGCGGCTTACTGCTGGCACAGGAAGGATACTGCAAAATCCTCATTCCCTCCCCACTCCTGGGGGAAGGACATTGCAAAATCTCCATTCCCACCCCACTCATGGGCCAGTCCCAGGTGGTATTTGCTGGTTCTCCGAACTACTCAAAATTTCCGCTACCGGTTCTCCAGAACCTGTCAGAATGTCACCCTTTTTCTGAGGGCTGTGATCTTGCGCAGAAGAGAGGCTGGATAGGAGACAGTTTGCTAGATCTTCACAAGGAAAGTTACCCAGCCTGGCTGGATGGGGTGGGGAAAGCATGAGGACTACCTGCACCAAATACACCTTATCTTGCTTGGTTTCTGAGCTGAGTCAGCAACAAAATAGCCTAATCCTAAATTGTGCTGCCGAAGTGTGTGTGTGTGTTTGTGTGTGTGTGTTTGCATATATATTCTCTGTGGCCAATTGACCACACTGCAAATCCTTGGCAACCAAGCTGCATTTATGACTGTTTTCAGCATCCTGCAGTCATATCAATGTGCTTTACAATAATTTGGATTGCAGCGTTTATCTAATGACAGTGAATCAATGGTTGTTCACTGAACAACAGCCACAAAAAAGGTAATAAGAATCGAGATGTGACAGACCCATTTTACAAGTATGATGGGCAGGCTCCATTGCAATCATAATTTGAGGACTACCTGTAAAGAGCAAATGGGGCTTTGATCATATGGTTGTGGCCACCTTTTTCTGGCAACTTCTCGTTGCCAAAATAGATACTCAAAAATATCTTTTAAGTTTTATTAACATGACAATTTAGATACAAGAATGTTTTCTGTGCTTTGCTTCCTTTTCTGTCAGAGCAGCCACTGTATTATTTCACTGATGGAAGATAGTATCAATTTAGATTGGCTGTAATATTTAATAAATGATTTAGGGGAGGGTGTTTAGGATATGAATTGTCCATTATTAAATGTAGATGTCCAAAGGCCTGAGGCATTAGAAATGCCATTCAAAAATTTCTAAAATAAAAGAAGTTCACAAATGCATTTCAATTTAATGTTACTGCACAGTCACAAGAGCCTCAAGTCAGAAATGTTCTTACTAATTAAAACATCAGTTAAAGATTTCATAACAAAGTAGCCTTTCTCTCTATATAGATAAGTCTAAGAAGCACAATGAAAAAGATATGATAATATTTGCTCAGGGTGATTCTTTTCTGTCAGTTTCAATGCATAATTCATAAGTGTGATCCTGATATGGCAGAACCCAGCAAGACTGTTCTCAATTCTCACCAGGCAATTTATTTTAGTATTGTATATTACTTATAAATTGTTCTTGATGTGATATCACTTTTAAACAAAAGCTGCCCCCTTCCAGCACAAATCTGGTAAATTCACTAAACGTGCAGAGAATGTTCAGGCATTCAAAGTCATTTATATAAGACATTGATTCCTGGAGATCACTAAATAAAATGACAGATAACCTTTTAAATGTGGCTTGAGGCTGCATATGTGGCTTAGAAAACTATAGCCTAAAAGCATGCACCTGGGGAAAAAACACGATCAAAAACAAAATGATCCATTCTTCTCAGGTAAGCTAGTGAGGCACTATTTAAGAGATGTGAGTGAAAAAGAATTATGAAGTTATTTCTCCCTAATTTAAAAAAACACCTGTAACACGTAATGCCTCTCTATCCACACTACAAAATGTTGAATGAAAGAGAACACTATGCTAAAATTTTCCCCAATTGAATTGAAGTACACTTGTGATGGTATTTTATCCACAAGTGGAATTTAAAACCCAGCAAGAATAAACAGTAGGTCTTTGTCTTGGTTCTCTATTGTTGAAGAAATTCCTTTTTTCAGAGGCTTTAGATTATTGACAAGTTTTGACAGCTGAAATTGTCATTATCACCAATGCAACTCCCTGTTCTGAGGACTGAACAACAGAATTTTCATTGTGATTTAAAGTGAAGCTCTGTAGTTTAGGAGTCAATGGGAATAAAGGGTCAGCTTTTCTTGAATTTGGAGGGAGTGTATTCATTTTAGTTTTTGTTAACTTCTATGGGGGTTTAACCAAAATGTAAGAATCTTCTCTAAGAATTATACAACTTTTGGTTTTCACTGGTTTTTGAATAACTCATTCCCCCGCCCCTCCTCTTTGATGTTCAAGAATAATATTGTGGGCAGAATGAAACGATCAAAGAAAATTTGTCTGAGCATTTTCCTCTAACTATAATGAATCCTTTGTAATATGAATTTTTCAGGTTAGTTTTTAAATTAACCATTTGCATCTCCAAATCTGTAAAATAAAAGTATGAAAGAACTTTCAAGTTGCTTATTAGAATTTTCTTTTAAAAATATTTTATTCAAAAAATTAAAACAAAAAACTAAAAGAAAAAAATCAACAAAAACAAAAGTAGACAACATTAAAAAAGTGAAAAGGACAAAAAAAACAAAAACACGTTATTCACCCTAGTTGAGCACTGACAAATCTATAGCAATAGGTCCCCCCTTGCAAAACAGGTCCAAAAGTTGTGTGTGTACACACACACACACACACACACAAGAGAAACTGACATAATGATCTCTGGAACTTTTAGCCCTGTTGTTTTTACACCAGGCATTTTAATTGATGTTCCTATTCCTTTCTCCCTTATCAAACCTAGCTAGGGCTGTTCTTCCCCAGAAAATAACACTAAGCAGTCTGATGTTGATTTAACAGCCATTCTCTCTGGCTTCCTCCCACGCCCCCTCCTTTTTCTTGTCTCACAGGCCCAGCTGATATACTAGTCAGCTTCATTTGTGGTTTCGCCTTTGATCTTGTAACTGGTTAAAGTTGAAGGCCCTCTGTTAACAGTCTACCATTGTAATTTACTCATTGAAAGTCTGCAACAGTTTCTTATCTATCACAAATCACTCCAGTCATTATTGCTAATCTGTCCAGGATCAAATACTATACCCTTGTTTGGCTCTTAATAATGAAACCTTTCCTTAGGTTTTTAATTGGGAACTTTCCCAATAACTTCTTCTCGTTTTCATAGTTCATAACTTTCTGTTGTAAATATCTCTGCAACATGTTTGAAAAATTATCCTGAAAAACACATTCCTCTTGCCAAGGAAGTCCAGTCCATTTTTCATCAATTCTATTATCTCAGAATTTCTTGCATTCATATTCCTTCCAATCTATATTTTTCAAACCAAGTGCTTTCTTCTTCAAATCTGACAGCAACAGATCAGATTCCAATTCATCAAGTTGCAAATCATATCCTCAATGCCTCAGCCAGAGGTGTTTTGAAAGTTTATACCCTTATTATTTCTTGCTTTAGGATATGGTCTTGACTGTGGTTCAGTCATTATTGACCCAGCAAAATTTTTGCTAATATTTTCAAATAAAACGGTTGGAGAGCATTCTTTTTTCAAATGCTTCCCAGAAAATTATATCGCCTTTTAGAGACATTTGAGAAACATACTGATCTTTCCAAGGACATGAGAAACAGATAAGTCGCAAACCAACATCCACAAATAAAAGTTGATAAGGTTCTGATTGCTCCTCTCCAAGAATTGCAATCTTCAAGATCCCCTCTTCTCGGTAGATGCATGGTTGTCCTTAGGTCATGTTGGGTCTTTCCTAGTCTCTCCTTCCAAAACACAGGGAGCGGAGCCACCAAATAACCAACTTTGGCAGCAAAATCAGCTCTTCATCGGTTGGAGGGAGAAAAAGATTACCCACTTCCTGCCATCTTGAGGAAGTACACTAAATAGAATTTCTGATTATCAGAAAAAGAAATAATATCAAAGGATTGAGAACTACAAGTTGTCCAAAATTAAAAATAGGGATGTTATTTAACTCCCAATGGAATATATTATGCAGCTCCAACACTTGTACAAACATGGACAAATAATTATTTTAATAGAAAAGAATATTTATAGATCAGGGTTGAACTGTGGAGTCCTTGGTGTTCTCTGAGCTTGGTTGTTTGCTTGCAGATATTTCATTACCAACTAGGTAATACTATCAGTAATAGTGAGTGTGTGATTTGCTCCGTTTGTATTATAATATAATGCCAGTCTTGGTGGTGGTGTGATTTTCTCGATAGCTCCTTGATTTAGGTCCACAGAAATACCTCTCTCCACAGAACTAGTCCCTGGTACCCAAAAGGTTGGGGCCACTCTTAAATAATGTTCTAGTGGGACTCCCTCCAAAGAATATTGAGAGAAGTCCCACCCACTTGAACTAAATTCAAGGTTGAAATTTACAAATATATCTATGTATGTATGTGGACATAATATTTCCTAAGAAACTGAATTTATTTTAAGAAATCTTAAAGGGTTTCTAATTCCTGGTTCACAAAATAGAAGTGTTCCCAAGGCACTGAAATGTCTTGAAGGAAATTCACTAAAAACAACATCCTGAACTCTGCAGGATACAAGGCAATCTTCAAAAAGATCAAGGGTAATCTATGTGCAGGCAGATGTTTTTCAAAGGGAGAATTATGCTTGGTTAAGCACCTGTTAAGCCCCTCATAAGAGCTATGAGAACAGTCAATGACAAAAGTCCTTGAGGTTTCTGACTTGCCCTGCCATCAAGTCACTAGGTGGCAAACCTTTTATTGGCGTAATGGGGATTTGTGTACAATGAAACCAGCAGAGGTGTTAAATAGACTAAGAAGAGATTTGTTTCTTCATGAACTACATTCTATTATGTAGATGGGGTTCAGAGAAGCTGTAGTCATAATGCCATCAAGCTATTTAGGCATGTGTTTTCAAGATATGGAAAAAAAATAACAAAAGTCTATAATGAACCTGAACATTCTATATACTGCTAAATCTCTCATAACTGCTTCATCATTTGTAACATTCAATTGAGCAAAAAGATGCATTGTAGGGTAACAATGTTTGAATTGCGAACCTTAGGTGGGCTCACTTTTAAAGAATGCATCCAAAAACTGGGAACAAGGACTCTTCTGAGGTTGAAATTTGGCAATGTTATAGCCACTTCAGGACTACCAAGCCCATCTCTGGTCATGTGATTGACGTTTCCAATTCTCCTTGCCAGCTTTCCTTAAGGTAAATCAACTGGGGATCTGGCAGGAAGTTCCCTGCACTCCCAGTGCATTTTTGCCTACCCAGGGGTATTTTGTTTCTCTGTTTAAGCAAAGAAATATCATTATGAGAAAAAGCCCTTGGGAATGGGAAGAAGTATTGCTGTTCATGCTTTTCTCACTTTCAGATATTGCCTGCAAAGTTTCCAATTTATCTTAACTGCACTGCTCGGGTTTTTAGACCTTGGATGCTGATCTCCTTGATAATAGAGAGACAACTCTTGCACAGAAAGAGAGCAAGGACATACTACTCTCAAGTATGCATCTCTGCTTCCAAATGAATAACCTTCGGCTGTTTGCCAAAGGCAATTCCCACCACCGCAATATTTTAGGGATCACCCTGGTCTGTCAAATTACCACTAATTTGGGTGGTGGGTTGGATTATATATGAGGCTATATGGATCAGCTGAAAGTCAGACAGGAAAGTGCATCTAAAAATACCCCAAAGTCATATCGAGTGAAACCTCCATTTCTTTTCCTTTTATGCCGACAGAAGAGTGTGTGTGTCAGGCCTGCAGCTTTCTTTTGGATCTTTAGCCTGCCACACTCTTTATTATTCTTTTTCTATTGTGGGAAAATGGGAGGGGGGATTGTACAGAGTTACCTACTGTGTAGCCAAAAACAAAATTATGTCTAGAAAGCCAAGGCCATCCTTTGTCTCTGCACCTGACCGGAACTGGATGAGTGGAACTGCCAGCATGGCAGTGGGAGATTGGACCATGTGATGGAATTGTGGGTAGGGGGCAAGATATTGAACTTTCTACTAGATGGGGAAAACCAGGAAGCTTTCAGATTCGGGTTTTCTCAAATGTACCAACATGGCTCTCTTAATAAATTGGAACTTTGAGTAGTACGTTGCTTTGGATTTACTTTTGGATGCTATTTGGAACCCTGACGTGTGTTTGTGTGTGTATGTGTATGTTTGTGTGTATGTCTATCAATCTGTAAATGATGCAGGAATACTGTATAAAAGTGGTGCAGATGACCTGCCCTTTACATAAAACATGAAGAAACATAACAATAAATGTTCCTCAAAGAGATGGATTTATTTTTGGTTTGTTTTCATGTAGTGGGACCTAGGAAGCATGCCTTTTCCATAGCAGACCTGCTGTGGAACACCCTTCCCCCTTGAGATCTAGCAAGTTTTCACACCCAAATACATACATACATACATACCTCTGGGATTCCATAGCTCAAGCATTTCAAATCCATCGCCTGCATGTGGCCCTGGACAGCTAGAAATGTGGCCCCACAATCTTGTAAACTTTGAATATTATATAGTATGGTTAGATACATTAACCATATAATATATATATTTATGTGTCCCAAGAAAATTGCTCTTTACTCAATATGACCTAGGCAAGGTGAAAGGTTGGGCAGCCATGACATTTCGTAGATGTGATGTACATATTGGATTGGGTGTTTGGTTTTTCATGATATATTTCTTGGTATTTTATTGTTTTTTATTTTATCACTGTAGTTAGCTACCCCAGGTTGTGAGTACTGTACTGCAGGATGGGGCAGTCATATAAATATTTTAAATTAAATGAATAGCCATAAAGGTTGTGTGCTTTGATCCATAATCTAACCTTCTCTGTCAAAAATTCTCAAGTTGAACAGAAGAATGGGGTTATTTTAAACAGAGGAAGAAATCAAACTTTCCTATCAATACATTTATATCAGATATATACACTGACTGGATTTACACAATGTGCTTAAACTGGTTACATTTTTCTGGATTCGCATATTATAATTAATCCTAAACTAACGAAAGGGGCCTTGGTTTACACATCATAATAAAACAATACTCCACCCTGCAATAAAACTAAGTTTTGCTTGGTATTTACATACAACCACTATCTTTAACTTTAATTTATGGACTGCAGACAAAATAGCAATGCAGAATCTGGGGAGGAGGATGGTGTTTATTTTATTTACTTATTTATCCTTGGATTTGTATACCGCCCTAACTCCCCGAAGGGACTCAGGGCGGTACACAGGTAAATATTAAAAACAATACAAAAATACAATATAAATACAATAAAATATATTAAATTTAAAGCCGTGCTAAAAACATCTTTAAAACCCATCTAAAAACCCTTACTAAAATCCCTACAATTTGTTATTAAAATCTAAGCCAGGCCAGCCAGATGGAAAAAGTGAGTTTTAAGCTCCCGGCAGAAGAGGGACAGGTCCGTGATGGTGCGAATGATGGGGGGTAGGTCGTTCCAGAGAGGCGGACCCGCCACAGAGAAGGCCCTTCCCCTGGGGGGGTCGCCAGCCGGCAGACGGCACCCTGAGGAGGCCCTCCCTGTGCGAGCGGACAGGACGGAGGGAGGTATGTGGTAGGAGGCGGTCTCGCAAATACCCAGGTCCTGGGTATTGGAAAGCAGATTTCAAATATTTCTTTAAATAAAACCTTTAGAGTAAGGAAGAATGAAATATCCTAATCTGCCATTCTATGCTTTACTCGTTTGCCATTTTAAAAAATTTGGTTACAGAGATGGGTTCTTTTAATGAGGAAAGTTTGAACTGGCACCACACATTTTTACAACACCAAGGCACTACCATCATCTCCCTCTAGTGAGGTATACCATATTTACCCAAGACAGAGAGAGGAAGGCAATGGAAAAGGGCATCAATTTTTGCAGACTTATTTCAAAGACAAGAGAAATAAGAGGGATCTACTAACAATCCCAAAAAATCTCCTTTCTGGGGCATTTTCGAATTGGGAGAAGTGCAAGAAGGGAGAGCAGTTAAACCACTCCCATTTTTTAAAATCATCATCATCATCATCAAAAAAGCTCCCTTTTGTAGCAAGCTTAAGTTATCATTAAACAACGTTTGGGGGCAGAAACGATAAGAGATACGTCCCAACTCGTTGCAGAGGAGATGATGCAAACATCATACACCCTATTCTTACAGGAAGGATGAATTAACCCCCCCCCACACACACACACTTTTTATAAATCTCCTCCAAATCCAGCCCCCTCCATCAACTCAGACCCCCTGTCCCCCAAAACCACCCTCAATCTGGTTTCTGCTCGGATTGTATCGTATTTCGCACCCGAGATTCCTTTATGGGGAAATGCGAATGGGAAATCCGAGGGGACCCGATGCCTGGCGGGCGGGAAGAAGAGGCTTCCCATTAAAAAATCTGGGGTGACTCCTGGGTTAAAAAAAATAAAGGAAAAGGCGGCGTAAACGGTTTGCGCGGGTGCCATTTAACCTTGGAGAGCGGGGAAAGCGTGTGGGAACAACCGCCACGATCCCGAGCGGAGAAAGCTCGCGGCCCTTTCTGAGGAGACCGAGAAGGCACGACGCCCCCCGCCGCAAAGACCACCCCCACCCTCACCCGTCGGGCTCCCTGGAAGACGAGTCGGGTGTTCCGAGCTCCTGGGAAAGGGAAATCCATGAGGGGGGGGGGGAAATAAATTCCCTCCGCCGGCCTGGCCTTGAGGCAGCCCCCGGCGCACGCGAGCGGGATAAGCGCGGCCGAACTCACCTCAAAAGAGAAGGCCGCAAGCGTCGCCTCACACGCCGCCGGAACCACGGGAGACCGGCGGGGAGCGCGCGCCAGGAACCTGGCGAGCGCGAGGGAAAAGCTTGGCTCCGCCCAAGCCCCGCTCCGCCTCTCTGGGAAAGGCGCGCGCAGGCGCAGGCGCCAATACGCAGGCGCGCGGCCTTCCGTCTCTCGCGCCGGGTCTCCTCGACCTGGGTATAGAAGTGAGGTTAACTAAATAAACAAGAGTTGGAAGGGAGTCCAACCCCCTCCCCCACACCCAAGCAGGAGACCCTACGCCATTTTTGACAGATGGCAGTCCAATATCTTTTTGAAAGCTTCCAGTGGTACCAACTTTTAATCCAAATAGAGTTTGTTAAATCCTTAGATGTCCAATCTTATGGACTCCAGTTTAATGAAAAGAAGGACTAGGGGAGACATGATAGCAGTGTTCCACTATCTCAGGGGTTGCCACAAAGAAGAGGGAGTCAAGCTATTCTCCAAAGCACCTGAGGGTAGAACAAGAAGCAATGGGTGGAAACTAATCAAGGAGAGAAGCAACTTAGAACTGAGGAGAAATTTCCTGACAGTGAGAACAATTAATCAGTGGGACAGCTTTACTCCAGAAGTTGTGAATGTCCCAACACTGCAAGTCTTTAAGAAGATGTTGGATAGCCATTTGTCTGAAACGGTATAGGGCTTCCTGCCTGCGAGGGGGGGGGGTTAGACTAGAAGACCTCCAAGGTCCCTTTCAACTCTGCTATTGTATTGTATTGTATTGTAACTCCCAGAATTCTCCAGCCAGCTATGTTGGTGTAGGAAGTTAGCACACACACCCCACCACCACTCTTGGAAAAATGAAATATCCTGGGAAATATTGAAAAGGCAGAATATTATATTTCTCTGGATCAGAAATGGAGAAACGTTTTTTTAGGCAGAAAAGAGACTCACTCTTAATAGCCCTCACCGGTCTCAATGGGCCATTAAAAAATCCTGAGCTACTCTACATAACAAAGATAGGATTCGCCTTCTACAGAAACTCATCATATGGCATCTGGAAAGTGAACCAAGCTTGGGACTCAAAAAGACACACAACCTACAAAGTTAGCTAAGATCCCACCCTGCCCCTGGGAGTCTGACAACCCATCAGAATATATTTCTTACACAGGAACAGGAAACAGAGAGGTGGGGATGAACAGAGTATAAAAAACACAGCAAGCCCCTTCTTTTCTCTCTTTTTCTTCTTCACCCAACATCTGGAAACAAGTGATCACCTTTTTCCCCAGGACCTCAAGCCATGTTGTCCTATACACCAGGGGTCCCCAACCCCCGGGCCGCGGACCGGTGCCGGTCCGTGGCTGGATGGGAGCCGGGCCGCAAGGCTAGAGAGGAGGAGGGAGGGAGGAGGGAGCAGCCCCCTGAGTAGAGCGCGCAGGAGAACGCAGGCGCGGCTGTTCGCACCGTTGGAGTGTGACTCTTCCTCCACCCTCGTCGACGGAGGGACTCCTGGACGCCGCCGGACCGGCCACCGATTCCCTCCCCTGCTGGCATGCCCGCCACTCATTTTCTTCCAGGGACTGCGGAGGCTCTGCGGGCTGGGGTGGGAACTGGCGGGTTGCTCCGGCGGCGCACAGGAGTCCCTCCGTCGACGAGGGTGGAGGAAGAGCCCCCACCATCCTCCTGCGTTCTCCCGCGCGCTCTTCCCAATGGGCTGCCCCCCCTCCCTCCTCCTCCTCTCCAGCCCGGCTCCTATCCAGCCACGGAGCCTGACCGAGCGAACGAGCGACCAAGCCTGGCAGGCGGGATGAGGAGGCTGGGGGCGGGGGGACGGGACGACGATGACGACGACAGACACACATAGAGAGACAGAGGGAGGGAAGGAGGGAGAGAAAGATAGACAAAGACACAGAAGGAGTGATTGAATGAATGAATGCAAGACAGACACACACACACACACACACACACACACAGAGTGACAGAAATGGGCGGATGAAGGAGAGACACAGAGAAAGAGAGAAAGAAAGAAAAAAGTGGGAGAGAGAAAGACAGAGAGAAAGAGACAGAAAGGAAAGAAAGAGACAGGAAAAGATACAGAAAGAGGGAAAGAGAAAAAGAAAGAGAAAGAAATAGAGAGAAAGGGAAAGAGAGAAAGAAAGAAATAGCGAGAGAGAGAAAGAGAGACAGAGACAAAGAAAGAGAAAGAAAGAGAGAGAAAGAAAGAAAGAACTTATGACCACAGTTGAGGCCAAAAGTTTGGTTGCTAACCAAGATCATTGTTAAGCGAGTTTCACATTTTCAAAGTTGGCCACGCCCACCCAGTCACATGACTGCTGAGCCCCTCAGCCGGTCCGCAGAATTTTCTTTAAAATGAAACCGGTCCCTGGTGAAAAAAAGGTTGGGGACCCCTGCTATACACCATTAAACCATCTTTCCAAGCAGCCTCCATGCTTCCAGTGTCTTTTTCCCCACTTGGAGGTGAACCCAGAAGGACATTTCTTCCAACACTGGCTGGAGAATTCTGGGAGTTGAAGTCCACAAGTCTTAAAGTTGCCAAGTTTTAAGACCCTTGATTTATAGTATCCAAATAATCATACAATGAATACTATATCTTATTTCGGGTCTCTTTCGGGTCTGCGCTTATCCACTGCTGTTTCGGGGGGAGGAAGCTCGACCCCCCCCTTCTTTTTCAGCCTCACTGTTGATCAATCTTTTTTGGAAAGGGGTATTTATGACAGAAGTTTTAAAAAAATCAGAAATTTCTCACCCAGCCATCACACTGTTCTTCAATTTTCAGTCCTTCCTCATTCTCTCCTTTCGGGCTGCCACAGCCTTGCATGGCACAAGCAAGCAAACGTGTAAAATATAGAAATACGAGATAAATAAAGGATGTTTTTCACTTACTTTCACTTCTTCTTCTTCTTCTTGAGTTGCTTTAGTAGAAAGCTATGTTTTTAAGGTGCACAAAAGAAAGCTTGCCCAAAGGAAAAACTTTTGCTTGGTACCCTTGGAAGAATTTGCATTCTCAGAAGTGGGCAATAAAGTAGAATAGCCAATATTCTAACATTCTCTACATGGGGCTTCCCTTGAGGTGCACTCGAAAGCTACAGTTAGTCCAGAATGCAGCTGTGCGGGTGATTACCGGAGCCTCTAAATGCTCCCATATAACACCGATCCTGCGCGAGCTGCACTGGCTACCTGTGGTCTTTCAGGTGCGCTTCAAGGTTCTGACGACCATCTTTAAAGCGCTCCATGGCTCGGGGCCTAGTTTTATGCGAGACCGTCTCCTGCCCCATACATCCCTTCGGCCGATCCGCTCCCACAGAGAGGGCCTTCTCAGGGTGCCGTCGGCCGGACAATGCCAACTGGTGACACCCAGTGGAAGAGCCTTCTCTGTGGCGGGCCCTTCCCTTTGGAACGACCTACCCCCCAAATTGCGTACCATCTCCGACCTCCGCCTCTTCCGCCAGTGTCTAAAGACACATCTCTTTCAGCAAGCCGGCCTAGCCTAACCTCCCGTCGGGGCTATTTTAGATAGTTTTTAAATGGGGGATTTTAATTGGTTTTAGCATAGGACCGTAATTTAATATGTTTTTAAGTTTTGTATTTATTGTTTTGTATATTTTTAAATTCCTGTGCGCCGCCCTGGGTCCTTCGTGGAGAAGGGCGGGATATAAATGTGATTAAAATAAAAAAATAAAAAATAAAAAATAATGCAAAATCTGTGATCTCCAGAACTCTTCAGAGCGATGTTTGCTGGGGGAATTTTGGGACTGGGAAGTCCACATATTTTGAAGTTGCTGAGGTTGAGAAACACTGCTTTAGAACATCTGGAGAGGGTGAATCAGTGTAACAGGTTGCTACATTCTAGAGGCAATAGAAAGACCCAGGAGGCAAGACCCAATCAACACCCAAGTCCCAACACCATTTTAGACAAATGGCTGCTCAATCTCTCCTTAAAACAGTGGTTCTCAACCTGTGTGTCGGGACCCCTTTGGGGGTCGAACAACCCTTTCACAGGGGTCGCCTAAGACCATCGGAAAACACATATTCTCAATGGTCTTAGGAACCGAGACACCAATTTTATGGTTGAGGTTCACCACAACATGAGGAACTGTATTAAAGGGTCGCAGTATGTATTGGGAAGGTTGGGAACCACTGCCTTAAAAGCTCTAATGCTGGGGAAAGTGGAATTGGAAAGTGGCTTGGTTACAGAGGTGAAGGGTGCATGTTGGAAGAGCTAAAGAGCAGGTTAGGAATAGATTGTCATGGGGAAAAAATATCTATATGATCACTAAGAACTGTGTAGGAAGTTAGCACTCGCCTCTCTCCTAGAACAATGAAGTATCCTAGGAAATATTGAAAAGGCAGAATATTACATTTCCCTGGATCAGAAATGGAGAAGCAGGCAGGAAACAGACCAGTGGTGGGTTTCTGCAGGCTCGCACCTCCTCGCGAGAGCCGGTTGGTGAAATTTAGAGAACCGGTGAGAGGGGGTTCCACCGGCGTAAATCTGGCCCACTGCTGCCAGTAACCCAACGGGAAGGGAAGGAAAGAAAGGAAGGAAGAAAGGAAAGAAAGAAAGAAAGAAAGAAAGAAAGAAAGAAAGAAAGAAAGAAAGAAAGAAAGAAAGAAAGAAAGAAAGAAAAGAATTTATCATCACAACTGAGTCCAAAATTTTGGTTGCTAAGCAAGAGCGTTGTTAAATGAGTTTCACCACATTTTAAAAGGTGGCCACTCCCACCCTGTCACATGACTGCCAAGCCATGCCCACAAAATAGGCCACACCTATTCTAAAAAAATTGAAACCCACCACTGACAGACCCACTCTTAATAGCCCCCACCTTTCTTAATGGCCCATTAAAATGCCCAAGTCAGTCTATTCTACATAACAAAGAGTCCTTCGTGGAGAAGGGCGGGAAGAGTTTCTGCGCTTGCGCGAACTATGGCGGGCTAGCCCTGGAGCTCCGTGCTGGGTCATGGAGGTTTACTGGCCTTTTATGTGCCCCAGCCCTCCCGTTTTAGTTAGGAGGGCATGGGATTGAAGAGGAATCCACCCAGGTACTCCTGGGTGAGGTTTGTGGATGCGGGGGTGCACGGACGGCGTTGCCGGCGGTGGAAGCCCAGGAGCGCCCGAGCGGAGGTCGGCGTCTCGGCGTCTGTTAGAGGGCGCGGAACGCTGACTCCGCCATATATCCCCCGGCGAGGGCGAGAATGGGACTACCCATGGAGTGGAGGCCGGCGGTGGGAGCGCCAGGAGGCCGCCAGGAGGCCGGCAGCGAGGACGGCTGAGGCTGGAGAAGAACGGAGAAGAACGAGTGGCGGTGAGAGCGCCGCGTAAATGGTGGTGAGAGCGCCGAGAAAGAGAGGAGGTGAACGCCGGGAGAGGGCGTTGAGTGAAATGGCGGCGGTGAGAGAGCCGAGGGGATTGCCGGACGCTGCGCCGGCCGATGCCATGGGTTGGCCTACTGTTGCAAATGTTGGCGAGAACCCTGGCTTGCAGGCGGCAGCGGAGGCTGAGGCAGAGGCGGAGGTGAGAGCGCCGGCTCAGTTACGGAGGTGAGAGCTCCGGCCCAGCCCCAGCCCAGAGGCTAGTGTCCCCGGCGATTTGATGGCGGGGCCACTGACCAAGTGATCTGTCGCCGGGCAGGCCAGTGATGGCCAGAGGACGCTGACAGAAGATTTTCAGTGGACTCAAGACGTTAAGACCCAGTCACAGATGCAACGTATAAGAACTAAGAACTAAGATCTTTGAAACCCTTCCCACCATGGTTTGTTAGACCTTATACATCAACGTCCCTTAGAGACCTTTGTAATCCCTCAGAAAGAAAGACCTATGGACAGAAACACCTGAACTGCCATCCCAACTATTCCTCTTGATGCACTTTATTCCATCTATTTGATGCATTTTATACACTTTATTCCATCTATTTACCATCTACTCATGAATTTTATCATCTACTCATGAAATTGTGTGTTTTAAATTAAAGCCATTGACACTTTCTTACAATCTTACCCATGACCCTCTTATGAAATTTATTCTTATATTGTATATATATTTATAATTATTTTAACTATTTAATTATTTATTATATCGCAATGTACTCCAGGACTGATTTACTGCTGCTGCGAGAGTCCCCGCTCTCACAGGTCTGGCCCTCCATTTTAACGAGGGCCCGCCTTGATGAGGGATTTATAAATCCGGAGAGGTGGGCGAAGCGCGGTCTTCGGGGTTTTTTAATTAATAGATTAGTAACTATTTTAGGGGGTACCAGGGAGGGGGGGGGGTTTAGGCAGGTAGAGACGGAGGGGGAAAGAGAGGGCCAGGCCAGCAGACGACGGAGGGGAGCGGAAGGATCCTTCAAGGGGGGGGAGATATGTGTCGTGTCGGCAGAGGGCAATTCCATTCAAAGGGTCGTGGGGAGAGGCAGGTCCGAGGGGAGACAAGTTCGATCCTCCCGGTTGGGGGCACAGAACCGTTGGTTGCAAACGGTGAAGTGCCACAACCCCCGCAGGCTAGGAGGTCTGGGAGTACAGAGCCAGGGCCTGCGGCTGATGTTTTGTAATGCCAGGTCCGTGGTCAACAAGGCCCCCCTCATCCAAGATCTTGTGTTGGAGGGGGAGCCGGACCTGGCGGGAATCGCGGAGACCTGGTTGGGCCACGAGGGTGGACTCCCCCTCGTTGAAATGTGCTCACCAGGCTACCGCGCCTTCCATCAGCCCCGGGCCCTAGGTAGGGGTGGTGGGGTAGCGGTCATTGTCAAGGAAAGTCTTGAGCCGAGAGAGACCAATGTGCCACAGACCACCGGCTGTGAGTCCCTCTGCGTGAAGTGGGGCCTAGGGAGGCAGTTGGGCTTGCTGGTTGTATACCTGGCTCCCCGCTATGTAGCAGCAGCCCTGCCCGAGCTCCTGGAGGTGATCGCTACGGTGGCAGTGGAGACCCCCAGACTTTTAGTCATGGGGGACTTTAATCTGCCATCGTTGGGCGAATCATCCGAGGTAGCTCGGGAGTTCATGGCTTCCATGACGGCCATGGACCTGACCCAACTAATTCAAGGCCCCACTCACGAGGGTGGACATACACCGGATCTCATCTTTGTCTCTGGCCAATGGAAGAGTGATCTGGGTATAGGGGATATAGTCATCACGCCCTTGTCATGGTCAGACCACTCACTTCTCCGGCTCGACTTTCCGACCGCTGCTCCCCTCCGCGGGGAGGCGGAACCAGAGTCTCCAATCTGGTACCGCCCCAGGCGCCTGATGGACCCGGATGGGTTCCAGACGGTGCTTGGGCCATTTCCTGTACCCCTGACCCGTGCCCCGATAGAGGACCTCACGGCCGCATGGAATAGTGCGGCCGTGGGAGCCTTGGATCGGGTCGCGCCCTTGCGGCCTCTCTTGCGGCGCCGAACCACCCTGGCTCCTTGGTTTACCGAGGAGCTGCGGGTGATGAAACGCCGCAAGAGATGCCTAGAGGGAAGATGGAGGTCTACCCGATCTGAATCTGACCGGACACAGGTAAGAGCCCATTTACGGACTTACATTGTGGCGCTGAGAGTGGCCAAACGCCATCATTGTGCTACTCTCATAGCATCCGCAGAAATCCGCCCTGCCGCCCTGTTTAGGGTGACCCGCTCCCTACTTCAACAAAGGGTGCGGGAAGCCCCGTTACAGGGTAGAGCAGAGGAATTTGTGACTTTTCTGCAGGAGAAAACCACTCAGATACAAAACGGGTTACCCTCCATTGATGGCCCAGCGGGATGCCACGAGACAGATCTTGTTTGGGAGGAGTTTGACTCCGTTACTTCCGATGATATGGACAGGTTACGTGGGCGACTGCGAGCCACCACATGTTTATTGGACCCGTGCCCCTCCTGGCTTGTACTGGCATCCTGGGAGGTGACACGAGGCTGGCTCCAAGAGGTTGTCAACGCATCCTTAAGTGAGGGTTCCTTGCCTGCTTCCCTAAAAGAAGCGATGGTGAGGCCCCTCCTTAAGAAGCCCTCTTTGGATCCAGCTCTTTTAAACAACTACCGTCCAGTCTCCAACCTTCCCTTTGTGGCGAAGGTTGTTGAGAGTGTGGTGGCACAACAGTTTCCCCATCACCTGGAGGAAGTTGACTATCTAGATCCGCGCCAGTCCGGCTTTCGGCCCGGGCATAGCACCGAGATGGCATTGGTCGCGTTGGTTGATGATCTCTGGAGGGCCAGAGATGGGGGTTGTTCCTCCATCCTGGTCCTATTAGACCTCTCGGCGGCTTTCGATACCATCGACCATGGTATCCTATTGCATCGGCTGGGGGGGTTGGGAGTGGGAGGCACCGTCTTACGGTGGTTCTCCTCCTACCTCTCTGGCCGATCGCAATTTGTGTTGGCAGGGGGGCAGAGGTCGACCTCGAGACCACTCACTTGTGGGGTGCCTCAGGGGTCGGTCCTCTCGCCTCTCCTGTTTAACACATATATGAAGCCGCTGGGTGAGATCATCCGTGGTTTTGGGGTAGAATACCATCTATACGCTGATGATACTCAGTTGTATATATCTACCCCAAACCACCCCAACGATGCCGTAGCAGTGATGTGCCAGTGCCTGGAAGCCGTGCGGATCTGGATGGGAAGTAACGGACTTAGGCTCAACCCGACCAAGACCGAGTGGCTGTGGTTTCCGGCTGCCCGATTCAACCAGCTCACTCCATCGCTGGCCATAGGGGGCGAACATCTTGCCCCTGTGGATGGGGCGCGCAATTTGGGTGTCCTCCTGGATTCCCGGCTGTCCATGGAAGATCAAGTGACAGCCGTGGCCAGGAGGGCGTTTTACCAGGTTCGCCTGGTTCGCCAATTGCGCCCCCTATTGGATCAGGACGCCCTGCGCACAGTCACTCATGCGCTCGTGACATCCCGACTGGACTATTGTAACTCTCTCTACATGGGGCTCCCCTTGAGGTGCACCCGGAGACTTCAGCTAGTCCAGAATGCAGCCGCGTGAGCAATTATGGGAACCGCTAGGTTTACCCATGTAACACCGCTCTTGCGCGAGCTGCACTGGCTACCTGTCGTCTTCCGGGTGCGCTTCAAGGTGTTAATTATCATCTTTAAAGCGCTCCATGGCTCGGGACCTAGCTATCTGCGGGATCGGATCCTGCCTCATACATCCTCGCGGCCGATTCGCTCCCACAGAGAGGGACTTCTCCGGGTGCCGTCCACTAGACACTGTCAGCGGGCGACACCCAGGGGAAGGGCTATCTCTGTGGCGGGCCCGGCCCTCTGGAACGACCTCCCCCCCGATATCAGGACGACCACGGACCTCCGCTCCTTCCGTCTTAAATTAAAGACTCACTTTTTCTGTCTGGCCGGCCTAGGATGAGTCTCTCTGCCTCTGGGGTTTTATGGGGAATTAGTATTATTTAGTTTTAATGGGAATTTTAGCGCAGGTTATATTTAATTTGTTTTTAGAATTGTTGTATGTATTGGTTTTTATTCTACCTGTGCACCGCCCCGAGTCCCTGTGGGGAGAGGGTGCGGTTTACAAATTAAAAATTATTATTATTATTATTATTATTATTATTATTATTATTATTATTATTATTATTATTATTATTATTATTATTATTATTATATAAATGTGATTAAAATAAAATAAAAATAAATAAGTTCCCCCTTCAGCTCCATAGTGATGGGATTAAGGCATGATAGTATTAGCCCTTTACCCCACTCACAAGATGGCATCTGGAAACCCAAACTTGGGACTCAAAACACAGCCTAAAGAGTTGCCCCATGGGAATCTGACAACCAATCAGAATACATTTTCTTACACAGGAACAGGAAACAGAGAGGTGGGACCGAATCGAGAGTATAAAGCCAGGGACTTTCAGCGCTTTGCTCTCTTCTCTTCTTCACCCAACATAGAAGCATCTGATCACCTTTTCTGTTCAGGAACTCAAGCCATCTGGTCCTGTCCTCCATTAAACCATCTTTCTAAGCAGCCTCCGTGTCTCCAGTATCTTTTTCCCCTACTAGGAGCTGAACCCAGAAGGACATTTCTGCCAACAATTGAAAATGAGTTGATGATTAATTAATGATCATTATGGGGGGACTATCTGTATAATATATTGTTAGGTATGTTGAATTGCCCAAAGTATCTAAAAGGAGGATAAAAAGATAATAATGCTAATGGAGAACAAGTTGAAATCAAATCCAGCCACAATGGAAAAGCTGTCGTAAACAGGTTAAGATTCAAGGCATCTACTATATATTAGATGTGATTGCATTTTCTGTAACTTAAAGAACAGGTACAACATCTGGAAGGTGGCCCTTGATCTTCAGCTGTGATTGGATTTGCAGATGGTAGTTGTGGCAATGTTTACAGTCATGACTCTTCAGCTACAATCCTTCCTGGATTAGTTTGATTTGGCAATTTTAGCTTGGTTACGCACAACCATAATTATTGCAACGTGTTCCATTTTTCTGCGCGCCGAACCAGAAGTAATGTCTGCAGCAACCCACCCCTGCTACACAGACTTCATTTGGGTGCTGAAATGAATACAATAGAATCTGCATCTGGGAAGGAAAAATGAAAGGACCGCAAGATTCTGAAAAATTTCTACCGATTGCCCGTTGTTTTCAAGATGATATTATTATTATTATTATTATTATTATTATTATTATTATTATTATTATTATTATTATTATTATTATTATTATTATTATCATCATCATCATCATCATCATCATCATCTCTTCCCTTCGGGGAGAGAGAGCGGGTTATAAATAAAATTTATTATTATTATTATTAATCTTCAAAACCCCAGATGCTTCGGGTGTGACTATCTGAGGAAAAGCCTCTTTCATTATCAAATTATCTTGTTAAGTAGAAGAAGCTTACGTATCTGGGAACTGGGCCAAGGCCTTCTCCTGTGTCACTTTCGGCTTACAGAATGCTTTTCAATATTTTGTTAGAGGCCTTGAGTATTTGTTCAGTAGAAAAGGGGAGTTTTAATTCAATAAGTTAAATTGTTCGATGAAGATTGCTAGTCGGACCGAGACATAGCACAATGGGTAAACCTAATTCATAGAGTAGTGAAAATTCTTTGTTATTCTGTCCTACCCGTAAACTCTATATTAAAAACAGGTCTTTGAAAGATACATCATGCCACTTAAATTGGGAGGGTGGGGAGGTTGCGGGTACTTACGAGATCGCCTTCTGCCACCGAGAGCCTCCCACCGGCCCTTACGCTCCCATAGAGAGGGTCTCCTCATGGTGCCGTCGGCTAGACTAGGGGTCCCCAACCTTTTTTGCACCAGGGACCGGTTTCATTTTAAAGAAAACTGCGGACCGGCTGAGTGGCTCAGCAGTCATGTGACTGGGTGGGCGTGGCCAATTTGGAAAATGTGAAACTCACTTAACAATGGTCTTGGTTAGTAACCAAACTTTTGGGCTCAATTGTGGTCATAAGTTCTCTCTCTCTCTCTCTCACTCTCTCTCTCTCTCTCTCTCTTTCTTTCCTTCTGTCTTTCTTTCTTTCTCTCTCTCTCTTTCTCTGTCTCTTTCTTTCCTTCCCTCTTTTTCTCTTTCTCTCTCTTTATTTCTCATTTTTTCTTTCTTTCCCTCTTTATCTCTCCCTTTCTTTCTTTCTCTTTCTCTCTTTCTTTTTCCCTCTTTCTCTCTCCCTCTTTCTTTCTCTCTCTTTCTCTTTCTGTCTCTTTTTCTTTCTTTCCCTCTCTTTCTCTTTCTTTTTTCTCTTTCTTTCCTTTGTCTCTTTCTTTCTCTTTTTCTCTGTCTGTCTTTCTTTCTCTCTCTTACTTTCTCTCTCTCTCCCACTTTCTTTTTCTTTCTTTCTCTTTCTCTCCTTTTCTTTCTGTCTCTCTCCTTCGTCCGCCCATCTCTGTCACTCTTTGAGTGTGTCTGTCTGTCTGTCTCACATTCAGGCACTTAATCACTCATTCTGTGCCTCTGTCTATCTTTCTCTCCCTCCCTCTGTGTGTGTGTGTGTGTGTGTGTGTGTCACTCTCTCTGATTCCCTCCCACCCTGTCTCTCTCTGTTGTCTATGCCTCTCTCTGTCGGTCTGTCGTCGTCCCGTCCCGCCCCCCCCCACCGCGGAGTCTCCTCAGCCCGGCTCACTCGCCTTAGCCTGCCCCGCCCGGGCGGCCGCTGACGCGCTTGGTCGCTCGTGCACTGGTCAGGCTCCTTCCAGGAGCTGAGAAGGCTCCGTGGGGTGGAGGGAGGGGTGGGGGGGAGGAACCTCCGCAGCCCCTGGAAGAAGACGAGTGGGTGGCATGCCGGTTGGGGAAGCTCTGAGGGGGCAGGGAGGAAGGGAATCCGCGGGCGGTAGGGAGGGCTGTTGCTGTGGCGCGCAGGAGTCCCACCGTCGACAAAGGTGGAGGAAGAGGCGCACTCCAACCGCGCGAACAGCCCCGCCTGCGCTTTTCTGCGCGCTCTGCCCAGGGGGCTGCCCCCTCCTCCCTCCTCCTCCTCTCCGGCCCTGCGGCCCGGCTCCTACCCAGCCACGGACCGGCACCGGTCCGCGGCCCGGGGGTTGGGGACCCCTGGGCTAGACAATGTTGACTGGCGACAGCCAGGGGGAAAGCCTTCTCTGTGGGAGCACCAGTCCTCTGGAACGAATTGCCCCCGGAATTAAGAACTTTCCCTGACTTACGCACCTTCCGCCGTGGTCTCAAAACCTTTTTCTTCCAACAAGCCAGGCTGGCATAAAACATGATTTTTAAATTTAAATGTTTATTATTTTAATCAGGTTTAGTTTGGGTTTTTTCCATGTTTCGGCCAATAGTTTAATTATGTCTTTTAAAAGCCTTCTTTTAACTTTTATATATTTGTTTTTATTCTGGCTGTACACCGCCCTGAGTCCTTCGGGAGTAGGGCGGTATAAAAAACCAATAAACTTTAAACTCTAAACTCATAACTTTCCCTGCTTTTTTGCATTTAGCATATTTTTCCTTATCCTATTTCACCTATAGGACGAAAAGGAACCCAGTCCTACCAGTTCAAGATGGTATTACCTCTGTTGCTCTCCTTGTGCTTTTACTCAGCCTTTGTTGTATATCCAAAACAGTGGTGGGTTTCAAATTTTTTAGAACCTACTCTGTAGGTGTGGCCTATTTTGTGGGCGAGGCTTGGCAGTCATGTGACAGGGTGGGAGTGGCCACCTTTTAAAATGTGGTGAAACTCATTTAACAACGCTCTTGCTTAGCAACCAAAATTTTGGACTCAATTGTGATGATAAATTCTTTCTTTCTTTCTTTCTTTCTTTCTTTCTTTCTTTCTTTCTTTCTTTCTTTCTTTCTCTCTCTCTCTCTCTCTCTCTCTCTCTCTCTCTCTCTCTCTCTCTCTCTCTCTCTCTCTCTCTCTCTCTTCCTTTCCTTTCCTTTCCTTTCCTTTCCTTTCCTTCCTGTTGGGTCACTGGCAGCAGCGGGCCAGATTTACTTCCAGGTACGCCGGTGGAACCCCCTCTCACCGGTTCTCTAAATTTCACCAACCGGCTCTCGCGAGTAGCTGCGAGCCTGCAGAAACCCACCACTGATCCAAAACCAATTTTTTTAAAGAGAATGGCAGCTCACAGAGGATGATGCCACTACCACTATGTTCCCAAGAAATATCAGTGCACCCACGGACGTGTTATCAGGCACTTGCTTGGTATTCTACTTTACTTGGCTTCTTTATTTCTAAGAATGTTTCTGAAGCTCCCATTGTTGTGGCCTGCCAGTGGCCAGCAGAGCCAGACAGTGAGGAGGTTGGGGAGAAACATGGGCCAGTCCTGGAGGATGTGGAAGGCTCGGACGAGGACTCTGCATCGGACGGCAGAGCTGGGGCCAGGGCCGTATGCCAGTTATCAGCTGCCTTCGGAGCTAGGCAGCAGTGAGGCAGAGGAACAGCTGGAGCCTGTTCCCAGTGTGTGCATGCGCAGAGAAAGAAAGAAAGAAAGACACAGGTGGGCAGTGAATGGCCCCTCCCATAGGAAATTAAAGGAAGAGTGAAAAGGGAGGTGGGCTTTTGCAGGAAACAATTCGTTCCTTCATTTCAGGAGTGGGAAGATCTGTCCGTGAATCTCAGAGAGTCTGTGCCCAGTCTTTCCTTGCACAGCACTGCGTTTGCAAATCATATTTACATGGCAGCTTTCCAAGCTAGAAAAGGTCTGTGGCCATAAATTCACCTTTGAAAGACTGTTTACCAGGCCTTTGTTGAATGTGAATGAGAGGAATTCACATTCATTTAAGAAAAGGGGTTTTGTCGGGACCAGGAATCTGCTTCGTACTTTTGGGGGAAGCCGAGGTCAGAACACCCATAGCATAGGCAGAAATTATTTGGAAATAAACTTGGCATGTGGCTATAGTCCATTTTTATGTATGGTGGCAGTGGGGAAATGTCAACACTTGCCAGGAATCTTGCCAGGAATTTTTCAGAATGGTGGGAATTGCAGGAAAGAAGCCTCATCCATATGATTTTTGACAGCTGCATTGATTCCTATGGCAGATCAAACAACAGTCAACTCCATTCGCCTCATATTTATACTTTGTTCCAGTTGGCCTTTGCTTTTGAGTAACCCAGGTTAATAAATGCAGCATGAAAAGCTCTGGTGGATTTATTCCCCCTTTATTATGTAAAAAATAATAATAATTAGTTTTGAAAAGGGAAACATAAGTTTCCCAAGATGAACCTGGCCAAAGTCAGTATCCAATGAATGAATGGGTCAGCGCTTATTGTGACACAAGGCAGCCAGTGGGTCTAGGCAACAAGGAGTCAGGTCAGACCTGGGAGGGTCTGGAGAAATGATCAGGGGAAGGAAGGAAGCTAAGGGTTATGGAGCAGGGAGAAGGAATCCAAGTGGTTTTAGACCAAGAGCCAAACGCTGCAGTGAAGAGTAGGGAGATGAATGAAACAGTTCAGGAGCAGATCACAGAGCTGGAGATAACCAACCAGGAGAACACTCTAGAGCAAGAAGAAGCAAGACCAGAAGATAGCATAGAGCTGAACGGAGACATCCCAGAAGAGAATGGAAGGGACTGTGAGTTTGTGGCCGGAGCTCGCCCAAAGATCAAAGAGCAAGTTCCAGGAGGACAGGAAGAATGTACAGAACCATCGGATGAAGTCCTAACGAGGAACGAGGAATCGGTTGGGGCAGGCCAAGATTTGTTCCGAGGGTTTTCAGTCGGACCTCACAAGAAGATCCTGAGGCAGGCTGGGCGATCCTGGGAAGAAGTCACAGAGAGAGTAGGGACAGGACAGAGCCGGACGGCAGAAGAAGATCGCCAAGGCCAAGAGGCAGGCCTAAAGCTAGTCAGAGACCTGTTGGCAGTGGTCACCAGGTCTGACCTCCCACTTGAGGAAAAGCTGGAGTTGGAATTTGTGACCCTTCAGTTTATGATGGGGGGCAACGTGCATTTGCTTGGGGAATTGCAAAGCCAGGCGGTGGTGGAGAACTTCCGACAGGAAGTGTTTGCAAAATTCCCGATACCAGCTTTCCACGTGACCAGCTCGGTGATCTGTTGCGATCAAGCTGTCAGCCAGTGGCCTGAAAGGTCTCAGCTCCTGAATGAAAACGGCTGCTCCAGACAACAAGAAAGAATCTACTCCCAGCTCATCTTCTTCCTGTGCAGAGCCCCTTTCCTTAAGTCTTGGGACCAACTGGATCGACTGGCCGAAATGCTACACAAGCTGAAGAACTGCATCTATTACAACCCGGTGGCCTTGGTTGGAGTCATTGTGCAGGTGGATCCAGACCCAGGATTGGATGCGGAACAGGAGGCCCGGGCACGGCGCTGGCTGAGATGCTTGCTTGATGGGTTCTTTTGCTGTGATTTATTGTTAGACCACGATGGGACAGAACCAGAAGTTCAAGTCCAGGTAGCAGTCTATCAGTCAGGCCAACCCGAAAGAGCTTTAGAAGTCAAGAGAGCAGCTTGTCAGGCAATTCGAGCAGCCCTGAAGTTCTGAATGGGCACTACTGATGACCACTCTGATCACATGAGGTAAGCTCAAAGGCCTGGAACAACAGGGTGCCTTTGGGTCTCACATTATGGTGAGCTAAAGTTTGTGTTCTGACCTAGGCTTCCCCAGCAGCAAGAAGCAGAGTCCTTGCCCCGATAAACCCCTTTTATTTAATTTACAGTGAATTCCTCTCCAGCAAAATCTTTCTTCTCCCACAGTCTTTCCAGATAGTTCCCAATTACTAGCCATTATCAGGCTTGGAAATGCTGCAACACATGGTAGGAATGAACTAATTGTCTCCTGCAAGCTCCCCTCCCCTTAAACTCCTCTTTTATTCCCTATGGGAGGGACCATTCACCGTCCTTACCTGTGGCCTTACTCCCAAGTCGACCCTTGTTCCTTAGCTGTTCCCTTCGTCTGGTAACTTTGCGCATGCGCACACTGGAAACAGGCTCCACTGTTCACCTACCTCACTGATGTCTGACTCTGAAGGCAGCTGATAACTGTCAGACAGTCCTGGACCCATCTCTGCCCTCGTCCGAGCCTTGCCCGGACTCCAAGACTGGCCCATGTTCCTCCCCAACCTCTTCATTGTCCAGCCGCCAGCTGCATTGGCGGGCCACAACAGTTTATTTTGTAAACTGTTGAGTAAATCTCAGCACAGCATCTACAACATGCCAAGGCAATGTCAAGCCACCGCCATTTGCTTCTACAACTGATGATGTTGGGTAATGGAACATCTGAACGAAAAAAAACCCAAGCTCAGAGAGTACCAAGGACCCCGTAATATCAAGCAAATCTGGGACTTATTAAAAGAAATAATTAATATTCCAGCTGGGTCTAGTGGTTTAAGCACCGGGCTAGGAAGCGGGAAACTGTGAGTTCTAGTCTTGCCTTAGCCATGAATGCCAGTTAGGTGATCTTGGGCCAAACAGTCTCTCTCAACCCAGCCTACCTTACAGAGTTGTATTGAAGACGATAGAAGGAGGGGAATGTGGTGGATATTTAAGAAAACCTTGAGTTCTTTGTAGAAATAATAAAGGCAAGGTACAAATAAATAAAATCCTAAGACCAGTCAAGGACATAGAACGTGTAGAGAGCAAGTGCTCAGTTTCTAATAAGAGCCAACCAGGTATCTGAATGAGAAAGAAACTGAAATAATTTTGTGCGGTAAGAGAAGTAAAATAAACCATCCACACACTTGGGCCCTGCTGATTTTGAAAGATTCATGGCAGTAGACCGAAGCTGGCTGGTTCAGGCATTATTCTCTGTCAGAGCCAGTATTCATTAGATTTATATTTTATTTTTATTTTATTTTTCGAATTTATATACCGCCCTATTCTCCGTGGTAGGACTCAGGGCGGTGCACAGAAAAGGTAAAAACCACAGCACATACATATAATATAAAATTAAATTAAATAGTAAAATCTGTGCTAAGAAAAATTAAGATCACCAAAATATTAACTTTAAAATTAAACCCTTAATCTATGCCAGGCCGGCCAGATGGAAAAAATGCGTTTTAAGCCTCCGACGGAAGAGGCGTAGGTCAGTGATGCTGCGAAGATCGGGGGGCAGGTCGTTCCAGAGGGCCGGACCCACCACAGAGAAGGCCCTTCCCCTGGGAGCTGCCAGCCGGCATTGACCGGCAGACGGCACCCTGAGGAGGCCCTCCCTGTGGGAGCGGACAGGTCGAGGGAGGCGTGTGGTAGGAGGCAGTCTCGCAAGTAGCCAGGACCCGTGCCATGGACCGCTTTGAAGATGGTAATTAACACCTTGAAGCACACCAGAAGTTCAAGATAATATATGTAAGATTTGTTTCTTCTATTCATAAGAACATAACATAAGAACATAAGAATAGCCTTGCTGGAACAGGCCACAGCCCATCTGGTCCAGCATTCTGTCTCACACAGTGGCTCCCCATTTGCTTCAGGGTCTTCCCAAGCAGATGTCTTCACCTGCTTATGATTCCCTGCAAATGGCATTGAGAGATATCCTGCCTATCTCTCCAACCTGGAGGGTGTCCTTAGGCATCCATCATGATAGCCATTGATTCCCACCTCCCCAAATACCCCAGTGTTGTGAGATAGTTGATTTGAGAGCTCGTGTGGCCTAAAATCCAGTGAATGTTCATGGCTGAAGGTCAGGCACCGGGAGCGCTCTCTCGCAGAACTTCCTGCGCATGTGCAGAGCATCCGTGATGACGTCTGGCTGGGTGGGCGGAGCCTTCCACTGCTGCCACTTCTGGTTCACCCGTACTGGGGCGAACTGGCAGAATACCACCTCTGCTGAAGGTGGATTAGAATCTGGGCCTTCAAAGTCCTTAAGTGTTGGAAGAAATGTCCTTCTGGGTTCAGTTCCAAGTGGGGGGAAAAGACACTGGAAACCTGGAGGCTGCTTAGAAAGATGGTTTAATGGTGGACAGGACCACGTGGCTTGAGCTCCTGAACAGAAAAGGGGGATCCCATGCTTCCAGATGTTGGGTGAAGAAGAAAAAGAGAGAGAAAAAGGGGACTTGCTGGGTTTTTTATACTCTGTTCTGATGGCCAAATATGACCTTTCTAGGCTCGTGCCTCGGTGTGCATATTTTCCAATGAGACAAACCGAGACAGGAAGATCATTTTATTACAATTTATCAGAATATTCAGACAAAAGGGATTCCTCAGGGCACGCGAGACTTTGCCCTGTCAGCTCCAGAATGCTTGTGTGCGCTGGCCAGCTGATTTAGGCCTTCTTTTGAGGCCGTTTTTCGCCCTCTGGAGGCTTCAGTTCCTGAAGTCTCTAGAAGTGTGGAAGGGAGGCTGTTTTCACTCTCCCCAGGCTCCTAGAAAGCCTCTGGAGCCTGTGGAGGGCAAAAAAAGCATGCCAAAAGCGCACACATATCATTATGGGTGTGGCACGCCCACGCACGACCCCCCCTGCGCTCCCCCTGCTTTTGGCACGCAAGCCAAAAAAGGTTAGCCATCACTGACCTAGGCTGTGTTTTGAGTCCCAAGTTTAGTTGAGCATTAATTCTTCCCAGGTGCCCTGTGGTGAGATAGGTAAAGGGCCAATACTTTCATGCCTCAATCTCATTACCCTGGAGCAGAAGGGGGAAGATCTTTGTTATGTAGAATAGACGGGCTCAGGCATTTTAATGGCCCATTGACAAAGGTGACAAAGGCTATTAAGAGTCAGTCTGTTTCCTGTCCAAAAACATGTTTTTCCATTTCTTATCCAGGGAAAAAATAATATCCTGCCTTTTCAATATTTCCCAGGATATTTCATTTTACTAGGAGAGGGGTGGGTGTTAACTTCCTACATTAGCTTTCCTTGCAAATCATAGTGTGTGGGTGAGCGATTGTGGTGGGGAGACAATGGTAGCGTGCAAATGCCGTCACCTGGGCACTTGTGTTCAGAAGTAACAATAATTGTGGGTACTTTTAGTATCTGCAAGTGCTCCATCACTGGAAGTTTTCAAAAACAGACAGGCATTTGATTGGGAGGATAAGGTCTCTTGACTTGAGCAGAGGGCTGGACCCTATGTTGTTGTATGACAATGAGCCCATTCATCATCATTCTAGCATTTTCCCCGCAGGTGCAGGGTCTGCTTTTTGGATCAACGAGCGCCAGCTTGTGAGATGAAATGCAGCATCCGGGCTAACAAGCTATTTTTCATGTCTGCATGAAAATACGCATGTTGTCATTGCCATTTGCTGTGGGCACTGCTGATTCAGAGAATTCACAAATTATGCTAAGCTATAAATCTTTATTTATATACTACAGTGTATGACTTTACAGGACATTGAAGCCAGAACTAAATCAATCCTAATTGTCGTTTAGCCTGTCAGAATGGTCTTCTAGATATGGCCAATTTTTACATTTATTTTTGTAACTGGGTGTACGTTCCCTCTATGTATTTATTTATCAAATTTATTTGCTGCCTATCTCATCGTCCAGGTGACTTGCATCAAAATAAAACAAATATGCAATGATTGTCAATATTATAAATATGGAAAAGGACAAACATTACAAAAATGTAAAGCAAACATTATGCAACTTTTTCTGCAGTCAAGCCTCGTAAACGGTTTGGGGCTTTCAGTCATGTAACCAAGTGGTAGCATGTTTTTAAAAAAATTGGGGATAGTGTAAGAAGCCCAATGTTTATTTATACTGAACTGGAAGCCAAAAGTAAATGCTGATTTATAGGGGGGGAAAACCCTTATAAATCAGTGAGGTGACCCTGGGATGCTATAGATATTTGGCTGCAAATATAGACTAATTGCTGAGCTTCCAAAAATGAAGTCATGTGACCACAGCAGGGCAGATATTAGCACTTTGAATCTGGGTTGCAAGCCCCCTTTTTGGGCTCTGTCATAACTTTGAATGGTTGCTAAGCGAACTAGTTGTAAGTTGAGGACTTCAGGCAGTCTTTGACTTATGACCACAATTGAGCCCAACATTTCTGTTGCTAAGTGAGTTTTGCCCCATTTGATGACCTTTCTTGCCAGAGTTAAGTGAATGCAGGCTAATTCCCACAGACTGCTGACTGCCAGCAGTTCGGCAGTTCGATTCCCACCAACGTAAGGTTGAGTCAGCCTTCTGTCCTTCCATGGTCGGTAAAATGAAGACAGAGATTGTTGGGGGGGCAATATGCTGACTCTGTAAACTTATGTATAGAGAGGTCTATAAATAGCAAGAGCACTTAGACTTATATACCGTTTCACAGCGTTTCACAGCCCTCTCTAAGCAGTTTAAAGTCACCATATTGTCCCCAGCAATCTGGGTCCTCATTTTACTGATCTCAGAAGGATGGAAGAGTGTCAACCTTGAGCCAGTGAGGCAGCTGTGAAGCAGCATATAAATCTAAGTGCTATTGCTATGACGTTTTAGCCTTTTCTCATATGAGGAATTGGCTCCGCTACGAGCACCCAAATCAGACTTTATCAGGAAGGATATCCGACTACCCTTAAGGCAAAATTGACTCCCTCGCCTTCCTAATTCCCATGTCTAAGAGAAAAAGCCAGTTTTTTATCCTTGGCTTTTTTTCAAATAACAAATTTGGGGTTGTGGGTCTTGGATACTGCCTTTTATTCCCTTTGACGGCTATAATTGTTAAAATTGACGTCCTATAGATGGTCCTCACTTACGGCAAAGCAGTCATTAGGCAAAACAGTTCTGGTTGTTGTTAAGCTGGGATCACACTGTCATTCAGCAAGGACTTCACGCTTCTCCTGCTCTGGCACATTCACCTCCACTGTAGCATCCCTTTGTTTTGGAAGCTGTTATCTTGTCCTTCTTCACTCCTGATTCATTACCCAACTGCAGACCAAATTCTCTGTTGATCAGGGCTTTGATTCAGTTACATTTTTAACAAGCACTTATAGTTACCGTATTTTTCAGGAGTATAAGACGCACCTTTCCCCCACCTAACTGTGGAAATGTTCGTGTGTCTTATACAACCAATACACTTTTTGCCTCCTGAAGCCCCACCCCTGCATCCCGTTTTGGTGAAAAACGGGCCATTTTTTGCAAAAACAGGCGTTTTTGCCTTGCCTCAACCCCCAGAAGCACGTTGTAGGCTTCAGCAGGGTTGGGAAAGGCAAAAATGGCCCAGTTTTTGTGAAACACGGGCAAGAAATGGGCCGTTTTTCACCAAAAATGGAGGTGTTTTTCCCTCCCCCCAGCTCCCAGAAGCCTTCTGTAGGCTTCAGCAGGGCTGGGGTGGATGCAATATTTTTTTGCCCATTTTTTGCCAAAAACGGGGGCATTTTTGCCTTCCCTCAGTCCTGCTGAAGCCTGCAGAATGCTCCTCAGGGCCGGGGAGGACAAAAACGTGTTTTTCTTACTTACCTCTTTGAAATCTTGGTGCGTCTTATATACTGGCGTGTCTTATAGTCCGAAAAATACAATACATGCACTTCCTTGTGCTCCCCCCCTTCCTTTCAATTATGTCTAATTCTTGGAGATTATCTACCCACTTTCCCTGAAAATAAGACCTCCCCGGATAATAAGCGCAATCGGGATTTGGAACACATGCGCTAAAATTAGCCCTCTCCTGAAAGTATTGCAACACACCAGCAGCCCTGAGGTGACCACGCTCTCTGCCTCCTGCACCTCAAAAATAATAAGACTGCCCCAAAAATAAGGCCATGTGCTTATTTCGGGGGTCAAAAGAAAATAAGATCCTGTCTTATTTTTGGGGAAACATGATACACAAGCCCTCGCCTCTCCTGTTTAACACATACATGAAGCCGCTGGGTGAGATCATCCGTGGTTTTGGGGTAGAATACCATCTATACGCTGATGATACTCAGTTGTATATATCTACCCCAAACCACCCCAACGATGCCGTAGCGGTGATGTGCCAGTGCCTGGAAGGCGTGCGGATCTGGATGGGAAGTAACGGACTTAGGCTCAACCCGACCAAGACCGAGTGGCTGTGGTTTCCGGCTGCCCGATTCAACCAGCTTATTCCATCGCTGGCCATAGGGGGCGAACATCTTGCCCCTGTGGATGGGGCGCGCAATTTGGGTGTCCTCCTGGATTCCCGGCTGTCCATGGAAGATCAAGTGACAGCCGTGGCCAGGAGGGCGTTTTACCAGGTTCGCCTGGTCCGCCAATTGCGCCCCCTATTGGATCGGGACACCCTGCGCACAGTCACTCATGCGCTCGTGACATCCCGACTGGACTATTGTAACTCTCTCTACATGGGGCTCCCCTTGAGGTGCACCCGGAGACTTCAGCTAGTCCAGAATGCAGCCGCGCGAGCAATTATGGGAACCGCTAGGTTTACCCATGTAACACCGCTCTTGCGCGAGCTGCACTGGCTACCTGTCGTCTTCCGGGTGCGCTTCAAGGTGTTAATTATCATCTTTAAAGCGCTCCATGGCTCGGGACCTAGCTATCTGCGGGATCGGTTCCTGCCTCATACATCCTTGCGGCCGATTCGCTCCCACAGAGAGGGACTTCTCCGGGTGCCGTCCACTAGACACTGTCAGCGGGCGACACCCAGGGGAAGGGCTATCTCTGTGGCGGGCCCGGCCCTCTGGAACGACCTCCCCCCCGATATTAGGACGACCACGGACCTCCGCTCCTTCCGTCTTAAATTAAAGACTCACTTTTTCTGTCTGGCCGGCCTAGGATGAGTCTCTCTGCCTTTGGGGTTTTATGGGGAATTAGTATTATTTAGTTTTAATGGGAATTTTAGCGCAGGTTATATTTAATTTGTTTTTAGAATTGTTGTATGTATTTGGTTTTTATTCTACCTGTGCACCGCCCCGAGTCCCTGTGGGGAGAGGGTGCGGTTTTATAAATTAAAATTATTATTATTATTATTATTGCAGGTTTTTTTGGCAAGATTTTTCAGAAGTGGTTTGCCATTGTCTCCTTTCTAGGGCTGAAGGAAAATGACTGGCCCAGGTAGCCTTGTGCCTAAGACTAGAACTCATGGTCTCCTGGTTTCTAGCCTGAGGCCTTAACCACAACACTAGATTGGCTCTCTAGTGTGCTTCTTAGCAGTCTATATAACAAAGTAATTTATTACTAATATTTCATAGTATTTCTGGATATCAAGGGGCTGTCAGAATTGACATTACTATGACTGGAAGCTTCAGTTTGCACAATTGCCTTACTGAATAATTTTTCTTCCCTAAACTTTCAATTTTATCATGTTTTTCTGTCATTTTTCTTTTACAGATCTCCAGTAACATGCAAGATCTCACCATCCCTGGAACATCATTTAAAATTCAGATTATTCCCTCCAAATTTTCTCTGTGTGTTCTTTAATTTTTTAATTGTTTTTACCAATATGAAAATGTCTCAACAGGTGGCAGCACCAAGCTTGTTCTTGTCTGGGCTGGCTAAGCAAGGTCAGGCCTGTTTAAAGGTTAATGGAAAGACTTAGGGATTCCAAGACTGGAGACTAGTTTGGGAAGTGTCTGTCCATCCATCCATGAAGAAAACAATAGCAAACAATTTCTGTATTGTTGCCAAGAAAATGTCATGAAACTTCACTTAGCATCAAGTTTGACTTGAAAAAGGTGTTTACTATGAAAAAGCCTAGCTCAGGGGTCGGCAAACTTAAACATTCAAAGAGCCATTTGGACCCGTTTCCCACAGAAAAGAAAACACCGGGAGCCACAAAGATCCTAACCGGAAGCCCCCTGTTCAATTCTGGAGCTGACCGGAAGTTCAGTTCCCCTACCATAGAGTCTCCTCCTAGCACGGCATCCCTTTACCTGTCATAACAGAAAGCCCATCAATTGTGGAGACAACTGGAAAACCCTCCCCTTGACATAGAATCTTCTCCTGGCGCACTGTGCTTCTCTCCCCGCTTCTCAAAATTGTGGTGCCGACCGTTGATGGAGCCACAGCAGAGGGATGAAAGAGCCACATGTGGCTCTAGAGCCGTAGTTTGCTGACCCCTGGCCTAGCTCTTAATACCAGGGGTGGGAGAGTACTTGTTCGGACTGGTTTGGGCAAACCGGTAGCTCCGACGATCAGCTGGGAGCAAACTGGTTCGCTCCAATGCTCAGTTCAGCCTGCCTGCCTGCATGCATGTCCCTGTGCTTTACTTAACTTTTATCTTCTCAGCTGATTGGCATGGCAGAGTGGATTGCCACGCTTCAGCTGTTTTACTCACCGGGGCTGCAGTAGAAAGTAAGTGTTCAAATGCACTGCATGTGCGCAGAGTGTGCGTCTGGCGCGTGCGTGAGGAAAGCGAGTACGCGCAAGTGAAGTGCGCGCTCAGCAAACTGGTTGTTACACCGGTTGAATCCCACTACAGCTTAATACCCCAGGAAAAAGAGAATGAAGAAATTTAAGGTCAGAGCAATAAAGTCAGTTAAGATATAAAAAAATTCAAAACTGAGATAAGAAGAAATGCAGGTAATCCTCCACTTACAACAGCATGCTTAGTGACCGTTCAGTTACAACCGCACTGAAAAATGTGACTGATGACCGTTTTTCAGAGTTACTTTTACTTCTGGTTACTTTTTCCCTATGATCATGTGATCAAAATTCAAACACTTGGCAACTGGCTCATATTTATGACCATTGCTATGTCCCAGAGACATGTGATCACCTTTTGCAAAGGCAATGGAGAATCCAGATTCACTTAACAACTGGGTTACCAACTTATCAACTGCAGTGATTCACTTAACAACTGCAGCCAGAAAGATTGTAAAATGGAGCAAAACTCACTTACGAAATGTCTCACTTAACAACAAAAATCTTGGGCTCAATTGTGGTCTTTGACTTTAGCAAAGTCAAAGACTACGCGTCTTTGACGTAGTCTTTGACCAGGTCAGTGGTGGGTTCCCGATTCCGTTCCAACCAGTACAGTTGGAATGGTTCTGACGACGTCCAGGTGGATGTGTGCATGCATCTTAGCACCTCCGTGAGCCTCCGCAATGCTTCAGCTGCTCAGCGGAGCGTTGTGCAGGTGCTACATGTGCTGTGCGCGTGCGCAGAAGCGCTGAAGACTTAAAAGACTGATAAAGAGCTTGGGCGGATGGGTGGGCCTTCCGGAGCACCATACCGGAATGGTATCCGATGCTCCGGGTAGGCTCTGGTACGCTTGTACCGGGGCGTACCGCCTGAAACCCACCACTGGTACAGATAGTTCTCAAGATTGACTGGTCACTTAACAGCCATTCAATGTTACAAACAGACAGCTCTTTTCCAAAGCTACTTCTGACCCTATTTTGAAGTTACAGCCGCTGCAGCACCTCTGCCTTCCCCCCCCTCATTCTACCCCACTGGGTCCACGCAAGCCTTATGCCTACTCATACCTGTCACCCGTCACACACTTAACTTTTGAAGATCTCTGGACCTTATGTTGGGAAGTCAAGCTATATGTCCCCGGGCTAAATAATAATAATAATAATAATAATAATAATAATAATAATAATAATAATAATAATAATAATAATAATAATAATAATAATAATAATAATAATAATAATAATAATAATAATAATAATAATAATAATAATAATAATAATAATAATATAATCTTTATTGTCATTGTAATAATATTGTAATAAAATTACAATGAACATGGCTGCCTCCTGGAAGTGGCCATCCTTCTCAGTGGGCCTGCCATTCCTTGCAGGTGCAATAAAATAGTGGCTGCTTTCATAGGACTGCCACACAGCCCAGGGACATGCTTCATGTTTTGCCTTTGCACTGTTTACACAGCACTGCACAAAATGGAGTAGTTCATGCCTTGCCCACATAGCGGCAACCCAGAAGTGAGACTGTTTAAGCCCAGCCACATGGGGCGTGCCAAAATGCCCGCTTCCGTAAGGCTGCCCCACGACTCAGGGACTGTAACTGTCACATTTTGCTCCCATAAGGTGGCCTGCGCAGTCCTGTAGAAGGAATTGTGGGTGCCTTGAAAATGACAGCCGTTTCCAGAAGCCACATGGCCCAGGGATGTGTGTGGCCTGCCCTCTTTATTTTTTATTTTATTAAATTTATACCCCGCCCTTCTCCTTGTTAGGACCCAGGGCGGCGCACAGGCATTATTAAAACCACAAAAATACAATAAATATCAATTTAAAATATATTAAATTAGTTAACCCGTGCTAAAACCCATGTTAAAAACCTTCCCAAATTATAATTTATTTTTAGAAAGTCAGAAACGGGGGGCTATCCTAGGCCGGCTTGTTGAAATAAATACGTCTTAAGACGTTGGCGGAAGAGGCGGAGGTCCGAGATAGTGCGAAGGTCGGGGGGGTAGGTCGTTCCAGAGGGCCGGGCCCGCCACAGAGAAGGCCCTTCCCCTGGGTGTCGCCAACCGGCATTGCCCCGCCGACGGCACCCGGAGAAGGCCCTCTCTGTGGGAGCGGATCGGACGAAGGGATGTATGGGGCAGGAGGCGGTCTCGTATATAGCTAGGCCCCGAGCCATGGAGCGATTTAAAGATGGTTGTCAACACCTTGAAGCGCACTCGAAAGGCCACAGGCAGCCAGTGCAGCTCGCGCAGGAGAGGTGTTACGTGGGTTTGCCTTGAGGCACCCATAATCACCCGCGCGGCCGCATTCTGTACTAACTGTAGCTTTCGAGTGCACCTCAAGGGGAGCCCCATGTAGAGAGCGTTGCAGTAATCCAGCTGGGATGTCACAAGCGCTTGAGTGACTGTGCGAAGGGCTCCCCGGTCCAGTAAGGGGCGCAACTGGCGTATCAGGCGTACCTGATAGAACGCCCCCCTGGCCACGGCCGCCACATGGTCCTCCATGGACAGCCGGGAATCCAGGAGGACACCCAAGTTGCGTGCCCTCTCCACGGGGGCCAGTTGTTCGCCCCCAATGGCCAGTGTTGGACTTAACTGGCTGAACCGGGGTGCCGGAAACCACAGCCACTCGGTCTTGGACGGGTTGAGTTTGAGTTTGTTACTACCCATCCAGATCCGTACGGCCTCTAGACACCGGGACAGCACTTTGACGGCATCGTTGGGGTGGTTTGGGGTGGATATGTACAACTGAGTGTCATCAGCGTACAGATGGTATTCCACCCCAAAACCACGGATGATCTCGCCCAGCGGCTTCATATATGTGTTGAACAGAAGGGGAGAGAGGACCGACCCCTGAGGGACCCCACATATGAGGGGCCTCGGGAACGACCTCTGCCCTCCTGCCAACACCCATTGCGACCTACCAGAGAGGTAGGATGAGAACCACCGTAGAACGGTGCCTCCCAGCCCCAACCCCCCCAATCGGTGCAATAAGATACCATGGTCGATGGTATCAAAAGCCGCTGAGAGGTCTAATAGGACAAGGATAGAGGAACAACCTCTATCCCGTGCCCTCCAGAGATCATCAACCAACGCGACCAATGCCGTCTCGGTGCTGTGACCGGGCCGGAAGCCGGACTGGCGCGGGTCTAGATAATCAACTTCTTCCAGATGTCGGGGAAACTGTTGAGCCACCACACTCTCAACAACCTTCACTAAAAAGTGAAGGTTGGAGACGGGACGATAGTTCTCTAATAAAGCTGGGTCCAGGGATGGCTTCTTGAGGAGGGGCCTCACCACCGCCTCTTTCAAAACGGTGGGCAAGTACCCCTCACTCAGAGATGAATTCACAATGCCCTGGAGCCAGCCTCGTGTCACCTCCCAGGATGCCAGTACAAGCCAGGAGGGGCACGGCTCCAATAAACATGTGGTGGCTCTAAGGTTCCTCCGCAACCTGTCCATATCCTCGGTAGTAACAAAGTCGAACTCCTCCCAAGGTGTTATCTCAAGACCAGCACCGGACGCCCCGACTGGGCCACTAGTAGAGGGCAACTCGTTCCGAATCTGAGTGATTTTGTCCTGCAGAAATACTCCAAATTCCTCTGCTCAACCCTGCAGAGGGGCTTCCCGCGGCCTCAAATGAAGGAGGGAGCGGGTCACCCCAAACAGGGCGGCAGGGCGGTTTTCCGCGGACGCGATAAGGGTGGCACAATACTCACGTTTGGCCACTCTTAGCGCCACTAAGTAAGTCCTAATATGGTCTCTCACTAGTGTTCGGTCAGCTTCGGATCGAGAAGATCTCCACCTACTCTCTAGGCGTCTCTTGCGGCGTTTCATTTCCCGAAGCTCCTCGGTAAACCAAGGAGCCTGGGTGACTCGACGCCGCATGAGAGGCCGCAAGGGCGCGACTCGGTCCAAGGCCCCCGTGGCCGCACTATACCACGCGGCCACTAGGTCCTCAGTCGAGCCGCGGGGCAGGGATATAGGTACTGGCCCAAGCTCCCTCTGGAACCTTTCCGGGTCCATCAGGCGCCTGGGGCGGAACCAACTTGGTGTTTCCGGTTCCGCCTCCCCGCGGTGAGGTGTGACGGTTGGAAAGTCTATCCGAAGGAGAGAGTGATCTGTCCATGACAAGGGTAAGATGACTAAATCCCCTGTTCCGAGATCACTAATCCAGTGTCCAGAGACAAAAATCAGATCCAGCGTGTGTCCTCCCTCGTGAGTGGGGCCCTGAACTACTTGGGTCAGGTCCATGGCCGTCATGGAAGCCATGAACTCCCGAGCTGCCTCGAATGTTTCGCCCGCCGATGGCAGGTTAAAGTCCCCCATGACTACAAGTCTGGGGGTCTCCACCGCCATCGTGGCGATCACCTCGAGTAGCTCGGGCAGGGCTGCTGTTACATAGCGGGGAGCCAGGTATACAAGCAGCAAGCCCAACTGCCTCCCTAGGCCCCATTTCATGAAGAGGGACTCACAGCCGATCGTCTGAGGCACAGTGGTCTCCTTCGGCTCCAGACTTTCCTTAACAATAACCGCCACCCCCCCCCCCGCCTAGGGCCCTAGGCCGATAAAATGCACGGTAGCCTGGTGGGCACATTTCCACGAGGGGTAAACCCCCCTCGGGGCCCAACCAGGTCTCCGTAATTCCCACCAGGTCCGGGTCCCCCTCTGACACAAGGTCATTTATGAGGGGGGCTTTGTTCACCACGGACCTGGCGTTGCAGAACATCAGCCTGGGGCCCCGGCTCTGTAGTCCCTGACCGCCTAGCCCACGAGTGGAGTACAGGGGGTTGGGGCAAGCGACCGCTCGTAACCAGCGACCACAATATAAGGTCTTCAAAATATGTGAGGAGGAAGATGGGGGGCCTGGTGGGTGGGAATCAAGCCTCGGGCCTGTAGGGACCCAAGGAGGGGAAGGGCCTCTTGAAAGGTCTGCAGGTGGCAAGCGGAGCATGGGACGTCTTGGGGAGGTGCCCTACACCTCCAAAGACTTCCCTCACCTCTGAGGTACCCTGTGCTCAACTTAATGGCCCATGCGTTTAACGGCTGCATCAGAGAGAACAGGGGATGTGGGTGAAGTGTGCCCATCTTGCTTAATGGCTGTTATCACTTCCAGCTGCCAGTAATTTACTAAATCTGCTTTACTATTAATCTATTCATTGTTCTTATCACCCATCTCCTCCCACTTATGACTGTGTGATTGTAACTTTGCTGGTATCCTTACGATTTAGATTGTTTCCTAGTATGATTTGATTGCTTATTTGTACCCTATTTACTATCCTTAAGGGTTGTGACTTATGATTCTTGACAAATGTAAAGTATCTTGTTTTTTATGTTCGCTGAGAGCATCTGCACCAAAGACAAATCCCTTGTGTGTCCAATCATACTTGGCCAATAAAGAATTCTATTCTATTGTATTCTATTGTATTGTATTCTATTCTATTGGGGTTCCATTACAGTCATATCTTGAGGACCACCTGTACGACAAAGAAAACGTATCTGATTCTTCCAAAGTTAAGATACAATTGATGGAGATCAGAACAGGTAAGATAGAAAGGGAAAAGAAAAGCTGCATAACCATTTTACACTCGGATTAGAACTATGGAGCTAGGAAAAAGGCCCTGCTTGTAATTTCCTGGAGAATTGTTCTCTTTGTATCTCTCCAGGAGTTATTTGCACATAGTCAAAAGTGTATTATATTGATTCTTGCTCAATATGTCCTGGTTAGTTGACTTAATGACCATGGTGGCTACTTTAAAACCACTGTTGCTTAATGACCACAAAGTGCTACAAAATCAGGTTGGTCATATGACCAATCCACTTTATGATTGTTATGACTTACAATCATAATGGACAGACTCCAGGACTATGTTGTATGTCGAGGTTTACCTATAACACCTATTGCTGTAACTAAAATGAAATACAGTATAAATCACATTTTGTAATTATTTTTCTAGGATTTTTAAAAAATCAAATGGAACATTCAAAGACAATTTGAATGGGTTGGTCCTCTCGCCCCTCCTGTTTAACACATATATGAAGCCGCTGGGTGAGATCATCCGTGGTTTTGGGGTGGAGTACCATCTGTACGCTGACGACACTCAGCTGTACATATCCACCCCAGACCACCCCAACGATGCCGCTGAAGTGCTGTCCCGGTGTTTGGAAGCCGTACGGATCTGGATGGGTGGTAACAAACTCAAGCTCAACCCTGCCAAGACCGAGTGGCTGTGGTTTCCGGCACCCCGGTTCAGCCAGATTACTCCAACTCTGGCCATTGGGGGCGAAACACTGGCCCCCATGGAGAGGGCGCGCAATTTGGGTGTCCACCTGGATTCCCGGCTGTCCTTGGAGGACCATGTGGCGGCCGTGGCCAGGGGGGCGTTTCATCAGGTACGCCTGATGCGCCAATTGCGCCCCTTACTGGACCGGGCTGCCCTTCGCACAGTCACTCAAGCTCTCGTGACGTCCCGTCTCGACTACTGTAATGCTCTCTACATGGGGCTTCCCTTGAGGTGCACTCAAAAGCTACAGCTAGTCCAAAATGCAGCCATGCGGGTAATTACGGGAGCTGCCAGAAGCTCCCATATAACACCAATCCTGCGCGAGCTGCATTGGCTTCCTGTGGTCTTTCGGGTGCGCTTCAAGGTTCTGACGACCATCTTTAAAGCGCTCCATGGCTCGGGGCCTAGTTATATGCGAGACCGTCTCCTGCCCCATACATCCCTTAGACCGATACGCTCCCACAGAGGGCCTTCTCAGGGTGCCGTCGGCCGGACAATGCCGACTGGCGACACCCAGGGGAAGAGCCTTCTCTGTGGCGGGCCCTGCCCTTTGGAACGACCTACCCCCTGAACTCCGGACCATCACCGACCTCCGCCTCTTCCGCCAATGTCTAAAGACATACTTTTTTCATCAAGCCGGTCTAGCCTAACCTCCAATGGGGACTTTTAGAAAAGTTTTAAATTGGGTTTTTAATAATTGGTTTTAGCATAGGATTGGGATTATTTAATATATATTTTAAATTATTTATTTATTTTCTATTTTGTATATCTTTTTAAATTTCCTGTGCGCCGCCCTGGGTCCTCTGCGGAGAAGGGCGGGATATAAATGTAATAAAATGAAAATGAAATGACAATAATGCCACTCTAACATTCATTTTTGTTTTAAAACTAAACTGTAGAATCTTTACTATTGCTTTACTATGCCGACAGACATCTCAATACTGCCTTTTGGTCCTTAAAAGGGTTACCATAACAGCACTAAGGAATTAAAATATTATTAAAAAAAATACTGAGAACTGCGATATGACACTATATCACAATAATATATGTCAAATTTTAAACTGCACTTTAAAAGAGTGCCCATAAAATACTTCGGTTCACTGGAACAACAAATGGGAAACTGGAGGTCAAACCAGGTTTATAATGATTTTCAGTAGATACTGTATATATTTTATCCAAAATAATCATTTACCAGAAAACAAGCTATAGGTTATAACTGATCATTTAATATTGGGAGAGCTATATTTACGAGTACTTATGTATTATTTCCTAAGTAAAAATGCTGGCAATCAGTGTACAAAAGTAGAACACAACTGTTATGTTAGATAAAAATACATTACGATCAGAAAGAGCTCTAGTTCAGCACAGCTGCAATGACCTGTAGAAGATTCGTAGGTTCAATTCCTGGTGTTTCCAGATAAAGGATGGAAAGAATCCTGAATAGATCTGGTTTACCAATACAAAAAGTACTGAATTAAGCACATTAAATATCTAGTTTGGTATAAGGTAATTTTCATTATTCCTATAAAGCAAATACATACATGCTACATTAGATTTATGGGTCTTTGTCACTTCTTAGCAACCACATGGGAGTTTTTCCATGATAATCTGTTCTTAACCTGGTCTTTCAGATCTTTCACCAGAGAACTACTTTATCTAGTAGTAGGTTATGGTCTACTTTATCAAATGCCTTACTGAAGTCCAAGTAAATGATATCAACAGTATTCCTCTGGTCCACTAAGTCTACTCATCGCTACTGAGTCTATTCACCTTGTTCCTGGTTGTCTTCACCTTTCCTTCCACATGTCAACATGTGCTGGAAGGATAATTTGAGTCTGGCCATTTGTGCCTCTAGACAGAACTATGGGTTGGTTTATTGATCCATTTATTTCTTTTCTTGGTGGTCCATATTTCCAGCAGTTTCAACACCAACTTTTAAGGATGTCCATCTTTCTATCCCGCTTCTTCAACTTTCGCTTCCACAGAATATCACAGGGAATATGATTAGCATGATTCTTATCTTTGTAGGCAGAGGCACATCATGGCATTTAAATAAATAATTCCTAAAGACAGTTTGTATCTGTTCCTTATCTGTAGTATTAAAGAAACAAACTTAATCACAACTGAGCAGTAATGCAAAATGAGGATCTTTCCCAAGGCAGCCATTGGAGATATTGACTAAGAAAGAAAACTTGTAATTTTAGATACCTAAAAATAGATTAACAACTTTCTAGTCCAGAATACCATATTAATTTTTGCTTTTGAAAGTCCATTTGTTTTGAGGGGTTCTTGATCCTCTGAGCTTGGTTGTTTCTTGCAGACGTTCCATCACTAGGTAACATCATCAGTGCTACTAGGGAGTGAGGTTTGTTCTCATTTTACAGTATCTTGCTCTGTTGTTGGGAGAAATTTTGGTGGCTCTTTGGTCAGGCTGTTTATTGTTAGCTTGTTTGGCAGTTCCTTGATTGGGGTGATGTTTGCTTCTTGATTGTTGGTCTCTAATGATAATCATGATGTTCATCTCTGCTCATCTGGGTGTTGATTGCTGGTGTGGTGTTCTGGTCTTTTTTTTTTTTTTTTGCTTGTTGATTGTCTCTTTTGAATGGCATATAGATCTGCCTATTGGTGGCTGATTTGTCTTCTAGGCTTCCAAGAATTCTCTTGTAGTTTTGGACTCGTCTTGGTCTATGATGGTCACAGTGCCCCAGTGGAAACTCTACCTGTATGTTGTAAAATTAATTTACATCATGTCTTCTGACTGTTGGTTGGTGTTCATGGATGCACTTTACTAGCCTTCTGCCTGCTTGTCCTCCATAGTGACTGTGGCAGTCCTTCCCTTGTACAGTGTTGATGACTCCTGGTTTTTTTCTCCAGGGACTGTTGAATCATTTGGTTTACTTAGGATCTTTTGTGATTGCAATGGTAATTTCTGAGATGCTTTTGAAGTATTTGCTTTCACATTCAATTTACCATGTAGCACGAAGGGATTTTTTCTTAGGGAGGGAGGAGGGGGGAAATACAAATCAAAGGCATAGAATTAGTGGTACTTTTTTGTAGCGGATGTGTGAATCCTAACTGCATATAGATTATGCCTCAGACAAATATCGAAATGCTGAAAGTAGTCCAGATAACCCAAGAAATATTTTTACTCCACTTCCAGGTTTCCACAATCATATATGCAGGTTAAAGGGATCCAGTGACTGTGCAGGTACTTATTGTAAAATTATGGTTCCTAAGCAATTCTATCTTAAATGATCAATGATTAGGGATATTTTAAGCAAACATGTAAATTGTTTAAGAAATAAAGAGTCAAATAAATAATCAATGAATAAATGTTGGCATTATAGTTCATCAGCATGTTGCAGATTCGTCTTTCCTTCCCTATGGTATCACCTGTACCAATATTAGCTTTCAAGAGGCGTGGATTTATGATTTTTGCGTAGCGCTGTGTATAACTGTCATACACATTATCTGTATCTATAAAATAAATTCAAGATGCTACTACTAACAGGTAACGAATGTTTACATTGTTCAAGAAATATAGCCTCTTAACTGTTTACATTCTACACAAATTTATTTGTTATATTCTACTACCTACTGTCAGCACACCATATTCAAATTATATTGTACTCTGAATAATACCTATTTGATGGGGGGGAGGGGAGGCAAATGCGATCAAATACCCAGATTTCAGGAACATTTTCAAATCCCGTGAATTTGGTGAGGCAACATTAGTATAAAAGAAATGGCATCTTAGGTTTTTGGGCTCAGGATACACAATATTATAAAAAAATATTTATGGAACGATTTGTACCAGCTACTATGCTGGCTGATGCCAATTTTTTAAATCAGTTTCATATTGCAATAAAGGCGTATCTATAAAATATTGGTTAGTTAGTTCTGCATGCTACGAATTATGTAGCAGTCTGAAGACTGTTTAATGATCAGATTTATATTATTATTTCTGGTTTGTTGGTTATTCTAATTAAGTAATTCCTTTCCAGCAGTCTAGGAAGGAAAGCCAAGGGAGAGGTGGAAGGCAAGTTAAAAATAATCAAGATACCCCAAATATCTTTTAAAGAGCATTGCCTGAGATTATTTTTAGGAAGACCTGAAAGATCTTATGTCATTCTAATGCACCAAAACTAGCATAAAGAAGAATTAGTTTCTACTTCCATAGACAGATCTTCTTATAGAACATTCAGTTACCAATGGAAACAAACTTTGTGGTATTACTTTGGTTAGGAAGCTGAAGACACAAGTTTTTCCCCTTTTCATCCAATTGTTTCTCAGTCTATTCAAGGTTATTTTTATGACTATGTTAACCACAGGTATTAAGATTTATTCAAAGAGCTCCCGAGCTTTTATAGAATGTTATAAATATATAATGTTCCCTTTTGGGTAAGCTTAAAATAAGTCAAAAGATTTCTAGATTCCACTTAGCTTAATTTTATCATCTGAACTTCAGCAAATGTGCTCGAGTTCGGATTCAACTTCAGCATTTAAACATGTTTATTATTGACTATTTCCACACTCTCCACATACGTCTGGGTATAACTCCCACCACAAAGCGGTTAGTTCTACCAGATGGGGATGACAGCAGCTGTAGCCCAATAGATTTGGCAGATGGAAAAGGTAGAAAAGGCAGTTGTAGACAATGGAAATTGAGCATTCTGATCACAAGTTGTATTTATTTGGAAGCAAGTGTTACCAGTTTCAAAAGATTTCCCCCTTCCCCTTTGTGATGGCACAGACAAGGGCTTGCAGGCCCTGACCTCATCCTGGAGTCCTAATGCCAGTACAGACTCTGTGCAGCTGCTGAACCTAAGCAGCCTTCTCAATATATGAACTGTAGGCATACATATCCAGCTTTGCTCAATTTGCCACAGAGTGTTCTCACCATCTACTGAGCAAGTGCTGAACAAATCCCCGGATGTAGTAAAAGTATCCTCTGCAGTGCCTATAGTTCTGATTTTGAGCTGGTTCAAAAGTCAGGATTTGCTACATACAGAGAAGCCATGCCCGGAACGGCACAGGATTCTTTAAATCTGATCCTACAAGTCACTGCATCAGTCTAGTGGTTTATACAAATCTGTTAGACAAAGAAGTGGTTTGTAAAATTAAAATGGCAGAAAATCAACATAAAGAAATATATATATATATATTAATAAGTTTCTGCTATATAAATAACCTTTATAAAAATAATCTTTAATTCTAATAACTCACCTCTTTTTTTTAGGCTCTGGAAAGCATGCATGAAAAATGTTTTGAGGTTTAGGTTAGAAAATAAAATAAAATCCAAACTCCAAAACCTAAGAAAAACCACTACTCTTAAATCCACAAATTTATCTGACATTATAAAGGCACCATCCCCTTTGTGTGTTGTTACTGAGTACAGTTCATGGGAGAAGAAAGCTCTTTTAGAAACAATGAACAAAATTGCTAAACTTTTCATACAATACAATACAATAGCAGAGTTGGAAGGGACCTTGTAGGTCTTCTAGTCCAACCCCCTGCGTGGGCAGGAACCTTATACCATTTCAGACAAATGGCTATCTAACATCTTTTTAAAGACTTCCAGGGTTGGGGCATTCACAACTTCTGGAGGCAAGCTGTTCCAGAGGTTAATTGTTCTGTCAGGAAATTTCTCCTTAGTTCCAAGTTTGCTTCTCTCCTTGATTAGTTTCCACCCATTGCTTCTTGTCCTGCCCCCAGGTGCCTTGGAGAATAGTTTGGCTCCCTCTTCTTTGTGGCACCCTCTGAGATATCGGAACACTGCTATCATGTCTCCCCTGGTCCTTCTCTTCATCAAACTAGACATACCCAGCTCCTGCAACCGTTCTTCATATGTTTTAGCCTCCAGTCCCCTAATCATCTTGGTTGCCCTCCAGTCCCCTAATCATCTTGGTTGCCCTTCTCTGCACTATCATTATTCTGTAACTTATCTGAATCCTTTTTTTTCCCATTACATGAAAGACTGGACATGTGAAAGATTGGGCGGCTATGCTGGCATAAATCCCCAATTAAATAAACCAATATGAACAAATCTCCAAGTTTACCTTCTTACATTTAAGGCAAAACACAACTACACATATAGGAAAGTTACATGTTGAAATGCATGATTTATAGTGTTCAAAACACTACAAATGTTTTATTTAAATAAATTTGCATCTTTAACCTTGTTGGAAGTTCAAATGCTGTCCTTGGTTTGTGCAGCTGTGATGCAACAAGGCTTTTTTTTTTTTAAGCTGTTGAGACAACAGTGCAGTGGAACAGCCAAAAAACCTAGGCTTCTCAGTATTTCATTGTCTTTTCTTTAGTTCAAGGCATGCTGCTTGATTGTGTGGAAGATCCAGTCCATTTTTGTTGTCCAACCGCCATGATGAGCATCGTTCATCTGTTTCATGAAATACTCAAGTGCTTCTTGTTCAGTTTTGTCCAAGGCGAGAGTCTTGCGTATATATGCAATGTCGTCAAAAGACTGTAGTTCTGGCATCCCTGAACCAAGCATCATGGAAAAGAGGTTTATGAAGAGGTTGGCATGCTGTCGAATTGCTAGGTAGGCCTTGTAACACATTTCTTGGAACCTTGAGAAGAGAAAGAAAATGCACGACCCTATCAGATTAACAACAACTTGCGATCAGGCCAACAAATACATAGGCATCCTTCTGTTTAAAAAGATTATCCGGATGAAAATTTTTTTGATAGAATGTTAAGGAAAACAATTTCATAGTATAGACTCACTCATTCTGGATTACAACTCCTCAAATTCTAAGCCATTCCGCAACCAGATCAATTGAGCTTAAAACTGTAGGAGTTGTAAGCCAACACATCTGGAAACATATTGATTGCCAAAAGATATATAATTTCCAAGGAATCTCTTTCCAGAAGCAGTTTCTTTAAATGTAAAAGTAACAAACATTACTCTTGAAAGAGCTCTGCGTTATTCAGCTCTGTGTACTTTTGACAATAGTCACAATCAACAACCTCCACGTTCAGCATTAATAAGGATAGTTATCATGTGGATACATACAGGAAGATAAAAGAAAATAACAACTATTTTTATATGAGGTTTACGGGTGGTGCCAAATTCATTTGCAATTTTCAGTGTAGAGATAATAAGGCCAAGATGTGTTTTTACAAGTTTCCCACTCACAAATTGTTCCAAATTGTTCATGGAGAAAAGCTTATGAAGCTGATGCTAGATTGGTTCATCACCTTCATCGTTATTTTGGTAATTTCTATGTTGTCGAGGTGGCTTACAATATTAAAATGACATGTAATATATAAAATGAAAATATGTGAATTGCTGTGCCAAATGAAAAGCCGTTGCTTTCAAAAACAATGTAAAGCAGAACTATTTTTACTATTTTCTAAAGAATAAGAAGATGGTGGTGAATCTGTTTTTAGGGAGCAAGCTGTTCTACCTTGAAGGGGCTGAGAGGAAGTCACCTTCTGGGCCCCAATCCCTTTGAGGAGTGGGTACCTGCACTATAAATACTCTTCTCCTAGCTAGACTATCTAGAAGGAGCAGGTTCTACTTGGAGAAGAGGATCCTAAAAATATGAAGGAGTTAAACCATAAATCACTAACAGCTTCAATTATGTGCATCTCCCACAGAGTAAGTGCAACTGTATTACCGTATTTTTGGAGTATAAGATGCTCCGAAGTATAAGATGCACCTAGATTTTGGGGAGGAAAACAAGGGAAAAATGTCTGCCTCCCAGCAATTTGCCTCCTTGCAACAAACAGCACAGACAATATACTGTTTGTAGTGTTATATTTCAGACTATACTTGTACAGATACTGTTAAAATCGATGTGCTTTCTGCTTTTTAAAAGAATTGCACTTTTTAAAACAATAGCACGGGGCCTCTTCAGATCAAGCATTTATTTTAAATAGCTTCTTCATTTTGTTAAGTTGTCTAGAATAATAATGAAGCAGTCTTTAAAAAATAAGTCTAGTAATTTGAACATTCTTTAGGCATTTATAGTTCTTGGCTTACCTCCTTGCTGCAAAACAGCCTGATTAGCACAAGAAAAAAAATCTGCATCCCAGCAATTTGCCTCATGGAGCAAACAGCAGGTTTCACTTTCAGTTTCTCCCTATCATCAGCTGTTACAGGCTGCAGGGATTGCTATATCTTATTGAAGCCTCCACAAGCCCCTATTGGCTGCAAAGAGGTAAATTGCTAGGAGGCAGAAGCCATACTTCTGGGTGGGGCTACATTCAGTATATAAGACACACCCAAATTTTCACCCACTGTTGGGGGGGGGGGGAAAGTTGCGTGTTATACTCCGAAAAATACGGTATGCCAAATATTCTTGTGACAGGTAAACTTTTGAATTCCCTTCAAGGGAAGCCACATGTAAGGCAAAGTACAATAGTTTAACTGAAATATAAGACGGATGTGAGTCGGCACCTTCAGTATTTGTTAACATTTTTTTTGGGGGGGGGGTGGAAATCTCTCTGTGATCATATGGCAGACTGCTGTCCTTTGGCTTCTAACCTGCTTTTTTTCTATTACAATAACAACAGTGCCTCATGGGCATATGTAATTATTTTTTAGGAAGTGTAATTGAAAATTGGGCCCAAATTGTTGATGCTACTCAATGTTTTTATTCAGGAAAACTCAAGGCAACCCCAATACCATTTTCTCTATAACACATAATGCATGTTTTTGCACTGCCCTGCAACATAAATTTGGTCAGACCAAATAGCATTTCTATTCCAGCTTACTCACCTTTCAAATTCTCTTGTTTTGGTACATTCCTGTGCTCCTTTACTAATCACTATCAAGAAATCTTGTGTTAAGACAAATGGCACACGCTCTCGTTTGTAACCAAACTTCTTCTTTTTGTGATCCAAAAAGTGCCCAAAATCAATGTGAAATAGCTATGGAGAATATATTTCAGATTGTTATTGATGTGAACAAAGACCAAATGTTATTTTTCAGAGAAGAGCAAGAAAGATGGGACTAGGAACTAAAACATATAAACAAAGGTTTCTGGAATTGGATATTTCTAGATGAATGAAAAGAATGACTAGGGAAGACATGATAGCAGTCTTTCAATATCTCAGGGACTGCCACAAAAAAGAGGGAGTCAAACTATTCTCCAAAGCACTTGAAGGCAGGACAAGCAGCAATGGGTGGAAACTAATCAAGGAGAGAAGCAACTTAGAACTGAGGAGAAATTTCCTGACAGTTAGAACAATTAATCAGTGGAACAACTTGCCTCCAGAAATTGTGAATGCTCCAACACTGGGAGTTTTTAAGAAGATGTTGGATAACCATTTGTCTGAAATGATATAGGACTTCCTGCCTGAGCAGGGGTTTGGACTATAAGAACAACAAGGTCCCTTCCAACTCCGTTATTCTGTTATACCTATTCTGGTTTTCCAGTCCATATGCCAAGGTACAAAATAATTTTATAACATTAGCACTCTTCAAAATGTACTAGAGAACTCTGGCATTTATTAGAAGTTTGTTTGGAAAATCTTAACTATGCCGGGGTGGTGGTCATATTTGTAGTCCTAAGGTCTACCTTTCTTTGCTTTTGCCCCAGGTGAATGTTTCTAGAGCTAAAGGTTCCTACAGTGCACAGAGAGCACAGGACCCATATCTATAATATCCTCAACAGATAGAAAATATGACAATTATTGCACCCTATAAAAAAAGATACTGAAAGAGAATATATTTCAAATACTTTTACCTGCCCATCATCTTTTACCATAATGTTGCTATTATGACGATCACCAATTCCCAATATAAAAGTAGCTACACAATAGCCAGCACATGAGCGAGTAAACAAATCGATAGCTGGATCATACCTAGGAAATATTTAAAAAAAGTTAGTTTAGGTAAAGACTACTTTGTTATTTTGGACGTGTCAAATAATGTAGAATAATTACTAATTCTTGTAACCACCTTATAATAACCTTACAAACATTTTGGCAGAAGAGAAAGTAAAAAAAAAGATTTTAAAGATTCATTTTTAATTAAAGTATTAATAGCATGATTCTTAAGTTACAAAATATAGACAGTGCAAAAACATATGTAGATCTTTGTTCATTATCAAACCCTGCTGTCCAATAATTTTGTGATGAAATAACGAACTTTATTATATCTATGCTGTAGATCAGGGGTCCCCAACCTTTGCAACTTTAAGTCTGAAGGACTTCAGCTCCCAGACTTCTGGGAGCTGAAGTCCTTCAGACTTAAAGTTGCAAAGGTTGGAGACCCCTGCTGTAGATCATTACATCAGATTCCAGTGCCATCTGTTTTGAACTTTCCTCCAAATCTACAAGTTTTATAGTATTTTTGGTATTTTCCAGCTGCCAACACCCACCAGTAATATACTATCATATAAACTAAACATTTACAGAGAACTCTGGCATTTATTAGAAGTTTGTTTAGAACATCTTAACTATGTGGTGGTGGTGGTGGTGGTGGGAAGGATTTTACAGAAGATACAAAGTTGTGCATGCTGTTACATCACCCTAACTTCACATCTCGGTCACAATCAAGGAAGCTGGATGACAAGAGTCAATCATCCGCTGAGTTCTACACTCATCGTGTGCTTAACATCCTTGGGTTGTGAGCACAATAGTTTTTAGGAGAGGAAAAGTCAAGATGATTAGGCTTCATCAAGAACAGATTATTTGAAAAATAATAATAAGAAAGCCTAGTTATTCAACTCACATTTCCCCTTTGTTCTTGTCTTTGAGCCACTGGTGTAAGGTGTGGCTGTTGAATTGTAGCGCACCTTTAAGGCCACCCTTGCACTGGATCTGCATGATTGTATGTGAATTTCTCACAACTTCAATGAGCCCCACACAGTCACCAATAGATAAGCATCCATAAGGTAGCATCCTAAAAAAAGAAGAGGACACTTTTGTTTTCCAATACAGTTGTCAAAATATTAGTAGATGAGTATGTCCATCGAACCAAATACACAGGTATGTGCAACCCTAGACTGCAATAATTAGGCTTGGGTTTTCTAATGGAATCTAATTAACCTCGCACTCATCATTGAACTACATCCATGATGGTGAACCTATGGCACGTGTGCCACAGATGGCACGTATAGCCATTTCTGAGGGCACGCAAGGTGTTCCTGTGTCAGCTCCAGCGCGCTGGCCAGCTGATTTTAGGCCTTGATTTTCAGCCAATTTTTGCTCTCTGGAGGTTTTCCTGAAGCCTCCAGAGAGTGATAAAACCACCCAACGGTCAATCCGGAAGTCCATTCCCAAACTTCCGGTTTTCCTGTTGGGCCGTTTTTCAGCCTCTCCAGGTTCCTAGAAAGCTGCTGGAGCCTGGGGAGGGCAAAAAACAAACCTACTGGGGCCACCAGAAGTCGGAAAACAGGCCGTTTCTTGCCTCCAGGGCAGCGGCGTGGTGGTGGTGGTCATGTGCACATGCGCAAGGGGCACGGCGTGAGGGGGCATTAAATTATGGGGGTGGGCACACAAGCGCGAGCGATAGCGCAAATGTGCATGCTTTTGGCACCCGAGGCAAAAAAGGTTCACCATCACTGAGCTGTATTGTCATTAAGAAGAGATTTTAAACAATTGTTACAGGCCTGGCTGAGATATCAGATATCAGATATCACTCTTCACCTCAAACCTAGCAACAAAATACACCCAGTATTCTGGGACAAATTAAAACAACTAGCCTTCTGGATGGCCGAAACAGAAACCTCTCACAGAACAGAAACACACACCAACAAAATCCGCAAACTTGAACAATACCAAAAACCCCTCCCCCCTACTAAACAATTCACTAAACAAACAGTACATAATATATCAAACAGGACCCTCACCATAGCAGAAACCAAGGTCCTTTCCAAAGGATTTAACTTCGCAATCACCCCCAAACACATCCCCACAGAAAACATAATATGTGGAGTTGAAGCTTCCCTCACCAAAATTAATCCAGATGAAGCCAACAAAATTAGACTTGAAGTTACCAATATCCTATGCTCCAATAATCCACCCAAAAGCAATTTAGAGAAAGAAGAAATAAGAGCACTCATCAACTTGAAGAAAGACAACAACATAATTATTCTCCCAGCAGACAAAGGCAATGCCACGGTGGTAATGAACACCTCTGATTACCAGGCTAAGCTATCCAACCTACTCCAAGACCCTGCTTACAAACTTCTAAACACAGATCCTACCACCTACCTGGAAAAAACCACCAAATCTAAAATAAAAGCCTCTCCCATCAGCAAAGAAATCCAGCAAAAAATCATCCCCAGAGAAAAATCATCCAGATGCCCCAAGCTCTATGGCCTCCCCAAGATACACAAAGAAGGAACACCACTCAGGCCCATAGTCAGCTCCATAGGCTCACCTCTACAAAATCTTGCCAAGTTCCTCGCAAAAAAATTACAACCCTATGCAGAATCCATCAAATCACATGTACAAAACTCCTTCCAGTTCATAGAGACTATCCAGAAACAAAATCTACAGCCCAGCGATCTACTCGTGAGTTTTGATGTCGTATCCCTCTTCACCCAAGTGCCTATAAAAGAAGCCTTGACAGCTATCCAGAACAAATACAACCCCCCCAAATACATCCTGGATCTAACCAACCACTGTCTAACTAACACATACTTCATTCACAATGGACAAAGGTACAAACAAATAGAAGGAGCACCTATGGGATCACCACTCTCACCAGTCATCGCTAACCTTTACATGGAACACTTTGAAACTAATGCCCTAAATAAATCAGAACACAAACCCAAACTCTGGCTTAGATATGTAGATGACACTTTTGTAATTTGGCCACACGGAAAAGAAAAACTAGACAACTTCCTCACACATCTCAACAGCCTACACCCCAAAATACAATTCACTATGGAAATAGAAGATAACAACCAACTTCCCTTTCTGGATGTCCTCATCTACAAAAAACCCAATGGCTCCCTAGGACACACCATCTACCGGAAAAAAACACACACAAACCGCTACCTAAACGCACAATCCCATCACCACCCTGCACAGATCAACTCCGTAGCCAAGACCCTCATCTCCAGAACCAAACGCCTAGCTGACAAAGACCACCTGAAAAATGAATTACACACCCTCACAAAGGTATTAATCTCCAATGGATTCCAAAAAAACACAATTACAAAACTAATCCAAAAGCAGACACCCCCCAAGATCCAAAACACAGAACAAGACAATGGCATCGCTCTCCTCCCCTATATTAAAGGCACCACTGATAAAATCAGCAAAATTCTCCACAAACACAATATCAAGACATCCTTCGACACTAACCAAAAAATAGCTAACATTTTAAGGAACCCCAAAGACAAAATCCAGCTAGAAAACCAAGGAGTCTATGAAATACCATGCAAAGTCTGCTCGTCCACATACATTGGACAGACTAATAGGAGAATTAGTGCACGTATCTCAGAGCATAAGAATTCTGTTAAAAGACAAGTAAATACTTCCTCCCTCTTCCAGCACTTCCAAGCAACAGGTCATGAAATTGACTTTGAAAAAACAAAATTACTCTCCAGGACTGAACACTCCAACAGGAGAATGATTATGGAAGCTATTGAAATAGAAAAACATCCCCACAACATGAACAGACGCGATGATGCCTCCCGCCTGCCAGACATCTGGAAACCAGCTCTGGCCACTAAACGAGTCCCGGACACTAAACGAGTCCCAGCCACTAAACAAGTCCCGGCCACTAAACAAGTCCCGGCCACTAAACAAGTCATGGCCACTAAACAAGTCCCGGCCACTAAACAAGTCCCGACCACTAAACAAGTCCTGGCCACTAAACGAGTCCCGTCCACTAAACAAGTCCCAGCCACAAACACTGACACCATCATCAATCACTCTCAACAAACTCCATCTACCAATCAGGATGTGGCAAATCAGCCAACCAATCAGTTTAAAGTAGCAAAGCCAACATTCCAACCCCTCCCACCTCCACTTACAGAAAAACTGCCATTTCAAATACAGCTCATTTGTAAGAAAACCAAGGCTGAAGCCTGATGATGATGGGGGTGATCCCATCGAAACGTTGCAAAAACACCTTTAATTTTACACGGGAAAAGACCCGAATAAACCAAAATCTACATATATATATATATATATATATATATATATATATATATATATATATATATATATATATATATATATATATATATACATACATACATATATATATATATATATATATATATATATATATATATATATATATATATATATATATATATATGTTTTCGTAGATTTTCACGGGTGTAGGTATGCCGGCATAGCTGGCGTCGGGGATTTTCCCATGTATAAGGCCTTATACACGGGAAAATCCCCGAAGCCAGCTATGCCAGCATATATATATATATGTTAAATTTATTAAATGTATTTTTTATTTTTTTAAGGGCTGATTTAATAATTAAAAGACCAGGATAGATCTATTTCAGGCTTTTTAGCCTTCTTCAGCTGGCCATACTTCTTCTACTGGGATTTTATATATATATATATATGTTAGGATGTGTATATATATATATATATATATATATATATATATATATATATATATATATATATATATATATATATATATATATATATATGAGGATGACGTTGAGTCTCCTCCCCTTAAAGGGACCTCTTCACAGGAGCTGTGATAATTATTCTTCATATATATATATATATATATATATATATGTGTGTGTGTGTGTGTGTGTGTGTGTGTGTTTTAGTTTTATGAGCTGATCAATAAATAAATTAGAGAGACCAGGATAGATCTATTTCGAGCTTATTAGCTCTCATCAGCTGGCCATACCCTCTACTGGGACTCGAACCGGGGCTGTATTGCATATAAGGCAAGAGCCTAGCAATTCAGCTAAGCCAGCTCTCCCTTATTGCATCAACTGAGACGGGGGTATTTAGTATAGATAATTTTTTTCACAACATCCTGTTAAGAGGCCCCAATTAAGGGAGGAGACATACTAAAAATTACACACACACACACATATATTTCCATATTTCAAACATGAGCCACCCAAGTCACGTCTGAAATGGGGAAAGTTTCAAGCACACTTTGTGGTATAGGGCAAGGTCTGTTATTTCATAGGAAATATTCCACCGTGAATGCCTGAAAGGGCTTTTTAAATCTTGGCAAATGTATACAAGGGAGGTACACAAAACATTAGAACACAGTGGTACTTTCCTGAGCTGCTTGAATGAAACAAAATGCAAAGTCACTCTGCACAAAGAAAAGAGACTGCAAACAAATCGAAACACTTGTAAACATTGATAAAGCCATGATAAGTGATGACGTAACGTTTGCTGCAAACTCTTGATCAAGATCATATTCTTTATTAGACAGAAGCAGAAAGGAAAAAACACGAATAAAACTATTGGCAGAATTTAGAAATACTTGCCTAAGATCAAGGCCTTGATTTTGCCAGATGTTCTCCATAATTCGAATTATTTGAAGCGTGAGCATATCCTGGCGTAGGTCTGGATTTTTAAAAAAAGCATTATGTAAGGGATGAATTTTGGAAAACTGAATATAGTTTTAAAAACTTTATTTTTGTTTGTTTTTTTAAATCAAACATGCAGTATTTTTTAAAAATTAAGATTACTTTAAAGACTGTTAAACCAGCTGATGTTAAAATCCAGTTTTAGTCCAGAGATACTGAGTTTAGGAATAACATTTATAAACTTTGTGATAGACACTATGGAGAGAGAGAGGCAGAGATGACCAAATATTATGGTCAGTTCTCAACTTCAACAAAATAACTTCATTTCTTGGTCAAAAGAAAATATACCTATAGCAGTCACTGCGTGTCCTTATATACTTCGTGGCCAGGTAAAGGTAATTCTTTGTGATACTATTAGATCAGAGTAAAAGAGAACAGGAACCAACAGCAATGTCCCTGCAAGGGCTTCTCTCTTGAACAAAGCATCTAACTATTTCACCCAGCGTTTCATCAAGAACACTGCAGGATCCCCAAATATTTAGGAGGAAGTTCAACCATGATGGCAGTATTGTTCCTTAGGCTGGAAGTTCTCCTCTCCACTATTTCTCATTCTGTCTCCAATGCTCTGTAAATTGATTGCCCATCAGAATGGAAATGATGTGGGTTTTTGCCAGACGTTTTCATACAAATATGAAATATCAAATTTAAAAATTTTAAAAAACAAAAAGAAATTTGCCTAGGAAAAAAATAATCAGTTGAGCATTGCTAAAATGTTATTTTATGAGCCACAGTGGGACAGTGGTTAGAGTGCAGTACTGCAGGCTACTTCTGCTGCCTGCCGGCTGCCTGTAATTTGGCAGTTCACATCTCACCAGGCTCAAGGGTGACTCAGCCTTTCATCCTTCCAAGGTCCGTAAAATGAGGACCCTGATTTTTGGGGGCAATATGCTGACTCTGTAAACCACTTAGAGAGGGCTGTAAAGCACGGTAAAGCGTTATATAAGTCTATGAGTGCACAGAAGAGCAATAAAGATGATTACGGGACTGGAGGCTAAACATATGAAAAACAGTTGCAGGAGCTGGATATGTCTAGTGTAATGAAAAGAAGGTCTAGGGGAGACATGATAGCCATGTTCCAATATCTCAGGGGTTGCCACAAAGAAGAGGGAGTCAAGCTATTCTCCAAAGCACCTGAGGGTAGAACAAGAAGCAATGGGTGGAAACTAATCAAGGAGAGAAGCAACTTAGAACTGAGGAGATATTTCCTGACAGAACAATTAATCAGTCGACCAACTTGCCTCCAGAAGTTATGAATGCTCCAACACTGGAAGCTTTTAAGAAGATGTTGGATAACCATTTGTCTGAGGTGGTGTAGGGTTTCCTGCCTAAGCAGGTGGTTGGACTAGAGACCTCCAAGGTCCCTTCCAACTCTGTTATTCTATTCTATTCCATTCCATTCCATTCCATTCCATTCCAGCGATTGCTATTTTCAAAATGAACAGAGGGCTCTCACATAGGGTGAAACACATATAAACAGTTTGATAGCAAAGAACACCCTCCTGCTCTGTGTGAAATCTTAACCTGATACCATTATGCTCAATAAGTATGAATTTAAATTTGGATTTAGAAGGGCAAGAACTACATTCAGAAAATAATCTCAGATATATATCCTGGGATGCATAGGGATACCACTGTGTCAGCATCCAATGGACAGATATCTACAGTATGTGAAATGGATATTTATGCTGGGTTATACACTTTGAATTGGAGTGTTTCAAGGCAGGATAATGAAAACAGCAATGCAGAAATTACAACAAAATGTTTTTCTTTACCATCCCCATTTTTAAAGATGATCTCATTGTTCTGAAATAGCAGCTCAGACATAATATCTGGGTTTTCCCAATTAAGCCATAGCGGTCTTTTGGCAGAAGACATAATCCTGCATTCCTCAAGCCTACAAAAAATAGATATCGGTTTAAACAAGTTTTGTTCCAGTAGACATAAATTATTACATTTCTGTAGAAACCTTAGAAGTAGATTAACTTTTCACTTCTAATGATCATTCTCTAATTATAATTTATAATGGAAAATGTATCACTGTTAATCAGTTTTAACCACAAAACCTATCCAGTCTAAAGCAACAGCGTCACTGTTCATGGCATGAACGATAAACTGCATTGAAAAAGCCATTCTGAATTGAAGTCTATGGAAACATTTGGTGGACAATAATTTACAGATGCTTTTTTGAAGGAGTAGGTTTTCCTCAATTAAAATAAGCAAAAAAAACCCCATGAGAGTGACTTCTGATTAACCCCACCTGATTTTGGAGGATTTAGAATTTATTAGAACTTAACAGAACTTGTAAAACAGTTATAAAGGGAATACCATACATTTCTAATGCTTTGATAAATTTAATTTTATATAATTGTATTTATTGCAATATTACATTGCTATACTCTGCTACAGTGAAATAGTTTTGAAGACTACAGAACATAAAGGCACAAGTTTAATTTGATCCAGCTTTGATCAATTTTGCATTTATTAATGACAATATGTATGAATTGAAATTAGATTTCCATTTGGTTTTATTGGTGCGCTAATACAGAATTAATTTGAATAGACACTCAAAGCAAAAAAAATGTAATTGAACGTAGATAATCTAAATAAGGCATGTTATTTAGGTACAATATATGTGCGCAAAATGTTTTGAGCTTGCAATAGATTCTTTTGATTTTATTTCTCCAAGTTTGAAACATTCCAGATTTGAAATACTTTTACTTTTAATCAAAATCAAACGACTGCGTTGGACAAATTTATAAGTTAGTAATAGGAAAGATGCAAGAAAGCTAATTAAGAATCATAAGTTCAAAAAAATCAGCAATAATTGGTTTAATAACCTATCAGTATAGTTTCAAGTTTTAATTGATAGACCCTAGGGCCTAGGATTTAACAACCAACAAACTCTAGTCATGGAGTGAAAAGTGAAATCTGAGTGTGATACCAGAAACATGGTGGTCAACCGATCATGAGATGTCTTTTCTAGGTCACTAAGACATCTATGCGGAAATTATATCTTGGGTGCTAAGGAGCACACTGATTACTTTTTTCTAACTCTGAAAGTCTTAGTTATACCATCTTTTTCATGGTATCATTTCATTATTTGAAATAAATAAAAAAGATATTTCAACTGTTTTATTTATTTTAACACACAATTTGATTCATTTACTAGCTGGATACCTGTGCTTCGTGTTTAAGCTATGTGATAAGGCTATGCAGGAGAAATTTGGTTCACAATCCATTGGCTCAGTGGTGGTCAGTGATTGAAACACATAAGGGAATATTGCTCCTGCAGCCTTGAGTCCGGAAGCAGTTGCATAGGTGGAAGGCAGACATTCTGGTGAGATACTGATGTTTAGTACTGTAAGTAGCCCCAGACCACTCCTAAGTGAAGGAGTGGAATGTCTGCCAGTTTGAAATGAGGTAATGGAATGTGAGGCAACTCGCAGTTGGAACAGAGTTCTATTCAGGTGGGGAGAGGGAGTAGAATTACGTAGCATCAGAGCATGTTAATTACTGTATACAAAATACTAATGATCTGATGGTCATTTTGAAAAATCCTTTCTTAGTGAGCACCTAGAAGCCAAGAGGAACATAGATGCCAAATTTCAAGTTTGTAGGCTTTATGGTTCTGGATATTTCATGATGAGTGAGTGGTATTTAGTTTTATATATATAGATTATGCTCTGATTATACAAAATGTAACAATTACTTTGTATCATTATTGGTTTCCTTAAGCCAATAAATTTAATTTTTTCTTGGGCCATCTTAATTCAACAGTCTTTGTCCTATAAGTTGCAAGATCAAATCAGGAGGAAGGAGACAAAGTGAACTCATACTTTAAGAATTCATATTTTGATACCATCCTGCTGATCCATTGTTCATATTCCATATATATTCCTGGCTCTAACAATTTCTGGAAAGGAAACAATACCTCAAGGTTCCTAGCTGATGAGCAGGATTAAGAGGAGATATGAAGCCTTGAAGAGCATCCATGAAGTCTGGCCGCCTCATTTGCTCCACAAGGAATTTCATCTGTACCTGTTTAATGACAGCACTGAGTACTTAATGATAGTCACATATATTTCAAATGGAGGGAACATTTCAATGGAGGGAAAATACAGCAAACTCTATAAATGCTGCTTTCTACATACATATAGTTAGAGCCAGTTTGCTAAAATGGCTAAGGTGCTAACTTAGAAACCAGGCATTGATGAGTTCTGGTCCCACCTTAGGCATGAAAGCTGACTGGGTGACCTTGGCCCAGTCATTCTCTTTTAGTCACCTTACAGCAGGGATGTCCAAACTTGGGAACTTTAAGACTTGTGGACTTCAACTCCCAGAATTCCCCAGCCAGCTATGCTGGCTGGGGAATTCTGGGAGTTGAAGTCCACAAGTCTTAAAGTTCCCAAGTTTGGACATCCCTGCCTTACAGGTTGTGGGGAAAATAGGAGGAAGGAGTATATTCTCCACCTTGAGCTACTTATAATGTAATAAAGATGATATAAAATCTAATAATAAAAAATATAAAACATAACACAATTTTAAACCTTGCTTTGCTCATGCACAATTTTACCTTTTGTGTTTCATCCTTTTTCTCCTGCTTCAGGATATCTGTGAGGTTAATCAATTTTTCCATAGCTTCCACTTGCCGGCTCAGATGTTTTAGGTACATTCCACAAGCTCGGCAGTAGGAATCCAAAAGCAGACCAAACCTCTGGCTCACGTTTTTATTGTGCATTTCAGACCTATATATAAGAGTATCTTAGCTTAAGTAATGATACAGATTGCTAAAGGTGTTCATAAACATATTCAATTTTATATTATGATAATGGTTTAATATCATCAACTTTTTGGCATTTATTCTAGAGCCAAAAGAGTTACTGGAAGATCTTGTTTATCAAGTATATTTTCAACCATATAAAACATTCAAAAAACATTTTAACTTAAGTCACAAGATAGTTAAGCTTAGATTCCTTGTCTTTATAATATAAGGTATTATAATGTAATACTCTTTAAGGGAGATGGGTGGTCCAGAATGTATAATAATATTAATACTAATACAGTGATACCCATTGTCATCAGGGCACTTGATACTAAGAATTTGCAGCTTTCTGCAATAACATCAGCAGAACTGCAAAAACTGCGCTACTTGAAGCATCATACATCTTAAGAAGGTACTTGGTTGATATCTAGGACGTTGGCAGCAGCCAGGGGTGGGTTTCTGGGGGATCGGCCAGGATCGCGCGAACCCTTTCGTAAAATTTAGAGATCCTGGCCGATCCCGTTGGACGATGGACCCGGAAGTTACTTAACTTCCGGAGCACGTGGCTCGCTCGTGTATCCCTAGCAGAGAAAGTTTCAAGGCCCAGGCCCTTTAGTTTTGAAGCTGCCGGGCCTGCTTTCCCTGTTGGCGCGGGGGGGGGGGGTGTTTCGCGCAGCCTAGCGATGGCTGAAGGGCTCGGCCTTTGAAACCTGCCGGCTAGGGGTGGCGTAAGAGCGCGCTAGGCTGCGCGAACCCCCCCGCCCCCGCCAGTCTCGGCAAAACTTTCCCTGTTGGCGCGACTGGCGGGGGGGGGTGTTCACGCAGCCTAGCGCGCTTTTCCGCCGCCCCTAGCCGGCAGGCTTCAAAGGCCGAGCCCTTCAGCCATCGCTAGGCTGCGCGAAACACCCCCCCCCCGCTGCCCCCCGCCAGTCGCGGCAAAACTTTCCCTGTTGGCGCGACTGGCGGGGGGCGAGGGGGGTGAAAGATGGCACCCTCCCGGCTGCAGCGGCAGTGGCTTCGGCGGCAGCGGCTGGGCGGAAAAGTTTGACCGAAGGGAGGGGACTGCGAAGGGGACCGGGACTTGGCTAGCCGCCGGGCGGGGCCACCTTCTAAGGCTCTCGCTCCGCCCGGCTTTGGCGGGGGGGGGGCTGGGGCTGCTCGGCTGGAGGTTCCTCATCCATCACTCGCCGCCGCAGACGCCCAGCCGCTGGGGAAGCCAAGAGGGGTCGGCCGGCCGGCCCCGGAGGTGGGTCTCCTTTCCTCTCTCTCTCTCCCCTCCCCACCCACCGGGGGTGGGGGAAGTGCCGCCGCCCTCGGAACTCGGGCGGGCCGCGTTCTCACGTGGGCCGGGCGGGGCGTCGGAGACACGGGGGCCGGGTGAAGGGAAAGGAGGCGAACTCAGGCAGGCCGGCAGGCTGGCGGTGGATCCCGCCCCGCCCCCCGCTGCCCCTGGGATCTAATTAATTAAGGGAGAAAAGGCAGAAAAGGAAAACAGGAAGGAAGGAAAGGAAAGGAAGGAGAGAGGTGGGAAGAAGGGAGAGAAAGGAAGAAGGGATGGAGGGAGGAAAGATGTGGGAAGAAGGAAGGAGAGAAAGGGTTGGACTAGATGACCTACAAGGTCCCATCCAACTCTGGTAGTCTGTAAAGGGAAAAATCCAACAATTCAGGTTTGATTGACAGTTTTCGATAATCCATGACAAAAGGGACCACAAGCCAGGATGGACTGGAATTGAAAAGGGGACTGGAGAGAACCAAAGGGTTCAGGATGGTGGGTCTTGCAAAAGGAGGGGAGGGTGGATAACGGGGTCAGTCGTGACCCTGGCAGCAGTAACTTGCAAAAGAGGAAACTACACCTGTGGGATTTCTGCCATCTAGAAATGGTGACGATTGTGGTTTCAGTAGCGGATGGCGGAAAGTGTGTCGCAACTTGAACCCAAGACAGATGGAATTGTTTGGGTGGGGAGCAGGTGACCGCAGACAAGGTGCAACCTTAGCTTGTATTTTTTCTGCAAAGGGTCAACCCGGGGACTGACTGCAAAACAAGCTTAACTTAATTCCTGGCATTATCCTTTTCCTGGCTTTGTGTAATACCTTCACTTCAAAGACAACCTGGCCAACATATCCAGCCCACCTTTCTCTTCCTATTTTCCTCACAACGACAACCATGTGAGGCAGGACTAGAACTCACTGTCCCCCGGTGTTTGGCCCAAAGTCATCCAGACAGCCTTCATGCCTAACGAGGGACTAGAACTCATAGCTTCCTGTTGATTGGCCCAAAGTCATCCCAAAGGTTCCTATGGCTAAGGTGGGACTACAACTCAGACTCCTGGTGATTGGCCCAAAGTCACCCACTTGGCTTTCATGCCTATGATGGCAACAGGTAACTCATTTTGCATTCCATATACTAATGCAGCTGTGGTTAATGTACCATTCAAATTTATAGTGATGCATGAATATATCTATTTCTATGTCTGTCTGTCTGTCTGTCTGTCTGTCTGTCTGTCTGTGTATGTATGTATGTATGTGCACATTGTAGTATTTATTCATTTTCATATCTGTTTTTCCACTGTTGTACAAACATAATTCCAGCAGCTGCTAACATTCCCACCCGGTCACATGGCCGGCAAGCCACTCCCACCCGGTCACATGGCCGGCAAGCCACTCCCACCCGGTCACATGGCCGGCAAGCCACTCCCACCTGGTCACATGGCCGGCAAGCCACTTCCACCCGGTCACATGGCCGGCAAGCCACTCCCACAAAGCAGGCCACACCCACAGAACCTGTTCCAAAAATTTTGAAACCCACCCCTGGCAGCAGCCCATATCAACCGTTAGCACCAGTCAATGATATTTGTGATGTACTTTGGAATGTTCCGTTGACTGAGTTTCATGTTTAATGAATAAAGTTAATAATAATAATAATAATAATGATAATGATAATAATAATAATTCTAAGAAGATACTTGGTTGATACCTAGGATGCTGGCAGCAAACCGTATCAATCATTAGCACAGTCAATAGTATTTGTAATGCATTTTTAAATGTACAGTTGGCTGAGTTTCATGTTTCATGAATAAAGTAAATAATAATAATAATAATAATAATAATAATAATGATAATGATGATGATGATGATGATGATGATGATAATAATAATAATAATAATAATAATAATAATAATAATAATAATAATAATAATAATAATAATAATAATGAAGCATACAAGTTATTGATTTCACTGTACCAGGAGAAACCAGAGTCGAAGAAAAAGAACTAGAAAAAAAATCACAAAATATTGCGACCTGGCCATCGAAACTATGCAATTATGGATTAAACACATCACAGTGATACCCATTATCATCAGGGCACTTGGCATCACGTCCAAGAATTTTACAAAACACATCAAGAAGTTGCAACTTCCTGCAATAACATCAGCAGAACTGCAAAAAACAGTACTGCTCAGAACATCATACATTTTAACAAGATACTTGGTTGATACCAACCATTAGCACCAGTCAATAGTATTTGTGACACATTTTTAAATGTTCGGTTGACTGAGTTTCATGTTTAATGAATAAAAGAGATTACAACAACAATAATCTAAACTTACTTTAAATGCCAAAAGAAGAAGTGTCCTATTCTCTGATTAGTCAGTGCCTTCTTGAGTAAAAATCTTACCAAGAGGCTATCCAAGTACTGTTCATACTTCAGAACCTGGAGATAACAATGAAATTGAATTGTGATTGGCATTATCAGTATTTCTAAGACTGGAGCACTCCTGAGACATCAACAATGGGTATTTGTGTACAGGTAGCCTTTGCTTAATGATGGTAATTGGGACCAGCAGCAACAATGTAACTCTAAGCCTGTTGTAAAGTGTCTGATGAACACATGGAAATGGGGATACTGCGATGGCAACATGTACGAAGACCTGACATAAGTCCCCCTCATTTAGCACCATGAACAAACGGTAATTCAATGAAGACATTCTGTAATATGCTTTCAGACTGATACCTCTTAAGCAGGTATTGGGGTTTGGTTATTGGGTGGGCTAATGATTTAGGATTTTATCTCATTTTTTTATTATGCTTATTTGTGAACTGCGGATGCTTACATCTTGTGCAGCGGTAACATTTCAGATAGCTGCCCATAAAACAGTTCTTTTCATACATTTTTTCCCTGCTCTCCTCTCATGAATTCCAAATCACTTTTAAAATTTTGTGAGAAAAATTCTGTCATACTGTCCTTGGGAAATTTCATTTAAATATGTAATTTTGAATTCCTGTACATATGATGGAAGCACAGTTATTTCAAACAGAGCATAGTACCTGAACCAGCTGAATCAAATACTGAGAGAGTTTGTCATCTGTCAAGTATTTTTCCAAACACCGAATTGCAAAGGCTCGCACCATTGGATCTGGATAATTGCAGTCCAGAAGCTCCATTGCTTGCTCAGGCCTGATTTGAGGCCAGTCTTTTATCAAGCAGTACATCTGTGTGAGATACAGTAAGAGAGCAAAATCTTGACTACAGTCATGAAAACAACCTTCTGAGTCAGACAAAATTCTTCTCAGGATAATACCCTGCTTTCAACAGTGGACTAATAGGTATCATGAGAAGGGTAGAAAGAGGACATAAAATAATGGCTGCCCTTTAGTCCATAGCACTTGATAGCTAATGATGCGCCTCTCTGAATATAGGTGTTCGATCTATTCAATAAGCCCGGTAGCCCCAGGGAAGCTTATCATATTATTCCATATTGTATTATATAATATAATATCATCCTATGTATGATATTCTATATAATATTATAGCATCCTACTATAATGAAACATTAAACGTCCTGCTTAATAAACAAGTTTTTAAGACATTTGTTCAGCAATAAAGTTGTTACCTGAGCTACTTCATCCCTGGAATTCCATTTAACAGACAAAAGAAGTTTAGGTAGGATTTCTGGCATAGATACACAGTAGTGCCTGAAAAAGGAGACAGAGAGAAGTATGTTGCACAAATAATTCTATGTATTCCTTCTGTATGAAATCTAAATGAATCAAGAAATAATATATTAAACTAAGCATAGCATTTTTAAAAAGTTTGTTTGAAAAGAACATTCTTAAATGTCAGCAGAATACCTTATGAGTCTTAAGGGAGGACATGGGCCTGTACTCCAGAAAAGATATATAAAATCAGTGTCACCAATATAATCTCAAAAGACCTTGGTGACTTTAAGTAAAACAGATTTAGATCACCTAATACATTTAATACTTTAGGATTAATTTCCTGTCTTCAACTGGAACTGAACCCTATATATTTAGAGAACTAATATGTTGCTTAAACAAATGCAGATAGCACAAGCTACTCCCTGATACAATTTTTTTATTTCTACTTTCAGCACAGGCTAGGTGGTTTCTTTATTTATTAAGAAAAAAATTATGGCTGCCTAATTCACTCATAGTGACTCTGGGCAGCTTACAGAAATAAAACTCCATATAAAAAACGTCAATAAACCTCTACCCAAGTTTGGGGCAGCTGAATCAGTGGTGGGATTCAATTTTTTTTACTACTGGTTCTGTGGGCATGGCTTGGTGGGCATGGCAGGGGAAGGATACTGTAAAATCTCCATTCCCACCCCACGGGAAGGTTACTACAAAATCCCCACTTCCTCCTGATCAGCCGTGACTCTGGAGGCAGAGAATAGATGGAGGCGGGGTCAGTCAGAGGTGGTATTTACTGGTTCTCCGAACTACTCAAAATTTCTGCTACCAGTTCTCCAGAACTGGTCAGAACCTGCTGAATACCACCTCTGAGCTGGATTATATCTAAGGACCGTAGACATAGCTATGCTCTGTAATATCATTTACATACTGAAAAGCTGGTTGTTATACCTATGGCTCCAAAGGAAGTCTTTTTCTTGTTCAGTTATTTCAGATAAGGGGTCTCTAGTACAGATTGCCCGGAGCTGCTCTTTGTCGTTGTCTCTTAACTCATTATCTCTAGCTATTCTGTTACTCTGTGGAAGAAAGAAATACATAGCATCATCATTCATATAATGAGCACCTTTTTCAAATGCTGTTATTGCCAAAAGGGCTCAAAAAGACTTATTTTATCTTCTGAATCAGCGGATGGAAAACTGTGTTTGGGAATATTTCTGTTACATATCTTAAAGATTTGTAATGGAAAAAGTGTTTCTTTGTTCAGCACTAAAGAATGTACATGAAGTTCAAGAGATCTTCAAACAGGTTTTCATGCTTCCTCAAATGGTTTAAAAATACAGCATTATAGACACAAACAATTTAATATTTCCCCCCACTATGATATACAGTAATCCCTCGGTTTTCGCGGGTAATCGGGACCGGACCCGTCCGCGGAAACCGGATTTCCGCGAAATAGGATTTGCTAGGAAACTTGAATTGGTGGACATGTTTAAAGCAACCACTAGGTGGCGCTTGCCTCATACCAATGCAAAAATATTTTTTTTTGTATTTTTTACAAATCCGCGAAGGACTGAAGCCGCAAATAACGAGGGCGTGAAAAACGAGGGATCACTGTAAATTGATGAACTAAAATCTGTGAGTTTCCCCCCATAAATCGATAAGCTTTCACATATTTTTTTTAAAAAGATGTTTATTTTAAATAAAAGTTATTCAATGACTTAATATGGAATATATTCAAAGGAGGGCAATAATATTAATGAGCCTGTTTGGAGTTTTCAGTCAGGCGAGGACTCAGGTAAACAGTAGTTTACTTGGTTTCTCCAACAGGTTGAATACAGATAGTTAAAATTTTATTGTTAGGTCACAACACTGAACTCATACTATTAGTACTATATAGTTTTGATTTTTTCATTTTGAAGATGTAAAGCAATCGCTATTTTATTTTGGTACCTAAAGAGCAGGTTGCTAGCTATATTTTTATGCACAAAGGACCTAAGAGTTTGCTGTGGTTCATTGTTCATGTTCTTAGCCCCAAGAAAACTAAGGAAGAAAAAAAAAGTCCTCACCAGCCCTGCATGGTTGTAATTAAATCCTTGTTCTCGAGAAATAATCCAGTTGGCATGTTCTTCTATTACTGACATGTCAGGAAACTTGACAGGGCTGCTAAACCAATCAAATTCCAGTTCCAAACAAGGAGTTTCCTAAAGAGAAAACATGTTCTTTCATTTATAGACAGAAATAGCATGAAAATACAAAACTTAAAATAGCTAAAATGTTTAACTGTCTTAGATGTGGTAGCCCAACAGTTTCCACAACACCTGGAGGAAGTTGATTATCTAGACCCGCGCCAGTCCGGCTTCCGACCCGGTCACAGTACCGAGACGGCATTGGTCGCGTTGGTTGATGATCTCTGGAGGGCGCGGGATAGAGGGTATTCCTCTATCCTAGTCCTATTAGACCTCTCGGCGGCTTTTGATACCATCGACCATGGTATCCTATTGCACCGACTGGGGGGGTTGGGGCTGGGAGGCACCGTTTTGCGGTGGTTCTCATCCTACCTCTCTGGTCGGTCGCAATATGTGTTGACGGGAGGGCAGAGGTCGACCTCGAGACCCCTCTTATGTGGGGTTCCTCAGGGGTCGGTCCTCTCGCCCCTCCTGTTTAACACATATATGAAGCCGCTGGGTGAGATCATCCGTGGTTTTGGGGTGGAGTACCATCTGTACGCTGACGACACCCAGCTGTACATATCCACCCCAGACCACCCCAACGATGCCGCCGAAGTGCTGTCCCGGTGTTTGGAAGCCGTACGGATCTGGATGGGTGGTAACAAACTCAAGCTCAACCCTGCCAAGACTGAGTGGCTGTGGTTTCCGGCACCCCGGTTCAGCCAGATTACTCCAACTCTGGCCATTGGGGGCGAAACACTGGCCCCCGTGGAGAGGGCGCGCAATTTGGGTGTCCTCCTGGATTCCCGGCTGTCCTTGGAGGACCATGTGACGGCCGTGGCCAGGGGGGCGTTTCATCAGGTACGCCTGATGCGCCAATTGCGCCCCTTACTGGACCGGGCTGCCCTTTGCACAGTCACTCAAGCTCTCGTGACGTCCCGTCTCGACTACTGTAATGCTCTCTACATGGGGCTTCCCTTGAGGTGCACTCGAAAGCTACAGCTAGTCCAAAACGCAGCCGCGCGGGTAATTACGGGAGCCACCAGAAGCTCCCATATAACACCAATCCTACGCGAGCTGCATTGGCTTCCTGTGGTCTTTCGGGTGCGCTTCAAGGTTCTGACGACCATCTTTAAAGCGCTCCATGGCTCGGGGCCTAGTTATATGCGAGACCGTCTCCTGCCCCATACATCCCTTAGACCGCTCCGCTCCCACAGAGAGGGCCTTCTCAGGGTGCCGTCGGCCGGACAATGCCGACTGGCGACACCCAGGGGAAGAGCCTTCTCTGTGGCGGGCCCTGCCCTTTGGAACGACCTACCCCCTGAACTCCGGACCATCACCGACCTCCGCCTCTTCCGCAAATGTTTAAAGACATATTTTTTCCATCAAGCCGGCCTAGCCTAACCTCCCATGGGGACTTTTAGAAAAGTTTTAAATTGGGTTTTTAATAATTGGTTTTTAGCACAGGATTGGGGGATTATTTAATATATATTTTAAATTATTTGTCTATCTTCTATTGTGTATGTTTTTTAAATTTCCTGTGCGCCGCCCTGGGTCCTCTGTGGAGAAGGGCGGGATATAAATGTAATAAAATGAAATGAAATGAAATGAAGATCCTAAGTACTGCTTCTTGCATATAATCTTGTACAGAGAAAATGAATGTATCTGTTGAAAGCTGAAGCAGTCAATGCCAGTTAGTTGTTTATTTGTGCGCTACATGGAAGAGCCTTGTGAATCCTGACTATGCCCAAAATAATATTTTACAACCTTATTATTGTAAAAACAGAATGTCAGTTCATTAGCAGGTATTAGCCTTCAGATGCATTGAATTCTTCCCAAGAATTTTGAATGCTATTATGTATAGCAGAATAGTTTAAGTGCAGATCCAAGCAGTGTGGTCTTTTGTAATTGACATACGGAATTTTTTTCAATGCACATTAAATTTTGGTATAACACCTAGTATTGGGACCACCATGGCCATCTATTTATTTGTATCCTGCCTTTATTATTTTTATAAATAATTTAAGGCGGTGAACATACCTAATGTTCCTTCCTCTTCCTATTTTCCCCACAACAACCCTCTAAGATGGGTTGATCTGAGAGAGTGAGAGACTAACAGGCCCAAACTCACCCACCTGGTTTTCATGCCTAAGGCAGGACTTGAACTCACGGTCGCCGACTTTCTAGCCTGCTGTCCTAACCACTGGTAGACCAAACTTCTCTTCAGTTATACCATAGTCTTTCACCTTGGATTTTCAGTACTTTTTGATCCTCTCCAATTCTTTGTCTTATACTCTACTTTCCCCTGGCTGCACAGTCAGATGCTTGGACTGCGTTTGGCATTTTTATTTATCTATTGAGTCATTATTATTGTCTATGGTTAATCTTTGGTGAGATTCACAGCCTTTGGGGCTGGTTGGTAGCTCAACAGCTCGAGTCCTAACCAAGGACCAGGAACTGTTAAGGTAATGTCGGAGAATATAAGCTGTTCCAAGCAGGGTGGCCCTTTGTAGAGTCAGAATGCTCAAGTCCGGCAAACCTAGAACCTCCACATAGCGAGGCAGTCCCTTAGGTATTGCTCCAAGGGCTCCAATCACAATCGGGACAACACACGACTTCCTCCTCCACAGTCGGTCAACTTCAATTTGCAAGTCCCGATATTTTGTGATTTTTTCTTGTTGCTTATTTTCAATTCGTGCATCACCAGGTATTGCAATGTCAACAAACCATACTTTTTTCTTTTCAACTATTATTATATCAGGTGTATTGTAGGACAAATGCCTGTCAGTCTGAATTCTGAAGTCCCACAAGATCTTGACTTTCTCACTCTCTAAAACTTTCTCAACCTGATGGTCCCAGTGGAATATCATCATCATTATCACCATCATCATCATTTACCTTATTTGGGTTGGATCCAGTGACTCCAATGGGATTAAGAAGATCTTCTAACCCATGGGGGACAGGCCACAGATTCAGAGCCATTTTGCCAGAAACAAGAGTGTCTGTGTAATCAAACATGTTAATATTTCCCCACGCCAATGGACAGTGCTCCTTCAAAAGAGCAAATAATCAGTGTTTAGTCTCCTCTATTAGTAAGATATTGCAAGCTCAGAATTTAAGGAAATAAACGAGGAAACATAAGTTACAGTACTACTTTTATCAATCAAGACAATATAAATGTTGAGAATATTTCTAAAACAACAGTTTGCCCTACATCTCTAATAGTCAATGAGAAGAATTTTACCTCCTTTGCGCCCTTTCTGCCTTTAACAGAGCAGATAGAAAGGCAAAGCCGAGCAGCGCGTGGAAGATCAAGAAAAAGCATTTCATACTGCAGCCATTCATTCCATCTGAAAGAGATATAAGTTTATTTCCAAATATTTTTCAATGACATGGTAAAACAAAAATTGGTAGCAAAGATTTTTAGCCGTTACTGATTACTTTTTGGGTAGAACTGAAGCAGTTTATTTAGTTATTTTAATGGGGCAGATACAGCACAATCAATGGTCATCTGGAAAGAGTTTAGGGCAGAGGTGTCAACCTCGCGTCGTCACATCATCGTGTGACGTATTGTGATTTCACCCCCTTCTCTAAACTGGGTGTGGGCGTGGCCAGCGCATAATGCATCTGGTGCGTGGGCCAAGAATTTGACACCCCTGGTTTAAGGGCTGACTTCAACAAGAGCTAATCCTGTTATGAAAAACCTAGGCAAATTTTAATTCCTGCAAATTTGCAGGAAAGGCTATTCTGAACATTCCATTTTGAATGCAGCTCTGTTAGTGCTAGCCAGGATGCCCTATGCCATTATCAAAACTGAGCATTATCAAAACTTTTCCCCTTATTTATGCCAATTAGAGAGAGTAAAGGAGACAGAGTTCAGCTTTAGAGTTAACAGTTGGCTGTACTGCACTTGCACAAAGCATAATGTAGGGATTGTATAATCCTAGGAAGAAGCATTCTAAATTAACTATATGAAAACAAACTATACAGTTAATGGTCATGGGCAGTAAAGGTATTCCTTAGCTTTTGACCTCAGTTGGGATGGGAATTTTTATTGCTAAATGATGCAAAGTGCAATGTCATGAGACAAATTCATTATTTATCAGCCAGGGAATAAATTACCTAAGCATACTCTTGACAGAGGAAATTTGAATATAATCATCTGGATTTGCTCATATAAAAAATATCAAATTAAGCACAAACGTTAGTTTACACAACTCTTCATTAAGTGAAAAAGTAGCATGCCACAATATGCCATCCATCCTTCTATAATTGGATATAAACACATCCTACAATTCCATCTTCATGATGTGCTCTGTTAATACAAAGGGTTAATTTCCTTTTCTTTATTTCATTTGTATCATTTACCTGGGATTGGAACAAGGTACTCTTTGAGTATTTACATTATCACACAAAGGCTCTCCTCCATGATAGATACCAGTTCGGACATAAATCTGAAAAAAGTATAAACATAATCATAGAGGCACTAAAAATTGACACTGGTTCAAGAAAAGCAAAATGTACACAGAAAATTAATCAATTGATTGATTATTTTTTATGTTTTTTTATTTCTTTATTTGTATCCTGCTTGTAATATTTTTATAAATAACTCAAGACAATTAAGGGCAACCTTCAAATTAAATAGAATTAGCAAGTACAGACCAATAAAAAATTGTTTTCTTCTTAACAGAAGAACTTGGCAAAATTACTTTTATTTTATATTGGAAATCCACCCCATTTAAGAGTAAATGCAAGCATTAAAACTTTGCAGAATAAAATCAAGGCCCTGTCTAAAAGTTTACTGAATTTGTAATATAGTGCAAACTTTGATGAGTATCCAAAGGAAAAAGAAGTTTATAACAAAAAGTATTTTAAGATGATCCAAGTGGTGAACAAAAACACATAAATTTCAGTAAGAGGGACCCATGCCATCCTCATCAGAACATTTACTAATCAACTTCCATATCTGATTGGATTGTTTTTGTTAAAATAGTCCACAGAGAGTTCAGAATCAGAACATATTTTGATGTTTCTAATCAACAACACAACTATCATACTCACACATCCAGTGTTCCTCTCCTACCTACCTTGTCAATGTCCCGAATATTTACATTTACATAAGTCGCACAGAGAATCTTAATTCTCAGATGACTGTTAATAGCCCAGAGAGATTTGGCAGAAGCTTCCCCATTCATGTAAGGAGTAGCTGTAGATATACGCCTAGAATAAGATGGCATTGCAAACGTATCCAATGGCAGTTGGGCATAGAGACTCTCTTTAGTCATCAGCATCAAATTGGGCATTCGGCCAAGCATGATACAGCTCCGAATATACTGAAATAGGTAAGTAGAACAAAACAAAAGCACAATGACTGTCCTGGACATACCTCTTCTGAATCATCTTTACATAGCTAGGAAGCTCACAATGTCAGCACTGTTAAGATTTTGCTACTAAGGGCCAAAAGGCAATACAAGACCAGCATCTAATGAAGCTAACCTGCAACGTTCAGGCTGAGGTTAAATAAAGTGTTACCATTTTATTTCAAACAGCTGACCTGTCAGGTGCTGGAGTCAATAAGACTGATTTCCACTATGTAACAATACATTATATTAGGTAAGTAGAATATTCAAAACTGAAATTTCCCAGTAAACCTGATAAATAACACATGCATAAAAATAATTCCAGAGCATCGTATTTTACACCTGATGCAAACATCAGTTGCATTTTTCTTATTTACACAGGACTGTTTCTCCATAATTCCCCGACTCCAGCTTGAATGAATGATATTAATTCTGAAAATATACTTGATATTCACTTACCTTATACTGACTCAGTGGGTGTTTTTCTAACAAATACTCATCACAGCCACAGACTTTTAAAATATACTTCCCCTGGTACTCTAACACACAGAGCTTCAGCTGTTCTGATGATAGCAACATACTACGTGTTTTTTTCCTGATTGCTTCAGCAATTACTTGTTCTGGCACATAATCATGATTGATTTTTAAGGTGTACTTCTGTTTGTCATTGTTGGGGGAGACTATAACCCAAATCACTACTATTATTTGACCTGAAAGAGAATAAATGTGGTTCAGATTGCATTAGGTATAATTATACCATGGAACAGCAGACAGAAGGGGAAAGCTCTGCCCCTTTTAATTTATTTATTTAAATTTATATCCCGCCCTTCTCCACAAAGGACCTAGGGCGTTAAGTTACTCTACTTCATACATATCATAATGGGATGCCCCATACATCCCTTAGACCGATACGCTCTCATAGAGAGGGCCTCCTCAGGGTGCCGTCGGCCGGACAATGCCGACTGGCGACACCCAGGGGAAGAGCCTTCTCTGTGGCAGGCCCAGCCCTTTGGAACGACTTACCCCCTGAACTTCGCACCATCTCCGACCTCCGCCTCTTCCGCAAGTGTCTAAAGACACATTTGTTCCATCTAGCCGGCCTAGCGTAACCTCCATACCTGACTTTTAGATAGTTTTAAATTTGGGGATTTTAATTTGGTTTTAGCGCAGGATTTCATTGAATAAGTTTTTAAAATTTTATATGGTTTTGAATGTATTTTTAATATTCCTGTGCGCCGCCCTGAGTCCGTTTGGAGAAGGGCGGGGTATAAATTGAATAAATGAAATGAAATGAAATGAAAAGTAAAACAAAACAAAAAGTGAACAGACCCAAAGAACTAAATACTATCCATCTGTTTCTGCCATAATGGTAACAATTAGGCTTTAGAAACATGAATAAAAAGGCTATAAGGCAACAGACTTATAAATTGCCAAACTGATATACTACAGCAGGGTGAGAGGCAGAAATCAGTGAACGGGCTTAAGAGAGATTCAGGCTGTATCAGCAGTAATAGCAGGAGGCAGGTGAGATGGAGGATCCTAGGACCCAGAGGTGCTGCACCTTTTCTGGTTCTGGAACAGGCAGCACAGGAAGGGGGGAGAAAGACAAATTGCTGTTGCAGAACAGAAAGAGTCAGCTTGGACAGGAAGGAGAACTGATTGTATCAAGTCAAGTTTCTCCTTTTGTTTAAAGTTGTACCAGCAACATGCAAATAAATGTAACAGGCAAAACTGGAGGGGGTATGGGGGGAGGGGGGAGAAAGGCAAAGGGGAAGGATATCTACAGTCTTGCTACAACATTTTAATTCCACTTAGAAAACAATAGCTGAAAACAACCAAACAATTAAAGGTATATCTTTAAAAGAAACTATTTGTACTGAACAGATTACTCTGCTGTGAGAGCAGCGTACATCAAATAAAATCTATTATGGACAGAGGCCAGAATGGTGTGCCCTTCGAAGTTGGCGTTACAATTTACAGTACAAATTCATAAAGAATCATCCCAATTCTCTGAATGCTGAAACAATTAATTAGTGCATTTTCTTTACCTTTATCAAGTTTATTGTATATATGCTTTGGAAGGTCAGATGATTCTATGTTTGGGGGACAGACGTACAAGGCTCTGCTATGGGGGGCATTAGCATCTCGTAGTTCTACTGCTTCTTTGCAAACATTAAGAATGTTTCGTCTGAAATCCTGAACTTCTGGATCCTTCACCAAGTCAAATTCACAAACGGGCATGCCAATAGCAAAACCTAAAAAGAAAAACACCTCCTTTGATACTTTGAATATCAAGCATGTTGCAACTATCCCCAGAAAGGGCCCCCAAGAACTGGGGCTGGTTCTTCAGTCCAAGTTACTGTGTTCCCCTGAAAATAAGACAGGGTCTTATTTTCTTTTGACCTCCGAAATAAGCGCTTGGCCTTATTTTTGGAGAGGTCTTATAATTTTTGAGCTGCAGAAGGCCCCTTAACCTCAGCTGAGACAGAGAGGGCCGGAAGTTCTGTCTGCTTCTGGCACACTCTTGCCAGCCCTAGCATCGCTGGGCCTGCTGCTCTTTTTGTGGCCGCCACTAAGAGAAGGGGTGTGGCAGCTAGGGTTTGCGGGAGAAGTCTCCGCGAGACCATTCCGCGTGGATGGCAGATGCATGTGGGGCATATTCCTCCCCTACCCAGGAAATGGCGGGGACTGGCTGCGCATGCTTTTAAATATTTTCAGGAGGGCTTATTTTTTGGGGGGGGGCTTATTTTAGTGCATGCCCTCAAAAAGCTCGATTGGGCTTATTATCTGGGGAGGTCTTATTTTCAGGGAAACGGGGTAGAGATGTGAAATGTGTCCCCGTCATGCTAATCCAGTTGTTTTAAGCAAGATGTGTTAAACAAACAACAGACGCCTGGCTGAAACAAAATGTTGAACCATAAACATGTGCGAGATGGTGGTCGGCTCTTGAGTCCTGTGCTGGTTGCAGAGGCTCAAAGGCTGCTAGACTAGAATGCCCGGCCCGTAGGATTGTCGGAGGGGCCGGGCCCAGTGAGCGGACCACCCTGGCGGTTGTTAGAGACCAGGTGGGTCTCACAGGGTGGCCGGGGGCTCGAATGGTGAGGTCGGGGGCGAGAGGAGGCCGGCTGGACACGCTACGGAGCGCCGGGCCGGGTACCGAGCCGGACACCGGGCGCTAAACGCCGAGCGCCATCCGAAGGCTGTGAGGGAGCCGGATGGTGAGCGGCGAGCGGCGGCGGCGAGGGGCATGGAGGCCCTGGCTTGCCTGGCGAGGTCGGGGGCTGTGAGGGAGCCGGATGGTGAGCAGCGAGCGGCGGGGACGAGTGGCATGGAGGCCCTGGCTTGCCTGGCGAGGTCGGTGGCGAGAGGAGGCCGGCTGGACACGCTCCGGGGCGCTGTGCCGGGCGCCAGGCGCGAACGCCGAGCGGTGTCCGAATGTTGAAGGGCTGGGAGTCGGATGGCGAGCGGCGGGGGCGAGCAGCACAGAGGCCTGGGCGCTGGGATGGCCAGACGATACCATCTGGGAGCGCCACTGGCGGCATTGGCGGTCGGCGGTTGGAGGCCGGTACGGCGGGCAGCTGAGCCGGGGGGGCGACTGAGCTGAATAGCCGGTTGCTGGGCCGAGAGATCGAGCTGAGTGGCCAGGCAGCCAGAAGAACAACTGGGCTGGTAGGCCCTAAACATCTAGGCCGTAAAACAGCTAGGCCACAGCTGAGGAGCCGACCAGCAGCCAAGGAACATCTACGCTGGCCTGGGAAGGCCGAAACAACTGCGGCCTTTGAATTGAGATGCTGGGCGTGGGAGCTAGAAGAGGTCGTTTAAAATCTGGGCCTAGGATGGAAGAACAAAGGCCGAGGCCTGCTCACCAGACTTACCCTGCATGGACCAATTATTATTACCAACTTGCTCTATTGCCCTGACCCTAAGAACTATTTAAGAACTATTTTAAGAACTATTTTAAGAACTTTTTAGAGCCAGATACCATACACTCCTGGAATTAATTTTATCATATTTAACATCTTTTGTATAATATCTTAGCAGCCAGTATGCCTATATAATCAATTTGCGACCTATTTTAATTTATTTTACATCTATTTATATATCGATTTTATAGTTATTTATATCTATTTATGTACTCCAGAGCTGACCTGATTCGACTGCGAGAATCCCCTTACTCGCAGGTATGGCCCTCCGCTCTAACGAGGGCCCACCTTGATGAGGGATTATGTAATCAAGAGAGGTAGATGTAGATGTAGAAACGCAGATGTAGGGGTTTTTTAGTTAGAAGTCTGATTCGGGTTTTAGGGGTTTTTAGGGTGGAGGGCGGGGTGAGTCAGGCTGGGGGTGGGAATGTTATTAGGTTGGCAAGCAGAGTGGAGAAGGAAGCAGGAGGGTCCATTAAGAGGGGGGATACACAAGTTGTTTCCATTGAGGGTCTACCCATCAAGACGGTCATAGGGAGGGGCAGGTGCGAGGGGAGACAGGTTTTTCTTTCCCGGTTGGGGGCACATGGCCGCTGTTTACAAGCGGTCAGATGCCACAACCCCCGCAGGCTAGGTGGTCAGGGATTACAGAGCCAGGACCCAAGGCTGATGTTTTGCAACGCCAGGTCCGTGGTCAACAAAGCCCCCCTCGTCCACGACCTTGTGTCGGAGGGGGAGCCGGACCTGGTGGGAATTGCGGATGCCTGGCTAGGCCACGAGGGAGGACTTCCCCTCGTAGAAATGTGCCCGCCAGGTTACCGCACTTTTCATCAGCCACGGGCCCTAGGCAGGGGTGGAGGTGTAGCGGTTATTGTTAGGGAAAGTCTTGAGCCGAGAGAGACCACTGTACTACAGACCACCGGCTGTGAGTCCCTCTGTGTGAAGTGGGGCCTAGGGAGGCAGTTGGGCGTGCTGATTGTATACCTGGCTCCCCGCTATGTAACAGCAGCCCTGCCCGAGCTCCTTGATGTGATCGCCGAGATGGCGTTTGAGATCCCCAGGCTGGTTGTCATGGGGGACTTTAACCTGCCATCGGCGGGCGAAACATCCGAGGCAGCTCAGGAGTTCATGACCTCCATGAGGGCCATGGACCTGACCCAAGTAATTCGGGGCCCCCACGCACGAAGGAGGACACACACTGGACTTAATTTTTGTCTCTGATCAGTGGAAGAGTGATCTGGGTATAGGGGACATAGCCATCATACCCCTGTCATGGTCAGACCACTCACTTCTCCGGCTTGACTTTCCGATCGCCACACCCCACCGCGGGAGGCGGAACCGGATTCACCTATATGGTTCCGCCCCAAGCGCCTGATGGACCCGGATAGGTTCCAGACGGTGCTTGGGCCATTACCTGTGTCCTTGACCCGCTCCCCGACTGAGGACCTGGTGGCCGCATGGAATATTGCGGCCACGGGGGCCTTGGATCGGGTCGCGCCCTTGCGGCCTCTCCTGCGGCGACGAGTCACCCAGGCTCCCTGGTTTACTGAGGAGCTGAGGGGGATGAAGCACCACAAGAGACGCCTAGAGAGGAGATGGAGATCCACACGGTCTGAATCTGACCGAACACAGGTGAGCGCCCATTTACGGACTTACCTTGTGGCGTTGAGAGTGGCTAAGCGCCATCATTGTGCCACTCTCATCGCATCTGCAGATAACCGCCCTGCCGCCCTGTTTAGGGTGACCCGCTCCCTCCTTCAACAGAGGGTGCGGGAAGCCCCTTTGCAGGGTAGAGCAGAGGAATTTGGGGAATATCTGCAGGATAAAATCGCTGAGATTCGGAGCGAGTTGGCCTCCATTGAAAGTGGCCCAGTGGGATGCCCCGAGGCAGATCTTGAGACAGTTTTGTGGGAAGAGTTTGACTCTGTTACTTCCAAAGATATGGACAGGTTACGTGGGTGACTGCGAGCTACCACATGTTTATTGGACCCGTGTCCCTCCTGGCTTGTACTGGCATCCTGGGAGGTTACACGAGGCTGGCTCCAGGAGGTGGTCAACGCTTCCCTGAGTGAGAGGTTCTTGCCGGCCTCTCTTAAAGAGGCGGTGGTGAGACCCCTCCTCAAGAAGCCCTCTCTGGACCCAGCATTATTGGTAAACTACCGTCCGGTCTCCAACCTTCACTTTCTGGTGAAGGTTGTAGAGAGTGTGGTGGCACAACAGTTCCCCCGTCATCTGGAGGAAATTGATTATCTGGACCCGCGCCAGTCCGGCTTCCGGCCCGGGCACAGCACCGAGACGGCATTGGTCGCGTTGGTAGATGATCTCTGGAGGGCCAGAGATGGGGGTTGTTCCTCCATCCTGGTCCTATTAGACCTCTCAGCGGCTTTTGATACCATCGACCATGGTATCCTATTGCATCAGCTGGAGGGGTTGGGGGTGAGGGGCACCGTGTTACGGTGGTTCTCCTCCTACCTCTCCGGTCGATCGCAATTTGTGTTGGCAGGAGGGCAGAGGTCGACCTCTAGACCCCTCACCTGTGGGGTGCCTCAGGGGTCGGTCCTCTCGCCACTCCTGTTCAACACATATATGAAGCCGCTGGGTGAGATCATCCGTGGTTTTGGGGTAGAGTACCACCTCTACGCTGATGATACGCAGCTGTATTTATCTACCCCAAACCACCCCAATGATGCTGTAGCGGTGATGTGCCAGTGCCTGGAAGCCGTGCGGGCCTGGATGGGAAGGAACAGACTCAGACTCAACCCGTCCAAGACCGAGTGGCTGTGGTTCCCGACATCCTGGTACAACCATTTGACTCCATCACTGGCCATAGGAGGCAAACATCTAACCCCTGTGGATGGGGCATGCAACTTGGGCGTCCTCCTTGATACACGGCTGTCCATGGGAGATCAAGTGACAGCCGTGGCCAGGAGGGTGTTTTACCAGGTTCGCCTGGTCCGCCAGTTGCGTCCCCTATTGGATCGGGGTGCCTTTTGCATAGTAACTCATGCCCTCGGGACATCCCGACTGGACTACTGCAATGCTCTCTACATAGGGCTCCCCTTGAGGTGCACCCGAAGGCTTCAGTTTGTCCAGAATGCAGCCGCGCGGGTAGTTATGGGAACCTCTAGGTTTTTCCATGTAACACCGCTCCTGTGCGAGCTGCATTGGCTGCCTGTCGTCTTTCAGGTGCGCTTCAAGGTATTGGTTATCATCTTCAAAGCGCTCCATGGCACGGGACCTACCTATCTGCGGGATCGCATCCTGCCCCATACATCCCTGCGGCCGATTCGCTCCCACAGAGAGGGACTTCTTCGGGTGCCGTCCACTAGGCTATGCCAGCAGGCGACGCCCAGGGGAAGGGCCTTCTCTGTGGCGGGCCCGACCCTCTGGAACGACCTTCCCCCCGATATTAGAACAACTACGGACCTCCGCTCCTTCCGAAAAAAAGTAAAAACACACTTCTTCTGCTTGGCCGTTCTAGGGTAATTAAACTGTTTTTAAGGGATTTTTAGAGCTTAGTTTTAGTTTATATGGGTTTTAGCGCAGGGCTGGTTTAATTCATTTTAATATTGTAATTGTTTGTGGTTTTATTGTATTTTTAATTTCCCTGTGCCCCGCCTCGAGTCCCTTCGGGGAGAGAGAGCGGGTTATAAATTAAAAATAATAATAATTATTATTATTATAATTATAATTATTATTATTTTGTTAAAAGCCAAAAGAAAACCACATTTCCCTTCAATATGGGATGGTTTCAGGACTGCGATGACAGCAGGTTCATTTGATCAAAAGTGGTATGATTTGTTCTATTTTGGGGATAAAGTACGGTAATAGCTTAAAGTTTTGATGCCACCACTCTGATAGGATACATTTGGTGTGCTTTCAGTGTCTATGGGAATTCTTCAAGTCATCCGGGGCATGGTTGTCCCAAAGGTGCTTTTTCAAAAGGCAAATGGACATTCTTAGGGGTTTTTTTTCTTTGAAGAAATTTTGCTTCTCACCCAAGAAGCTTCTTCAGTTCTATTCTTCTAGTGATGTTATCTTTTCTCTTATCAGCCAATTTTTTCTTACAATAGGAACCTAGAACTGGCAGAGAGGGGAACTGACATCCTGTCTCTCATTTACCCAGAGGATCTAATGGTATATGAACCCTGCAATTATGTGGACAGAAAATATGGGGAAGTTGTTTCTGTTTGGAGATATAGGACAAAGGATATAGGATAAAGCTTATTTACAGCTTTATGCAGGTAGTCCTTGACTTACAACTGTCATTAATGAATGTTCAAAGCTGTAATAGTCATGAAAAAGATGCTCATAAAGCATCACATCCTATCACATAGCCACATTTCGGATGCTTGACAAGCAGCCCCCTTTTATGACTGGTTACCGTGTCTATTACATGACCATAATTTGTGCTCTTTTTTCTAGTGTGCAGCAAAAATGCCCATTTGGGAGAATGGATTCACTTAGTGACCACATGATATGCGTAATGAATGTGTAATCCAGACCTATAACCATGAGATTCATTTAATCACCTCTGTAAATTTGGTAAAAATATTGGGTGTAGAGCCTGTGGGCACCCTGACTTATAACTGCAATGACTTACAACCAAAAGTCTGGTCCCAAATATGGTCCTAAGTTGAGGATTACCTGTAGTCTTCTTTGTTCCAAGAGGCACTGATTTCCCCTACCTGGTTACCCTCCCCCAGTTAACTCTTTATTTATCTTAATAGTTTTTCAAAAATCTCATTGTAATTTTATTACAATCTTATTACAATGACAATAAAGATTATTATTATTAAAAAGTTGGCTCATATGAAAGGAAGGATAAAAGCAAGAAGTGGTGCATGACAAATTATGTTTTGGTTGTATGTTAAAATACTGTTTTATTACTGGAAGGGGTAAAACAATCTTTTTAAGTTACTGAGCACATCAGTTTTAGAAGTGTGGACACAGCTCTATAATTACAGCAACTGACAGTGAGCGAATTGCAGATTCACAAAATGACTATCGGGTCTGGTTGGTCACAAAACAACCATTCGTTCCCCAACCTTTGCAATATTTCTTTATTATTTAAACATATTTTTTCCCCTACTTTGCGGGCCAGTAAGCACACTTATAAACAAAGCATTTGATTTAAATCACTCAACTTTTAAATTGAAATTTACAATATTTTTAAGATGGGCCAAACAACTGTAATTTCTGGGCATATTTTCAAAATTATTTACAATAAAAATAAAATCAAAAATATAAATAAAAGCACCCGCTACCTAGGACTGCAAAACTCGAGTATATGCACAGACAGCTCCATATGAAAGGAAATTTTCCTTGATATATTCTTGCCCCAAGTAATTTAAAGATTAGCAACACCCCCCCCCAACACCCCTTCGATTGTGCTAGAAGACTAGCAGTCAACATAGTTGAGGAAGCATTCGAACATGTACTAAATTATTATTATGTATACATGACAATGCAGAGAGTGTATCTTCTCACCCAATTAAAATCAGGTGAAAGGTCATTCAATCACATTTCCTGAAAACTAGCAGTACCTATCATATGAATCATCTCTCCCTGAGGTTGAAGTGAGACACCTTTCTTTACAAGTATTTTAAATTGCATGCAATAAATCATTATACATAGGTGAGGTAAACAGTAACCCGTATGTATAGTTGCAATGAATTAAGAGAGAGCAAGCCTCACCAATTTCTCGATTCAGAATTTTTTCTTCTCTGTTGCCCACTGGTTCTATCACTTTTAAAAAAGGCTGGAAGAGTCTCAGATCACACAATCGCCGGGTTTCATCAAAGAATTCTTCTTTTTCTGCTTCTTGGGTAACACTTACAAAAATGTAAGATGACTCGTCTTGAAGGAGCTGATAGAGAGGGTATTTTCTAGCTTCTTTAAAGAGTTCATGTTTAATATTTAACAAGGTGGCCTCACGGAGGCATTCTAAAGTCACTATCATACCGTTTGGTAGAAGACATTCTACTAGGATTTTGGGGGGCATTAAGTGCATGCCCCATAATTCACCGGATGATGGTCGTGGAGGCATTTTGTTAGACCTCTTCTTTGAATACTATCAAAAAAACTATGATTGTAGATTCCTGTAGGAAAGACTAAGTAAAGGTAAATAGGTTTATGCGTGTTTTCACAATCACAATTTATCTCATATCACACCTTCAGAACTATTCACTGCAACAACAAATACAAGATTTGTCAACAATGTTCCTTCCAGTCTTCATAATTAGGTTAATTGAACCACCTACGGCTCACTGGAAAATTAATAATATTGCAAACCATGTTTGACTAGGAGCATGTTTGCAGGGACAAAGTATTATGCCTAATAGGGACCTAAAAACCCAACCAACAGAAAATAGGAAATAGAAATGGCAGCAATCAAAGATGGACAAATTTGCCAGATAGAGAGTTTAACAGAACAGAAAGGTAGAGCAATCAGGTATTAATTAATTACCGTATTTTTCGCTCCATAAGATGCACTTTCTCCCCGTCAAAAGTGGGTGGAAATGTCTGTGCATTGGTGCCTTTGGTGAATAGCAGCCGGGCTGTGGCGGCTGAGTCCTTTTACAATGCTGAACCCCGCCTTTTCTGTCTTTATCACTGCCCGCCTCCTCTGGCTCTTTTCTGTAGTGCAGGAGTCAATAGGCAGAGCTGGCACATGAGGACATGAATCTGTGGTCCTCTCAGGCTCTGGCTGATATATTTTTTCCCTTGTTTTCCTCCTCTAAACCTAGGTGCATCCTATAGCCAGGTGCGTCTTATAGTGCAAAAAACACGCTATATTAATTATATAATTAATTAAATTTATCTCCCTCATGGTTCAGGCAAATCTTTGCAGCTTACATCTAGATAAAGCAAAATGCAACAATTATAAATATAAAAATGAATTAAAGTTACAAAAATTGAAACAAGCTTGAATAAGAAGGTTTTGGAAAAGAGAGGTGGACCCAATGCCAGTTGGCATAGGCAGGTTTTAAGGCTTATCCTGAAGGCTGAAAGAGGTATTTAGCTATTCTGTCAGAAGTTAAATGTGACACAGTACTGGCCATAAACAGATTTTGGAACGAAAGTTAGAATCTGGCCAGTTTACCATGAAATACATTTGTTGCAGTGGATAAGAGTCTCCCCTCCCTTATCCAATACCTCCTCCAATAATAGCTTGATCAGCAACATGAGTCACTGGATAGAAATATAGTATGTTTCAGTTTTTAATTCTTTTGCTATAATTATATCTCTATTTGAATAAAGTAAACCCCTTATTTTACTTAAAAATTTACTTACAATTATATTTTTAATAAAGCAACAAGGAAACTTTACTAGATTTGCATTTGGTAAACTCTTATGTTCTTAAATTCATAGTTTTTTGCTCTGGGAAAGAACCTTGTTTGTGCTATACACAAATGGGATAGTTCTCATACATATAGTGCACATGCAAACCCACTTTAACAGACCCCCCCATTCATGGAATTTTTAAATTTAAGTCTTTCCAGTTAGACCTTGATCACTCTAGCACATTTTGCAGAGCAGGTCTCAAGGTAATTCAGGTTTGAGAATTTCTGCATGAACCAATAAAAGTATGTAAGCCTAATGTAAACTGAAAAGTGGATCTTCTTTAAAAATGCAAAGGATTGAAATATTTTGAATTCAACAAAGGCAAAGTCTAATTAACAGTTATTTTTAAAGCCTAAAGCTTTTTTTAAATTATGCTTGGGATTAAGGTACAGCAGCATTTGAATGTTTGTCACATATCTTATTTGTTTCTACAAGTTAGAGTAGATGATGTGACTTTCTCATTGCCCCTAAACAAAACCACAGTACCTGCAGACTGGTGGGTTTGGAAGAGAAATAAAGAAGCAAATAAAATAAAAACGTACCTGTAAGTATTATTTTGGAACAGGGAGGTCTCACACAGCTCCCTACTTCACATGATGGTCACATTATTGGGAAGTTCTCTGTTATCCAATTGTTGCAATATAGGAATGGATTTTTTCTATCATCCAGATACATTCTATAATCTTTATATGAACTTCTTCTCAACTGTTAGACATCATACTGTTTGAATTTTCATTAAAAACACTAAACTTATAATCAAATTCAACATAGCTATTGAAGGGTAAATATCCAAGTCATATGAGTATCCTAGAAAAGAGACAGACAGACAGAGAAAAAAGAATTATTTCAATAAGTTGTATCATGGAAAGCTACACAGACAGAAGGACTCAGATAGCAACATCAATAGCAGTTAAGAGTTATATACTGCTTCATAGTGCTTTACGGCCATTTCTATGCGGTTTACAAAGTTGGCATATTGTTCCCAACAATCTGGCTCATTTTACTGATCTTGGAAGGCTGAGTCAACTTTGAGCTAGTGAGGACTGAACTCCTGGCAGTGAGCTGAATTAGCCTGCAATACTGCATTCAAATATTATATACTATAGAGTGGGAAAGGCATTTTAGAGGCTGAGATCATATAATTTTTTTCTTTGTAACCTTACATTCTGTTTTATGCCTCATAGCATTACCAATTAATATTTGTTCGAAGTTATTAGTTATTGATTAAAGCTGATATCATAAATATAGACAGTGTCTTCTTGGAGTTAGACAGCCTTAAGAATCCAATCAATCAATACATTGACAAGGTACTTAGTAACTTGTCACTTCTGTTTTCTGAAGTTACTTAAAAAAACAAACTTCAGAGACTGAGCTGACTTTCATCTTTCTTTCACACCTCCCTAAAATTTGTAATCCCTTCCTTACTGCCTCTTCTGTAATGATACATAAGACTAATTTGGTATGTAAGAATTTATATTTTTACATTAAATTACTTAATGAAATATCACCATGTTACAAAATACAAACTATGCACATTTAAAACAACACATTATTTTTTGATTAAGCCACATTGTGCGAAGCTGAGAAAAGGATTCCAAAATTATATAATGAAAAATATATTAATAACAGATATCAGTAGAGAAAAGCAACAAAGAACATGCAACATATGGACAGTTATGCTTGTTTAATGACTGTCCATCGTTGCAATTGTGATTAAAAAAACATCTACAATCTTCGCAAGTTTATAAAACAAAGGGAAACTGAATAAGATCATAAAACACAGTCATAGTTTCACTCAGCAACCACTTCACACAGTGATCAAATTCCTGATCCTAATTGTGATAGCTAAATCAGGATTGCTGGATCATGGAGAAAGCTAGGGAGTTCCAGAAAAACATCTACTTCTGTTTCACTGACTATGCTAAAGCCTTTGATTGTGTGGATCCCAACAAATTTTGGGAGTACCAGACCATCTTATTTGTCTCTGGAGAAACCTATATGCAGGTCAAGAAGCAACAGTGAGAACTGGACACAAAACCACTGATTGGTTCAGAAGGTAAAGGAGTCCAGCAAGGCTGCATACTTTTGCCCTGCCTATTTAATTTATATGCAGAGCACCTCATGAGAAATGTGGGGCTAGATGAATCTAAAGTTGGAATTAAGATTGCTGGGAGAAATATCAACAACCTCAGATATGCAGATGATACACATTCTAATGGCAGAAAGTGAAGAGGAACTAGATAGCCTCTTGATGCGGGTGAAGAATGAGAGTGCAAACATTGGCTTGAAACTCAACATTAAATAAACTAAGATCATGGCATCTGGCCCTCTCAATTCCTGGCAAATAGATGGGGAAGAAAAGGAGGTAGTGACAGATTTTATTTTCCTGGGTTCCTAGATCACTGCAGATGGGGACTGCAGCCAAGAAATTAAAAGACGCTTGCTCCTGGGAAGAAAAGCAATGGCAAATCTAAACAGCATACTAAAAAACAGAGACCTCACCCTGCCAACAAAACTGTGTATAGTCAAGACTATGCCTTTTCCAGTTGCAATGCATGGCTGTGAAGGTTAGACCATAAGAAAGGCTGAGCACCAAAGAATGGAAGCCTTTGAACTATGGTGCTGGAGAAGACTCCTGCAAGTCCCTTGGACTGCAAGGCAATCAAACAGGTCAGTCCTAGAGGAGATCAACCCTAACTGCTCTTTAGAAGGCCAGATCCTGAAGAGGAAACTCAAATACTTTGGCCACATAATGAGAAAAAAGGACTTCCTGGAGAGGAGCCTAACACTGGGAAAGATGGAGGGCAAAAGAAGAATGGGATGACAGAGAATGATGTGGCTGGATAGAGTCACTGAAGCAGTTGGCGTGAGCTTAAATGGACTCCAGGGGATGGTAGAGGACAGGAAGGCCTGGAAGAACATTGCTCATGGAGTCGTGATGGGTCGGACATGACTTTGCAACTAACAACAAAAAAACAGGATTATCTGTAATCCAATCTGGGATTTTATCAAGAAAATTGTATGGCTCAACAATATAAAGTGATTGAAGATATAGTGGACAGTGAACTCCACAGGTTGGATAGCATTCAACATACTATTGAGGAAGAGCAGACGATCTTTCAGAGTTGTTAGTTTAAAGCCTTCAGAGTCTGGCTGCTGCTGTTGCAATGCAGGAAAAAAAGTTTCAAAGTTACAAAAACAGATTTATAGCGGAAACATGGAAAATAAGCAGTATGAACATGGGAAAACTTAACATAATGAAAAATAAAACGAACCGGCCACATTTTGACAGGCATCAGTAATTGAAAAGGACTGGAATTGGATACTTTTGGTAAGAAAGTGACTGGAAGAACTATTTATTACATAGAAAACACACACACACACACACACAGACACACGAGAAAGACGACTGCTTTTATAGTCAGGAAAAATAAAGAAAGACAGTACTTGGACACAATGCAGTCAATGAATAAATATTATCAGTTGACCTCTTGGAAAACCCATTAATATGTTGATTATCCAAGTTTATGGTCCAATCGCTGATGCCGAAGAAAAAACAGATTGATGATTTTCAAGTTCAATCATGTTCAACAGAATTTTCAAGCAGGTTGTGCTGCTTGTGGCTGAAAATTGTGATGCCTAAGCTGAAAATATTAAGAGCAAAACATAGTTGGATTGCATGGCATTGGAAATGAAACAGGGGGATGATTTAATTTCTGACAATCCAGTTATTTCATCATTGCTAATACAATCTTCCACAACATTTTCAGTCTTCCACATGTACCATCATCACCAGAAGAATATAAAGAAATCAAATTGGCAATACTATACAATGGAATAGAAAAGCAGAGCTTTTACAGCAAAGAGTTACCAGAAATTGGCAGTGGAATAATTCACGTGCAAGTTCCAAGTCAAACTAAAGGGGAAGAAGAAAAACAACCAGTTTTCATTATACAAATTTTATTGCATACCTAGCATATTCAAGGAGAACGTTAGGAATTGCTTTAAAGTCCATTGACAGGCAACCAGGGAACTGTAGAATATAATGTTAGGGATGAATATGAAATAAAAGATATAGGAACACAAGAACACAAAATAAATCTCAGGTCAAATGCTAGAAATTGTTGAGAAGTAAAAGCCAAGAAATATGTTGACCTCTAAAAGGAACTTAAAACATCTCTTAGAGTTTAGAAGAGACAATGACATGTGTAAAACAGACGGAAAAAAGATGAAAATCTTCCAAAAACACTGAAGGGGGTTCCAAGTTTGGATTAATAAAATAAAGGGGTGTGTGCGTGCGTGCGTGCATGCACACACAGACACACATATGTGCATACATGCACATGCATACTTTCATGTCAATGTTGACTTCTGATGACTCTCTGGACAAGTCCCTGCATTTTTTATATGAAAGGCAGGACTAGAATTCATGGTCTCCCGGCGTCTAGCCTGATGCTTTAACCAATACACCAAACTGGCTCTCTTAATGGATGCTAATGGATAGATTCTAAGTAGATCAAAGAAAGATAATATTAAATTGTGTACAGCAGAAATGTTAACATCTAAAATAGAAAAATATTCCTTTTTTATAAGGACCACTAGTACTAGGTTGGTTCCCCTTGCACATATGTGTTAGTTGTTCCTGACTCTAGGGGACAGCACTCATCTCTGTTTCAAAGTTGAAGAGCCAGAGCTGTCCGAAGACATCTCTGTGGTCATGTGGCCAGCATGACTAAATGCTGAAGGCGCACAGAACGCTGTTTCCTTCCCACTAAAGGTGATCCCTATTTTTTTACATACTTTCGAACTGCTAGGTGGGAAAAAACCGGGACAAGTAACAGGAACTCACTGTGTTATGCAGCATAGAGATTCGAACCACTGAACAACTGACCTTTCTGATCTACAAGTTCAGCATCTTAACCACTGAGCCGCTGCATCCCTTAGTACTAGAATATGAAATTAGAGTACCATTCTAATCATTACAAGTTGGAAGAATACAGGAATTTATAGAATATCTATAGAAATATGCAAGCAATAGAAGAAAAAGAATCTGTTAATGTTCTAATCAAATAATTCTAGTAAAACTGAAGGACAATTTTGCCAAAAGATTTGATCAGTTTATATACAGTATCAGTATCAAAGAAAGGAGACTTCACAAAGTGTGCAAAGTGTACATTTGGTACAATATTGTTAATTTTGCATCCCATCAAAGTAATACTTAGGAACATCCATTGCAGACCACAGCCCTATATGGAACGTAAGAGTGTACACCACCCAGAGTTTCTCTTTGGGGGAGATGGATGGTTAAGAAGTATGAAACAAACAAACAAACACAAATAAATAAAATGCCAGGTGTTCAAACTGGCTGAGGAGCAAGCAGTGTTACTGATAGAAACTGAGAAAGCCGAAGAGTACAAAGTAAAAGTCAGGATATGCTTCAATGATTACAGAAAGGCCCTTGATTATGTCGACAATGTCAAGTTGTGGAATGAGTTTAGGAAAATTGCAATCCCAGGTCATACTGTCAACAGTTGCTAATGAAACAATCCAGATGCCCTGTGGAAACCAAGCAGATGTATCAGATCCCTAGAATCGGCAGTTCAGTTGGGTCTGTACTTCTGGAAGTGGGGTGGGGGAGACAGGCTCTACAGCAATAGCCTGACCATAACAAAAGACAGATCTTAACATCCCCTATTCTCAGATTATGTCACATCTGTTCCAGATGGCAAATTCAAATACCAAAGAGAAAGGAGGTAGATTCCTTTTTCACACTTGGGAGAGAAATTGTCGACTTCCCCCACCACTCCTATCTAATCCAACTCTACCAATAAAGACAAATTGTACTTAGTGTTATGGTCTTCATCCTGCTGTTCAAGCTGACTTTTTCAGGAAGCATCAAATCAGATTTCATTCCATAGTTGATGTTCCAAATGGCCAATGGCCATTTGTCCTCTTCTCTTAACCGACTGCAAGGGAGAAATTATGGTGGCCACATCAACTGACAGCCACCATCAAGACAGCTACACGTCATGGGCTGATATTATCCCAGGCCTGCTCCTATTGTTCAAACTGCTCCAAGTCAACAAATCTCAACCAACTTCAACTGCTAGCACTCCCAATACACCAACTCAGCCAAGATGCTTGATAAATAAATCTGCAAAGCCTTCACTAGATTCACCCACCATATTCTCCACCTCTGAGGGAGAAAGGTTTGTTACCAACAAACTTTTGTTTGTTGCAGGAGCTACAGACACTTCAGTTTCAACGAGCATCCAAAATCCTGGCTCCTACCCAGTAGCAGGCTTGCCATTCCATCTCCAACTTGATAGATTCTGTTACCTCTTTGTCACTGCTGCTGCTACTCAAGAACTTGTTCATACAACCTCAACATTCCCAATCTCTCTTTTTCCTTGCTAAAAACAATGTTATATTATGGTGCTGCAATGCAATATAATTTCTTATAAAAATTCATAAAAGGGAACTTCCACACTGTATTTCTACCTAGAGCCACCTCTGCCATTGCAAGAAATTGTCTCAAGCAGTGGTTCTCAACTGTATTGAGCTGGGGTCATGTCTGATATTTTCAGAAAGTGGTAGCCTTGACCATATGATTAGGAACCAAACAACATTGACAAAAACTGGTAAAATTGTTCCCTGCCACTAATTTTAGTCTCCCCCCCCCGCCCTGTCTAAAAAAAACCTTGAACATCAATTTTTCAAAATTAAGCATGGAATTTCAAGAAGTACAAAGCTGCCATTTGGAGTGTAAAATGTGCCTTCTCAAGGTATTTCAAAGCCCATTATGGTTGCTTTGCAGGTACAAAAGACTTCCAAAGTATAGAAACAACAGCTCTGCAAAGGACATTTCACAGAATTTGTACAACCCTATCATTATTAATCCCAAATTAACTTTCTCTTCCTTAGCTGTGATCATTTATTTTTATTTCTAAGAGTGTCTATGTAGCTTATTCAAATCCAGATTTTGTTAATGTATTTTTCTTTCTGGAAAAGGCTACAGTAGTTTGTTGGAAAGAAACTCCTTAATAAATCAACAATTAAAACAATACAAAAAATAAAAGAAAATTCAATTGGTCATTGTTCAGATGTATTATCATTACTCTAATCTGCCCTTTTGGCTTCCAGGTGACTACACATCTGTATTTGATAATGTAATGTATTTGTAATGTAATGTAATGTAAATCTACCTCAGAAAACATGCTGAGTAAGCATCAGCTCCATTTTACTGTGTGAAATAAATGTTTACGGGCATTTCTTGAACACAGTACATTTTTAGAAATAATGGTGTGATTTCGCTGTAGAATTATCGGTATTTTAACATGCAGTTCTCTGAATGGTTTGGAACAACCAGATTCTAATAATGCCACTGTTACTATGCAACAGATTAGCAAAGCCACAAAGTGAGCAGATTAGCAATCCTGCCAGTTCTTGCACTGTGTTTTGGACTACGATGAAATGGACTACAAGAAAAAGATGAAAACATTTTGTTCTTTTGGCTTTGGGATCTTTGGCATATGTTTTATATAGGCAGGCAAGCATTTTTACTCCTGTGAAAGTGATTTGACATTACTTCTGAATAATGATCAATTAAGTTATCAAATGTTAAACAACTGGTTTTTTTCTATTTGGTGATCTTTATGTCTAGATCAAATGTAAATTTGTAATTAAAAGATAATTGTCAATGAACAATATTAATACATAACAGATAACCCCAAACTTATCATCAGTCACTTAGCAACTGTTTGAAGCTATGATGGACTTCCTCAGAGTTACTTATGACTTGAATTCAAAGTTCCCGTGTTCATGTGATTGCCTTTTGGGAGATTGGCAAATGGCCCGTATCTATGGCCATTTGTAACATCCCATGATCAGTCCAATTTACAATATTTTCTGCTGGAAACCATCATTTACTTTCATTATCTAGGAAAAAATACCCATTGCAGGTAATAGATTCACTTAACAACTGCCATATTTTCTTGATGGCCATGATGTTTACTTACCAACTGTGATGAATTACTTAACAACTGCCACAAAAAAGTCACAAAATCGGTCATGGTCATATGGTGATCTATTTAATGACTGGCATAATTTACAACTGTAATTCTGGCGTCAATTATGGATTGAGGATTACCTTTGTGTACCTTTAAGACTAGATGATGGTTTCAACAAATTTAAATTGTCATACTTCTTTCAGAATCTTTTGATCTAAAAATAATTTTCCTATTATGGCTCAGAAATAAAATATTTTGGCAACAAATTCTGCTCTATTTTTATTAAATTTCAAATGTTATATCACTTTAAAAATAAGAGCTATTGATTTCATTTAGAATAATATATTCCTCTCAGTCTGGATCTTGTCTATATATTTTTTTATAAAAAGGTTTCTGGACAGGATCATTTATACCTGTGTTGAATAAAAACCTTTTTTTGACCCTTCAGTTTTAAGAGTTTTTCTTCTTTCCCTACACTTCCTTTTTGAATTGGACCTATAATATTCAGATTACAGGTAAGGACAGAGCTGTTTTGTAGTCTGTCTTTCATCTTTGTAGAACACCCCTCAAAAATGCTTTAAAAAGATTAATTTCTACTTTGTAACCTGTTAAGTGTTGGTAGATATTAAACATTGAAACAAGTTTCTGTTAGTACCCTAGATGAAACAAACATGTAGGAAGTATTTGTTACTTCCAAGAATTAACTCAAAACCAATTCTGCCAACAGATGCATAAACATGCTGGATTAGACTAAGCATCAACCAAGTTCCTTATAATGTCTAACAAAGAGAAAAACTAAGGATGACATGATAATTGTCTTCCAATATTTTAGGGCCTGTTACAGAGAGGAGGGGTTCAATCTATTTGCCATAGCATCTGAAGGCAAGGCAAGAAGCAATGGATGGAAATTTATCAAAGAGATTCAACCTGGAATTAAGGAAACATTTCCTGTCAGTGAGAATAATCAGTTGAACAACTTGCCTCTAGAAGTTGTGGATGTTCCATCACTGGAGTTTTTAAAGAGATTGGACAGCCATTTGCCCAGAATTGCATAGTCTCCTGCTTAAGGAGGTTGGACTAGAAGACCTCTAAGTTACCTTCCAACTCTGTTATTCATTAATTCTGTCAATTGTAGCCTATTACTCTATACTTCAGCCTAAGTTAACAGAAGATAATTTTCCCTCTGTATAATCTTCTTGTAATCAGTAATATTACTTCATTACTCTGTATTTATTCTCCTACTGAACTATAGTTCCTCTTATGAAAGGACAGCTGTTCTTAAAATAAGCAATTTAACATTTGCTAAAAGTAACAAAGATAATCCCCAGGCACACAAGTTTTCCAACTTCAAAAATGTAAGAAACAATACTTCGGTTTGTTTTATTTATTATACCAATTTATGTAGCAGCATCTTGTAGCTGTGATCCTGGGAGGTGATTTTAGGATATGATGTAGAATAAATAATATTAACAGAATACTATAATTACACAGAGGGGTTTGCCCAACCTTCAGACCACTGGAAACATTCAGATTTTTAAGAACTTTCTGAAATACTGATGAAGTTAGAACCAAACAAATCTTAGATGGTTTGGAAATTATGGAGGGCAGACCTGTGCACTATTGAATTACCAAATCATTGCAATATTGTTTTGATCTCTGCATCAACTTTCTCAAATTTCCTTATTGTCAAGGCCAAGTTTACTGTTACAATTCAAACACTTCTATATGATATCCAGCATTATTCTAAATATTGTGTACAAATAAGGCAAAGCAGTAAAACCATGCAGTTCTCACTCACACTGCTAGAGAAAGATCTTTGTAGAATATCATAACTGTGCTCAGATTTTCTCAACTAACAATATGATATATTTCATTACAGTATTAATTCTTTTCAGTGTACAAAATTATTCTGTCTAGATTTTAGAACTTGGGGCATTTTACCAGGTTCGCCTGGTCCGTCAATTGCGCCCCTTACTGGACCGGGAGGCCCTTCGCACAGTCACTCAAGCACTCGTGACTTCTCGTCTGGACTACTGCAATGCTCTCTACATGGGGCTCCCCTTGAGATGCACTCGGAGGTTGCAGTTGGTCCAGAATGCGGCCGCGCAGGTGATCATGGGAATCTCCCACATTCCCACATAACACCACTCCTGCGCGAGCTGCACTGGCTACCTGTGACCTACCGGGTGCGTTACAAGGTTTTGATGACCATATTCAAGGTGCTCCATGGCACGGGGCCTAGCTACCTTCGAGACCGTCTTCTACCACATACATCCCTTCGACCGACTCGCTCCCAGGGAGAGGGACTTCTCCGGGTGCCGTCGACCGGACAATGCCGGTTGGCGGCTCCCAGGGGAAGGGCCTTCTCTGTGGTGGACCCTACCCTCTGGAATGGCCTACCTCCCGACCTCCGTTCCATCACAGACCTCCGCTTGTTTCGCCGGCACCTAAAAACTTATTATTTTCATCTGGCCGGCCTAGCATGATCTACTCCACACTCATTATTTTATAACAAATCAAAATTGTAATTTGGGTTTTAAATTTAAACTTATTTTAAGCAGGGTATTGATTTAATTTAGTTATTATTTAATAATATTTTGTCCCTTTGTGGTGAGATGAGTGCGGGTTATAAATGTGAAAAATAAAATAAAATAATAAATAAAATCAACCTTAACAATCAATAAGAGAGTCCTGAACCACCTAAGAGTTTTTAAAAGAATTCAACTGTGAACTCAATAGCATCACAGACATGTGCAACTTGTACTCAGAGCTCAGTACCAGAGGGTAACCAGTGTTCCATCTGTTTAAAAAGGGACCTGGGAAGATTTGAGAAACTATGATCTGGTCACATGAATATTGATTCCAAGCAAATTGGTAAAACATTACTGTATTGTCAACATATAGTCCTTGATTTATGGCAGTAATAGAGCCTGCCCATTATGGTTGTAAGTCGTGATAGTCCAAAAACTGGTTACCTAAGTGACTGACCCAATTTTACAACTTTGTTGCAGCAGTTGTTAAGTGAATCAGCAAAGTTGTTAAGCAAACGCTGTAGTCATTAAGTAAACTCACTGCTCACTATGGGGCGTTTTTTTGCTGAAAAGCAGAAATAAATATCAGTTATTGGTGAAAACATTGTCAATCACTGTCACATGACTGTGGCACACTGCTAACAGCTGTAAATGCAGGCTGGCTTCCAAGTCATGAATTGCATTCACATGACCATGGGGTAGCAGCAGTCATAAATCCAAAACCAAGTCATAAGTACCTTAGGGTGGGGGGGAAAGCATCAACATTTTGAACTGTCACAAAACAACTGATTGTAAGTAAAGGATAACCTGAAGTTAATCAAATATTTACACCTATGAATTAGCTCTATTAAGTAAAATATTACCTACCATTAATATACAATCAATATAAAAAGAAAGTTAAGCCAAGCAATACCAGTCTATATATTATGGGAATGCAGCATTTTGTACCTGGTATTATATGGATAACAACAGCAGTATTAAATGGGTCAGATTTTGATTATAAGTGTTCCACTTGAGGAAGAAAATAAATATGCATACAATAGACAAAGTGTACAATCTACATACAAATCATGCTTGGTAAAATATGAAATAGGTCTATAAAAGAACTGTAAAGAGACTTTTCTCCAGTGCCACGTTCTGAGTTCTGCAACAATATTAAATATTCACCATACAATAGCAGTTAGACTTATATACCACTGCATAGTGGTTTACAGCTCTCTCTAAGCAATTTACAAAGTCAGCATATTGCCCCCAATAATCTAGTTCCTCATTTTACTGACCTTAGAAGGATAGGACCTTAATCAGTGGAACAGCTTGCGTCCAGAAGTTGTAAATGCCCCAACACTGGAAGTCTTTAAGAAGAGGTTGGATAGCCATCTGTCTGAAATGGTATAGGGTTTCCTGCCTAGGCAGGGGGTTGGACTAGAAGACCTCCAAGGTCCCTTCCAACTCCGCTGTTGTATTATTGTATAGAAGGCTGAGTCAACTTTGAGCCGGTCAACATCAAACTCCTGGCAGTAGAGAGAGTTAGACTGAATACTGCATTCTATCCACTGCACCACCATGGCTCTTACAATAAAAAGGTACAATTTATTTTTTTTCAAGTAGCATGGACATATTTAATGATATAATTTAAGAATGGGAAGGAATGTAGTTCTGAGCTATTTATAAATACATTCATTGATAAGGTTTGCCTTTGATACCATGATTTATAACCAATTTCATTGTAATTTTATTACAATATTATTACAATGACAGTAAAGATGATGATGATATCTTCTTTTTAAAGCCTTTCTAAATGTGTTTTTAAAGTCAATGTTTACATAAGAAGCAGCTCTCAGTGTTTATGGAAACCATATTCCTCTCATCTTATGTTAATCGTAAGAATGAATTCCAGACCGCTGCAATAATACATGGAGCAAGGTGTAATCAACTACATTTTTGTCCTACTAGTCTGACTGAGATTACTCAGGTTTGTTTACGCCAATGGAAACACTCTAAATGGCAAGGGACAGATTGCTGTTATTGAAAATTGTACTTATAAATAAACAATATTTGCAATGTTCCAGTTTTTACTGTTTTCCCCAACTATATTAACTAGGCAGCCAGGTAAATATTCCACATAGTTAAATAAATGGGGGGGGGGGGGGGAGGGAGATTCTATTAACCTACAACTGCTTTTGTAAAAAAGGAAAGATAGTTTAAAGGATATAAACATGACAATCCCGAGAAAAGGGGGAAAGGTACAAAAACAGGATTGGGACGGAACAGCCCATAGAAAAAGAAGATCCAGGAAACAGGAAAACAAGGAGGCCATCACATGGCAGAGGGTATAAAGAAACAGGGACTGACAGCCTCACTGCCCCCAATCACATTTGGAGAGGAGGAAAACACATTCATATTGGAAAACAGGAGAAGGAAAGTGTGTTGGATATGTTTGCCACCTTGAGTTATTTGTAAAAATAATAAAGGCAGAATACAAATAAAGATCAAAAATCTTGTGTAAATGAGCATGGAGGTATAAACAAAAGGAAGGCATGTCCACAGCATGTATTAGCCCTGTAGAAAAGTAAGCTGTGCTCTTGAGTTAATGTGTCTATAATTTGACTACTACATGTTTCCTGGATCATAATCTTCCACTGACATATTGTAATTCCAAATAGGACAGACTTCTCTAATGTGACACTCTGGATGTGACTGGATCAACTCCCATTATTCTCAGTCTGCAGCCCAGAGGTGGGTTGCTCCCGGTTCGGCCCGGATTGAGCAAACTGGTAGCAGTGGCAGTGTAAGGCTCTCCCACTCACCTGGATGTTTCTTCGCATGTGTAGAAGTGTTGTGTGCGTGCACGAGCGCACCAGTAGTAAAAAAAAAGAAAAGAAACCCACCACTGCTGCAGCTATATTACCCAGGTATTATGGGACTTGAAAGGTTAACATATTTTGAAGGGATCATTTTAGGGAAGGCTGAAAAACACTTACTGTATTATAAACTTTTACCTTATAGTTCCCACCACCCTTTTGGCTTTCCTATAGAAGTTGTCTCTAATATTATTCAAGAGGGAAACAGTGATATGGGAAGAAAGCAAAAGAAGAAGAAACCCCAAGAGCATTAATTTCTGTTGATGAAAGATAGATATTATTACTAGATATGCAGTATTATCGATGGTGAGTTTCAAAAACCAGACAACCACAAGACCGCTACCAGAAACATAGATAACCCAAGAGTTCTGAAATTAAGGGTTATGACAGTTTAAAGTATTTCACAGACAGGGATTATTAATGTAAATGAAGTGGCCAAAAGCCTGATTTCAGCATACTGTATGTTTACACATTTTCTCGTTTTGATGGGATACTATCATCAGCCAGCAATATTGGAACCAACTATTCTAACAAATATTGGCACAGTTTCAGCATAGTGTAGTGCCATATTCTTTGCAGTGGCTGTAGAAATGTGATAATGAAGTTCAGTATTTTTATTCTTTTTATTTTAGAAAGTTGCACTGCTGTATCTACTTTTATTGAAGTATAAGACGTCTGTGAGATTATGCTACTACAGTGACTGTTGTTTCCCTCAGCTACCACTTTGTGAATTTATTGTTATTGTTCTTTTTCTATTGAATTTTAATTTTAGATTAGCCAGCCAGAGTTGCTGTCATGAGATGGACAGCCATACAAATTGACTGAAACACAATAAACAAAGCCACTCCTAAAAGTAAATGGCATGTTTGCTTCTTGCTGAACATCAAGTCAATAAAATCATTAATATTCATAGGAGTGTCACACAAACTTGTTTGCTGTTTTCTGGAGGCACAGTAGTGTATCACAAAGTTTGGAAAGCCTCAGCTTAGCTCTTTTTTACAGACCTTTTCAAACAAGTACACTGGGAAGCTTTATTTCTGAAAAATATTGTAAGAATGCCAGCAAGAAAACCTCCAGCATCTTGAAATCAGGATGGAATGAAAACGTAATAAAATATATAAAGGATGACCTGGGGACAACAGTTCCCGTGTGGGGTGCGGATGAGATTTCCCCAACCACAGCTATGTCAAGAGAGTCCTCAATTTACTACCACACCTGAGCCTCAAATTTATGTGGTTGTGAGAAATGTGAGTTCTTCCCCATTTTGCAAACTTTTCTCACCACACTTGTCAAGTGAATCCCCGCAGTACTTAAACCAGCAACTTGGCTATTAAGTGAATCAGGATTCCCCATTGACTTTGCTCATCAGAAGGTCGTAAAAGGGGATACCATGACACACACACACACACACACACACGCCGGGAAACCACTGCTGTCATAAATGTGAGTCTGTTATCAAGCCTCTGAACATAAATTGCGTAACCCTGGGGATGCGGCAATGGTCATAAGTGTGAAGCACAGTCCTAAGTCACTCCCCCTCTCCAGTGCAGCTGTAACCTCGACCAGTCACTGAATGTTGGACTAGATGACCTCCAAGGTCCCTTCCAACTCTATTACTGTTACTGAATGTGGTGTTGTAAGTCGAGGACTACTTGTAACTCCTTGGGCCCGTGTGGATTTTTTTTTAATGTAAAGACTGAAAATATACTTTCGTATTTCAGCAGGTGCGAAAGGAGGACAATAAGATGAAGAGAGGAGAGGAGGGGGAAGCCCCAAGCGAAGGAGGCTGGAGCTTAGCCGGGGCGAGGAGGCGACCTACCGGGGGTCTCTCTGCCTGCTGTCCCCGCCCGGGCTTCCCCTCGCCCTCTCCCCGCCCAACCCCTCCGGGCCAAGCGAGCCAAAGAAGGGGAGAACCGGCAGCCCACGAAGCCCCCTTTCCGCCACTGCGGACGACTCCTCCCGCCAACCCGCCCTCCGTCTCGGTTCCCCGGCTGAGGACCGTCATCCCTTCGCCGGTTTACTCACCTTGGCCGGCCTCGCGTGGACCAGAGTCCGGGGGGCGACGCTTCCCTCAGACGCTGCCGCCGCCCGTGGTCGCCCGCTCCTCCGAAGGTTCCAGCGGGTCCGTGGGGGGCGGGCCGGCGGGCGCGCGCTCTCCCTCGCTCCCTCACGCCGCGCTGGGTGTTTGACAGAGCCGCGGGCGCGCTCCCGCTCTCCTTTCAGCGGACGGGGCCCCGCGCACGCGCACCAGCGTCGGGGGCTCGTTTTCCCATTGGAGCTTATCCTCTTCCCCCCCCCCCTTCCTTCCCTTTCTTTTCCTTCCCGCCCTCCCCTCCCCTTTTTCCTCCTTGCCTTCCTTCCGCCTTCGCTCCACCCTACAAGCAAACAAAACCACCTACCTACGCCCCTCCCCTCCCCACTCCGAACAGGAAGCGAAAAGGAGGCGACCCCGGATGCAGACCCAAGAAACGGCCGTTGGGAAGAAAAGAGGGAGGCCGCGCGCAGGGAATTGGGAGGGGGTGGGGGGAGAGAGAGAGAGGGAGAGAGAAATCCGATCACAGGCACCGATCGGTTTCCAAAGCGCATGCGTCCCTCAGTGACGCAAGCGCGGTGTTTTGAGATGTGTGGGATGGGCAGAGCGATGGGGTGTGTGTGTGTGTGAAGGGGAGGGGCGAGAATCTGCTCCGCACATTGTAATAAGTCTTCGTTTGCTTAACTCTGCTATGCAGGTAGTCCTCGACGTACGACCACAATAGAACCCAACATTTCTGAGACATTTGTTAAATGAATTTTGCTCTAGTTGTTAAGTGAATCACTGCAGTTGATAACTTAGTAATCCAGTGGTTAAGTGAATCTGGCTTCCCCATTGACTTTTGCTTGCAACGGTCGTAAGTATATGAACCCGTTGCCAAGCATCTGAATTTTGATCATGGGGATGCTAGAAAGGTGGTCACTGTTAAAAATGGCCATCGTTCACTCTTTTCAGTGCCCTTGTAATTTTGAATGGTCAGTAACTGAACTGTTGTAATTCTAAGATTACCTGTATCGAACAAGGCACCATAGGGCCGTGATGGCGAGTGTATGCCACGTGTGCCAGAGGTGGCACACAGAGCCCTCTCTGGGCATGTGTGCCATTGCCAGCTGCTCTTCTGGTTTCCGATATGCACATGCATGCTCGCCAGCTGGTCTTCGTGGGCGCCGAAGCACCAGAAAACAGCCTGAAAACAGCCCAAAAGATGCTCCCAAAACGACCTGAAAACGCAAAACACACATGTGCGCGCCAGCCAGCTGGTGTTCGGGTTTCCGGCAGTCCGGTGCACGCACATGCATGAATGCACATTTGGGTTTGGCCACTCGGTGCCAAAAAGGTTCGCCATCACTGCTATAGGGAATAGCATGGAGTGCTAAGCCAAGCCATATAGCAGGTATTAACAGATCCCCAAAGCTAGTCAGAGAACAGAACTTGGAATGTGGCTTTTTGAACTTCATGTGCAAACCTGATACTCCTGGCTCTTTCCCACACAACCACCACCCTGTGAAGTGGGTCTGGCTAAGAGACAGAGTGACTGGCCCAAAGTCACCCAGTCCGTTTCATACGTAAGGGAGATAGATCTAAAACTCACCTTCAGTACCACAGTAAACTGGCTGTATATTAGTATGTTGACTAAGTGACTCACTGTTAACTTCATGGTGTGTAATCAAATACATGGAGGAAAATGTATAGTTCAAGGGTTGGAATGTGGAGTCCTTGGTATTTTGAGCTTGGTTGTTTTCATGTCCACTTCCATTTCATTTCCCAAACTAGGTAATACCAGTGCTAGTAGGAAGTGGGGTTTGCTCTCATTTTATATTCTCATGGTTTACTCTGTCAGTGTGGGTGGGAGTCTTGGAGTTCTCTTGGCTGGGCTGTTAAATAGAGCAGCTGGTTATCATGGAAATGCGTGGCAATGTGTGTGTATTTGTGAGAGCTGCTGGGTGAAAGCTACAGTTGAAGTTTTCTGCTGGGTGAAAGTTGGCCCCCCACACCTTGAGAGGAAGGAGTCCCTAAGTATTGTTCTTAACACATTTCCTCTTATCACAGGTGCCAAGAATGTGCACAGCCAGCTTTTGTAGCACACAAATATAAAAAACAATATATAGTTAGTCATCTGCATTGAATCATAGGTCTCTCCCTGTGATTCCTTAAGGATTTTTGAGGGGTGCCTGGTGGAGCCATGCTTTGGAAGGGCAGGGATGCAGTCATTTGCAATTACTCATGACCTGATGATTGATATTGTTAGCTAGATGCATAATGGTTACTCTTCGGTGTACAAATGCCTAATTCTTCGGTGTACCTAATTCTGGAAAATCCAAAATGCCAAGTGTTAATTGGACTATTCCTTTTGTGAGAAATTATGAACATGGTATCATGCTGGATGCAGCTACTAAGAAGATTGAATTAATTTCATCAACTGGTTAAATATAGTAATTTATATATGCACATTAAAAAAATGAAATAAATAAATAAGCTATTAAAAAGCAATATGATTTGTTAATTAAATGTTGGAAACCAATGACATTTTTCCATTTATGAACGCATCTTGATATCCCCTTTAAAATCCTTGCTTGGTAATGTTTGCATATTGCATTTCCACTGAAATGCCATCTGGGTGAAGTGTAACAATATTAAAATATTAGTTTAAGCTACTTTAAAAACAAAATAGGGTGTTGGAAGAAATGTCCTTCTGGGTTCAGTTCCAAGTGAGGAAAAAGACACTGGAAACATGGAGGCTGCTTGGAAAGATGGTTTAATGGTGGACATGATTGAGTTCCTGAGCAGAAAAAGGATCACATGCTTCAAGAGGTTGGGTGAAGGAAAAAAGAGGGGCAAGATGCTGAGAGTTCCTGAGTTTTATACTCTTTCCTGGGCCCCACTTCCTGTTCCTGTGTAAGAAATTTATTCTCATTGGTTGTCAGACTCCCAGGGTCGGGTGTATGTGTGTCTTAGCCAACTTTGTAGACTGTCCTGAGACGACCCAAGCTTGTTTGCCTTACCGGCTGATGTAATCTTCCCAGGTGCCATGTAGTTCTGGCTCAGGCCTTAATGGCCCATTGACAAAGGTGGGTGGGGGACCGGAAGCTGCAGGGAGCTATTTTGTCTTTAAAAACATGTTTCTCCCTTTTCTTGTCCAGGGAAATATAATATTCTGCCTTTTTAATATTCCCTAGGACAGTGATGGCGAACCTTTTTAGGCTCACGTGCCATAAGGGGGGGAGCACGGGGGGGTGTCGTGTGCGGGCGTGCGCACCCATAATGCAATGTGTGACCCCCCCCAGTGCACATGCATGCACTACAGATGCCCCCCCCCCATTTTACATGCTCTTTCCGCCCTCCCCAGGCTCCAGAGGCTTTATAGGAGCCTGGGGAGGGCGAAGAGCCTCCCCTACCCACCCTGGAGGCCCTCCGGAGGCTTCAGCAACCTTCAGGCTTCCCTGAAGCCTCTGGAGCACTCAAAACGAAGCTCCAAGCAAATCGGAGGTCACTTCCGGTTTCGGCGGCGCATCATTTTGAGTGCTCCGGAGGCTTCAGGGAAGTTTATGAAGTCTCCGGAGGGCCTTGGGGGGGAGGGTTCTTTTCGCTCTCCCCAGGCTCCTATAAAGCCTTTGGAGCCTGGGGAGGGTGAAAAAAGCATGCAAAAAAGGGTGAATTCAGCTGGCCAGCGCACGCATGCATGCTGGCCAGCTGACAGGGCATTGCAGTGGTGGGTTTCAAATTTTTTGGAACCTACTCTGTAAGTGTGGCCTATTTTGTGGGCGCGGCTTGGCAGTCATATGACAGGGTGGGAGTGGCCACCTTTTAAAATGTGGTGAAACTCATTTAACAACGCTCTTGCTTAGCAACCAAAATTTTGGACTCAATTGTGATGATAAATTCTTTCTTTCTTTCTTTCTTTCTTTCTTTCTTTCTTTCTTTCTTTCTTTCTTTCTTTCTTTCTTTCTTTCTTTCTTTCTTTCTCTTTCTTTCTTTCTTTCTTCTTTCTTTTTTTTCTTTCCTTCCTTCCTTCCTTTCCTTTCCTTCCCGTTGGGTCACTGGCAGCAGCGGGCCAGATTTACTTCCAGGTATACTGGTGGAACCCCCCTCTCACCGGTTCTCTAAATTTCACCAACCGGCTCTCGCGAGTAGGTGCGAACCTGCAGAAACCCACCACTGGGGCATTGCGTCGCGTGCCCTGACAAATGGCTCCGCGTGCCACCTGTGGCACGCGTGCCATAGGTTCGCCATCACTGCCCTAGGATATTTCATTCTTCTAGGAGAGGGGTGGGTGCTAACCTCCTACAAGGGAAAGGCTAAATTTGAAAGACAACTTCATCTTTACTAAAAAGTGTATATATGTTTCCGTTTGAAACGGCTTACAGAATAATAACAAAACAGTCCCTTCCAACTTTATTATTCTACGTTCTATGTTTCCAGTCTCTTCTTAAAAGCCTCCTGTGTTGGAGCACCCACAGCTTTTGGAGGCAAGTCATTCCATTGATTAATTATTCTGTCAGGAAATTTCTTCTTACTTCTAGGTTGCTTCTCTCCTTGATTAGTTGCTATACATTGCTTCTTGTCCTGCCTTCAGGTCCTTTGGAGAATGTGTTAACTCCTTTGTGGCAGCCCCTTAGCTATTGGAACACTATAGAATATTAATATTTTATAGTAATTAATCTAGTATGTATGTATGTATATAATATAGAAGAGTAATACAGAATAGTAATATAGAATAGAAAGCCCTTTGTAATGTATACCATGCAAGGAGTTAAATAGGAATTATAGTGCCTGACTCTATTAATTAACAAGGGTCATTTTGAAAAAAAGCAGTTTTTGCAATAGTTAGCTTAGGGCTTAGAACAGAGATTTGCAATTAAGTCTAGAAATAATTGGACTAGAGTGGGACTAATATGGCTGTTACTACATTGTCATGAATCATTAAACAAGGAAGAGGGGAACTGGCCAGCCAAATGTTTCTAAGGCATCATGTGAAAGTTACAGTTAATCTACCTCATTTACCAGTAAGAGGTTTCTGTTTTGCCTTTGAGTCATACGTGATTCCTGGAGACCATAGAGGCAAGGCCATGCAGTTATCCAGCCAGGCAGCAGTGTCGGAAGTATTTTGTCACTACTTCCTTGGAGCTGAGAGAAAGTGACCAGCCTAAAACCATCCAATTGGCTCCTGTGCCTAAAGCATTCCCCAATACTAGTCCAGACACTTAACCACTAGAGCAGACCAGCTCTCATTTAGAGTGATCCATTTTAATTTAAAAAAAATTCTACTGCAGCTGTTCTGTATAATAACCTGAATGTTATTTAATGTGCTAGCAGTATCAAAGTTATTTTCCACAAATATATTTAAAGCCTAATGACCAGAGTCTTTAGGCTTTAAATAGAGATATATTTAAAGCCTAATGACCAGTTCTGACAGGTTCTGGAGAACCGGTAGCGGAAATTTTGAGTAGTTCAAAGAACTGGCAAATAGGCTGGCCCTGCTCCCATTGCCTCCCAGCTGATCTTCTTTTGATTGTTGCCCTAAACAGGAGAATGGAGCTGGAAAGCAGGTTAGTGGGGTGGGGTGGGGAGGGAATGGGGATTTTGCAGTATCCTTCCCCTGTCACACCCACAAAGCAATGCCCACAAAGCTACACCACGCCCACAAAGCCACGCCCACAGAACCGGTAGTAAAATTGTTTGAATCCCACCACTGCTAATGACCCCTAATCAGTGATTTTGCATCTAAAGCCAACAATTCATAATAATGGCCTTGTTGCTCTAGATTACTCTTTTCCAGGTTCCGCCATTAGGGAAGGACCAAGCAGTTTTCTCAATCATTTAGAGGCATGAAGACATGGGTGTCAAACTCGATCGCGCCACAGGACGTATCACGACGTATCACAATTTTTTTTTGCCTTGGTGGAGCTGTGGTAGCTGTGGCCTGTGCGCGATGCATCCAACCCACAGGCCGCCAGTTTGACAGCCCTGCCTTAAGACAATAAGATTGTGAAGCCTACACAGGAGCAAATAGAAGAACAGAGTAATTAACAACCAACTAGTTGTAATCAAAACAGTACATCTTTAAATCCAGACTGTGAAGATTTTTAAAAAATAGTTCTTAAATAAGCAAAAATAACTCAGAGTTGTTGGCAATTGGGCAATGTACAAATTGTGTGTTTGTGTACATAGAAGAATATATATATATATTCTTTTGCAAGAAAGCCAAGGCTGAAGCCTGATGATGATGGGGGTGATCCCATCGAAACGGACTTGTTAGCCCTCTTCAGCTGGCCATACTTCTTCTACAGGGATTTGAACTGGTGCTTTCCAGCACTCGAGGCAGGCCTCTCTATGCCTTGAGCTAACCAGCTTCCCTGAATACATCATCCTTTTTACAGGACTCATATTGCTGAGCGAATGTTTTACAGCTCCTGTTTGTTAGGCCTATTTAAGGGAGAAGACAAACTTGTCATCCTTCTCTGCCCTTCGACTCAACCTAGAGATCATCCAGACATATATATATATATATATGTTATAAATTTCTTTAAGGGATGATTAATAATAATTAATTAAGAGACCAGGATGGATCCATTTCGGGCTCCTTAGCCCTCGTCAGCTGGCCATACTTCCCTACAGGGATTTGAACTGGTGCTCTCCAGCATTCGAAGAAAGGATGATGTAATCAGGGAAACTGGTTAGCTCAAGGCATAGAGAAGCCTGCTTCGAATGCTGGAGAGCACCAGTTCAAATCCCTGTAGGGAAGTATGGCCAGCTGACGAGGGCTAAGGAGCCCGAAATGGATCCATCCTGGTCTCTTAATTAATTATTATTAATCATCCCTTAAAGAAATTTAACACATATCTAAAAAGACAGCAGCAATTTAATAGGTCTCTGTCTGGATGGTCTCTAGGTTGAGTCGAAGGACAGAGAAGGATGACAAGTTTGTCTCCTCCCTTAAATAGGCCTAACAGGAAGCTGTAACAAAATATCCACTTCATTCACCCTAACCCTAACCCTAACCCTAACCCTAACCCTAACCCTAACCCTGATCAATACATTAAATATATATATATAGCTGATAAATAAATGAAGACTAGTACAGATTTATTTCAAGCTAATTAGCTCTCATCAGCTAGCCACCCCCCCCCCCCACACACACACACTGAGCACCAAAGAATTGAGGCCTTTTTGAATTCTGGTGCTGGAGAAGACTCCTGAGAGTCCCTTGGACTATAAGGCGATCCAACCAGTCAGTCCCAGAGGAGATCAACCCTGACTGCTCTTTAGAAGGCCAGATCCTGAAGATGGAAGTCAAATACTTTGGCCACCTAATGAGAAGTGAGGACTCACTGGAGAAGAGCCTAATGCTGGGAAAGATGGAGGGCGAAAGAAGAAGGGGACGACAGAGAATGAGGTGGCTGGATGGAGTCATTGAAGCACTAGGCGTGAGCCTAAATGGACTCCGGGAGATGGTAGAAGACAGGAAGGACTGGAGGAATGTTGTCCATGGGGTTGTGATAGGTTGGACAGAATTTTGCAACTAAAAACAACATTATCTATCTATCTATCTATCTATCTATCTATCTATCTATCTATCTATCTATCTATCTATCTATCTATCTATCTATCTATCTATCTATCTATCTATCTATCTATCTATCTATCTATCTATCCTCTTCGAGGTACAGACTGCAGAGAAGCAGTCCAACACTTAGTACCAGGATAAGAAAGGCAAGTACGGTAAGAACAACTTATACCAGAAGGCACAACCAACTAACTGGAATTTTATATGGGAACATATAATAATAATAATAATAATAATAATTTTTATTTATAACCCGCTCTCTCTCCCCGAAGGGACTCGAGGCGGGGCACAGGGAATTAAAAAGTTAGAAAAAGATACAAAATATAGAACAATAAACATACATAAATACTGACTAAAAGGCATATTAAACAGAAAACCCTGCGCTAAAATTCCCAAATATTTACTAAAAATCCCTAAACAATCAGAAGAGACTATCCTAGGCCGGCCAAGCGAAAAAGATGTGTTTTTAGTTTCAGACGGAAGGAGCGGAGGTCCGTGGTTGTTCTAATATCGGGGGGAAGGTCGTTCCAGAGGGCTGGGCCCGCCACAGAGAAGGCCCTTCCCCTGGGCGTCGCCCGCTGACAAAGTCTAGTGGACGGCACCCGGAGAAGTCCCTCTCTGTGCGAGCGAATCGGCCGTGAGGATGTATGGGGCAGGATCCGATCCCGCAGGTAGCTAGGTCCCGAGCCATGGAGCGCTTTGAAGATGACAACTAGCACCTTGAAGCGCACCCGGAAGACGACAGGCAGCCAGTGCAGCTCGCGCAAGAGCGGTGTTACGTGGGTGAATCTAGAAACACCCATAATTGCCCGCGCGGCTGCATTCTGGACTAACTGAAGTCTCCGGGTGCACCTCAAGGGGAGCCCCATGTAGAGAGAGTTACAATAGTCCAGTCGGGATGTCACGAGAGCATGAGTGACTGTGCGAAGGGCGTCCCGATCCAATAGGGGGCGCAATTGGCGAACCAGGGGAACCTGGTAAAACGCCCTCCTGGCCACGGCTGTCACTTGATCTTCCATGGACAGCCGGGCATCCAGGAGGACACCCAAATTGCGCACCCCATCCACAGGGGCAAGATGTTCGCCCCCTATGGCCAGCGATGGAGTTAGCTGGTTGAATCGGGTAGCCGGAAACCACAGCCACTCGGTCTTGGTCGGGTTGAGTCTGAGTCCGTTACTTCCCATCCAGATCCGCACGGCTTCCAGGCACTGGCACATCACCGCTACGGCATCGTTGGGGTGGTTTGGGGTAGATATATACAGCTGAGTATCATCAGCGTAAAGATGGTACTCTACCCCAAAACCACGGATGATCTCACCCAGCGGCTTCATATATGTGTTGAACAGGAGAGGCGAGAGGACCGACCCCTGAGGCACCCCACAGGTGAGGGGTCTCGAGGTCGACCTCTGCTCTCCTGCCAACACAAATTGCGATCGGCCAGAGAGGTAGGAGGAGAACCACCGTAAAACGGTGCCTCCCACCCCCAACCCCCCCAGCCGATGCAATAGGATACCATGGTCGATGGTATCGAAAGCCGCCGAGAGGTCTAATAGGACCAGGATGGAGGAACAACCCCCATCTCTGGCCCTCCAGAGATCATCCACCAACGCGACCAATGCCGTCTCGGTGCTATGCCCGGGCCGAAAGCCGGACTGGCGCGGGTCTAGATAATCAACTTCCTCCAGGTGACGGGGAAACTGTTGTGCCACCACACTCTCAACAACCTTCGCCAAAAAGGGAAGGTTGGAGACGGGACGATAGTTGTTTAATAAAGCTGGATCCAAAGAGGGCTTCTTATATGGGAGCATCTACACAGTGTGCGGACTAGATCCTCCCAAGTCCAGATGAAGATTTCCACAGAAGATCATGGAGAATTAAGAGGGCCAAGATCCTATGGAACTTCTGGATCCAGATGGACAAGCAGGTATAGCAATAGCACTTAGATGTATATACCGCTTCATAGTGCTTTATTGCCCTCTCTAAGCGGGTTACAGAGACAGCATATTGCCCCCAACAATCTGGTTCCTCATTTTATGAGCCTCGGAAGGATGGAAGGCTGAGTCAAGCTCAATCAACAAGACATTATGGTAGAAGTCAAGAACCAGAAGATGTGAAGATGATAGACACAGCGGTATCAAATGACAGCAATACCTTGAAGAAGAAGGAATATGAAATGCTGGAAAAGTAGCGTGGCCTGAAGGAGGTACTAGACGGGATGTGGAAAGTAAAGCCAGAAATGAAACCAGTGGTAACAGGAGCACTTGGGGCTGTGACTCCTAAGTTGGGAGAGTGGCTCCAACAGATAGCAGGAACAACAATGCTTTGTGTATTTCATGTCTCAGTGAATATTGAATAAGGGTTGATTGCATTTGCCTTCCTGTTGGAGATGCAATTAAGGAAATGAAATATTAATTCATGTGGTTTCCATTTACCTTTTCACTGCAACCTTTTGGGCTGAATTTGAATAATTAATTAATAGGATAATTAATATGACCTGTTGCATATGGAACATACATATATTCCTCTTAGTTATTTTTATTTATTTGTCAACAAGTCCAAGGAAACAAGTATGAAAACACATGAAAAATGGCACAAATAAATGGATATAAATAAGCAAAACACAGCCCTAAACACATAAAAACAGTACATATAAATGGGACAGTAGGACAGGGATGGTAGGCATGCTGGTGCACTTATGCACGCCCCCCCCTCCCGTTATACATGTAGTCCTCAACTTACAACCATTCATTTGGTGACCAAAGTTACAGTGACGCTGAAAAAAGTGAGGTATGACTGTTTATCACACGTGCAATTTTTACTGCATCCCACGGTCATGTGATCAAAATTTGGACACTTGGCAACTGGTACATATTTATGATAGTTGCAATCTCCTGGGTCCCTGTGATCACCTTCTGCGAAAGTCCATGGTGGAAGTCAGATTTACCGTATTTTTCGGAGTACAAGATGCATCTTTTTCCATCAAAAAAGAGGCTGAAAATCTGGGTGCGTCTTCTACACTGAATACAGCATTTTTTTGCCTCCTGAAACCACGCCCCCTTCACCAAAATGGCCGTGCAGAACCTTTAGGAGGCTTCAGAGTGCTCCTGGGCCTAGGGAGGGCAGAAATGAGCCATTTTGGAGAGGTCTGAAAGTGCAAAAACCTTTTTTTCTAATTCTCCTCTTCAAAATCTTGGTGCGTCTTATACTCCTAAAAATACGGTACTTAACTGTGTTGCTAACTTAACTGCAGTGATTCGCTTCACAATTGTGGCAAGAAGGGTCATAAAAAGGGGTCAAAACCTACTTCATTGTCTTTTTGAAATGTTAAAGGTTAAGACTATTTTTGTTTGCATTTAGTATATTTTAATGTGCTGTGATGGCTTAGAGGTGGAGCGCTCACCTCACAATCAGGAGGCTGTGAGTTTGATCCTAAGTAGAGGCAGATATTTCTCTCTCTGGGCACACTGAGAATATATCTGCTGAATATACAGTAACTCCGCATTAGTGACAGGAAGGGCATCTGGCCAATAAACAGTTCAGTTCAGTTGCCCAGACTCCACCTCGCAAGGGATTAGGGTGTTGTTAGAATAGAATAGAATAGAATAGAATTCATTATTGGCCAAGTGTGATTGGACACAGAAGGAATTTGTCTTTGGTGCAGATGCTCTCAGTGTCGATAAAAGACAAGATACATTTGTCAAGAATCTTAAGGTACAACACTTAATGATAGTCATAGTGTACAAATAAGCTATCAAGTCATACTAGGAAAGAATCAATATAAATCATAAGGATACAAGCAACAAAGTTACGGTCCTACAGTCATAAGTGAGGGGAGATGGGTGATGGGAACGATGAGAAGATTAATAGTAATGCAGACTTAGTGAATAGTTTGACAGTGTTGAGGGAATTATTTGTTTAGCAGAGTGATGGCATTCGATTAAAAGAGGAGGAGGAGGGTTTAGTATATTTTAATAAACATCACGGCTGACAGTACTGGTTCCTCTGCAATAGAATATTCTAATTCACATCAGGCTTCTTTAAAAAGAATTTTAGCTTCAACTGTGTATTCATTTCAGAAGAAAGACTAAATCATGATACATCACTTGGGTGTAGTAACAAAACAACTGACAGCAAAGCTGCTGCATCTTGACATACGCTTTTTGTTCCTGGATGATTACTATTAATATGATATGTAGAAATAAGAACAAGTTTCAATATTTTCCATGTCTGGGACCACTGTAAAATGGTTACTTCGTGTAAATATTTGCATTACCTTATGCATTTTTACAGGGGGGGGGGGGCTGAGATTACTCAGCAGTTAAAGGCGCTGAGCTTGTCTGTCAACTGGCAGCCCGGGTTCAAGAGCCGAGCACCATGTGACAGAGTGAGTTCACATTATTTGCCCCGGCTCCTGCTCACTTAGCAGCCCAAAAGCATACAAATGCAAGTCAATAAATAGGTACCAGCTCGATGGGAAGGTAACGGTGTTCTGTGTAACTTGGAGTATAGTCATGCTGGCCACATGATCACGGAAGTGTCTTCGGACAATGCAGGCTCCCTCAGCTAAGAAGCCGAGATGAGCGCCACCCTCTAGAATCGGACCTGACTGGACAGAGGAAATCTTTACCATTTTATTTTTACAGATGCTTGGTCTCTTGAAGCAAAATGAGATATGCGCTGCAAAAATCTAGAAGCCCACTAGAAGGGAGGAATTGCAATAGCCCTTTGACTTCTATTAACTCTTCACAATGCTTTACAGCTCTATCTACCGTATTTTTTGGACTATAAGACGCACCAAGATTTTGAATAAGTAAATTTTTAAAAAAAGGTTTTGCACTCTGCAGGCCTCCCAAACCCTCTACATGCCTCACTTTTTGTGAATAACAGGGCATGCAGTTTGAGAGGCCTGCAAAATGCTCCTGGGGGCTGCCCCCCCACAAACACCCCCAAAACAGCCCATTTTTCGCTTGCTTTTGCCCTCCTCAGCCCTTAGGAGCACTTTGCAAGCCTCCCAAAGCCTATGCAGGTCAATTTTTGTGAAGAGGGTGGGGCTTCGGGAGGCCAAAAATGCTGTATTCAATGTATAAGACGCACCCAATTTTCACCCTCTTTTTGGGGAGAAAAAGATGCGTCCTATACTCTGAAAAATACAGTACGAGTTTTACAGTTGTCAGCATATATAGAAAAGGAATAATCTAATTGTGCTGCAGGCAATGATTAGATTCATAAAGCCAATTCATGTTATCGATAAACTATTGCTAAACAAACTAGCTTGCATTTAAACATCATGCTAAGCCTTATTCAGGGAATCACAATTGTTAGGTGTGTAATTCAACTAAGCTAGTATATATCACGGTTTAGAACACAGTCAAACTCCCTGGGTTTCATGACATTTTCCCCATCTGCAGAGCTAGGGTGGCATGGCCTGCATGTGACGTATCTGGGCTGCGGGCCGCCAGTTTGACACCCCTGGTTTAGAGAGAAAGAGGGAGGGTGTATGAGAGAGAGAGAGAGGGAGAGAGAGAATATGCTAACTATATAATGTTATGATATAATGCAGAAAAAGCACCCACTTTTAATTAGTATCAATGGGAAGACGGGGCACTTCACTCCTGATCTCCAGTGTTTATCCATTGTCTGGACTGTAAACTTTGGGGCAAACAACCTTGGACGATAGTCCAGTGTCTGAAAATTCAGTGCCATCTAGTGACCATCTAGATTTTTGCAGCCTACATGTGATAACCCTGGGTTATTGGGTAGGTGGGATGTTTTGCTTCCATCACTGCATAAAAACAGGAGGGAGATGGGATTCAAAACCCTAAATGGCCCTGCTCAACTCTGATCTTTCTTTAAAGCACTACTCCAGTTATAGAATTACGTGCCTGCATAAACAGTCTTATTCCTACGTGACTATACTCTGTTACTTTACTGTGGGTGGGTGGGGGGAAAGCAATCATCTGCAAACTCTTTAACAAGAAGTTAGGGGCACGCACTGTTGCTTAATTACATACCATCATCACTTTGATATGGGTTGGTGCACTGTGCCAACCCGTTCGCTCTGTTTTGTACATCACGACTTGGGATTTAGCATCGGCCTGATCCAGCAGTTGTTCAGTGCAACAACTGTGGCTTAAAATGAACCGTTCAGCATGCGAGAAAGAGGTAACTCCTAATCGGATTTGCAAATTGAGGCCAACTTGCCGTGGTTTCTCCACCTCCAGTAGGACTTCTCAAATAATCACTTATTGCTTGCATGTACACTGAGAGCTTCTGCACCAGAGACAAATTCCTTGTGTGTCCAATCACACTTGGCCAATAAAGAATTCCATTCCATTCCCCTTTCCCTTCTCCCTCCTTCCCATTTCTCTTCCCCTTCCTTTCCCATTTCTCTTTCCCTTCCCTCTTTCTTTTTCCTTTCCTTCTCTTCCTTTCTCATTTTTCTTCCCCTTCCTTTCCTTTCTCTTTCCTTTCCCTTTCTCTTCCCCTTCCCATTTCTCTTTCCATTTCCTCTTTCTTTTTCCTTTCTTTCTCTTCCTTTCCCATTTCTCTTCCCCTTTCTTTCCTTTCCCTTTCCTTCCCATTTCTCTTTCTCTCTCTCTCCCTCCCTTCCCATTTCCCTTCCACTGCATATAAAAATACTGAGCTTCGGTCCTGGGAATCTCTCGGCACCCTGGGAGTTGTAGTCCAACGCCCCCGGAGGCTCTCCGGCCTGGGGAAAAGCCCGCCCGGGCGAAAGGCGATTCGGCGGCGCCTGCAAGATGCATGCGCTCTGGAAGAGACGTGGCTGGGTAGGTTCCCACACACACACCGAGTCTCCTCCCTTCCAGCTTGGCTCTGCGGTCACTTCCTGCAGCTGTTCGCATCTGTGTCCGGTTAATGCTGCGCCTCCCCCCCTCCCCTTCCCCGGTCTCAGCCTCAGCCTCTCTCCTGGGCTAGACGGGCAGCGGGGCTGGGAGCGATGGGAAGGAAGAGCCGGAGGTGCTGAGCCTTGCAACGGAGCGCCCATCCGCGTCCAGGAGGCGAGACTGACGCCCTCGCGCCTCCCTCCGTCTCCCTCGCCGCTTCCAGCTCGCAGAAAGCCGGTAGGTCCGCGCCTGCCTTGCCATCTCTTGGCGTGGGAGAGCCGCTCGCCAGCCGGCATCTGGATTTGGGGGGGAGGACGGGTCGCGGGGCGAGGAAGCCCCGCTGTGGACCCCGCGGGAATTCCCGGCGAGGAAAGCGGAGGGTCTGCCTTTTTGAGGGGGGGGGCGGGGGGGAGCTTTGCCGCCTCGGTTTGCAGCTGTTGTTCCTCTTGCACAAGGGGAAAGTCTTGCGTGGCTGCAAAGGCGATGCACATCTGGATCCGGAGAGGGCTGGATCGGGTCGAGAAGGCGAAGGAGCAAGGAAACTCATGATGATGATGATGGCAATGATGATGGCGGTATCAATCCCTTGCAGTTTAGCAATCAGTCTGTAGAGATTCTCAGTCGTGGCAACCAGGTCGTGGTGGTCCCAAAGGTGATTTTTTTCAAGAGGCAACAGGGCTTTCTTATTGTTTTTTCCTGCCGAAGACGTTTCGCTTCCCATCAAGAAGCTTCTTCGGTTCTGACTTGGATGGTGGGGAATGGAAGGATTTAGGAGCCTCGCAGACAGCTGGTCGTTTGCATCCTTTTGGAGGGTCCTTGAGGCCACTTGGAGGTTTGTCTGTAGAGATTCTGAGTCATCCAGGTCAACGTCTTTTGAAGATGTTTTGCTTCCCATCCAAGAAGCTTCTTCGGCTCTGACTTGGATAGTGGGGAATGGAAGGATTTAATGCTCCTTGCAGAGAGCTGGTCGTTTCCATCCTTTTAGAGCAGTGTTTCTCAACCTTGGCCACTTGAAGATGTCTGGACTTCAACTCCCAGAATTCTGGGAGTTGAAGTCCAAGCATCTTCAAGTGGCCACGGTTGAGAAACACTGTTTTAGAGGGTCCTTGAGGCCACTTGGAGGTTTGTCTGTGTCCTCAGGATCACCTGAGTAAGTGCTCCTCCTTCCTGTAGTCTGCAATTCCACTCCCCCTGGAAATCCCCCCCCCCCCAAACCATTCAAAGGGTGTTCATCCCAAATTGTATAGTTAAAAATCTGTAGAGATTCTGAATCATCCAGGTCATGGTTGTCCCAAAGGTGTTTTTTTCAATTCTTGTTTTTTCCTTTTGAAGATGTTTTGCTTCCCATCCAAGAAGCTTCTTCAGCTCTGACAGGATTGTGGGGAATGGAAGGGTTTATACTCCTTGCAGACAGCTGGCCATTTGCATCCTTTTAGAGGGTCATTGAGGCCACTTGGAGATTTGTCTGTGTCCTCAGGATCACCTGAGTAAGTGCTCCTCCTTCCTGTAGTCTGCAATTCCCCACCCCTCCTCTGGAAATCCACTCCTGCTCCCTCACCATTCAAAGGGTGTTCATTCTAAATTGTATAGTTAAAAGTCTCTAAAGATTCTGAGTCATCCAGGTCATGGTGGTCCCAAAGATGCTTTTTTCAAGAGGCGACTAGAGTTTCTTGTTTTTGTTTTCTTTTGAAGACGTTTTGCTTCCCATCCAAGAAGCTTCTTCGGCTCTGACAGGATAGTGGGGGATGGAAGGGTTTATACTCCTTGCAGACAGCTGGTCATTTGCATCCTTTTAGAGGGTCTTTAAGGCCACTTGTAGATTTGTCTGTGTCCTCAGAGTCACCTGAGTGATCCTCCTTCCTGTAGTCTGCAATTCCACTCCCCCTGGAAATCCATTCCTACTCCCACACCATTCAAAGGGTGTTCATCCCAAATTGTATCCTTAAAAGTCTGTAGAGATTCTGAGTCATCCAGGTCATGGTTGTCCCAAAGCTGCTTTTTTCAAGAGGCAATTGGACTTTCTTGTTTTTTCTTTTGCAAGAAAAACCTTGCAAGAGAAGCGAAACGTCTTCAAAAGCGAAAAGAAGAAAGTCTAGTTGCCTCCTGAAAAAAAGCAGCTTTGGGACTATTTAACAATCAACGTATGGTGAGGTCCTTAGAATAATGGATCAAGTGAGAAAGAAAAATATATACTGGTGGTCCTCAACCTACGATCCCGATGGAGCCCAAAATTTATCTTGCTAAGCAAGACATTTGCTAGGTCAATTTTGCCCCATTTTACGACCTTTCTTGTTACTGTTGTGAAGCGAATCCTGCAGTTGTTAAGCGAGTGACACAGTTGTAAAGTGAATCTGGCATTCCCCATTGATTTTGCACCATGATAAGGATGAGTCAGTTGCCAAGTGGCCAAATTTTCATCATGTGACCATGGGGATGTTAAGCGTGAAAAATCGTCATAAGTCACTTTTTTCAGCGCCGGTGTAATTTGGAAGTGTTGCTAAATGAACTGTTCTGAGTCGAGGACTACCTGTGATGCTTAAATTAACCAGAGGAGAGCCTGCTCTGCAACCTTAGCATACAAGGAGGTTCTCGTAAGCCTCGTCCTCAGCTGTGCTGAATCTGTTCTCTTTTGTGGGGTGAAAACACACAGTAAAAAAATCTCATTCTGTGTTGTGAATTTTCTGCATGAGGACTCAAGTGCTCCTATTTTAATAGGCTCTCCCAGAGTTCTCCTTTCTATTTCATGAACCCAGAATAGAATAAAATAGAATGGAATAGGAATAGAATAGAAATAGAACATAATGGAATGCAACAGAATGGAATAGAATGGAAAAGAATAGAATAGAACGGAATGGAATGGAAAATAATAGAATAGAACAGGAACAAGAACAGAATAGAATAACAGAGTTGAAAGGGATCTTGGAGGTCTTCTAGTCCAACCCCCTGCCTAGGCGGGAAATCCTACACCACTTCAGACAAATGGTTATCCAACATCTTCTTAAAGACTTCTAATGTTAGAGCATTCACAACTTCTGGAGACAAGCTGCTCCACTGATTAATTGTCCTAACTGTCAGGAAATTTCTCCTCAGTTCTAAGTTGCTTCTCTCCTTAATTAGTTTCCACCCATTGCTTCTTGTCCTATCCTCAGGTGCCTTGGAGGATAGTTTGACTCCCTCTTCTTTGTGGCAACCTCTGAGATATTGGAACACTGCTATCATGTCTCCCCTAGTCCTTCTTTACATTAAACTAGACATACCCAGTTCCTGCAACCATTCCTCATATGTTTTAACCCCCAGTCCCCTAATCATCTTTGTTGCTCTTCTCTGCACTCTTTCTAGAGTCTCCACATCTTTTCTACATCTTGGTGACCAAAACTGGATGCAGTATTCCAATTGTGGCCTTACCAAGGCCTTATAAAGTGGTATTAACACTTCACGTGTTCTTGATTCTATCCCTTTGTTTATGCAGCCTAGAACTGTGAAGGCTTTTTTGGCAGCTGCTGCACACTGCTGGCTCATATTTAAATGGTTGTCCACTAGGACTCCAAGATCCCTCTCACAGTTACTACTACTGAGCAAGTTATCACTTATACTGTACCTGTGTATTTTGCCGAATGAAGCTTGCTTGTTCTTTCTGGAAATTCTGTCCAGTTCCTAAGTTTTGAATTTCATTATTTAGCTGCTGTGGAAAGATCTCTTCTGATGGTTCACTTTTATTTGCCATAATGAAGCATTGCAAAACCTGGACACTGAGACCAATGCAATGGCAGTCATACATCTCCAGGAAAAGCCACAACAATGTAGGGAGGATGCACACATGTTCTTGTTAAGGTGCCTCATGAACAACAGTTGCCCTGCTTGAATCTCTGAATGTCTCTAGGGAGTCTCAATCATCCAGGTCATGGTTGTCCCAAAGGTGCTTTTTCCAAAAGGCAAATGGACTTTCTTGTGGGGGTTTTTTTTGTGTGTGTTTGAAAATATTTTTGCATCTTCAGTTCAGTGCAGATGAAAAGCATAGCATTTTCAAAGAAAAAAAATGAAGAAATCCCACTTGCTTTTTGGGGGAAAAATGCCTTTGGAACTGCTGGGATGTCTGAGCACCTTTGTCTAAATTTAAGGATGAATTCCCCCTTCCCATACACCAGGGGTCTGCAAAGTCGGCTCTTTTAAGACTGGTGGACTTCAACTCCCAGAATTCCCCAGCCAGCCAGGCTGGCTGGGGAATTCTGGGAGTTGAAGTCCACCAGTCTTAAAAGAGCCGACTTTGCAGACCCCTGCCATACACCAATTTTCCACCTGCAGGCATTTTGACAGTGCAGGACAGTGGTGAAATTCATTTTTTTTTATTACGGGTTCCATGGGCGTGGCTTGGTGGTCGTGGCAGAGGAAGGATTCCACAGAATCTCTACAAATGTGGGAGATTTGTTAAGTGAGTTTTGCCCCATTTTACGACTTTTCTCACCGAATTCAATCAATCAATAATCAATAATTTAATTTGTTGACCGCTCCCTCTCCCCAAAGGGACTCGGAGCGGTGCACAGGGCAAATAAAACAATAAATACACATACACATAATAAAAACAAATTAAATATATCCCTGTGCTAAAAATTACCAATTAAAATACTAAAATCCCTATCTAAAATTATTGACAATCCCATAGACGAGAGACTACCCTAGGCCGGCCAAGCAGAACAAATATGTTTTTAATTTTAGACGGAAGGAGCGGAGGTCCGTAGTTGTTCTAATGTCGGGGGGAAGGTCGTTCCAGAGGGCTGGGCCCGCCACAGAGAGAGCCCTTCCCCTGGGCGTCGCCCGCTGACAAAGTCTAGTGGACGGCACCCGGAGAAGTCCCTCTCTGTGGGAGCGAATTGGCCGTGTGGATGTATGAGGCAGGATCCGATCCTGCAAATAGCTAGGTCCCGAGCCATGGAGCGCTTTGAAGATGATAACTAAAACCTAAAATTGTTAAGTGGATCACTGCAGTTCTTAAAACAGTAACATGGTCAATCTGGCTTCCCCATTGATTTTGGTTGTCAGAGGGTCGCAAAAGGAGATGGATTGACAGCTGTCATAAATGTGAGCCAGTTGTCAAACATCCGAATGTAAATCACGTGACCATGGGGACGCTGCAACGGTCATAAATGTGAAAAATGGTCCTATGTCATGAGCCATGGCGGCGCAGTAGTTAGAATGCAGCACTTGCAAGCGATTTCTGTTGACTGTCAGCTGCCAGCAGTTTGACAGTTCGAGTCTCACCAGGCTCAAGGGGGACTCAGTTTTCCATCCTTCTGAGGTTGGTAAAATGAGGTCCAAGATTGTTGGGGGCAAATAGGCTGACTCTGTAAATCAGGGGTGTCAAACTCAAGGCCAGCAGTTCTGGCCCGTGGGGTGCTTAAATATGGCCTGCGGGACTGGCCCGGAAATAGCAAAGGACCGTCCCATGGTACCTCTGCTTGTAAAAATGGGGCACAGGGGATCCCCAAGATCACATGATCAAAAATCCAGTCAGTTGGCAACTGATTCATAGTTATGATGGTTTTGGTGTCCCAGGGTCATGTGATCACCTTTTGCGACCGTCTGACAAGCAAAGTCAATGGGGAAGTCAGATTCACTTAACAACTGTACTACTAATTTAACACCTGCAGTGATTCACTTAATAGCTGTGGCGAGAAAGGTCATAAAATGGGGTGAAATTCACTTATCAACTGCCTCACTTAGCTACAGCAATTTGGGGCTCAATTGTGGTTGTAAGTCAAGGACTAATAATAATAATAATAATAATTTAATTTATAACCAGCTCTCTCTCCCCAAAGGGACTCCAGGCGGGGCACAGGGAAATTAAAAATACATATAAACCACAAACAATACAGTATTAAAAAGAATTAAACTAAAACCCTGCGCTAAAATCCCATGTTAAAACTAAGACAAACCCCTAAAAAACCCTAAAAACAGTTAAGCTATCCCAGGCCGGCCAAGCAGAAGAAATGTGTTTTTAATTTTTGACGGAAGGAGCGGAGGTCCGTGGTTGTTCTAATTTCGGGGGGAAGGTCGTTCCAGAGGGTCGGGCCCACCACAGAGAAGGCCCTTCCCCTGGGCGTCGCCCGCTGGCATAGCCTAGTGGACGGCACCCGGAGAAGTCCCTCTCTGTGGGAGATACTACCTGTATCCTATGTTAAATCAGAGGCCTACAAGATCCATTGACTGGCCAGGCTACTGGTAAAATATCCAGGGCTCTACTCCCAAACCTTCTGAGATTATTTCCCCATTTTGGAAGCACATTTGGAGAGTTGTGCAGCCGGGCAGCAATTTTGACTTTATACCTGTGTTTCTCCGAAAATAAGACTTTTGGGCCCCAAAATATGCACTAAGGTTTATTTTGAGGGGATGTCTCATTTGTTCCCATATACGAGAAGCCCACTTCTGTTTGCTCATGGTGGGGCAGGATGCTGTTCCGCGCACTTAGTGCCACCATCACAAAGTAGGGTGGAGCTGCCCCAGGGCCGATGCAACCAGGCCACCCACACCACGACACCTGCCTTGCCTTGTGGCCACGGCCACAGCACCAACACATCACTTGGCCTCCTGTTCCGTTGTGGGAGGGCAGCCAGGTGGGCTCCTGTTACACATGGTAGCGTTGGAGCCTTGATGGCCTGGCTGTAGAGGCCCTGAGATAAGCTGTACAGGGCATGTGGGGCAGCTCCACTACCACCCCACTTTGCCTCGTGGCTGTAGCACCCCGAGGAACCGGATAGAATGGGCAGGCTCTTAAGTAGGGCTTATTTAGGGTAGGGCTTATTTTAGGTGCATATGTAAAACATGCTAGGTCTTATTTTTTGGATAGGTCTTATTTTCGGGGAAACAGGATAGCTCCCCAGTTCCTATAAAATACCCCAAAGCTCCAAATCTTTGCTCCTGCTCTCCCCTTTAGGAGGTAGAATTATGGGAAGAATTCAGGTGTCAAGCCTGCAACCATCTTTTCTTTTGGATCTTTGCCCTGCCACACTTTCTATTATTCTACTATGGCTTTTTGTATTGTGGGGAAAACGTAAGGAGGAGTTAGATGGCATGTAGCCATAACAAAATTCTTTCTAGAAAGCCAAGGTCATCCTTTGCCTTTGTACCTTTGCACCAGTGGTGGGTTTCAAATTTTTTAGAACCTACTCTGTAGATTTTGTGGGTGTGGCTTGGCAGTCATGTGACAGGGTGGGAGTGGCCACCTTTTAAAATGTGGTGAAACTCATTTAACAACGCTCTTGCTTAGCAACCAAAATTTTGGACTCAATTGTGATGATAAATTCTTTCTTTCTTTCTTTCTTTCTTTCTTTCTTTCTTTCTTTCTTTCTTTCTTTCTTTCTTTCTTTCTTTCTTTCTTTCCCTTTCCTTTCCTTTCCTTTCCTTCCCGTTGGGTCACCGGCAGCGGCAGGCCAGATTTATTTCCAGGTATGCCGGTGGAACCCCCTCTCACCGGTTCTCTAAATTTCACCAACCGGCTCTTGCGAGGAGGTGCGAGCCTGCAGAAACCCACCACTGCTTTGCACCTGACTGGAACTTGATGGATGGAAGTGGGAGATTGGACCATGTGATGGGCTTGTAGGTGTGGGGGCAAGAACTTGGACTTTCAACTGGGTGGGGAAAACCAGGAAGCTTTCAGATTGGGTATTCCCAGATTTGCCAACATGGTTCTCTTAATAAATTGGAACTTTGAGGAATCCTTTGCCTCGGACACTGATTTACTTTTGGATGCTATTTGGAACCCTGACATTTGGTGCATCATGTATAGCCTCTGCAATAGGCTAAAATGTGATTTTCTGGCCTTTGGCATAGCCCAGGGGTCTGCAAAATCGGCTCTTTTAAGACTGGTGGACTTCAACTCCCAGAGTTCCCCAGCCAGCATAGCTGGCTGGGGAATTCTGGGAGTTGAAGTCCACCAGTCTTAAAAGAGCTGACTTTGCAGACCCCTGGCATAGCCTATTATGTGACGGCCAACCACCGTTTATTATTAAGCCAATTGTGACCCAAAGGTGATTTTATTTTTCAAGAGGCAACAATTCTGATTTTTCTTTGAAGACATTTTGCTTCTTATCCAAGAAGCTTCTTCAGCTTTGATTGGATGTTGGAGAATGGAAGGATTTACACTCCTTGCAGACAGCTGGTCATTTACACTTTTTTAGAGAGACGTTGAGACCATTTGGAGATTTATCTGTGACTTCAGGGTCACCTGAGTGGTGCAAATGGGTGTGGCGCCTTCTTGGAACTGTTGAAAGAACTGTATTGTAGATAGATAATGTCGTATCCATCCCCCTCTGTTGAGAGAGGGCTGTTCAATTTTTCAAGCCAGCTGTGATTTAAGAGATTTTATTAAAAAATCTCTTAGGAATACAGGTGATTGAGTTGAACCAAATCTTGTCCTGTAAGGTACTGTATTTTTCGGAGTATAAGATGCTTTGAAGTATAAGACGCACCTAGATTTTGGGGAGGAAAACAAGGGGAAAATATCTGCCTCTGCCTCCCAGCAATTTGCCTCCTTGCAACAAACAGTACAGACAATATATACTGTTTGTAGTGTTCTATTTCAGACTATACTTGTACAGATGCTGTTAAAATCGATGTGCTTTCTGGAAGTATAGTTATCCTCTGCTATTTAAAAGAATAGCACTTTTTAAAACAATAGCACAGGGCCTCTTCAGATGAAGCATTTATTTTAAAAAGCTTCATTTTGTTAAGTTGTCTTGAATAATCATAAAGCAGTCTTTAAAAAATAAGTCTCATAATTTGAACATTCTATAGGCATTTATAGTTGTTGACTTACCTCCTTGAAGCAAACAGTCTAATTAACACACAAAAAAACCTGCTTCCCAGCAATTTGCCATGTGGAGCAAACAGCAAGTTTCACTTTCAGTTTCCCCCCCATCATCAGCTGTTACAGGCTACAGGGATTGCCATAGCTTCTTGAAGCCTCCACAAGCCCCTGTTTGCTGCAAAGAGGTAAATTGCTGGGAAGCAGAGGCCAAAGGTTTGGGGCTGGTGGGTGGGTGGGTGAGGGTTACATTCAGTGTATAAGATGCACCCACATTTTCACCCTTTTTATGGGGGAAAAGGGTGCATCTTATACTCCGAAAAATATCACCCAATCCAATGTTGATGCTCGTTGTTGGAGGCCCCTGTTTGAGTTGAATTTCCTTTTTGCTTTTCAGTCTAGATCCGAAACCGCCTTTGGGTTCCGAAGAAAGAATGCTAGAAGGTCTGTCAGCCAATGATTCTTTTGCAGCGAGCCGGGTTTCCGCCTCTTCCTCTTCCTGAAACGCCCCCATCTCTTCCTATGTCAGTGGCCACCAGGCCTACAGCCACCTTGCGACTTTCTCCACCGAAACCACTGGGACCGGGGCCATCCTTGCCACTTGCACAAGATGAGGAATTTGCCACGAAGGGGGAGCAGGACCCCTTGCTGGAGGAACTGTGCAAGCCATTGTGCTGTAGGCTTTGCAACGTCACTCTGAACTCCGCCCAACAAGCCCAGGCGCACTACCAGGTGAGGATATCCCGTCGGCACATCCAAACCGCCGTGGGACTCTTTCGGCGTTGAGTTGGGTTTTGTCAGAGTTTGTTGCAGCACACGCAATCAGACAATTCAGCAGGATTCACAACATCTTTATATAGATAGCAGCACATGAGGCAGGGGTCCCCAACCTTTTTGGCACATGGGACCGGTTTCATGTAAAAAAAATTCCACGGACCAGTGGGAGCTTCCAGCGGGTGAGTCGAGTCATGTGGGCTGCGCGCACGTTCGGCGGTCACGTGCAACCAGGCGGGAAAGCTGCCAGGAGTCCTGGGAGAAGGATCCTTGGCTGGAGTAGGGAAGGACGGGCTGCGTCCCGGGCAGGAGGGCCTGGCAGCCGCTTCCCCCCATGCAGGGCCGGGTGGTGCCCCGAACCCCCCCAATGCAGGCCGTTGCTCCCGTCCTGCCCCCGGGGAGCGCCCCGGCCAGCTGTCAGGATAGCGAAGCATTTGCTACACTTTCCTAAGAGTTGCACTACTCTCTCCACCGCTCACTCCGGCCCGGTTACTATCAAGTCACGGACCAGCACCGGTTCACGGCCCGGAGGTTGGGAACCCCTGACATAAGGCATACAATACCCTTGTAGATTTTTCCACGTTGTAGAGACGAGAAATAGCAAGTAGAAACACTACCACACAATGGAAGCACAAAATGGAGAAAGCAAAATGGAGGAGAGAGAAGTTAGTGCCCTCAAGCTTATATACAGAACAGTGAAGCCACGCCCAGGTTCCAAACTGTCTCTTATGACCCTAGACAACAAATACTACGTTTCCCTGTGAGCAGCCGGGAAGCGTGCATGCCCAGCTCCATTTGAGTGAGTGGTGTACATGCGTGTGCACCGCTCACACAAATGGAGATGCACGCATATGCTCGCCCGCTGCTCTCACAAGTTGTTTCTGTGGCCTAGTTGCAAATATTTATTATTATTTATTTATTTATTTGGATTTATTGACCGCCCCCTCTCTCCAAAGAGACTCGGGGCGGTGTACAAGAATTTAAGAGCATATACATTTATAACAATTATAAATAATAAAACTAAATTAAATGTTTTACCCTGTGTTAAAATATCTCATGCCCCACTAGTGGGCTGCGGCCCGGAGGTTGGAGACCCCCATGTAATTGGCCCTAAATCTTTTGTCATTCTGTGTTGTTAGATTTTATTTATTTATTCATTTCATGATTTTTCACCTGTGACTGAGGGCAGGTCTTACCTTAAGCCAGGGGTCTGCAAAGTTGGCTCTTTTAAGACTGGTGGACTTCAACTCCCAGAATTCCCCAGCCAGCATAGTTGAAGTCCACCAGTCTTAAAAGAGCCAACTTTGCAGACCCCTGCCTTAAGCCATTTTACCACACTGTCGCCTGAGCTGAGGGCCTGTGGTAAAGTCAATCAGAGAGCTTCCCAGGCCGTTGTGGGGATAGATTTGAAAGGGGATCTTCCCTAGTGCAGGCCTTCAGCAGTGTCTCACACTTGCTAGTCTAATTTGTGAAATAAACTCTTCTTCCTGGAAAAATAACGGGGCCCCCCTTTTATGTAAAAGATAGTCCTTGACTTATGATCACAGGTGAGCCTAATATTTCTGCTGCTAAACAGGGCAGCTTTAAGTGCGTTGTGCTTTATTTTACAACCTTTTCGTCACAGTTGTTAAAATGAATCACTGCAGTTGTTAAGTGAAGCACATGGTCGTTAAGAGAATCTGGCTTCCTCCATTGATTTTGCTTGCTGGAAGCCAGCTGGGAAGGTTACAAATAGTAATCACATGACTCCAGGGCAGAGCAACTGTCATAAGTACATGCCAGTTGCCAAGCCTCCAAATTTTGATCATGTGGATCATGTGCAACAGTTGTAAGTGTAAAGACCAGTCATAAGTCGCTTTTGTAACTTCAAATGGTCACTAAACGAATGGTTGTAAGTCAAGTAAGGACTACCTAGCATCATCTTCTTTTAATAACCCCATAATCCTTTGTGGGGTGGAGTCTGAGCAACTGTCCAGATGCCCTTCCTGTCGCCAATGCGGAGTTTTATTCAGCAGTTATATTCTCTGTGCCCAGAGAGAGAAATATCTGCTTCTACCTAGAATCAAAAGGGTAGCTCAATAGCTAAAACGCTGAGCTTATCAATCAGAAATGTCGGCAGTTCAGCTGTTTAAATCCCTAGCGCCGCGTAACGGAGTGAGCTCCCGTTACTTGTCCCAGCTTCTGCCAACCTAGCAGTTCAAAAGCATATAAAAATGCAGGTAGAAAAAATAGGAACCACCTTTGGTGGGAAGGTAACAACGTTCCGTGCGCCTTCGATGTTGAGTCATGCCGGCCACATGACCACGGAAACGTCTTTGGACAGCGCTGGCTCTTTGGCTTTCAAACAGAGATGAGCACCGCCCCCTAGAGTCGGGAACGAGGAGCAGATATGTGTGAGGGGAACCTTTATCTTTACCTAGGATCGAACACACAGCCTCCTGATTGTGAGGTGAGAGCTCCACCTCTAGGCCACCGCACCACTTCAAGTCAAGGACTACCTGTATCTGTCCCAAAATTAGGGAGTTTATACCTGTTCTAAAACGCAGGTAAAAATCACCTTTTGAAATTATGCTTTTTTACCCCCTGCTTTCCTAGTCTGATTGCAAAGACCTCCTGCTTAGTATAGGAGGCAGCAACGAGCTTCTCTCTCTCTTGAAGATCTATTTTAGACTGAATGGCCCATTGGAACTCTCCCCCTGTGTGTAGGCGTTCAAGATTATAAAGTGGTATTAACACTTCACGTGATCTTGATTCTATCCCTCTAGGCTGCATAAACAGAGGGATAGAATCAAGATCACGTGAAGTGTTAATACCACTTTATAAGGCCTTGGTAAGGCCACACTTGGAATACGGCATCCAGTTTTGGTCACCACGATGTAGAAAAGACGTGGAGATTCTAGAAAGAGTGCAGAGAAGAGCAACAAAGAGGACTAGGGGACTGGAGACTAAAACATATGAAGAACGGTTGCAGGAACTGGGTATGTCTAGTTTAACAAAAAGAAGGACTAGGGGAGACATGATAGCAGTGTTCCAATATCTCAGGGGTTGCCACAAAGAAGAGGGAGTCAAACTATTCTCCAAAGCAACTGAGGGCAGAACAAGAAGCAATGGGTGGAAACTAATCAAGGAGAGAAGCAACTTAGAACTGAGGAGAAATTTCCTGACAGTGAGAACAATTAATCAGTGGAATAGAAATTGCCTCCAGAAGTTGTGAATGCCCCAACACTGGAAGTCTTCAAGAAGATGTTGGATAGCCATTTGTCTGAAATGGTATAGGGCTCCCTGCCTAGGCAGGGGGTTGGACCAGATGACCTCCAAGGTCCCTTCCAACTCTGCTATTGTATTATTGTATTAAGGCTCTTTGGTAGGGAGCAGTTTCAGGCATTATAGGAGGTAAAAAGGATCCTTCAACCCCTGCAAGACCTAAAGCACCAATTTTCCTCCTTAATCGAACCCCAAATCCACCCCTATTGGAACTTCCCCTCCCGCCCACCCCCCCAAAAAATAAACCGGAAAAGGAAGCCCTGTAGATTTAATTCCACCACTTAGTATCGATGAAGGCTTAAGAAAGAAAGGTGGTATGTCACTGATGGCTTTATTGTGCTAAGCCAGGGGTCTGCAAAGTTGGCTCTTTTAAGACTGGTGGACTTCAACTCCCAGAATTCCCCAGCCAGCTTGGCTGGCTGGGGAATTCTGGGAGTTGAAGTCCACCAGTCTTAAAAGAGCCAACTTTGCACCCCCCTGTGCTAATCTAATAACAGAAATTTGGTTTTCCAGGGTAAAAACCACAGTAAGAAACTTCGGAACTACTATGCTGCCAACAGCTGCCCAGCTCCTGCCCGAGTGAGTAACTCTCTTGAGCCAGCTACTCATCCGATGGTGTCTCTTGCACCCCAGGTAAGGATGTATAGATAGTAGTGCTGTATTAATGAACCAGTCGTGTGTGTTCTTCCAATAGAGATTTTCTGGCCTAAGCTTTCCCAAACCACAAGGCAGACTCCTGGTCACGACAAAACCCCTTTTTATTAAGTTACTGTGAATTCCTCTCATTCACATCTAGCAAAGTCTTTCAAGGGTGACTTTACAGTCACAGACCTTATCTGGCTTGGAGGGCTGCCAGGCTGATATCTTCAGAACAACTGCTATACTTGGCAAGGAGTCTTTGAGAGTCACGAACCAATTAAGCGAACCTGTTGTCTCCTGCAAACTCCTCTCCCCTTTCGTTCCTCTTTATTCCGTATGGGAGGGGCCATCCACTGTCCACCTGTGCCTTTACTCCCGAGTCGGCCCTTGTTCCTTAGCTGTTCTCTTCTCCTGGCAGCTCTGCGCATGCGCACATCAGGAACAGGCGCCAGCTGTTCTTCTGCCTCCCTGATGTCTGACTCCAAAGGCAGCTGATAACTGTTGGATGGCCCTGACCCCCTCTCTGCCTCCGACACAGAGCCCTAATCAGAGCCTTCCCCAGACTCCAGGACCGGCCCATGTTCCTCCCCAACCTCCTCACTATCCGAATCTGCCACCAGCTCTGCTGGCTGCTGATGGGCCACTACAACAGTCCACAACAAGAGAAAGGATATTGCATATTATTTTGTTTTGTTCTGATTTCCATGTTTTTCTTTTAAATCTTAAATTTTAATTCTGCTTTCTTACAAACCGCTGAGTTGACTTGTTGAAAAGCAGAGTGCGAACATTCAACTTTACGGCAAGGTACCGTGTTTCCCCGAAAATAAGACAGGTCTTATATTTTTTTTAAACACATGAATTATGCCCTTGGGCTTATTAGAGGGGGAGGGCTTATTAGTTTCTGGGGCAGGCGAGAAACGAGGCGTAAATTTTAACTTTCAAGCTCCGTCGCGTTACTCACCCTGTGTCCAGGGAAGCTGCAGGTTAAAAAACAACAACCCTTCTCATGAGTTCTATCAAACTTCTTGAACTCACGAGAAGGGTTTCTCTCTCTTTTTTTGAACCAGCGGCTTTCTGGACACAATGGCGAGGACCGGTGCGGCGGACCTGGAAAGGTAAGAGGCGCACCTCGCGTCCCAATGCCACCCCAATTCTCTTCCCCGCCGTCCCTTTACCGAGGAGTGACAGATTGGGGGGGGGGGAGAGCGAGGTGCCCCTCTTACCTGTCCAGTCCCGCAGCGTTCCTCGCCATTGTGTCCAGGGAAGCCCATGGAAAAAAAAAACCCTTCTCGTGAGTTCAAGAAGTTTGATTGAACTCGCGAGAAGGATTTTTTTTCCCCAGGGGCTTCCCTGGGCACAATGGCAAGGATCACAGTGGAGCTGGAAAGGTAAGAGGTGCGCCTCGTGTGCCAATCCTACCCCAATTCTGTTCCCCACTGTCCCTTTCCGAGGAGTGACAGATTGGGGGGGGGAGAATGAGGCGTCCCTCTTATCTGTCCAGTCCCGCAGCATTCCCGCAGTCCCGCAGCACACCTAGCCATGCCCACCTAGCTGGTCTAGCCCCCCAACAGTTCACGGGTCCATGAATTGGCCCCCCGTTTGAGGACCCCTGATTTAATCTATTGTCCAGATGAGTTTCTGCTGAATGACCTTGTTATAAAAGCTTATAGCCTGATTCGCACATTATGTTCAGTGATGGTTGACTTCATCACCATAAGTTGGATGTATCACAATTGGTTAGGTTCACACATTACACCAAGCCACAAGCCAGAATTTACAAAGCAAAATGGCGGGGTTCATACAGCACGCTCAATCAAAGCAAACCACATTGTAGCTTAGCACAGTAGTTCTCAACATTTTCTTCACCACAGACCTGCTTTAAATGCCTTTTGTGGCCACAGGACCTCCAAGACTTTCCAAGATTTAAATCATAACATTTCTTCAAGCCTTCGGGGACCCTCTGTGACAACATTGCGCCTCCTCTCCCACAAGGGTCCACAGACCATGGGGTGAGAGCCATTGGCTTAGTACATTGTGGCAACCAAGTCTGTCTGCTTTGGGCTATTCGTTCTCTTGGAGTTGTGGGCAAACATAGATTTCTCTTTCATGGGAACTAATTGCACATGTATCATTAGGTGGCATTTCCCAACATTAAATGGAGGAGACCGGTGAGTGTACATACAGACATACAGATCAACAGTGCTGGAAGGGACCTTGTAGGTCATCCAGTCCAACCCCCCCCCCCCCCAATCAGACCCGACACCATTTTTGACAGATGACAGCAGTGGTGGGATTCAATCGGTGTAACAACCCGCGTAATAACTCCATAGAAAACAGAACTCTGGAGGCAGGCAGATACAATATTGGCACAAACTGGTGAAAACCGACTCTGAAAGTTCCTGCTGTTTCCCCCGGATTAAAAAGTGAAAGTTCCCCTTTCTCCAAACAATCAGTCACATTGCCCAATCGAGGCGCTGCCTGGTCGCATGGTAACCAGATTCCTCCTCCTCTCCAGCCATCTGTTGGAATGTCCTTGGTTCCCACAGGAAACTATTTTGTTTTGGCAACAAAACCACCCTCCAACGATTTCCCCCCTGTCCCTATCCCTAAAGCCTCCAAAATGGCTCCAGCCAGGTTTGCTTCAGAGTTGGCAATGACAGGAATGACCCAACAGTTCCCTTTTCCAATCAGTTGATTGATTGGGTGCCATCAAGTTGTTTTCAACTCTTAGGGCTGCATAGATAGATTTTTCACCATGACGATCTGTCCCTAACTTATCATATTTTTCAGAATATAAGATGCACCTTGGAGCATAAGACGCACCAAGGTTTTGAAGCGCAAATTAAAAAAAAAAGGCAAATTAAAAAAAAAAGTTTTTGCACTCTGCAAACCTCCCAAAAATCATCCGTTTTTTGCGAAAACGCCCCCCTTTTTTCCCCAAAAAAAGGGCATGAATAGCCCTTAGGAAGGGAGGGGGGACGAGCAAAAAATGGGCCATTTTTCACAAAAACGGGCCCGTTTTTTGTCCAAAAAGGGCATTAGGAAGCTTGTAGAGTGCTCCTGGGGGGAGGGGGGAGGAATTGAGCAAAAACTGGCGCATTGTTTCTCATTTCTGTCTTCCCCAGCCCCCAGGAGCTCTCTGAAAGTCTCCTACAAGCTAGGCATGGCCATTTTGGTGAAGGTGCAGGGTTTCAGGAGGCAAAAAATGCAGTATTCAGTGTATAAGATGCACCCAGATTTTCAGCCACTTTTTTGAGGGAATAAAGTGCGTCTTATACTCTGAAAAATACAGTATTCTTTCAGATCTTCCAATGATGTACTGTACTTATGACTGTAGCTAAGTCACCCATCTTGCTGCTGGCTTTCCTCTTCCTCTCATTCCTTTCCACCTTTCCCAGCAATGCAGCCTTTTCCTCTTTGCTTAAAGTTTAAAGTAGAATAATTTGGGCATGTGTGCCTTGAGTGACAACTCTGGGTTGATTTGTTCAATGATCCATTGTTTTGTTTTCTTGGCTGTCGCAAGTTATCAGTCATCCAGATGTATTGGCTGGGTAGAATAAATTCAGGGTTGGAATTCTTCCTTCCTCATCATTGAGTAGATGTATCATGTGAAGATACAATACAATACAATAGCAGAGTTGAAAGGGACCTTGGAGGTCTTCTAGTCCAACCCCCTGCCTAGGCAGGAAGCCCTATATCATTTCAGACAAATGGCTATCCAACATCTTCTTGAAGACTTGCAGTGTTGGGGCATTCACAATTTCTGGAGGCAAGCTGTTCCACTGATTAATTGTTCTAACTGTCAGGAAATTTCTCCTCAGTTCTAAGTTGCTTCTCTCCTTGATTAGTTTCCACCCATTGCTTCTTGTTCTGCCCTCAGGTGCTTTGGAGAATAGTTTGACTCCCTCTTCTTTGTGGCACCCTCTGAGATATTGGAACACTGCTATCATGTCTCCCCTAGTTCTTCTTTTCATTAAGCTAGACATACCCAGTTCCTGCAGCTGTTCTTCATATGTTTTAGTCTCCAGTCCCCTAAACATCTTTGTTGCTCTTCTCTGCACTCTTTCTAGAGTCTCCACATCTTTTCTACATCGTGGCGACCAAAACTGAATGCCATATTCCAAGGGTGGCCTTACCAAGGCCTTATAAAGTGGTTTTAACACTTCACGTGTTCTTGATTCTATCCCTCTGTTTATGCAGCCTAGAACTGTGTTGGCTTTTTTGGCAGCAGCTGCACACTGCTGGCTCATATTTAAATGGTTGTCCACTAGGACTCCAAGATCCCTTTCACAGTTACTGCTGTTGATCAAGGTACCACCTATATTGTACCTGTGCATTTCGTTTTTGTTGCCTAAATGTAGAACCTGACCCTTTGTTCTGACCTAGGCTTCACTAAATCACGAAGCAGACTCCTTGTCCCGACAAAACCCTTTTTTATTAAGTTAATGTGAATTCCTCTCATTCACAATCAGGAAAGTCCTGGCAAACTGTCTTTCAAGGGTGAATTTACAACCACAGACCTTATCAGGCTTGGAGAGCTGCCAGGCCGATATCTTCGAAACAAATCTTCACACTAATTAAGCAAACTAATTGTCTCCTGCAAACTCCACTCCCCTTTCTCTCCTCTTTTTTTTCTAAGGGAGGAGTCATTTACTGTCCACCTGTGCCTTTATTCCCAAGTCGACCCTTGTTCCTTAGATATTCCTTTTCTCTGGCAACTGCACACACGCACATTGGGAACTCCAGCTGTTCGTCTTCCTCACTGATGTCGGACTCTGAAGGCAGCTGATAACTGGCAGATGGCCCTGGCCCCATCTCTGCCTCTGACGCAGAGCCTTCGTCTGAGCCTTCCCCGGACTCCAGGACTGGCCCAGGTTCCTCCCCAACCCTCCTCACTGTCTGAGTCTGCCACCAGCTCCACTGGAAGCTGGCGGGCCACAACAGAAGACTAACAAGTGTAAGAGATCATCAGTCTCTCTGCAAATATTCCTTGCCTCCCATCAAGTTTCTTTCCTCGCCCCACTTCTTTGAGTTGTATAAAAATAAGCATGTATATTTCTCTAAGCAACCTCCATTTATCTGTTACAGATAGTCCTCAACTTAAAACCATTTGTTTAGTGATTATTCAAAGCAGTAGTGTGTTTCAAATTTTTTTAGAACCTCTTCTGCAGGTGTGGCCTGCTTTGTGGGAGTGGCTTGCCGGCCATGTGACCGTGTGGGAGTGACTTGCTGGCCATGTCACTGGGTGGGAGTGGCTTGCCAGCCATGTGACCGAGTGGGAGTGGCTTGGCAGTCATGTGACTGGGTGGGCATGGCCATCTTGTAAAATGTGGTGAAGCTCACTTAACAACGCTCTTGCTAAGCAACCAAAATGTTGGCTCAGAAACTCTGGCATTTGAAGCACGCAAGTCTTAAAGCTGTCCTTGCATCCCTAACCCTTTAGAAAAAAACCCCAGGGGTGTTCAAACTTGACAGCTTTAAGACTTGTGGACTTCAACTCCCAGAATTCCTCCTCTCGCTCTTCATCTTGATGATGTGCGGATGGGTGGGGGGGTGGAGGGAGCTGGAACCGGTTCTAAAAGGCACTGTAGATTTGTGGAGCCTCTTCTATAGGTTAGAACTGGCAGGAACCCACCCCTGATTCAAAGTGACAACAGCATTGAAAAAAGTGACTTATGACCAGTTTTTCACGCTTATGACTGTGGCAGCTCCCCATGGTTGTATGATCAACATTTGGATGCTTGGCAACTGACTCATATTTATGACGGTTGCAGTGTCCTGGGGTCATGTAATCCCCCTTTGTGACCTTCTGACAAACGAGGTCAAGGGGTGGAAGCCAAATTCACTCCACCATTTTACTAACTTAACAGTTGCAGCTGTTCACTTAACAACCGCAGCAAGAACGGTCATAATATGGGCAGAACCCATCTAACAACTGTCTCACTTAGCAACAGAAATGTTGGGCTCAGTTATAGGTTTAAGTCGAGGGACTTAAACCTGTATAAAACATGGTGTAAATGATGGGAATAAATAAATATTAGGACATTTGATGAGCGGATTTCAGTTGCCTATGCATTTGGCCATTCAACATAGTGTTATGTATTTTATAACTAGTTCCTGGCCTCTATTTAATATTCAGATTCATGTACAAGTTACTTTAATGGCATCTTCACCAATTTAATTTCTGAGAAGTAGGACATTCTAGCTCAAAACTCAAATTAATTGAGGGCCACATCAGGGTTGTGTTTGACCGCTGGGGGCCGGGAGGAAAGGCCGGAGAGTGTGGCTTGTGGGGGGCATGGCCAGTTTAACATCCCGTTGAGGCTCTGTTTTCAGCTGCGATGGCCTCCTGCAGCCCTTGGCCAGCGAAAATGGAGCCCGGGGGCGCCACACACTATCACTCCGAGCTCCGTTTTCGCTGCAGAAGGCTGTAGGAGGCCGTCATGGCCCAAAACGGAGCCTGGGTGGGCCGTGTGTGGCCCTCCCGAGCTCCATTTCCTCTGGTTCTTTGCTGTTTCCAGGGTGGCCCCGTGGGCAAAATCTAAGCCCTTCGTAGGCCTTCACTTTGACACCCCTGCTCTAGCTGCCAGGTGGAGAATACAAGGCCTAAGACACATTCAGATGTATCCATAAGCCTGAAAGGTTTGGGGAACTACAAAAAGGGCCCAGCCCTTTGGAACGACCTACCCCCTGAACTTCGCACCATCTCCGACCTCCACCTCTTCCGCAAGTGTCTAAAGACACATTTGTTCCATCTAGTGTAACCTCCACAACTGACTTTTAGATAGTTTTAAATTTGGGGATTTTAATTTGGTTTTAGCGCAGGATTTCATTGAATAAGTTTTTTAAAATTTTATATGGTTTTGTATGTATTTTTAATATTCCTGTGCGCCGCCCTGAGTCCGTTGGAGAAGGGCGGGGTATAAATTGAATAAATGAAATGAAATGAAAATCAATGATCCTGTGTGTGTTCTAGAACAGCGTTTTTCAACCACTGTGCCGTGGCACACTAGTGTGCCGTGAGATATTGTCTGGCGTGCCGTGGGAAAAATTCCAATTTCATCCGTAACATGCGGCTTCGGCTCACAAATAGACCAATCATTAGATTCTAATACTTTTTAACATTTTCTAATGGTGGTGGTGTGCCTCGTGATTTTTTTCATGAAAAAAGTGTGCCTTTGCACAAAAAAGGTTGAAAAACACTGTTCTAGAAGAAACAACAGAGAAAATGGACTTTCTTCTATCTCATTCAGTTTAGTTCAGATCCCTTAATTAAGGGAATTAATTACATTCCCTCAATTCAAGTGTAACTTCATAAGGTTGGCCACTGGGGGGAGGCAGCTTCTTAGATTAAAAAAAGAGCAGCTTTAAAAATCTAAAATGTCTTTCCCTAATACTTACTCTCATGGAAGTAAATGTGCTGTGTTGGGATTAATTTCCAGCGAAGTCACCTACGAGACTACGATTTTACAAAGTAGTTTGAAAAGGAGACTCCTCAAAAATGTACTAGTACCGGTGAACCAGTCAATACCTCAGCCTAAAGACTGTTGGGCAAATAATGGACAGAGGAATAGGAAAACGAAAATTGAAAAAAATGTTGAATTTTCTAAGAAAGTAGAATATAAATATACTAAAGATAAACTTTAAAGTTGATAGGCTGCTGAAGTGCAGAATTTTGGGAGCAATTTACAAACAACAACAACACGCAATTGTAATCCTTTAAAGACAGAAAGAAAATTAACTACCCAAAGTATGTTTTTATGGGGCAATGGTACCAACTTTAAAAACATCGAATGAAAATAAAGGTAATGAAGGAGTATATGAATAAATATTGGCTTCTGCTTATATTATTGTATACTGTCTGAAATTAGTTGTTTTCTAGCATAGCAAATTGTAACCTTAATACTGGACTGCAAATGTTATCTCACTGCTGCGTCTTGCTTCTATTCTTGGCTTCAAAGTTTGGCACATTTTGGAAGCTGGTAGAAGAAATTGTTACACGGGAATATCAAACTGTATAAGTTTAGGTTTAGGTTTATTAGTTTTTTAAACCGCCCTACTCCCGAAGGACTCAGGGCGGTGTACAGCCAAAGTAAAACAGATATATAAAAGTTAAAAAACAGTTTTAAAAGCCTATTAAACAATTTGGCCTCTCTTGAAATTAAAAAACCAAACAAACCGCGATTAAAATTAATAAAAAATCATTAATAAAAATTCATATTTAAAAATTCATTTTTATGCAAGCCCGGCTTGTTGGAAAAAAAAGGTTTTGAGAGCACAGCGGAAGGTGCGTATAGATAAAGGAACCAAACTAGGGAGTTTTCCTGGCTCAAATCCTTAAAGCATTCTGACGAAAAACAACTTGGCAAAGGGGGGCAGCCACCCCCTACTCAAGGCTATAGGAATCCTCCATAGACAAAAAGTCAGAAACAGGAGCTTGAACCAAAGAACGCTTTAAAGCACGTTGGTAACGAATCTTTGTCTCTGATTGGATAAAGTTTGTTTCTATCTGCCTAAAATGTACATAATACTCTGAGCCCCTCTTCCGGGGTGTGGCTATTCCTTACATGCATTTGTTTGTATGTTTTGGATATAGTTTTGTCACTCGGCTTTTGTTATGGCTATAAATAAAAGCTGATACTTTTTGCAAGCCTCGTCTCGAGTGGAGACTTCTGGAACCTTACAGGAATGAACAATAGGAAGTAATAAGAGGCCTTATTATTTGAATAAATATGGAGTAGAAACGGTGGTGGGATTCAAATAATTGAACAACCAGTTCTCTGCCCTAATGATTTCTTCCAGCAACAAGTTCACTAAACTGCTCAGAAAGTTAGCAACCGATTCTCCCGAAGTGGTGCGAACCGGCTGAATCCCACCACTGAGTAGAAAGTACTGTCCTGTGATGGATTTAGAGCTGGTTGAAGAATAGATACTTGTAAACAGTTCTATATTATCCTGGAGGGAAATGTCAAATGAGGATCCTTTGTTAGAAATGATCTTGCGATGGAAGGGAACGGAGGCTTACCACATTTGCAGATGTCACCAAGCTTGGGTGAATTGCCCAATATTGAAGAGTATAAAATCGCAACTCAAAAGTGACCTTGACTGGCTGGAGTGTGGGATCAGATCTAACAAGAACGCCAACACTCTGCTAAACAGATAATTCCCTCACCACTGTCAAACTATTCACTAAGGCTGCATTACTATTACTATTAGTCTTCTGATCATTCCTATCAGCCATCTCCTCCCACTTATGACTGTATGATTGTAACTGTTGCTCGTATCCTCACGATTTTTTATTGATATTGATTGTTTCCTGGTTGCTTATTTGTACCCTATGACTATCATTAAGTGTTGTACCGACTGGATTATTGCAACTCTCTCTACATGGGGCTCCCCTTGAGGTGCACCCGGAGGCTTCAGTTGGTCCAGAACGCAGCCGCGCGAGCAATTATGGGCACCTCTAGGTTTGCCCACGTAACACTGCTCTTGCGCGAGCTGCACTGGCTACCTGTCGTCTTCCGGGTGCGCTTCAAGGTGTTAATTACCATCTTCAAAGCGCTCCATGGCTCGGGACCTAGCTACCTGCGGGATCGGATCCTGCCCCATACATCCTCACGGCCGATTCGCTCCCACAGAGAGGGACTTCTCCGGGTGCCGTCCACTAGACTTTGTCAGCGGGCGACGCCCAGGGGAAGGGCCTTCTCTGTGGCGGGCCCAGCCCTCTGGAACGACCTTCCCCCCGATATCAGGACAACCACGGACCTCCGCTCCTTCCGCTTAAAATTAAAGACACACTTTTTTCGCCTGGCCGGCCTTGGGTAGTCTCTTTTTAGGTTAGGGTTTTAGGGGTAATTTTTAGTTTAGTTTATGGGTTTTAGCGCAGGATCAATTTAATCCATTTTTAATTTTGTATTTTGTATTTTGTCTGTGGTCTTATTTGTATTTTTAATTGCCTGTGCCCCGCCTCGAGTCCCCTTGGGGAGAGAGAGCGGGATATAAAATTAAATTATTATTATTATTATTATTATTATTATTATTATTATTATTATTATGATTCTTGACAAATGTATCTCTTTTTTTGTGTACACTGAGTTCATATGCACCAAAGACAAATTCCTTGTGTGCCCAATCACACTTGGCCAATAAAGAATTCTATTCTATTCTATTCTATTCTATTCTATTCTATTCTATTCTATTCTATTCTATTCTATTCTATTCCATTCCATTCCATTCCATTCCATTCCATTCCATTCCATTCCATTCCATTCCATTCCAAGATGATGTTCATCTATCACAAGTATGTGATCCCTTTTTATTGGTTAAGAAGACCTGGCTTGATGGCATTGCTTTTGAAAAGGACCTGATAGTTCTAGGAGACCATCGTCTGAATGTGGATGTGTAAAATGCAGCAGGGGCGATAAAAAGGCCAATGCAACCATGCATTGAATTATGTTACATCAGGGGTGTCAAACTCGATTTCATTGAGGGCCGCATCAGGCCTGCGTGTGACCTTGAGGGGCTGGGGTTGGTGTGGCCAGCTCAACGTCACTCATGTCGGGAGTGCCTGTGGTGGCCTGAGTGTTCTGCCAACAAAAATGAGTTCCCAAGGTCCGTTTTCGGCTGCAACCCTCTGCCAGTGAAAATGGAGCTTGGAAGTGCGGCCTGTGGTCTTCGTGAGCTCCATTTTCGGCTGCGATGGCCTCCTGCAACCCTCTGCCAGCGAAAACGGAGCCCGAGAGGGCCACACGGAGCCCTCCCGAGCTCCATTCTCACTGGCAGAGGTGCTGAGGGTTTCCTGTTTCCAGGGTGGCCCCATGGGCAAGATCTAAGCACCCGGTGGGCCGGATCTGGCCCCGGACCTTGAGTTTTACACCCCTGTGTTACAAAACTGTAGCACCAGGTCCCCAAATTGACAACTTTGGGAAGAGGCTCATTCAGAACTTTTGTTTGGAGAGAACAACCACCGCTTTGATACATCTGAATCTATTCTCCTGTTTTGCCCAGGGGTCTTCCCCGAAACCAGGAGGACGAGTGATCTTGGCCACGGAGAACGATTATTGCAAACTGTGTGATGCATCGTTTTCTTCGCCAGCGGTGGCCCAGGCTCACTACCAGGGCAAGAATCACGCCAAGAGGCTGCGCCTGGCTGAGGCACAGAACAACTCGTTCTTGTAGGTATTACTGTGTTTCCCCCAAAATAAGCCAGGGTCTTATTTTCTTTTGACCTCCGAAATAAGCGCTTGGCCTTATTTTCGGAGAGGTCTTATTATTTTTGAGGTGCAGGTGGCGGCGAGCGTGGTCACCTCATGGCTGCTGCTGCGTTGCAATATTTTCAGGGAGGGCTTATTTTTGGAGGAGGGCTTATTTTAGCGCATGCACTCAAAAGCTTGATTGGCCTGATGATCCGGGGAGGTCTTATTTTCAGGGAAACAGCGGTAACAGCTCCAGCCAAAGTCCTGCTAACTTTTCCTGCTGTAAAAAGCCTGTAAAATCTTCCTCACTTCCCCGCAGTTGAATTTGTGTTTTCGTATCATCAATAACAGGGAGTCGCCTGAAGTGGCTGGCAAAAGGAAAGCGCGAAAAGAAGGAAATGAATTCAAGATGATGCAGAACAGAAGGAATGTTTATGCTGTGCAAAACAACACAGGTACGGTCAAGAACAGCACAGGCCCTTGGCATCCTCCAGGCCAAACCACCACAATTTGGTGGGATTTGGTGGTTTATTTTCTTTTCGCTTAAACAGAGTAAAATAAAAAGCAGAACTTTCTCTCACTCTAAGACAGAAGTCTCTAAACTCTGCAACTTTTAAGACCTGTGGACTTTAACTTCCAGAATTCCTCAGCCATCCATCCACAAGTCTAAAAGTTGCCAACATTTGGGGACCCCTGTTGTAAGCCAAGGAAACATCATTTCAGCCCTAGTTCCCTTCCTTTTTTAAAAAAGGATACAAGTTTGTTCTGACCCAGGTTTCCTTAGAAAGCAAGAAGCAAAGTCTTGGTCCCGACAAAATCTCTTTTATTTGCACGACTCTGAATCCCTTTCATTCACAGTCAGCAAGACTTGGCAAACAGTCTTTCAGAGGAATGTTTATCCACACGCATCTTATCTCATTTAGAGCGCTTCCAGGTAACTAGCTTCCAAATGCAGGGCAAAGCAAAACTTGGCACAGAGTCTCTTATAATCCAGATTTCAGATTAACAGAGTTGGAAGGGACCTTGCAGGTCATCTAGTCCAACCCCCTGCCCAAGCAGGACACCCTACATCTGCCACTACCTAGGATTGAACTCACAACCTCCTGATTGGGAGGCGAGAGCTCCACCTCTAGGCCACAGCAGCAGATCTCAAACAGAACTTTCGAGGCCGAAATGAAGGAATTGTTTCCTACAAAAGCCCACTCCCCGTTCGTTCCCCTTTTGTTTCCTATGGGAGGGGCCAATCACCTCCAATCCTGCTTTTTTAGTTGTTCTTGTCTTCTGGTAGCTCTGCGCATGCGCACACTGGGAGCAGGCTCCAGCTGTTCCTCTGCCTCACTGCTGTCTAGTTCCCTCTCTGCCTCTGATGCAGAGCCCTCGTCTGAGATTTCCTCAACCCCCATGTTCCTCCCCAACCTCCTCACTGTCCGGCTCTGTTGCTACCTCTGCTGGTCGCCGGCGGGCCACAACAGCAGAACTGAATATCAAAAAGTTCACTTATCCTATTCCTCGTATCTCCTCAGGAACTCATGAGCTCTTCCACATCAGGCTCTCATGTTGTTGAACTCTCTCCCTCCCAACCCCACTCTTAATGCTGTAGCTTAAGTTTTCTTAATACGGGTGGGACTTTGATTTGTGAGCACAATCGAGTGCAAAATTTCCATTGCTAAGCAAGATAGTGAGATTTGCCCCCATTCTTGCTGCAGTTGTTAAGTGTATCATTGTGGTTGTTACATTAGCAATAGAGTTGTTAAATGAATCTGGCTCCTCTGTTGATGTCAGGGTTCCAAATAGCATCCAAAAGTAAATCAGAGTCCAGGCGAAGTATTGCTCAAAGTTCCAATTTATTAAGAGAGCCCTATTGGCACATCTGGGGAAACCCGAATGTGAAAGATTCCTAGTTTTCCCCATCCAGTTGAAAGTTCAAGATCTTGCCCACACACCCACATGGTCCAATCTCCCACTGCCATGCTGGCAGTTCCACCCACCCATTCAGTTCCAGTCAGGTGCAGAGGTGCAAAGACAAAGGCTGACCTTGGCTTTCTAGAAAGAATTTTGTTATGGCTACATATCATCTAACTCCGTACAATTCCCCCTCCCATTTTCCCCACAATAAAAAAATGCATAGTAGAATAATAGAAAGCGTGGCAGGCCAAAGATCCAATAGAAAAGATGTCTGCAAGCTTGACAATTGACTTTGCTCATCAGAAGGTTGCAAAAGGTGATCACATGACCTCCGGAAACTGCAACCATCATAAATACACGCCACTTTATTTATTTATTTTTATTTTTCACATTTATAACCCGCTCCCATCTCACCACAAAGGGACTCGGGGCGGCGGACAAAGAATTACATCAATAAACATAAATACAGAGATATTAGGTGCCTGTGTTGTGACCATTTTAAAATCCCCATTTACAACTGGCGGTGCTGGGGTTACGCAAGGCCGGCTAGTTGGAAGAGGTGAGTCTTAAGACATTTACGGAAGAGGCGGAGGTCAGGAATGGTACAGATTTCAGGGGGCAGGTCGTTCCAAAGGGCTGGTCCTGCCACAGAGAAGGCTCTCCCCCTGGGTGCCGCCAGTCGACATTGCCCGACCGACGGCACCCTGAGGAGGCCCTCTCTGTGGGAGCGTGTCGGTCCCAGGGATGTATGGGGCAGGAGGCGGTCTTGCATATAGCTAGGTCCCGAGCCATGGAGCACTTTGAAGATGGTCGTTAGGACCATGAAGCGCACCCGAAAGACCACACACTTGCCCCAGTGTCTCAATTTTGATCATTTTGACTCCAGGAATGCGGCAAGGGTTGTAAGTCATTTTCCCTCCAAGTGCTATTGTAAGTTTAAACGCTTATTAAACCGTTGTAAGTAATGAACGAACAGTTGTAAGTCAAGCCTGTATTGAAGACAACGTACTGGTTCTCATGAGTTGTTTATGTGCTTTGAAGGTGGCACCGAGTGAGCTCTGGTGGATGTCACCTTCTTGGGAAATTCTTCCTGGTTGGCTGTATCCCAAAAATGCCTTGCTTGCTTGCTTTCCTCCAGGCCCTTATTTCAACCCACGTTCCCGTCAGCGGATACCTCGTGACCTCGCCATGTGTGTCACCCCCAGCGGCCAGTTCTACTGCTCCATGTGCAACGCCGGGGCCAGTGAAGAAGTGGAGTTCCGGCAGCATTTGGAGAGCAAGCAACACAAGAGCAAAGTCTCCGAACAGCGGTATAAGAACGAGATGGAGAACCTCGGCTACGTCCAATGAGACTCGATCCCTGATAGCTGCTCTTCCTTTTATTTTATTTTTTTGGGACTTTTCCCTATGTAGGGAGCAGCTTCTGCTTGCTTACCTGCCACTGCCCTGCATCTGTGCTCTGTGCCTTAGGAGGCCTGCTCCCCAGCTCTCTCCGTGCATCTCAAAAACTCGCAAACCTATCCGTGAAGTCAATGAATCTCAGTTCAGAAGACAAGAGAAGCGGGGTCATGCTCCCCATTGGCAGGAAGGCGTGTCACGGGATATTGGATGTTGATGTGTTCGGTCCATTAGCTGCCTTCGAAGGAGAACCTGCCCCGTTCCCTGGCCCCCTGCCTTTCCCCTTGCATGAGTGAGCTTTGCTTGAGAAGGTAGTGTGAAGGGTTCAACCCACAACCCCCCGCCCCTTTTTTTCTTCTGTGCATTGTGCCACTTTTGCATATGGCGACTTGGTGAAACAAATGACAAAAGGTCAGCTTAAGGTGTCACCTGTCTGGGGAACACTTCCAATTCCTCCTCCTTGGTTAAATCCCACAATCTCCAGTTGTAAAGCAGTTTGGGGGGAGGGGAAGCAGAAACTGTGGCTAGTCAGAATGTGTTCTGACCTAGGCTTCCTTAAAAAGCGTGAAGCAGAGTCTTGGTCCCAGCATGACCTCTTTGATTTACATGACTGAATTCCTTTCATTCACAGTCAGCAAGGCTTGGCAAACAGTCTTTCAGAGGAATATTTATCAACACGAACCTTATCTCGCTCGCAGAGCTGCCAGATAACTAGTTTTCAAATGCAGGGCAAGGCAACACTTGGCACAGAGTCTCTTATAGTCACAAACAGAACTTTCCACTCTTGAAATGACCGAAGGAACAAATTGTTTCCTGCAAAAGCCCCCTTCCCGTTCACTCCTCTTTTGTTTCCTATGGGAAGGGCCAATCACCTCCAAGGTGTGGCTTTACTCCTAAGTCGACCCTGCTTTCTTAGTTGTTTGTGTTTTCTGGCAGCTCTGCACATGTTCCTCTGTTCATGTTCCAGCTGTTCCTCTGCCTCGCTGCTGTTTAGCTTCCTCTCTGCCTCTGATGCAGAGCCCTCATCTGAACTTTCCCCAGCCCCCAGGACTGGCCCATGTTCCTCCCCAACCTCCTCTCTGCCAGAACAGAATGATAAGAACTGGGCGAATTGAACCAGTAGAGAATCAGCTGCTTTTAAAAAGTAAGCGAGTGGGGTGGGGGTGGGGGAGGAAAAATGTAGTGCACTGACTGACTGCTTGAGTGAGTCTTGGAAAGAGAGATTCTTTAGTTTTTTTAGGCCCATCCAGAAGCCAAGAGAAAGATGTATTGTTTTAATAAATAGCAAACGAATGCTATTCCCTGTTGAGGTCCGAAGCATTTTCGAGATAGGCATTGCACTGGAAAAGGCTACCAACTTCAATTCAATAGCATCCAGTTCCTCTACATCAGGGGTGTCAAACTCAAGGGCCGAGGGCCAGATCCGGCCCACAGGGTTCTTAGATCTGGCCTGCGGGGCTTCCTAGGAAACAGCAAAGGACTGGCCCGCAGTGCTTCTGCCAGAGAAAATGGAGCTTGGCAGAGCTGCACAGGTCCCTTCTGAGTTTCATTTTTGCTGGCAGAGGCTTGCAGGAGTCCGTCGCAGCCGAAAACGGAGCTCAGGAGCCTGTTTTCTCTGGCAGAGCACTCAGGCAACCACAGGTACCCCCAACACTAGTGATGTAGAGCTGGTCATGCCCAACCTGGCCACCCCCATCCCCCCCGAGGTCAACCACAATCCCAATGTGGCCCTCAATGGAATCGACCTTGCCCCTCCCGCTCTACAGCACATACTCGAGTTGCTGTCGCTCCTTGCAAAATAATAATTTATTATTATTATCTGAGAGGGAACATCCAGTGCTGGGTTTGAAACCTAATTCAAGTATGATCGGGTGCTGTACGTTAGAATGAATGAGAGAATTTCCTTTCCCTAAATTTGGGGCTTTTTATCTGTTGGAATGGCCTCTAAGATGATGTTGACTTGCGTACTTTGAATGAAATAGGAAAATCAGGTCTCAAATTATTTTGAAACAACTGGGGCCTTTTCTGGTCCTCATATTTTCTATCATTAATTGGCGTTTTTTTTTAATGCTTCCCATTTTGGGCAAAACAGCCACAATCAGTCCTGGCATTCTTGATTTGAGGACAAAAAAATCTGAAAAGGATTTCTTTTTGTTTGTACTGTACTGTATTGTTTCAGTTAGTTCTAGTGGTAGAGGCTAGTAGCCTCCAAATCTCTAGAATTCTGCTTTCTGACGCAAGTGCTTCCTTTAAAGCACATCCTAGACCAAGGTTGCGTAGCTATGGCTCCTTTATGACCTGCAGACTTCAACTCCCAGAATTCCTGGCTCAGGAATTCTGGGAGTTGAGGTCCTGAGGTCGTAAAGCCACCGTAGTTGTGCCTTCCTCATCCTAGACAAATGCATAGGTACTATGCATGAATATGTATGCTGTCCTTGGGAACTTCTAACCCAAATCAAGTGAAACTTCTCATTAGAAGTTTCTGTCTTTCTCTGGAGGTTGACCATGTAGAGATGGTCACCAGCTCCTATCTTGGGCATGCTTGCAGGAATTATATTTCCTTGCAATCTTAACTGTTAAACGCATTGGTGTTCTCTCCTTTTTTAAGATGCTCACGTGGTGTTCAGGTGACAACAATGCAGCATTCTACCACAATACCAACACGGTGCAAACCTTTCTCATGGGTACCTTTTTGTTTTTAACTTTTCATTTGTAACCTCCTGAGTTTTAAGCTTTCCAGTCCTCCTAATCTTAGTCTTTAGAGATAGATGCAGCAGCTCTCCACCCCCAGCCCTGTGCTATCCAGGTGGGTTGGACTTCAGTTCCCATAATTCCACTACCACATACGAGAGACGTAATCTCAGGACATTCTAGGCTGCATAAACAGGGATAGAATCAAGATCACATGAAGTGTTAATACCACTTTATAATGGCTTGGTAAGGCCACACTTGGAGTACTGCATTCAGTTTTGGTCGCCACAATGTAAAAAAGATGTTGGGACTCTAGAAAGAGTGCAGAGACGAGTAACAAAGATGATTAGGGGACTGGCGACTAAAATATGAAGTTGCAGGAACTGGGTATGTCTAGTTTAATGAAAAGGACTAGGGGAGACATGATAGCAGTGCTTCAATATCTCAGGGGTTGCCACAAAGAAGAGGGAGTCAAGCTATTCTCCAAAGCACCTGAGGGCAGAACAAGAAGCAATGGGTGGAAACTAATCAAGGAGAGAAGCAACTTAGAACTGAGGAGAGATTTCCTGACAGTTAAAACAATTAATCAGTGGAACAGCTTGTCTCTAGAAGTTGTGAATGCCCCAACACTGCAAGTCTTTAAGAAGATGTTGGATATGTCATCTGTCTGAAACGGTGTAGAGCTTCCTACCTAAGCAGGGGGGTTGAACTAGAAGACCTCCAAGGTCCCTTCCAACTCTGCTATTGTATTGTATTGTACATCTGAAGGCACTAACAAGTGGTTTAATCCTTTGCTTGGTTCAATTCTATTGTTAGAAATTTCATTTACGATTGGAAGAAAAGAGAAGGTTTGAAGGTAAAGAACATATCCATGCAAAGAAATTAAAAAAAAACCAGATACTTAACTTAAGACAGGAGTTGAGATGGAGTAGCACCTAATTGTTGTTTCTCCTAAAACTCAGCTGATGATTTCACTGAGGACAGTACAGATCAGGGATGGGCTGCTATGGGTTCGCACGGGTTTGGGAGAACCCATAGCTAACACTATGGCCGGTTTGGAGCACCTCCAAATCCCACCCCTGGCTGTCCCCTGCCACCCCACTCTTCCCCTCCAAGGAGTCTCCATGCGGCCTGTTTTGGATGCAAAGTAAGTGCAGGGCCCACTTGGAGGCTCAGGGACAGGGAAAAAATGGGCCTCTGAGAAGTTCCAGAAAGCTGGAAATAGCCCCGTTTCTGGAAAATGCCCCCCACCTCGCCGTGGTGCAGGAGGCCAACTAAGCCACGCCCACCATGGCCACGCCTATCCAGCAACTGGGCAGAGAACCCATTGCTGAAATGTTTGAAGCCCACCCCTGGTACAGACCTATCAAAAATCCAAATGGGTTATGAAGGGCACATTAGCTCTTACCAATAGAAGAGAATAGCTCAGGGTGAACTGTGGCATCCTTGGGTCTCTCTGAGCTCGGAGGTTTTCTTGCAGACCTTTCATTACCCAACGAGATAACATTATCAGTGCTAGCATCAACTGAGAGCAACCCCGCTCCCTTCTAGCACTGAGAATGCAAGAAAGCAGGTTCAGAGAGCATCAAGGACTCCCCATCAGCTCTTCAAGGTAAAGGATTGGTATCTTTTTGGCATAAATCTTCAGCCTGTTCGGAAGTTTGTAGACTTAATGAATGATTATAAATCCTAAGAGGTGGCAATTGGAAAGGGGAAACAGAGGAAATGAAATATTTATCAAAGTTGTCTCACTGGCCAGTAGATTGTTTTTTTTTTTTGTACTTGTGCTGCTACTAATCTGTATATTTTTGTATTTATTTTGATCATGCTGACCATTAATAAGCTCACAAATATTTAAGGTGTTATCTGATGGGTTTTGTTATTATTTGTTGTTCGCTTTGTTAACTTTGAAAAACACCCATATCATTACTTTTTGAAAAGTTATTTATTATGTTTCTAAAAATGTGTTTTCTTTTGACCTTTCCATGTACGTTTTGTTCTTAAATGATCCCTATAGTATGCAATCATTGTAATTGAGTGGCCAAGCAAATACTATGCGGTAACATCAGTCTTTGATTGTTTTATGACCGTGATGCTACTTAGGATCTGTACCTTTGTCTCTGTAGAACATTGGAGCGTTATTTTTATTGCAACATTGCCAATTTCTCATGAGTCTATCACATATCACACTAAGCCATGCTTTGTGAATAACCCACAACTGAGTTCATGTATCACGCTAAGCCAAACAATTATGGTTTACAAACCAAAACAGTTGGTCTAGGATGGCAGTAAGTGGTGGTTTTCTGGAGGATAGTTATGGTATTTTAAATAATGGGTCAACTCATTAAGACCTAATCTCGAGTTAAACTTTCCTCCCAAAATGACCAATGTTTCTGTATAGCTTGTTACCAGATCAGATACATAATCTAGATCAGGGGTGTCCATGTCTAACCTTGCAAACTTTAAGATTTGTAGACTTCAACTTCTAGAATTCACCAGCCAGCCAGAATTCCAGCCTGGGGAATTCTGGGAGTTGAAATCCACAAATATAAAGTAAAGTCCAATTTATAATGCCTTGGTAAGGCCACACTTGGAATACTGCATTCAGTTTTGGTCGTCACGATGTAAAAAAGATGCTGAGACTCTAGAAAGAGTGCAGAGAAGAGCAACAAAGCTGGAGGCTAAAACATGAAGAATGATTGCAGGAACTGGGTATGTCTAGTTTAATGAAGAGAAGGACTAGGGGAGATATGATAGCAGGGGCTGCCACAAAGAAGAGGGATCAAGCTATTCTCCAAAGCACCTGAGGGCAGGACAAGACCAATGGGTGGAAATTAATCAAGGAGAGAAGCAACTTAAAACTAAGGAGAAATATCCTGAGTTAGTACAATTAATCAATGGAACGACTTGCCTGCGGAAGTTGTGAATGCTCCAACACTGGACGTTATTAAGAAGATGTTGGATAACAATTTGTCTGAAGTGGTGTAGGGTTTTCTGCCTAGGCAGAGAGGTGGGCTAGAAGACCTCCAAGGTCCCTTCCAGCTCTGTTATTCTAAATTCTAAGTCTTAAAGTTGTTGAAGTTGGATACCCCCGATTTAGAGCGTGCCATGCTTCTTTATAGCAAGATGTCAATCAAAGTTTTTAAGCCTAAATAGAACTTAAATGTGTCAAATTTAATCTAATGTACTTTCAGTGGGTGGAAATGAATATACATGCTGGGTTTTAATATACCCAAATGGGGAAGAAGTTGTTTCTTATATTATTGTGTGAAATCTGCCCAGCTTTAGCATCCTTCTCAATTTTGTTGCCTGCAATCAAATCAAATCAAATCAAATCAAATCAAACTTTGCTGTAGAATGAATGAATGAATGAATATTACATGGATCCTTTCTAACCTCCTTTCTGATAAGGTTTTTTTTTAATGTCTCCTTTGTCTTCTTCTGGATTGATAGCCGGCATAGAAGTAGCATCTTTTGCAGGATGCTTGCACAAGCCACTCTGCATTTTTTCCAAGGACTTCTTTCTAAATTTCAGAATGGATGAGCACTAAAATAAGGAAAATGTTGCAGCAGGACCTGAGGCTGGGCCTTTCCTTGTAACAATTTAGGAGGAGCTCAAAGCATCTATTTTTCCTCATTTTATTATGATACATTTTTGGAAGAATGTAGGAAATAGATGACTCAGCTAGTGAAATGCAGGCAGGTACATCTAATCTGAAACAGATACCTAGTATAGTCTAATACAGGGGTCTCCAACCTTTGCAACTTTAAGTCTGAAAGACTTCAACTCCCAGAATTCTCCAGCCAGCAAAGCTGGCTGGAGAAGTCTGGGAGCTGAAGTCCTTCAGACTTAAAGTTGCAAAGGTTGGAGACCCCTGGTCTAATACATCTTTAGAAAGGTAAAGCACTATGAGATATTTCATATCCATTTTCTAAACAAAACCTGCATGCCTCTATTAAACTTCAAGCTAAAGCTTGGTAAATTTAGTTCAAGTCATTAAAAAAATATAGATAGTAAATAATACATGAAATCTCGGATATCCAGGTCATCCAGGTTGTCTCAAAGGTGCTTTTAAATTAAAACAAAAACAAAAAACAGTTTGGTTGCCTTTAAAAAAATAAAAAGCACCTTTGAGAATACAATAAATCAGTCCTGTAAACCAGCCACACTGACTTATTAATTCTTGGAGTCGGAATCTACACATCTTAAAGTTGCTGAGGTTGAGAAACACTGCTATAAACTACTGTATTTTTCAGAGCATAAGACGCACCAGGAGGCAAATTTTAAAAAACGTTTTTGCACTCTGCATACCTCCCAGAAACGGCCTGTTTTTTGTCAAAAAAGGGGCATGAATACCCTTTAGGAGGCTATTTATAGCGTGCTCATGGGGTGTGGGGGGGAAACGAGCAAAAATCGGCCCATTTGTTTCTCATTTCTTTCTTCCCCAGGCCCCATGAGCTCTCTGAAAGTCTCCTAAAAGCTTAGTGAAGAGGGCAGGGTTTCTGGTGGCCAAAAATGCTATATTCAGTGTATAAGACGCACCCAGATTTTCACCCTCTTTTTTGAGGGAAAAAGATGCGTCTTATACTCTGAAAAATACGGTATATATGATACTAGGATATGAAGTATAAAAAAGTGTGGATGTGACATGATTCTGTGCATAATAATAATGTCATCCTACATTGACATGGTTTTCAATAAGAATTAAGTTTCTGTATAGGCTTAGACTGCAATTTGGCCCAGAATTTCTGTTGCTAAATGAGATGTTTGTTAAGTGAATTTATACTCCATTTTACGACCTTCTTGCCACAGTGATTTGGAGTGAATCCCTGCAATCGTTAAATTAGTCGCACGGTTGTGAAGTGAATCTGGTTTTTTTCCATTTGACTTTGCTTGTCAGAAGGGGATCATAGCACACTGTTCGTAAATGTGAGTCAGTTCCCAAGCACCTGATTTTGGACCACATGAACATGGGGCCTGTGCAACGGCCGTAAGTGTAAAAAATGACCCTAAGTCGCTGTTTTCAAGGCCGCTGTAGATTCGAACTAAATGAACTGTTGTAAGTCGAAGACTACCTGTATAATGCTACTCTAAACCAGAGGTTCCCAAACTTGGCAACTTGAAGACTTGTGGACTTCAACTCCCAGAATTCTCCAGCCAGCTCTGCTGGCTGGAGAATTCTGGGAGTTGAAGTCCACAAGTCTTCAAGTTGCCAAGTTTGGGAACCTCTGCTCTAAACGCTGTGGGAGGCCTACTGCTACAGTTTAGTTAACCATTCTTCAGAAGGGAGAATCCTAGCAGCCACCCTGATCTTTTTAAGTATTAAAATTTTCCATTTGTCTGGATGCTGAGAATTGCACTACACCTTGTCAAGGGCAGGATTGAGACTGCATCCTCACGGCTACCTGTAACCAGCATTTCCTTACCGCTGTTTAAGCAGTAGGTTCAGCTTGAGTTGGTAAGCCTATTATTTTGTCATGGCAATAACACATGGTTAATGTTTTCCTACCGAGCAGTTGGCCACAAAGTTATAGAACGGGCGTCAAACGGGCGTTAAATTTGCAGACGACACCAAGCTGGCAGGAATAGCCAACACTCCAGAAGATAGGCTTAAGATACAGAAGGATCTAGACAAACTTGAACATTGGGCACTATCTAATAAAATGAAATTCAATTGTGAAAAAAGTAAGGTCCTACATATAGGCAAGAAAAACCAGATGCACAAGTACAGTATAGGTGGTACCTTGCTCAATAGTAGCAACTGTGAGAGGGATCTAGGAATCCTAGTGGACAACCATTTAAATATGAGCCAGCAGTGTGCAGCAGCTGCCAAAAAAGCCAACACAGTTCTAGCCTGCATAAACAGAGGGATAGAATCTAGATCCCGTGAAGTGTTAATGTCACTGTATAGTGCCTTGGTAAGGCCACACTTGGAATACTGCATACAGTTTTGGTCGCCATGATGTAGAAAAGACGTGGAGACTCTGGAAAGAGTGCAGAGAAGAGCAACCAAGATGATTAGGGAACTGGAGACTAAAACATATGAAGAACGGTTGCAGGAGCTGGGTATGTCTAGTTTGATGAAGAGAAGGACCAGGGGAGACATGATAGCAGTGTTCCGATATCTCAGAGGGTGCCACAAAGAAGAGGGAGTCAAACTATTCTCCAAGGCACCTGGGGGCAGGACAAGAAGCAATGGGTGGAAACTAATCAAGGAGAGAAGCAACTTAGAACTAAGGAGAAATTTCCTGACAGTTAGAACAATTAACCTCTGGAACAGCTTGCCTCCAGAAGTTGTGAATGCCCCAACCCTGGAAGTCTTTAAAAAGATGTTAGATAGCCATTTGTCTGAAATGGTATAAGGTTCCTGCCCATGCAGGGGGTTGGACTAGAAGACCTCCAAGGTCCCTTCCAACTCTGCTATTGTATTGTATTGTAAACTTAAGGCCTGCGGGCTGGATCTGGCCCGCGGGGCCGCCCTGGAAACAGTGACGGGCCGGTCCGCGGTGCCTCGGTCAGTGACAATGGAGCTTGGGAGGGCCACAGGCGGTCCTCTCGAGTGCCGTTTTCGCTGACAGAAGATTGCAGGAGGCTGTTGCAGCCGAAAACGGAGTTCAGGAGCCCATATCCCTGATGTGGCCCTCAATGAAATTGAGTTTGACATCCCTATTATAGAACGTTTGAATGTCCGAATTCGCTTAGATCTTATTTGGTTTTTCTTTGTTATTATTAGATCAACCTGAAGGCATTGACTTTTGTAGGGGCTGTCTTAGAGATTTGAGTGCCCCAACAATCCTTACTAACTTTGTTAATGCTCATCTGTAGAGGGACCAGGTTAAATTAATTGATTGAATCTAAGCATCTCCTGACTTCAAAATAGAAAGTACAATACAATAAAACCATAAAAGAGAACAGGAACTAGACTGTTTAGCTACACCCACACCCCCAAATAAATCTGACAGAGGCCTCAACCGGGGTGGAATTCTACCAGTTTGGCCGAACTGGTAGCTCCGACTATCAGCTGGGAGCGGACTGGTTCGCTCCAACTTTCAGTTGGGCCTGCTTGCCCTCCCCTGCATTATAATCACCTATATCCCCTTTTCTGAAGCCCAGGAGATATGCGTGGCAGAATGGATTGCTGCACTCGGCTGTTTTCCTCCCCAGCAGTAATGCAGAAGGTGATTTCCCTGTAAATTGTGCATGAGCACACAGCAAATTGGTTGTTAAACCGGAAGGATCCCACCCCTGGGCCCCAACCACTCTAATCCAGGGCCCAAATATTTAGACAGTTCCATTAAGGCTTTCAGGAGCACCCTGTTCAATTTGAAAGATTCATTGGTTCTTATCTTCTTCTTCTTTTAACCGCAAAATAATAAAAGATTCTGCCTGTGACATATTCTTTCTTTTGTTGAGATAAGAGTTGAAAATAGGAATTTAAATTTATCTCCCAACAACGGATACCGATAACTCTCTTAATATCGTATTTTGTGCTTCTGTAATAATTGTTAAATTTAGCTCCATGATTTAGGATAAAAACCTTAACAATTTTCATTTAAAAAGACGAAGAAGCTCTTTTTGCTGTTTATTGTTGTTAACGATTTAAAAAGTGCAAATTACTGTCTCTGGCATTAATAGACATTGCTAGGATTCTCCCTTCTGTAGAATGGTTAACTAAACTGTAGCAGTAGGCCTCCCACAGCGTTTAGAGCAGAGGTTCCCAAACTTGGCAACTTTTAGACTTGTGGATTTCAACTCCCAGAATTCTCCAGCCAGCATAGCTGGCTAGGGAATTCTGGGAGTTGAAGTCCACCAGTCTTAAAAGAGCCAACTTTGCAGACCCCTGGCCTAGATAATACATTTGAGGCAGTTTTCATTGTAAAATTGCCATCAGGATCCTCTTCTGCAGAAGTTAAATTGCTGGGGGTGGGGTGGGGGTTGGACATGTGTGCGCACACTCTGATAGTAGTTGTAAAGAGATCATTTATGCAATGTTTCTGATTATCTGATTCTTTCCAAAAGGAGGAAGAGATTTAATTACTTTTTACTCAATCTCTTGAGATTATCCCTTTCTAAATCATCGCACGGTGGCTCAGTGGCTAAGACACTGAGCTTGTCGATCAGAAAGGTTGGCAGTTCGGCGGTTCGAATCCCTAGCGCTGCATAACAGAGTGAGCTCCTGTTAGTAGTCTCACCTTCTGCCAACCTACCAGTTCGAAAGCAGGTAAATGCAAGTAGAAAAAATAGGGACCACCTTTGGTGGGAAGGTAATAGCATTCTGTGCGCCTTTGGCATTTAGTCATGCTGGCCACATGACCACGGAGATGTCTTCAGACAGCGCTGGCTCTTCAGCTTTGAAACGGAGATAGGTACCGCCCCCTAGAGTCAGGAATGACTAGCACATATGTGCGAGGGGAACCTTTACCTTTACCTAAAGCATTGTATCAGTTTGACGTACAAGTACTGTAGGACTTGTACAAATTTTCGTTCTTGAATGCTAAAGAGGCAGTAATGTGGAGTTGTTTTGAAAGTTTGGAAGGGATGTTGAACCCTTCCTTCTTTCCCTCTTGTCTTGTTCCAAATTCATAGATCCATACAGAAGAGCTTGGAGGTCTTCTACAATGCCCTACCTGGGACAGAACCTCATATCTGTCACAGAAGTCACTATCCAATCTGTTCAACAATGTTCACTTTCCAGTTTCACATTCTTGCGCAAGCTGCACTGGCTGCCTGTCGTCTTCCGGGTGCGCTTCAAGGTGTTAGTTATCATCTTTAAAGCGCTCCATGGCTCGGGACCTAGCTATCTGCGGGATCGGATCCTGCCTCATACATCCTCACGGCCAATTCGCTCCCACAGAGAGGGACTTCTCTGGGTGCCGTCCACTAGACTTTGTCAGCGGGCGACGCCCAGGGGAAGGGCTCTCTCTGTGGTGGGCCCAGCCCTCTGGAACGACCTTCCCCCCGACATTAGAACGACCACGGACCTCCGCTCCTTCCGTCTAAAATTAAAAACGCATCTTTTCTGCTTGGCCGGCCTAGGGTAGTCTCTCTTTCTATGGGGTTTTTTGTTAGTAAACTTAAGTTAATTGGGAATCTTAGTATTTTAATGGGGAATTTTTAGCACAGGAACAACGTTTAATCTGTTTTTAAATATGTTTGTATATTTATTGTTTTTTATTTTCCCTGTGCACCGCTCCGAGTCCCTACGGGGAGAGGGAGCGGTCTATAAATTAAATTTTATTTATTTATTTATTATTTATTCTGACTTAAAGAAGATTGCAGGCTAACTCTGAAAGCGATTCATTTAAGTAAGGAGACACTTGCCAGATTGACTTACCAGGACATGGGTTTTTTTTGGGGGGGGGGGAATGCGGAATTTTAGTTTTGTCCCAAGGATGGCACTATTATTGAAGGTGATGCATGTTTGGCATTCTGTGAGCTGCTTAGAGCTTATGAAAGTTACCTTCATAGAAGCCAAGATCATATGGTTTATTCAAGGTTTTCCAACCTTGGTGAGTTTAAGACTTGTGAACTTCAATTCCCAGAATTCAGAACTCAGCATGGTCCACTGAGGAATTCTGGAAGTTGAAGTACACAAGTCTTAAAGTTGCCAAGGTTGGAGGGCCTTGGTGGTTGTAGCTTAGAGCAGCGGAGCCTGCCAACAAAAGTGCATATAGTCATAGTCAGGCTATGGTTTTCCCAGTTGCAATGTATGGCTGTGAAAGTTGGACCATAAGAATGACTGAGCGCCAAAGAATTGAAGCCTTTAAACTCTGGTGCTGGAGAAGACTCCTGAAAGTCCCTTGGACTGCAAGGCAATCAAATCGGTGAGTCCTAGAGGAGATCAACCCTGACTGCTCCTTAGGCGGCCAGATCCTGAAGATGAAATTGAAATGTTTTGGCCACCTAATGAGAAGGAAGGACTCACTGGAGAAGAGCCTAATGCTGGGAAAGATTGAGGGCAAAAGAAAAAAGGGACGACAGAGAATGAGGTGGCTGGATGGAGTCACCAAAGCAGTAGGCATGAGCTTAAATGGACTCCAGAGGATAGTAGAGGACAGGAAGGCCTGGAGGAACATTGTCCATGGGGTTGCGATGGGTCAGACACGACTTCACAACTAACAACAAGCAAAGCCTGCTGAGGTGAAGGATCTTAAATTACATAGGTCACAACTTAAAACAAAAATTGATCAGTGTTGTCAGGCAGAGTAGTGGTGCTATAAAAGCTTGTTTTGGGCTTAGTCTTAGTGGACAATGATTGGCACCTACATTGATATATAATTATCACTGTCAGATTTATTTCTTAGCTAACATTACCACCAACGAAAGTTTTTTCAGGGTTTGGGGTGGGAGGAAAAACACAAATAGGTATTGCCAACTTTGAGGACTGCTGGCGTAGTGTAATATGTGAATCCAACCACTGTGATTTGTTAACCATTTGTGGCTTAGCACCAGGTATAAACTCAACTGCTATGGTTGAGTCAACATTGGAACCATATTTGGTTTAAATGTGGTTCCTTAACGTGATGTTAGAACCCAGCCACTGCTTTCCACATAGATGTCCATGGCGTAACATACTTATTGAGTTGTACAATGCAAGAGTACACACATAAATACACCCATTATTACCCAAAACAAGAGGGAAGAAATCTGTATGTTTAGAGTTTGGTTGGAAATCACCTCAATTTAAAGGTGTAAAATGTATTTCTGGGTTCAGTTGGAACTTTTGTATTAAGAGGCATCCTTTAATGTGGGTTGTAAACTGTGACATATTGCAGAGAACAGCATTTGCGGTTGCCATGTATTGTTTTATGGTCTTGAGAATCTACTGTCTTTGTCTTTTGCTTTCTATGCCAGGAACATGGCTTCATTTTTTTCATTTCCTTTTTGGAGTCTTAAACATGGCAATTTCAGTCTTCATGTCTCGTGATGCCTCACTGTGGAACTTCGGCCCCGCAAAGCCACTGATAAGATAGATATGCAGCATTTACAGACTTTGCACAGCTTTCTAATAAAAATGTCCCGTTTGGATTGTGATGAATATTAAATGGTGTGTTGTGTTAAAATGTATCACAGGTTACCACTTTATAATGCCTTGGTAAGGCCACACTTGGAATACAAGATGTAGGAAAGACGTGGAGACTCTGGAAAGAGTGCAGAGAAGAGCAACAAAGATGATTAGGGGACTGGAGACTAAAACATATGAAGAACGGTTGCAGGAACTGGGTATGTCTGGTTTAATGAAAAGAGGGACCAGGGGAGACATGATAGCAGTGTTCCAATATCTCAGGGGTTGCCACAAAGAAGAGGGAGTCAAACTATTGTCCAAAGCACCTGAGGGTAGAAAAAGAAGCAATGGGTGGAAACTAATCAAGGAGAGAAGCAACTTAGAACTGAGGAGAAATTTCCTGATAGTGAGAACAATTAATCAGTGGAACAGAAGTTGCCTCCAGAAGTTGTGAATGCCCCAACACTGCAAGTCTTTAAGAAGATGTTGGATAGCCATTTGTCTGAACCAGTATAGGGTTTCCTGCCTAGGCGGGGGTTGGACTAGAAGACCTCCAAGGTCCCTTCCAACTCTGCTATTGTATTGTATTGTTATGTACATTTCAACAATCAGCAGGCATGGCCTTCTGGTAGGCCCACTTTTTAGTCTCCGGAGGATCCAGAGGCTTCCCTGAGCCTGCAGGAGGGCAAAAACGGCCTCCCCCGGGCTCCAGAGGGCTTCCGAAAGCTGGAAATGGGCCCATTTTTGGACTTCTGGAAGGCCTGATATTTGCCCTCCCAGACCTCCAGCATGCCCTGTGCACGGCCCCTGCATCCAAAATAGACCACGCGGAGATTCCTGGGAGGGGTGGGGTGGGCGTGGCTCGTGGGTCCTTCCAACTACCAGTTCATCTGAACCAGTGCGAACCGGTTGAATCCTACCACTGAAATCTACAATATAAACAACACATCCCATTTGAACAAATCTGAAAGCTCGATAGCCATAATATGGTAATGCATTTATTTGTTCTTCCCATATTGTGCAACCTCAATCAATTGCAATTTATTGCAATAAGTCTTTGTTAAGCTAGCTGTCACCCGGTCTGAAGGGCTCACCCTATGCAAAAATCATCTCTTTATTTACAGAATTTATGAATTTGGTTGGAACCTGGCTGATATCTTCTTTCAGGGTCTACAGGCTCTCTTTCTAGCATGTGATATTCTCCATACATTTGGCAAGATGATACAAAGGATAAGATTACAGATGGCTTTCCCCCCCAAGTGGTATCTCACCACTTTGTATCTGTCACTGCTCAGTCGTCTAATTTATTTATATGTTACCTTTGAAGGGTGAAAATGTGACCTCGGTAGCTTTCCCACCTCAAATGAAAACCCTTTTAACATACTTTTTCCTTCCAATTTTCTTTTTTTTATGGTAAGACTACAAACATTAGCATACAACCTTGCCAAACAGAACTAAGAAATAAAAGGGACAAAAATCCAAATTTAAAAATAAATAAATCAGAAATGCATCAATACAAAATATCGAAAGTATTTTGCAAACCACTACCTATTTACAAAATATGTTCTATAATAGTATTCGGATATGAATTAATAGAAATAATGTAAAAATACCCAAGATTACAACTATTGTTGCCTGGACCATAAAGTCTGCCCCATTTTCTGCCTCATTTTCTGATTATTCATTGTATTTTCCAAAATGGAGAAGTTACACATTTCCAAAAGTTGATCTTTAATATCCAGAATATGATTTGGAGACGGGAGAATGGTCTCGCCATCTACTTCGCATTCAGGAGCTGGTACCGCGCAGTGGTCAAGGTCAACGGTCTTGCATGCCATTCTGATGATGCTCCTGAAGATGCAACCCACATGACAACTAAAGGGGTTTTTCATTGGACAGTGCATTGTGGGTTGTGGGGGAAAAAGGGTTGGGCATTTACTGATATGCATGCTTTCGCGCCCAAATATCTCAGACCTTGCTTTACCTTTGCTGCAATCTTTTCGCAACCAGTAAAAGTACTCTTAAATCTCTAAAATGGATTTGAGTGGATTCTTTCTTGGTTATCGTTAGAGGCAGTCCTGACACATATACTTTGAGAAGGTCACAAAAGAAGATCATATGACCGTGGGTAACTGCAACCATCATAAATACATGCCCATTGCCAACTGTCTGAACCATGTGACCTTGGGGATGGTTGCAAGCATGAAACACCAGTCCAAAGTCACTTTTTTTCAGCACTGCTGACTATGAGTGATCACTTAAACAAATGGTTGTAAGTTGAGGACTACCTGTAAATTCATTAAGTAACTCCCATGCCCAACCATAATTTCTCAAGGTGGAGTCCAAAGTTTTGGAAACAGTTTAAGGCAGTGTTTCTCAACCTTGGAGACTTTAAATCCTGTGGACTTCAACTCCCAGAATTCCCCAGCCAGCTGGCTGGAAGATTCTGGGAGTTGAAATCCACAAGATTTAAAGTAGCCAAGATTGAGAAACACTGGTTTAAGGTAAAGGTAAAAGTTCCTCTTGCACATATGTGCTAGTAATTCCTGACTCTAGGGGGCGGTGCTCATCTCCGTTTCAAAGCTGAAGAGCCAGCGCTGTCCGAAGATGTCTCCGTGGTCATGTGGCCGGTGTAATTAAAGGTCGAAGGCGCACAGAACGCTGTTACCTTCTCACCAAAGGTGGTCTCTATTTTTCTACTTGCATTTTTTACGTGCTTTCGAACTGCTAGGTTGGCAGAAGCTGGGACAAGTAACAAGAGCTTATTCCATTACACGGTGCTAGGGATTCGAACTGCCGAACTGCCAACCTTTCTGATTGACAAGCTCAGTGTCTTAGCTGCTGAACCACCATGTCCCAGAAACAGTTTAGCAACTCCCAAATCAAAACAGGGTTTTAGAATGGAGGCTTTGCAGATAGGATGTCAGCAATCAGCACTCAGAATTATGAGGGAAACCTCTGAATGTTAGGGGCTGGCTGCAAAAGCCCCATGCTGCAAGCCCTCCCTGCTAAAATCCTGTTTGGATTTCAGGACAGACATTTTTTTCACACAATCCCCAGAAACAAGAGCTGTGTACCAGAGGGAATCCATCCTGCACGGGGCCTAATCCCTCTGGCAGGCAGGCCTTTCACTGAAAAAATTCTTTCCTGAAATTTGTTAGAATATTCATGACTGGGAGAGACATGGGAACAAGGTCAGCCAATGAATAGGCATAGTAACTAAGTCAGCCAATGAGAGCCTAAACAGATCTGAGTCTGTGCTGAGAATCGAAACTGAAACTACTCTGCCTTCTCTGAACTCTAAAATGAAGCTAACTGTTCTCTCCTGCTTGTGTTGCTACTATTGGTATTCTACATTTATCTTCATGTATTAATATGTATATAAAGAAGTTAATGCATCCAGCTGAATCAGTTATCTGTGTATGCTATCTGGAAGTGATTTTTTTGCAACAAACTCTGACAAAATTCAAAAGGAGACAGTCATCTCTGGAGGCTGTCTAAAAAAGGCCTGTCTGTCTTTTCTCTTGATTGTTATTTTATGTTGCCTTTTACATGTAGGCTTTGCAAAATATAATAATTTTTTTTTGCAATAATAGACAATAACAAAAGTTCCATCTTGTCTGATGAAAAGAAGGACTAGGGGAGACATGAAAGCAGTGTTCCAATATCTCAGGGGCTGCCCCAAAGAAGAGGGAGTCAAGCTATTCTCCAAGGCACCTGAGGGTAGAACAAGAAGCAATGTTGGAAACAAAACAAGGAGAGAAGCAACTTAGAACTAAGGAGAAATTTCCTGACAGTGAGAACAATTAATCAGTGGAACAGCTTGCCTCCAGAAGTTGTGAATGCTCCAACACTGGAAGGTTTTAAGAAGAGATTGGAGAACCATTTGTCTGAAGTGGTGTAGGGTTTCCTGCCTAAGCAGGGGTTGGATTAGAAGACCTCCAAGGTTCCTTCCAACTCTGTTATTCTATTCTATTCTATTCTGTTCTGTTCTGTTCTGTTCTGTTTTAAAATCCAATCAGGCAGCAAACACCCCATTCTGCAAAGGCTCCAAGTCAAAATCCTTGTTTGGATTTTAGGACTGGATCTTCCCTTCTAGCCAGGTTCTGGGCCAAAGAAATGAAGTGAGGATCTGTGCAATGTGAGGCTTTCAACACAGGTGAGTGACTAGGCCAACTTTCATATTTTGAACCTACAAAAGAGATATGTTAGTTAAGGAACTCCTTGCAACTAACCTCTGAACTCCTTGCAACTAACCAGGAAAGGGACCTTGGTGTCCTGGTGGACAGCTCAATGAAGATGTCAACCCAGTGTGACGCAGCAGTGAAAAAAGCAAACTCATTGCTAGGGATCATTAGGAAGGGTATAGAAAATAAGTCAGCAAGTGTCATTCTGCCTCTTTATAAATCTATGGTGAGGCCCCATCTGGAGTATTGTGTACAGTTCTGGTCACCATAACTTCAGAAGGATATGATGGAAATGGAAAAGGTGCAGAGGAGGGCAACCAGAATGATTAGGGGGCTGGAACACCTTCCTTACCATCTGAAGCTGCAACGGCTGGGCCTCTTCACTCTAGAACGACGGCGCCTGAGAGGTGACCTGATTGAAGTCTATAAAATCATGCACGGTGTGAACAAAGTAAAAAAGGAAAAACTGTTTTCCCTATCGCACAACACTAAAACTAGGGGGCACTCCATGAAACTTTTGATAGCTAGACTTCAAACAAATAAGAAGAAGTACTTTTTCACCCAGAGGATCACTGGTCTATGGAACTCCCTGCCAGAAGAAGTGGTGACAGCTGTCGGCCTCGACACCTTTAAGAAAGGATTGGACGAGTTCATGGAGAACAAGGGTATCAATGGCTATCATTATGGATGCCTAAGGACACCCTCCGGGATGGAGAGATAGGCAGGATATCTCTCAATGCCATTTGCAGGGAATCATAAGCAGGTGAAGACATCTGCTTGGGAAGCAAATGGTGAGCCACTGTGTGAGACAGAATGCTGGACCAAATGGGCTGTGGCCTGTTCCAGCAAGGCTATTCTTATGTTCTTAAGGAGTTTTTGAGAAAAGATGAAGAGAACGAAATGAGTTTCTGGGACATCACTTAAAAAGGCTAAGCATCATGTCTCTTAAATGAAAAAGTTTTATAAAGTTGGCCTATTTGACCAAGGTTAAAATGTATGTGGGTTTTGTTTTTCTTCTCGCAGCTTTTAATGGCGCTTTCCTGACCAGGACTGAATGTGGAGGCTTTAAAGATCTGTTTATACATAAACATAAGGGAAAAAGAGATTTTTGTTGTTATTGTACTTTTTGAGAAAGTGCTAAGCGACGGTATTAAAATTGAAGGGAAGTGAAGAAGTTTCTGAGAGGCGATGAGGAGAAAATGATAAGGAATTAATTTGTGGAACGTTATTTGATGGGATTAAATTTCAATATTTCTGATAGCTCTTGATGGATTTTTTTTATGATTAAGTCTGAAAGATGAGGCTTTAAAGATTTTTTTATAGATATGAGATAAGATATGAGAAGAGAGTTTCTTATCTTTTTACAGAAAATGATAAGTTACTGGATAGAGTAAATAAAGTAAATAGGAACCTGATTTATTTATGTATATATGTTCAGAGGTGGATTGCCAATTTTTTTTACTTTGGGTGTGCTCCCGCACACCCAACGCTTCTGCGTATGCACAGAAGCATCTGAGCAGGTGGGCGGAGCCTCCTGCCGCTGCTACTAGCGCAGGGGTCTGCAAAGTTGGCTCTTTTAAGACTGGTGGACTTCAACTCCCAGAATTCCCCAGCCAGCTATGCTGGCTGGGGAATTCTGGGAGTTGAAGTCCACCAGTCTTAAAAGAGCCAACTTTGCAGACCCCTGTATTAGCGGTTCAGCTGATCCAGGTCGAACCAGCAATAACTCACCTCTGGTTATGGTTGGTTGTTCTTAATGGACTCTTGCTGATTAAGGTTGAATGTTGAGACTTTATTATTATAAATAAACTTTGAGATATGGCATCAAGACATTTTTAAGTCGAAATGTTAAACGATAAACGGTTGAAATTGTTTGTACTTGTCTTGTTGAAGGGGAAAGTCATTTTCTTTAAAAACTCACTTTTAAAAACTCACTTTTCTGCTTGGCCGGCCTAGGTTAGTCTCTACCTCAGGAGTTAGGGAATGTTAATTTTAAAAATGGGGATTTTAGTGCAGGGACAGTTGATTTAATCTGTTTTTATTGTATTTATTTATGTATATATTTTATGTTGTTTTAATTTTTCCCTGTGCACCGCTCCGAGTCCCCCTGGGGAGAGGACGCGGTATAGAAAAATAAAATCTATCTTTCTATCATCTATCTATCTATCTATCTATCTATCTATCTATCTATCTATCTATCTATCTATCTATCTATCTATCTATCTATCATCTGTCCCTCCCTCCCTCTCCCCTTCATTCCCAGATTATTCTCTTGGTCATGAGAGAGTGCATCCAGACTCAAACACATAACTCTGCTACATTGCAAAAGCTGCCATATAAACAGTTACTGGGATTTGTATTCGAGTTAAGTTGCATTCAGTGGCCATCTTGCCCCCAGTATGCTTAACCTGGTTACTGTTCTAGCCCATTTTCTGGCTTTGCACAATGCATCGAATGTCTGCCCAACTCAACACACCCACACGCCTGTATAGGCTTCTACAGGGTGGATTAAGGTAAAACTGATACTTGGTGAATCTTAACTTGAAAAGAGCCAGTTTGGTTGGGTGACTGTGTGATTTTCTCCACCTTTGGAAGAAGGCGGCAATGATAAAAGAGACTTTCAAAAAATCTCTGCAATATTCCAAGAAAACGGCAGGGGCAAGTCCAGAAAGCACACTGCTTGAAGGTATAGAGCAGTGATTGCTAACCTTTTTCTAAAGGTGTGCCCAAATTGTGTGCCCACCCACCTGTGAATGCACGAGTGACCCTCACCTGCACATGCACGAGTGACACCCCCTCCCCCACAGATGCATGTGTGACCCCTGCACCGGAGGGGGGGATTTTTGTCCTACCCAGGCTCTGGAAGCTTTCCTGAAACCTGGGGAGGGCGAAACTGGCCTCCCCTGGCCCTCCCAGGGGCCCTGTGGGAGGCCGTTTTTGCCCTCCCTAGGCTTCCGGAAATCCTCAGAACCTGGAGAGGGCGAAAAACAGGCCCAATGAGCCAACTGGAAGTTTGTTTCTGAACAAATGGTTCTCCAATCCCTTCTGGTTGATCTGTTGGGCCTGTTTTTCGCCCTCTCTAGGCTTGGAGGCTTTCCTGAACCTTGGGGAGGGCGAAAAACAGCCCAACCGTAAGTTCGGAAACAAAATTCCTGTTGGCCTGTTGGGCCTGTTTTTCACCCTCTCTAGGCTCCAGAGGCTTTCCTGAAGCCTGGGGAGGGCAAAAACAGTTCCCCCCTAGCCCTTTGGAAGGCCAAAAATCAGCTGGCCGTTGTGCCAGAGCTGAGGGTTTGCCGAAGGCAAATATAGCTCTGCATGCCACCTGTGGCACGGGTGCCATAGGTTCGCCTTCTCAGGTATAGAGGCACCATGGTGAGGGATTCCAGGATATTTCAGCATATTTCAGATTCTTCAACCCTGCTCCATAGAAAAATATGGCACCAATGATCCAGTAACAAAAACATGGTAACAAACGGACTACAGTGGGACCTCGGTGCCGAACGTAATCCATTCCAGGACTTTAGTCAGCACCCGATTTGGTCATGACCAGAAGGAAGACAAAATGTGCATGCACACACACACACAAAAGAGAAAATCGCCACAGCGGTATTTATTCGGCACCTGAGGATGTATTATTCTGTGGGATCGCATCCTACCACATACATCCCTGCGGCCAATCCGCTCCCACAGAGAGGGACTTCTCCGGGTGCCATCCACCAGGCTATGCCAGCGGGCGACGCCCAGGGGAAGGGCCTTCTCTGTGGCGGGCCCGACCCTCTGGAACAACCTTCCCCCCGAAATTAGAACAACTACGGACCTCCGCTCCTTCCGTCAAAAATTAAAAACACACTTCTTCTGCTTGGCCGGCCTGGGGTAACTAAACTGTTTTTAGGGTTTTTAGGGGATTAGTTTTAGTTTTAATATGGGATTTTAGCGCAGTGTTTTAGTTTAATTCATTTTAATATTGTATTATGTTTGTGGTTTTTATATGTATTTTTAAATTCCCTGTGCCCCGCCTCGAGTCGCTTCGGGGAGAGAGCGCGGGTTATAAATATAATAATAATAATACTAATAATAATACTAATAATAATACTAATACTAATACTAATAATAATAATAATAATAATAATAATAATAATAATAATAATAATAATAATAATAATAATTATTATTATTATTATTATTATTATTATTCATGACGTGAGTGAAGCATTTAGCAGATTTTTCAGTCTGCACCCGAATTTTTCAGCGTCTAAGCCGTTCAGGATCTGAGGTCCCACTGTACTTCTGAAGTCCATTTGCAGGGAGACAAGTGGTCTTCCTTGTGCAGTTGGTTGACCACATGAGAACAGACCCCTGCATTAGATGAGGCAGCGGTCCACTCCATCTGTGCACTGCTTAGATTCTTATGTACACCTTGACCAGATTATTGTCTACCTGTATGAGTTTTCCCACCTTAAGGATAATTTCCATTGCTGTTTAATTGACTTTAAACTATGCATTTAGAAGCACTGGCTAAATTCAAAAGGTTAGAAAGGTTAAAAACCATTCGTTTTCACTGATCCCCCCCCCCTCAAACTTAATTCTATCACATCTTTTTTTTTTAATTAGAGCATTTTGTTTTCCTCCTACATAAACAGGCTTTAAATGAATCAAATAAGGTATCAACCAACCCAAACCTAATCTCTCTGGCTTAATTAGTGTTACTGCGGTCAGCTAAAAAAAAAACCCATTTCTTGTTTGAAAGCAAATAAGATAAAAGGCCCAGTTCTGTTAATCAGTTAGCCAAGCAGTAGCTTCAAAATACAACACAGAAACGGGAAAACCCAGAATAGGGACAAGGTGGATGCCTTTGATATCCAACTGCTTAGATCCTAGAGCTACATAGATGACTCCAATGCATGAGTTCAGGAACATGAAGTGCAGGGGTGTGAAACTCAAGGCCTGCGGGCCGCATCCGGCTCATGAGGTACTTAGCTCTGGCCCCCAGGACCACCCTAGAAACAGTGAAGGACCGGCCCATGGTACCTCTACCAGAAAAAACGAAACTTGGGACAGCCACTTGCGGCCCCCGAGTTCTGTTTTTGCTGGCAGAGGGTTTTAGGCTGTCGTAGTCAAAAAATGGAGCTTAGGGGACAATGCATAGCCCCCCTGAGTTCTGTTTTCACTGGCAGAGGGCTGCAGGAGGCCATCACAGTCAAAAACAAAGCTCAGGGGGACCATGTGTGGCCCTCCAAGCTCAATTTTTGCTGACAGAGAGTTTTAGGCTGTTGCAGTAAAAAATGGAGCTCAGGGGGACCACGTGTGGCCCTCCTGAGCTCTGTTTTCATTGGTAGAGGACTGCAGGATGTGTCACAGTCAAAAACAGAGCTACGGGGGGTTACGTGCAGCCCCACCCAAGCTCCATTTTTGCTGGCAGAGGGCTACAGGAGGCCATCACAGCTAAAAATGGATGTCAAACTGGTCACACTAATGGTGGGTTTCAAAATTTTTTAGAGCCTCTTCTGTATGTGCGGCCTGCTTTCTGGGAGTGGCTTGCTGGCCATGTGGCCATGTGGGAGTGGCTTGCCAGCCATGTGACCAAGTGGGAGTAGCTTGGCAGTCATGTGACTGGGTGGGCATGGCCAACTTGTAAAATGTGGTGAAACTCACTTAACATCGCTCTTGCACAGCAACCAAAATGTTGGCTCAGAAACTCAAGCATTTGAAGCACACAAGTCTTAAAGCTGTCAAGTTACAAGACCCTTGCACCCCTAACCCTCTAGAAAAACCCCCCAGGGGTGTTCAAACTTGGCAGCTTTAAGACTTGTGGATTTCAACTCCCAGAATTCCTCTTCTTGTTCTTCATGTTGATGATGTGCAGACGGGAGGGGGGAGGGAGCTGGAACCGGTTCTAAATGGCACTGTAGATTTGTGGAACCTCTTCTATAGAAGAGGTTAGAACTGGCAGGAACCCACCCCTGGACCACACCCACCCTGGCCACGACCCCTTCCCTGAGGTCAAACACAACCCTGATGCAGCCCTCAATGAAATCGAGTTTGACATGCCTGATGTAGTGTTTCAAACTCAGGATGTTCATAAGCACACAAGATTTACCCAAGTACCCAATAATGGACAGGAACATCAGAAGCTTACCTGGATCACAGATTTTGATTCTACAGACACCCCTCTGGAAAAAGTTCAGAGGTGGTTAGACTACAAAGCAAAAGCCATCATCCTGGAAGGGATGGCCAAGCACGTTCATGCCATGGATGTATGCCAAGGTGTTATTCACTTCCCTACTGGCTCGCAAATGTGAGTGTGAACTTGTCCACTCATGCGTCTAGCATTCCACACATGCACTTCAGCTAAAAGAAGTGCCCAAATGGGAGGCCATAGAGCTGGCGTGGATGGGCGGGGCCATCCACAATTTCCGCTACCGGTTCAGGAACCGGTCTGAACTGACAGAATACCACTTCTGGATATATGCAATAAAAAGAAATGGAGCTAGTTGTGATTGTAGGCAACTACATTATGATGAGAAGTTTTTCTATTTGAAGACATCTTCTTTTTGAAGGGTTAAATTTGCAAGGAATGTTCAATCCTAGGGCAGTTCACGAATGCAAAATTGCATGTCAAAAGAGAAGCTTTGAGTCAGTCTATATATAGTACCTGGCCAACAAATTAAAATGACAGAATTAGAAAAAAATAATTCTGGTTTCTTAAGATTCATTCTCCTTTCTATTGGAGGCTGGCTGTTACATCTGCTGCAGCTGACGAATAAGTCAATGGAGTCCTAGACTGCATTAACAGAGGACAAAATCAAGATCATGTGAAGCTTTAGTACCACTTTATAATGCTTTGGTAAGGCCATACTTGGAATGTTGCATCTAGTTTTGAATGCTGCAATGGAAAGATGTTGAGACTCTAGAACACGGGTAGTCAACCTTTTTATACCTACCACACACTTTTGTAACCCACCGGTTCTACAGTAATGGTGATTTATAAAGTAGGGAAGTCAATTAAATTGAAAAAAAAGGAAAGTGCTTCAGTATCGGACAAAACCCTTACCGCCCACCATGAAAGCTGGAACACCCACAAGTGGGCGGTAGGGACCAGGTTGACTACCACTGGTCTAGAAAGAGTGCAGAGAAGAGCAACAAAGATGATTAGGGGACTAGATGCCCCGCCCTGCCTCATCCTGGCATGCGCATGCAATCCCTCCCCCCCTGCAAATGTGCGTGACCCCCCCCCCCTTTTGGCACATGATGGCACAGTGGATCCGTTTTTCACTCTCCCCAAGTTTCAGAGGCTTTCTAGGAGCCTATGGAGAGTGAAAAAGGCCATTCCTACCCCTGCAGGCCCTCTGGAGGTCGGAAATGGCCTATTTTCCAACAGTTGCCTATAGGGCCATTATTCTCCCTCTGGAGGCTTCCGGAAGCCTCCTGAAGCCTCCGGAGGGAGAAAAATGGTCCAATGTGCAAACCAGAAGTCCTTCAGGGAAGCCTCTGGTGGGTGAAAAATGGCCAAAAATGAAGTCTGTAATCAGCTGGCCAGCACACACATGTGTGCTGGAGCTGACAGGGCAATGCCATGCATGCCCTAAGAAATGGCTCCGTGTGCAACCTATGGCATGCGTGCCATAGGTTCGTCATCACAAGTATAGAGTCTCCTGCTTGAGCAGGGGGTTGGTCCTTTTTAATCTAAACCCTGTTGTTCTGTTATTCTGTATATCCCATTTCCCCCCCCCCCCCAAGGAAGTCACGTGGGCAGTAAGACAAAAGTCATTGGCATAGACTTCTTCTACTCCCTCATTGCTGATGGATTCATCAACATACTGTATCTAGATCAATCTATCTTTTTAAAACAAATATTAAACACCTTCAGATCTCACTCAACAATTTCTGGAAACATTCATCCCGAATTGCTTTCTACCGAACTAAATGGCTGTTCCTCCAAAATCATTTGTTTTCTCTTTTAGTGGATGAATAAAAATAAACCAGCCTTCCAAGAACCATCTCGGTTTAATTAGCATCTTAAATAATTCTAGTTTGATTTTGGTCCTTTCCAGAGCACTGAACTATTTCAGATGGCAGCGGATTATCTTTCGAAAATGAGATTCTTTCCATTTTAATTAAAAAATACAATCAAGGGAAAGGACGGTTTGATCCCACGAGATACAAGGAAAGTGGTTGGGGGTTCGATTAAGAACTGGATCATTAGCAGAAAACGGCAGCTGCTGAGAAAGTTACTCATGAAAATTATGCCTTACTCAAACTGTTGTCCCTGCCTGGGCATGTTTATTTACGTGAAAGAACAATGCAAAATTAAATGTGTTTGATGGTTGCAACACTTTAAGCTAAAAATTTGTTCTCTTTTTGAAATGATCAGTATAGGAACCCACATTTGTAATCATTGATTTAGCATTCCACCTTATTTCAGTTTTGTTAATGGTAAAGGCAAAGTTTCCCCTCGCACATATATGCTAGTCGTTCCCGACTCTAGGGGGCGTTGCTCATCTCTGTTTCAAAGCTGAAGAGCCAGCACTGTCCAAAGACATCTCCGTGGTCCTGTAGCCGGCATGACTAAATCCTGAAGGCGCACAGAACACTGTTACCTTCCCACCAAAGGTGGTTCCTAGTTTTCTACTTGCATTTTTTATGTGCTTTCAAACTGCTAGGTTGGCAGAAGCTGGGACAAGTCACGGGAGCTCACTCCATTGTGCAGCGCTAGGGATTTGAACCGCCAAACTGCCAACCTTCTGATCGACAGATTGGTCGATTTTAGCACAGGGTAGAGATTTAATATGTTTTTAAATTTTGTATTTTGTAATATTTGTTATGTTTTAAATTTCCTGTGCGCCGCCCTGGGTCCTTTTTGGAGAAGGTGCGGGGTATAAATCTAAATAAAATAAAAATAAATAAATAAGACAAGCTCAGCGTCTTAGCCACTGATGCACCACGTCCCTCGAGCTTTAATACAAATGGGTTAATATAAAGCAACGTTTCTCAACTTTGGTAATTTTAAGATATGTGGAATTCAACTCCCAGAATTCCTCACCCAGAATGGGGAAATCCTTGGAATCGAAGACCACACATCTTAACATTGCTAGGGTTGAGGAACGTTGATATGAAGAATTATATTAACTCAGTTCAGTGCTTAGTTGACATTCGGTAACAACCCACAGCTGAAACAGTAAATGGCTGTAGATGCCAGGGGTCCATTGGCATTACGAAGCACGTATTCCTTCATTTTTGCTACTTTGCGTCTATCAGGTTGAGTCTAGGTTTTGCTAGACCTCTTTCCACATTTCCTGACCAAATCTCCTTTGAAGCTAATTGCTGTGTGCTTTGCAGCCCACGGGACATCATTTTTATTGACAAATTTAGAGCTGACCTTGGGGAAAGTATGAAAGAGTCATTAAGGAGGAACTTGGACAAGAGCTTACACAGTCCAGAGATTGAAGGAAGGTTCAAGCTAGTTGTGAAGTTGAAGGATATTTCATGGGCTTTTTTTTTTTATAGTACCGTATGCTCTCACTGACTGTTTTACACCCTAACATAAATCTTCTTGAAGTCAATGAAAAACCCCACTCTGCCAAAAAAGCATTCTGTATTTTAGCATCTTGGAAGTACAGAATGTTTTATATTTATCTGTCTTGCTAGAGTGGCAGCCCTCTGTTGACTTTGTTTAACCTTGAAAGGAGGAGGGCTAGACTGCATGTATGTATGTATGTATGTATGTATGTATGTATGTATGTATGTATGTATGCGTTTTTGTATAGCTATGTTACATTAGCCAAGAGGCTACAACACTAATTCAGAGTACTATCTGTTGTGGCCTGCCAGCAGCCAGCAGAGCTGGTGGCAGACTCAAAATGAGGAGGTTGGGGAGGAACATGGGGTCTAGGGAAGGTTCTGATGAGTGCTCTGTATTGGAGGCAGAGATGGGGCCAGTTATCAGCTGCCTTTGGAGTCGGAGATCGGGGCAGAAGAATAGCTGGAGCCTGTTTCCGATGTGCGCATGTGCAGAGCCGCCAGGAGAAGGGAACAGCTAAGAAACAAAGACCAACTCCGGAGTAAAGACACAAGTGGACAGTGAATGGCCCCTCCCACAGGAGCAAATAAAGAGGAGCAAAAGGGGAGTGGAGTTTGCAGGAGACAATTCATTTGCTTAATTAGTGTGAAGATTTGCTCATGACTCTCAGAGACTTCTTGCCAAGTATTTTCTTGTACAGCATTGTGTTTGGAAGATATCGGCTTGGCAATTCTCCAAGCCCAATAAGGTCTGTGGTTGTAAATTCACCCGTGAAAGACTGTTCGCTGGGACTTTGCTGGATGTGAATCAGAGGAATTCACATTAAATTAATAAAAAGGGTTTGGTTGGGACAAGGAGTCTGCTTCGTGATTTTGTGAAGCCTAGGTCAGAACATTATCCAACACTGCTAGCCCTATTTGATTCCACTCTCGTGTGCTTTCCAGGGTGTATCACAAGAGATGAGCTACTGGAAGCCCAAAGGGGGGGACCTTTAAGATATCAAGATAAAGAAATTACCATTCTAAAACAAATTCCGAAAAAAATAAGAAAGGCAAAGAGGAAATATTCCTTCTTGTCAAAGAAATTATATAACAGAGGAGTTTGGTTTAGATGGTTATTGCCAGAGGGAATGCTGATCTTCTGGGAGGGAAACAGGATTAGGATTAAGACAGTAAATAATAATAATAATAATAATAATAATAATAATAATAATAATAATAATAATAATAATAATAATAATAATAATAATAATAATAATAATTTAATACTTATAAACTGCTCCCTCTCCCCATGGGGACTCGGGGCGGTGCACAGGTAGAATAAAAACAATAAAAAATATACAAACAGTTCTAAAACCAAATTAAACTTAACCTGTGCTAAAATTCCCATAAAACTAACTATGCTAAAAACTACCCAATAAAAACCCCAAGACAGGGAGACTATCCCAGGCCGGCCAGACAGAAAAAGTGAGTTTTTAATTTAAGATGGAAGGAGCGGAGGTCCGTGGTCGTTCTAATATCGGGGGGAAGATCATTCCAGAGGGCCGGGCCCGCCACAGAGAGAGCCCTTCCCTTGGGCGTCGCCCGCTGACAAAGTCTAGTGGACGGCACCCGGAGAAGTCCCTCTCTGTGGGAGCGAATCGGCCGTGAGGATGTATGAGGCAGGATCCGATCCCGCAGATAGCTAGGTCCCGAGCCATGGAGCGCTTTAAAGATGATAATTAACACCTTGAAGCGCACCCGGAAGACGACAGGTAGCCAGTGCAGCTCGCGCAAGAGCGGTGTTACGTGGGTAGACCTTGTGGTCCCCATAATTGCTCGCGCGGCTGCATTCTGGACTAGCTGAAGTCTCCGGGTGCACCTCAAGGGAAGCCCCATGTAGAGGGAGTTACAATAGTCCAGTCGGGATGTCACGAGCGCATGAGTGACTGTGCGAAGGGTGTCCCGATCCAATAGGGGGCGCAATTGGCGAACCAGGCGAACCTGGTAAAACGCCCTCCTGGCCACAGCTGTCACTTGATCTTCCATGGACAGCCGGGTATCCAGGAGGACACCCAAATTGCGCGCCCCATCCACAGGGGCAAGATGTTCGCCCCCTATGGCCAGCGATGGAGTAAGCTGGTTGAATCGGGCAGCCGGAAACCACAGCCACTTGGTCTTGGTCGGGTTGAGTCTGAGTCCGTTACTTCCCATCCAGATCCGTACGGCTTCCAGGCACTGGCACATCACCACTACGGCATCGTTGGGGTGGTTTGGGGTAGATATATACAACTGAGTGTCATCAGCGTATAGATGGTACTCTACCCCAAAACCACGGATGATCTCACCCAGCGGCTTCATGTATGTGTTAAACAGGGAGTTACAATAGTCCAGTCGGGATGTCACGAGCGCATGAGTGACTGTGCGAAGGGTGTCCCGATCCAATAGGGGGCGCAATTGGCGAACCAGGCGAACCTGGTAAAACGCCCTCCTGGCCACAGCTGTCACTTGATCTTCCATGGACAGCCGGGTATCCAGGAGGACACCCAAATTGCGCGCCCCATCCACAGGGGCAAGATGTTCGCCCCCTATGGCCAGCGATGGAGTAAGCTGGTTGAATCGGGCAGCCGGAAACCACAGCCACTTGGTCTTGGTCGGGTTGAGTCTGAGTCCGTTACTTCCCATCCAGATCCGTACGGCTTCCAGGCACTGGCACATCACCACTACGGCATCGTTGGGGTGGTTTGGGGTAGATATATACAACTGAGTGTCATCAGCGTATAGATGGTACTCTACCCCAAAACCACGGATGATCTCACCCAGCGGCTTCATGTATGTGTTAAACAGGAGGGGCGAGAGGACCGACCCCTGAGGCACCCCACATGTGAGGGGTCTCGCGGTCGACCTCTGCCCCCCTGCCAACACAAATTGCGATCGGCCAGAGAGGTAGGAGGAGAACCACTGCAAAACGGTGCCTCCCACCCCCAACCCCCCCAGCCGATGCAATAGGATACCATGGTCAATGGTATCGAAAGCCGCCGAGAGGTCTAATAGGACCAGGATGGAGGAACAACCCCCATCTCTGGCCCTCCAGAGATCATCAACCAACGCGACCAACGCCGTCTCGGTGCTATGCCCGGGCCGAAAGCCGGACTGGCGCGGATCTAGATAGTCAACTTCCTCCAGGTGACGGGGAAACTGTTGTGCCACCACACTCTCAACAACCTTCGCCAGAAAGGGAAGGTTGGAGACTGGACGATAGTTGTTCAAAAGAGCTGGATCCAAAGAGGGCTTCTTAAGGAGGGGCCTCACCATCGCTTCTTTTAGGGAAGCAGGCAAGGAACCCTCACTTAAGGATGCGTTGACAACCTCTTGGAGCCATCAGGGTCCATAAGGCGCCTGGGGCGGAACCAGATCGGTGACTCTGGTTCCGCCTCCCCGCGGAGGGGAGTAGCGGTCGGAAAGTCGAGCCGGAGAAGTGAGTGGTCTGACCATGACAAGGGCGTGATGACTATATCCCCTATACCCAGATCACTCTTCCATTGGCCAGAGACAAAGATGAGATCCGGCGTATGTCCACCCTCGTGAGTGGGGCCTCGAATTACTTGGGTCAGGTCCATGGCCGTCATGGAAGCCATGAACTCCCGAGCTGCCTCGGATGATTCGCCCACCGATGGCAGGTTAAAGTCCCCCATGACTAAAAGTCTGGGGGTCTCCACTGCCACCGTAGCGATCACCTCCAGGAGCTCGGGCAGGGCTGCTGCTACATAGCGGGGAGCCAGGTATATAACCAGCAAGCCCAACTGCCTCCCTAGGCCCCACTTCACGCAGAGGGACTCACAGCCGGTAGTCTGTGGCACAATGGTCTCTCTCGGCTCAAGACCTTCCTTGACAATGACCGCTACCCCACCGCCCCTACCAAGGGCCCGGGGCTGATGAAAGGCGCGGTAACCTGGTGGGCACATTTCAACGAGGGGGAATCCTCCCTCGTGGCCCAACCAGGTTTCCGCAATTCCAGCCAGGTCCGGCTCCCCCTCTGACACAAGGTCACTAATGAGGCAGAAGCCTTTATTAAAAAACATTCTTCCCTTCTAGGAGATAAAGATAGCGAAGGCGGGGAAGAGAGCAGCAAGACACAAGATATGGGAACGGAGGGGGCTATGCCTCCACCTGGGGACAAGGAGGAGGGAGCAATATCGACAAGGCTCAGGTCACAAAAGGAATTGTATTTGAAATATTTTTGAAAATGGCAAAGAAAGAAAAGATTGAACATACGGTTGATAAAAGTAAGAACTCTGTATATGCTTATCCTTTGTATGTTGCACTTAAAATTGTACACCTGTGGGATTTGGGGAGATTTCTACTGCCAACATGGGAGCTACCAAAATTTTCTATATACCTATATACCCCTTTCCTATAAATGTCATAAAACCAATAAAAACTTTTACAAAAAAAAAAAGAGAGAGATGAGCTAGATGAGAAAAAAAAATACATTGTCATCCTAGGCCTTCTCCCTCCACTGAAGCAACCTCACAAATAGGGGTTGCAACCAGGAAGGTCCAGCACCAGCAGGATTCTAACCATCCACATGAAGCACCAGCTTGACTTCTCACCAAAGTGGTACTTATTTATCTACTCACATATAAAATACTTTCAATCTGATAGGTGGGCAGAAGTTGTTGCAGATGATGGGATGCCATGCAATGCTAGTACTCGAAATTTTGGGCTCAATTGTGGTCATAAGTTGATGACTATCCATATTTCTAATGCTGTAGTGAATGGCATTAAAAATCATTAACAATCAAACTAAAATATATAGCAAACATATAAAACATGATGCTCCATTGATTAGGAAGCAAACAATTCTTGTATTCTTAAATACAATTCTTGAAACTCAAATCCAGTGGTACTGACTCTTCAACATCTTATGACCTACTGACCATAGTATTATCAGTAGGGGCAAATGTCTGGAGATTCTCAGTCATCCAGATCATAGGAGATATTGGAACCTCTGAGATATTGGAGATGTGGAGACTCTAGAAAGAGTGCAGAGAAGAGCAACAAAGATGATTAGAGGACTGGAGACTAAAACATATGAAGAACGGTTGCAAGAACTGGGTATGTCTAGTTTAATAAAAAGAAGGACTAGGGGAGACATGATAGCAGTGTTCCAATATCTCAGTGGTTGCCACAAAGAAGAGGGAGTCAAACTATTCTCCAAAGCACCTGAGGGCAGAACAAGAAGCAATGGGTGAAAACTAATCAAGGAGAGAAGCAACTTAGAACTGAGGAGAAATTACCTGACAGTTAGGACAATCAATCAGTGGAACAGCTTGCCTCCAGAAGTTGTGAATGCCCCAACACTGGAAGTCTTCAAGAAGATGTTGGATAGCCATTTGTCTGAAATGGTATAGGGCTTCCTGCCTAGGCAGGGAGTTGGACTAGATGACCTCCAAGGTCCCTTCCAACTCTGCTATTGTATTATTATAGTTATAGCAAAGGTGTTTTTTCAAGAGGCAATTGGACTTTCTTGATTTTCTTTGCAGATGTTTCATTTCTTATCCAAGAAGCTTCTCAAGTTGAAAAAGTTTCTTGGATGAGAAGTGAAACATCTTCAAAGAAAAACAAAAATGTCCAGTTGCCTCTTGAAAAAGCATCTTTGGAACGATCAGTAGGAATAAGGTATGAGTAGAGATCCTTGGACAGCAAAGGTGACCAACAAGCAAGAACTGGAGTATATAATACCAGACATGTCACTTGAAGGAAAACTCACAAAACTGTGTCTCTCTAATTTTGGCCATGTCATGTCACGAGGGGACATTCCCTGGAAAAAGCAATTATGTTTGGAAGAATTAGTGGTAAAAGGAAACCAGACCACCAAAGAACATGATGGCTGGGCACCATCAACACTGATACCAGTTAAACCAGGGGTTCCCAAACTTGGCTGGAGAATTCTGGGAGTTGAAGTCCACAAGTCTTCAAGTTGCCAAGTTTGGGAACCCCTGAGTTAAACCATAGAAAAAGGTCAAAGAAGCAGTGCAAGATTGGAAGATGTGGAAGGACACCTGGTCCATAGAATTGCCAAGAATCGGACACAATTGAATGGCTAACATCCTCATAGTCATGAACAGAAAGGTAGGGTTTACTCTTTGTCCCCTCTTTGTCTATCATTCTATCTGCTCCTTGTTTAACACATTGCTACTTTGAGTTCACATCTCTCTACCTTCTACCACACACACACACACACACACAGAGAGAGAGAGAGAGAGAGAGAGAGAGAGAGAGAGAGAGAGAGAATGGTTATTCTTTGACTTTCCTTGTAGCAGGGGTGGGATTCAGTCAGTTCGGACTGGTTTAGGTGAACCGGTTCGCTCCGAAGATCAGGTTGGCCCACCCCCTTGCCCCTGCACTTTACTTACCTATATGCTCTCAGCTGATTCACGTGGCAGAGCAGATTGCCACACTTCAGCTGTGTTACTCCCCAGAAGTAACATAGAAGGTAAGTTTTGTTAAAACTGGTGACGCGGCAAAGCACACGATCACCGAACCAGTTGTTAAACTGGCAAGATCCCAACACTGCCTTGTAGGATGCAGCTGGCTTCGTGTTGGGCTTACTTATTTTTTGCCTTCTCTGTAAGTATTTCTTGGAAATATATTTATATATATTTATTCAATTTATACCCCGCCCTTCTCCAAACGGACCCAGGGCAGGGTATAAATAAATCTCCTTTCTCTAACAACATTATAAAATCACAGTTGTAAATCTGCTTTACTGGTCCTTGCTCAGGTATAACACCCACTCTCAGGAACGTTCAGACGTACACACAGAATGCTTCAGCTTCCAACAAAAAACCCAGTAAGTCTGCCAGAAGAAATGTCATTAGGCTGGAAAGAAAACCTGTCAGATGAGAAGGAACTGTTGATTATTCAATTTGGCTGACTGCCAAAATGTAAAAATTAACTTTGGTAACTCATTTGTGAATGCACATGATGGATCATATTAATTTCAGAAATAAGTGGTTCAAAATAACTGTATATTAGGACATAAAATAAAGGTATGATTATCAGTCCTTTGATGATCCTCTCTACATCTCCCTTGCTGCTTCTTGGATGGGCATCAGTGCTTGGAAATGCTTGAGTTCATTTAATCTACTCACAGCATCACAGCTCATTTTAATTATCAGAGATGGTGGCAAACAAAGAGTAGGCTTCAATTCCTATCTGATTTTATTATACTGTGGATTTCCCCTATATTAAGGAGAGCATTTACATGTTTATTTATTTATGTTTCTAAGAGGTTTTTTTTTCTATCTTATTTTAAATTATTATTTTTTGGTTTGATTTCAGTTTTAACCCTCAAACTCTCCTGCTGCTCTCAATTGTATACATACACCCATAGTTGCTATGGCATTTAGCAATTTACTGAAGGTCAAGACATAACAGCAGATGAGGAACATAAACCAAATCAGAGTCTCTGAAAGAAGCTTGCTTGAATAGTTTTAGCTGAAGCCCGCAGAATAATAATCCAAATCCAGTCCAGAGTTCCAAGATCCAGTTCAGGGTTGTCGGCCAGTCCAAATGTCAACATTTCGAAGACAGAATTTTTACGAACGTCACACAACAGCCAGAGACCATATGGTTGATTCCAATGAGGGGTCATAGTTCAGGGCTGCTTCTTAAATCACGCTGAAGTTAGCTGCTATTAATCAAGGGATTTATTCTCTTACTTGGCAAGTAGTCTCACACAATGTCTTTGCTCTTCACTCTATTCAGCAGCTGTGGGGGCTGCGAGACCTGATTTCATCATCATCTGACTGTGCCAACTGTTCAGATGGTGCATCGGTTTGATCAGTCGCAGATGATTCATGATTTTGTGTCCTAAGTCTGATATTCCACAGCTTTTGTTGGAGCCTCTTACTTAGCATCTGAGTTCTTTTGAGTCCTAGCCCATGATGCCAACTGTCTCTGTACTTTAACAAAACATTTCTTTCCATCGCTTCTCACTTCTCCTTGATTACCTAACTCCTCGATAATCTTGACTCTTTTACTGTTTTACTACTCAGCTGTTAGACCTTTTTAGCTCCACAATCTCTCCGCTTTATCTTTTCTTTCCTTAGAATATATTGGCATGCTTCTTTCCATTTCTGGAATTCCAAATACCTGGGATTGAGGTTGGTTGTTCGCAATATTAGAATAACATTTGCTCTTCTTCCAATGTCATTTCCTCCTCTCTTAGTCTTCCCTTTTAAAGGATTGGGAGAAACAACAAAATTGCCCGCATCTTCAATCTTCTTTCCCAGGTCAACTTTCTTCTGGAATTCCTAAGATATTTCATCAGGTGGGTTGCTGATCACTGTTTTTCCAGTCCAGTGGTGGGCTTCAAAATTTTTTAGAACCTCTTCTGTAGGTGTGGCCTGCTTTCTGGGAGCGGCTTGCCAGCCATGTGACCGAGTGGGAGTGGCTTTCTGGCCATGTAACCAGGTGGGAGTGGCTTGCCAGCCATGTGACCGAGTGGGAGTGGCTTGGCAGTCATGTGACTGGGTGTAAAATGTGGTGAAACTCACTTAACCACGCTCTTGCTTAGCAACCAAAATGTTGGCTCAGAAACTCTGGCATTTGAAGCACGCACGTCTTAAAGCTGTCAAGTTACAAGATCCTTTCACCCCTAACCCTTTAGGAAAAAAAACCCAGGAGTGTTCAAACTTGATAGCTTTAAGACTTGTGGACTTCAACTCCCAGAATTCCTCCTCTCGCTCTTCATCTTGCTGATGGGCAGTTGGGCAGGGGGAGGGAGCTGGAACTGGTTCTAAACAGCCCTGTAGATTTGTGGAACCTCTTCTATAGAACTGGCAGGAACACACCCCTGTTCCAGTCCTGTGTCATGTATACCAGGGGTACCCAACCTTTTTTGCACCAGGGACCGGTTTCATTTTAAACAAAATTCTGCGGACTGGCTGGTGTAGAGGAGGAGCGGGGTGTGTGTGTGGAAGGGGGAACAGGCGGTGCATGCGCACGCAGGGGGAGTCAGCTCACTCGGCCCTCTAGGGCCTCCAACGGTGCGAACGGCCGCACCTGCGCTCTCTTGCATCCGGCACGCACTCTGCCCAGGGGGCTGCTCCTTCCTCCTCCTCTCCGGTCCTGCGGCCCAATTCCTATCAAGCCACGGACCGGCATCAGTCCGCGGCCCAGGGGTTGGGAACCCCTGATGTATACCACTTACACCTTCAACAGCTCACCTAGTTCATTCTCTTTCATTCTCCTTTTCCTTCAAGCATCTTCTATGCCACGTGTTGCTTGGATTTAAAGCTTTGTGACCTCTCCCTGGCTTTCTATCCAAATATTTCCAAGTCATTGCATGCTCTCCCAACCAACAGCCCCCTCTTCTAACCCAGGGGTATTCAACCTTTTTATATCTACTGCCCACTTTTGTATCTCTGTTAGTAGTAAAATTTTCTAACCGCCCACCGGTTCCACAGTAATGGTGATTTATAAAGTAGGGAAGTCAATTAAATTTTAAAAAGGAAAGTGCTTCAGTATCGGACAAAACCCCTACCGGCCACCATGAAAGCTGGAACGTCCACTAGTGGGCGTTAGGGACCAGGTTGACTACCACTGTTCTAACCAGAAAGTGGCTCCTCTTGCTAGATCCTTTGTCAATTTTTAAATCTTCTCAGATTTACCTCCTTGGGTTCCAGAAAAGTATGTGTTTATGTGCAGCCAAACATGGGCTTCTGGTGGGGGAGACATTAACAGGTGGCTAAAGACCTCAGTGAAAATCAAGCAGAGACAGCCATGTCCCATGAAGTTGGGGATGGACAACACCCTTCTCTACCACTTGCTAAATAATTTTTAAAGGCTATGGGCAGATACAGTGTATCTACACTTGAATCTACATCATAGGCTGAATTCCCCTAGGACAGGGGTCTGCAAAGTTGGCTCTTTTAAGACTGGTGGACTTCAACTCCCAGAATTACCCAGCCAGCCTGACCACCCAGGGGTGAAATCCAGCAGATTCTGATAGGTTCTGGTAGTAGAAATGTTGAGTAGTTCAGAGAACCGGCAAATGCCACCTCTGGCTGGCCCCAGAGTTGGGTGGGAATGGAGATTTTGCCACGCCCACCAAGCCACGCCCACAGAACCGGTAGTAAAAAAAATTGAATTTCGCCACTGATCCTGTCCCCCTGCCTGTGGCAGAGATCTGATGACCAGCTGGCTGGTGGGAGGTGCACCCACATGCGCCGTGGTGCTGAAATGGGACGATGGCTTGCATGCTCATAGAGCGGGTGCTGGGTGGCACGTGTGCCGTAGGTTCTCCATCACAGCCCTAGGATGTAGCCTTATGCTAAGCGAGCATTGGAAGACGTCTGATCATCTCATCTCAAGTATGAATGGGTCAGCTTGAGGTTCCTTAATAATAACTAATAATAATAACTTTTAATTTATAAACCGCTCCCTCTCCCCACAGGGACTCGGGGCGGTGCACAGGGAGAATAAAAACAATAAATATACACATATACAAAATATACAAACATAACTAAAAATGAATTAAATCTAATACCTGTGCTAAAAATCCCATTTAAAGCTAAAATACCCAATAATTAAATATAGAACCCCATAGAAGGGAGACTACCCTAGGCCGGCCAAGCAGAAAAGATATGTTTTTAATTTCAGACGGAAGGAGCGGAGGTCCGTGGTTGTTCTAATATCGGGGGGAAGGTCGTTCCAGAGGGCTGGGCCCGCCACAGAGAGAGCCCTTCCCCTGGGCGTCGCCCGCTGACAAAGTCTAGTGGATGGCACCCGGAGAAGTCCCTCTCTGTGGGAGCGAATCGGCCGTGAGGATGTATGAGGCAGGATCCGATCCCGCAGATAGCTAGGTCCCGAGCCATGGAGCGCTTTAAAGATGATAACTAACACCTTGAAGCGCACCCGGAAGACAACAGGCAGCCAGTGCAGCTCGCGCAAGAGCGGTGTTACGTGGGTGAACCTGGCGGTTCCCATAATTGCTCGCGCGGCTGCATTCTGGACCAACTGAAGTCTCCGAGTGCCCCTCAAGGGGAGCCCCATGTAGAGAGAGTTACAATAGTCCAGTCGGGATGTCACGAGAGCATGAGTGACTGTGCGAAGGGCGTCCCGATCCAATAGGGGGCGCAACTGGTGAACCAGGCGAACCTGGTAGAACGCCCTCCTGGCCACGGCCTTCTTTGAATACTACTCCCATTCCCCTTCTTGATGAAACCTGCTTTCTTTATTCCAGTTCATGAATATACTCTTGACAAGTTTCACCACCACTAAGTTGCTCCTTCTTTTCCAAGGTGATATATACAGGTAGTCCTTGACTTACAACAGTTCATTAGCTAATGGATTCCCATGCACATGAGAATGAGAATCCAGGTACAGGGTTGCACCTTAAATACACGAGCTGACGTATCACATGCGTCATAACTTGAATACACAAAAACAACATTGCGTGCTCAAAACACAAAGTATTTCACAATGTGAAAAGTACGTGGAAATTTACCAAATGTTCCAGGGGACCCCTAAGGGAATTAAACAATACCATCATTATTGGCTCCCTGAAAACATATCCTGTTATTCCCAGTTACAAAGGAAGTCTCCAAGTTATTTTTGATCAGGTCACCATAACCTGCTCACTGTGATTTTCCATAAAAGCTTTTCTGACATTTTAAACATGTTAGGCCCAAAACCTAAAACCAAAGAATTTGCCCAAAGAATCCAAAATCCTTATTCTCTCAGAGCATATGCAGAACAATTTTTATCGCACTGTGCATTGTGCGCCCAGTGTGCCCATGAGCAAACTGGCACTAGTGCCTGCTGGAACCCACCCCCTGGGATTACCGGTATTTGACAAACTCAAAATTGGGGTATCAAAATTATTTTCACAGCCGTCCCGTAATTTACCCCAACATTGATGTGTGAATAATTTCTTAAGATCATCCGTGGTTTTGGGGTAGAGTACCATCTGTACGCTGATGATACACAGCTGTACATTTCTACCCCAAACCACCCCAACGATGCCGTAGCGGTGATGTGCCAGTGCCTGGAAGCTGTACGGATCTGGATGGGAAGTAACGGACTCAGGCTCAACCCGACCAAGACCGAGTGGCTGTGGTTTCCGGCTGCCCGGTTCAACCAGCTCATTCCATCGCTGGCCATAGGGGGCGAACATCTTGCCCCTGTGGATGGGGTACGCAATTTGGGTGTCCTCCTGGATGCCCGGCTGTCCATGGAAGATCAAGTGACAGCCGTGGCCAGGAGGGCGTTTTACCAGGTTTGCCTGGTTCGCCAATTGCGCCCCCTATTGGATCGGGACGCCCTTTGCACAGTCACTCATGCTCTCGTGACATCCCGACTGGACTATTGTAACTCTCTCTACATGGGGCTGCCCTTGAGGTGCACCCGGAGGCTTCAGCTAGTCCAGAATGCAGCCGCGCGAGCAATTATGGGGACCGCTAGGTCCACCCATGTAACACCGCTCTTACGCGAGCTGCACTGGCTACCTGTCGTCTTCCGGGTGCGCTTCAAGGTGTTAATTATCATCTTTAAAGCGCTCCATGGCTCGGGACCTAGCTATCTGCAGGATCGGATCCTGCCCCATACATCCTTACGGCCGATTCGCTCCCACAGAGCGGGGCTTCTCCGGGTGCCGTCCACTAGACTGTGTCAGCGGGCGACACCCAGGGGAAGGGCTCTCTCTGTGGCGGGCCCGGCCCTCTGGAACGACCTTCCCCCCGATATTAGGATGACCACGGACCTCCGCTCCTTCCGTCTCAAATTGAAAACCTACTTTTTCCGTCTGGCCGGCTTGGGATAGCCTCCTTGTCCTGGGGTTTTAGGGTAATTTTAATTATTTGTAGTGTTTAGGGGTTTTAGGGACAGTTTTTTAGTTTTTTATAGATGTTTTTAGCGCAGGATTTGTTTAATTGTGATTTTAAATTATGTATTCTGTTTGTGTTTATTGTTTTTTAATTTTCCTGTGCCCCGCCTCGAGTCCCTCTGGGGAGAGAGAGCGGGTAACAAATAAAATTTATTATTATTATTATTATTAATTATAAGGAGGAAACAAGGACCCCCCCTCCATTTCTGCTCTTTTAAATCTCCTTCTAAACTAGGAAAATCCATGGTCTTCTTAGTTCAGGCATCTGGACATTTGTCATTAGCATCTATCGCTCAGTTTGGTAGGGTTGGAAAGAAAGAGGTTGAAATTTTCACTCAACCCACCAAGTCTTGCTAGGTGGACCTCAACCCAATCACACGTTCTCAGTTTTATCTCTTTTCCAAGTTTTTAATGAGAACCAAAAAAAAAAAAAGGGAACAATGGGATCAATTATATTGCCTCTAGCTTCCCGGAGGTAACTCAAGATGTAAATTAAAATCAGACTATGCATATTTACAGCACCTATCAACTGCACAGAGGACAATGGGGTTGACTTCTGAATGTGGTTTGCCTGAGAGCGTCTCTTGGTACCATAAAACGAAGATCCTTCCCAAATCTATAATGTCTCCGTCTCTTGTCTCTCGCACAAAATTCAATTCCTTTGCTGATCCTATTTGTCATAGATCACAATTTGTGAATGCTCCAGAGCATGCCATGTTAGAATTAAGGATGATTCATGCCACCCTTTTAGTCTGTCAGAATGAGGTAGATTCGATCTGCGCTGCAGCTGTGCCCTCGCCAAAGCCCTCACTAGTCAATAGCTCCCAGCTTTATTTACATTAGTCGCCTGTACTTTCAGCCAACTGATGTGGATTGAACTGCCTAATGTTTGGGCTTACCTGCCAGCTGTGCATGGTATCAACAGTCCTATTTTCCTCTGTAAGATTGATTGTTTAGCAAACAGCCTTTATAATGGATTGTCGGCCTTGGCGGCTCGCCTTTTCTGCCTGGGCTAAAGACCCATCTGGCCACCCGTTATGGGTGGTTAAAAAAAAAAAGAAAGAAGCAGCATGACAAATAGACCCACACATTATTCGATCAATGATGTTTGCATGTCACGGTGCCCATTTCTGAATGGGGAAGAAAAAGCACATTTTGTATAATGTTGCAACCATTTTTTTTTTGTCATCAGAACATAAAAGAAGCAAGAGTGCAGGATGTAAAATTTAAGTTCTACTGACAAAGAAATAAAGGGAGACTAGTATAGATCTATTTTGAGCTATTTAGCTCTCATCAGCTAGCCCTACTGTTGGAAGAAATGTCCATCTGCATTCAGTTCCAAGTGGGGAGAAAGACACTGGAAACATGGTGGCTGCTTAGAAAGATGGTTTTAATGGTGAACAGGACCACATAGCTTGGAGCTCCTGGGTGAAAAGGGAAGAGATGCTGGGAGTCCCTGGGTTTTATGCCGTCTCTGGGCTTTGAACGTCCTGGGGCACAGGAAGTATATCCTGACTGGTTGCTTTCGGAGGTCATAGATAGCTTTGTAGGTTGTCTGTGTGCTAAGCTTGGTTGAAACTTGGTGGGTAGTGCAATGAAGGGCTATGAAATGGGGTAGATATTTCTTATGTAGAATAGGCTGGCTCAGGCCTTAATGGCCAATTGACAAAGGTGGGGTGGCTATTAAGAATGAGTCTCTTTCCTGCCTAAAAACTTGCCTCCAATAGTTGTGGGTGCTCAAACACTGGAGGTTTTTAAGAAGAGACTGGGCAACCATTTTTTGACATGGTATAGGGTTTCCTAAGCAGTGGGGTAGCAGCAGTGGTGGGATTCAGCCAGTTTGCACCCATTTGGCAGAACCGGTTGCCAACTTTCTAAGTTCAGAGAACCGGTTGTTGGAAGAAATCTCCTTTCGTTTTTTTCCCCTTTGCAGGGCTAATCCTGCAAGGAAGGCAGGAAGGAAACATTCTGGTGTTGTTTCTAGCCTCAACTTTATTGCCCTGCTTACAGAAACTGCCTCTCTGGTTAACCCTTATTACATTGTAACCGCTAAGGCAAAGCACCCATCGACGTGAGTGACGTTGAGTTGGTCACACCCACCCAATCACACCTACCCAGCTGGTCATTAGGGCAGAGAACCGTTGTTAAATTATTTGAATTATTTGAATCCCACCACTGGGTAGCAGGTTTCCTGAGCGGGAGATTTCCTGAGTAGCGGGTTGGACTAAAAGACCTCCAAGGTCCCTTCCAACTGTTATTCTGATTTGATTCAAAGTTAGAGTTAGAACCAACAGCACACAACAAAATTTTCAGTTCCTGCTCTCGGTGAAGATCCTGCTCTCAGTATTTGTGCATGGCCTCATTCAGAGGCCGATGGCTTTCCACTGAAATCAGGAAAGACACCATAACACAGCTCTACTTGATGCCCTCAGCTTATCAAATGAGCTCTGAAAATATTGTTCACGCTCTGCTACTTATGTTCATGGATGTTCTCAGCCAGACGTGTTCTGACTGCCAATCAGGTTATATTCAAATTCTGCAGCCAGAGGAGTGTGTTGTTGTGTGAAGTATTTGTAGCCTAATTCAAGGCATCTTCATTTGATCTTATTGCCTGAGTCCAATCATAATGATAATTTGTGGTTTGGTTTCTTGAGCAAAGTTCACCCTCCTGATTCACATTCCCTTATTGGAACCTAGCTCTTGTGGCTTGTAAATCATGTGTGAATTATGAATCCTATCCATCATGGTTTAATATGGGGTGGAGCTGAGCTGGGCTGATGGCTCACGTGTCTACAGAAAGGGCTCTGCATGCCACCTGTGGCACACATGCCATAGGTTCACCATCATGGTTCTATTGTACATCCTGGAGAGTGTGAGATTAGACAGCGGTCATGATTCTATATGCAAAGACATAAAAGTTCCATTGACTACATGGTAGCCACATATCTAAGGAGCAGAGTCCTGGAGTCATGTCATCACCTTTTGTGACTCTCTGACAAGCAAAGTCAACGGAGAAGTGTGACTTAACAACTGCGTTTCTAACTTAACTGCAATCATTCACTTAATAACTGTGGAAAGAAAGGTTATAAAATGGGGTAAAACTCATTTACCAACTGTCTTGTTCAGCAACACAATTGAGCTCAGTTGTAGTTGTAAGTTGAGGATTACCTCGCTGGCTCAACGTTGATTCAGCCTTCCATCCTTCCAAGATCGGTAAAAGGAGGACCCTGATTGTTGGGGACAATATGCTGACTCTGTAACCACTTAGTGAGGACTGTTAAGCACTGAGAAGCAATATATAAACCTAAGTGCTATTGCTATTGCTTCCTGTATGCAATTTCTGTCTCTGTTACCACTCAAATAGACAACTTTTTGGCATGCAAATTAGTCATGGAAGGCTGTGGGTCATCTCAGTGTTCTTAATTAAAGCAATATTGAACCGTAAACTTACCAAACAATCTGGATTCGACCAACATGCCAATTCAACTAAAATGTGGTTGTGTAGTTTAAGGCTCTCCGTGACTTGAGAACATAGCTTGTATGCTTGACTGTTTTGGAGGGGCCCCTAGTTGTTCTCTTACAACATTCCTTTCCACAGCTGAATTCTCTGTGGAGGTCTAAGCAAGACGATCTGTAGGAAAAATTAGACTCCTGAGCCTGGGGTGCAAAAAAGCTTTTAACTCCTTTAAATGATTGACATTAATCTTGACGATGACAGCCTTTTATCTGGGTCAAGAATTCTAGAGGACCAAAAGAACAGCTGAAGCTGAACAGGAGAAATAAAACTGTAAAGAAAAAAGTAATATCAATTCAGAGAAACCATATGTATAATATTAATATATAATATCTGTCCACCCATAAAGCATCCCTGGCCTGCTCTTGAGTTGCCATAGGCGGGGGGGAGGGGGAAGTTGATGGGGCAGCCACAACCAGAAGCACATTCCATGCATACCTTTCTCAAGGCTGTATCCCAGGTTACCTGCAACAGCTGGAGGGGCGAGGTCTCTACAGCCCGCAAAAGTGCTCCATTGGAGAATGTGATTTATAATAATAATAATAATAATAATTTTATTTATAAACTGCCTCCTCTCCCCGAAGGGACTCGGAGCGGTGCACAGGGAAATTAAAAAACAAGTACAAAATACATAAATAGTTAAAAAAGAATTAAACACATTATCCCTGCGCTAAAAACCCTCTATACTAAAACTAAACTATACCCCCTAAAAACCCAGTTAAAACGGAAGACTAACCTAGGCCGGCCAAGCAGAAAAAGTGTGTTTTTAATTTTTGACGGAAGGAGCGGAGGTCCGTGGTTGTTCTAATTTCGGGGGGAAGGTCGTTCCAGAGGGCTGGGCCCGCCACAGAGAAGGCCCTTCCCCTGGACGTCGCCCGCTGGCATTGCCTAGTGGACGGCACCCGGAGAAGTCCCTCTCTGTGGGAGCGGATCGGCCGCAGGGATGTATGTGACAGAATCCAATCCCGCAGATAGCTAGGTCCCGTGCCATGGAGCGCTTTAAAGATGATAACTAGCACCTTGAAGCGCACCCGTGACACACCCTGGGAGGAGGGAGGAAACAGGGTCACAATTGGGCCGTACATTATGTGGGGGCAGAGCTGGCTTCACTTGGTCTGTGCTGACATGTTGCTCCTAATAAATAATTGGATTTCTTTTGAAGCTTGGCTCAAGGCTTAAATTAGGGCTTCCGTTGGAACTCTGACAATATCAGTAATATGGGTAGACCTCGACTTACGACCCCAGTTGAGCCCCCAAATTCCCTTGTTAAGTGAGTTTTGCCCCAACTTACAGCATTTCTTACCATAGCTGTGGCAAGAATCACCGCAGTTGACAAGTGAGTAACTTGGTTGTGAAGGGAATCTGGCTTCCCCATTGACTTTGCTTGTCAAAAGGTCGCAAAAGGTGACCACATGACCTTGGGACACAGCGACAGTCATAAGCATGAACCCAGTTGCCGAGCATCTGAATTTTGATCACATGATCATGGGGATGCTACAAAGATCGCAACTGTGAAAAATGTCACACGTCATTTTTTTCAGTGTGTTTGTAACTTTGAACGGTCACTAAATGAACTGTTGTAAGTCGAGGATTACCTGTAATAGTAAATTGCAAAAGGCAGCTTTACCTGGGACAGCTTACATCCTGCAGTATTACCTTTAACACCATTGAACAACAATATCTGCCATTCCCACCTCCTTGGGAAGGATTCAACGACAAAACTGCCAAATCTAGTCAAAACATCTGGCTGATTCTGGGACTAATCCAAATATTATACAATATTTAAACAAAAAGAGTGTTCTTTCTGCGCCAACTTAGAAAGGTCAAACTGCCCAAGGAGATGCTGATTCAGTTCTACAGAGGAATTATTTACTCTGTCATCTGCACCGCCATAACTGTCTGGTTTGGTTCTGCAACCCAACAAGACAAACACAGACTTCAACGGATAATTAGAACTGCAAAAGAAAAGAATGGCTACCAATCTGCCTTCCATTGAGCACCTGTGCACTGCACGAGTCAAAAAGAGGGCCGTGAAAATATCTACAGACCCCTCACATCCTGGACATCAATTGTTTCAACTTCAACCTTCAAAATGGCGCTATGGGGCACTGCACACGAAGACAACTAGACACAAGGACAGTTTCCCCCCTGAATGCCATCATTCTGCTTAACAACTAATTCCCACAACAATGTCAATAGTTTACCAAGAATATATTACTATTATTTTTCTCTTCCATGCTAGTATCTATCTCGCCCCACTTATGACTATAACCAGGTTGCTTGTATCTTTGTGCAGAGTCCTCGGACTTACAATTTATATTGTTTTTATTTGTCTCCTAGTACGATTTTGATAGCTTATTAGTAACCTTGACTATCACTAAATGTTGTATCTTTTTATTCTCTTTTTTTGGTAAAAGGTTTTATTTTTTCCTTTTCATATACATTCACACATATACATTCTCATGAGTACTCTTAATATTTATCTGTTATCTTCTATCTAGCATTAATCACAATCTGTTTAAACATATAAAAAGTATAATTGGGGTCACTTTCTTTCCATCCTGTACATCCATCTTATTTTGCAACAACCTTACTCCTTCTTTCTTCCCAACCTCCCTTCTCTACCTTCTTCTTTCCTCCTCTCCTTCCTCGTTTTTTCTTCACCTCCCTCTCCTCCACTCCTCCTCTCTTCTCCTCCTCCTCCTCCTCCTCTCTCCTCCTCTTACTACCCCTCCCCTTACTTCCTCTCCTTTACCTCCTCTTCTTTTCCCTCCTCCTTCTCCCTTTTTTTGTTGTTACCCTTGCTTGTTTTCTTTTTCACTCTGATGGATTTTCAGGGTGAAATTCTAGCAATCCCGGTCTCATATTTACATAGAAATAAATTTTCTCTTCCACATTTTATTTCCCTATAATAATTCCACTTGTTATCGTCTTTTAAACTGTATGTGGGCATCTTAATCGGTTTCTATTTTTTATCTTTTTAGGCTTGATGAATGAATTTTTATTCTCCTTATGTACACGGAGAGCATCTGCACCAAAGGCAAATTCCTTGTGTGTCCAATCACACTTGGCCAATAGAGAATCCTATCCTATCCTATCCTATCCTATCCTATCCTATCCTATCCCATCCCATCCCATCCCATCCCATCCCATCCCATCCCATCCCATCCCATCCCATCCCATCCCATCCCATCCTATCCTACTCTACTCTATTCTACACTACTCTACTCTATTTTCCTAAACAAGACCTACAGTTGGACAGTAAAAGTGATTGCTCAGACAGGTGCTGTGTTCCTTCCTCTCCTATGCACACATTCACAAGTTTTTCCAACTCTTCCCAATAAAAAGCTCAAAGGCAAATTCCAGTTGGCAATTATACCCTGAACGTAACAGATGTGGATTTGAATTAAGATTAATGTTCTTTCATCCAGTTCAGAGGAAATTCAGCTCAGAAATTGCTCCGCAGTCAGTAATTCCGGTTTGTGCGTGAAACGTGTGTATTAAAGTAAATTTTCTCTGGTTAAATTTGTATTAGTCTGAGTGCTCAACTGGAGATAATAAAAATGAATGGGGACTATGTTTAGTAAGGTCTGTTTGGGGAGCTGCAGTTAGAAAGGTCAAGGAAATGTTCCTTATTAGGATGGTGAAATTCTGAAACGCAGTGCAAGGTGCAGGAATGCATGCTAAACACTCGTTTATGAATAATTCAAGCAGCCATATCCTTTAGCAGCTCATGTAACTTCTTTAGGTGTTACCTTCAACTGTGGGTATGTGCATCACCCTCCAATTCAATGCTTATGCATGCAGCAACAACTTGAACATGTGTTGGAAAAAATATCCATCTGTGTTCAGTTCGAAGTGGGAGAAAGACACTGGAAACATGGAAACTGCCTGGAAGGATGGTCTTAATGGTGAACAGGACCACATGATTTGAGGTCCTGGGCAATTGAGCACATGGAAAAGAGACGGAGGGAGGGAGGGAGGGAGGGAGAGAGAGAGAGAGAGAGAGAGAGAGAGAGAGAGAGAGAGACTCTGTCTTGGGCCCTGCCTTAGAACTTCCTGTTCCTGTGTAAGGGCAGGTATCCCATTGGTTGCTGTAGGTGTCATGGTTAACCTTGTAGGTTTTCTGAGTCAAGCTTGGTTGAACTGTGCTGGGTGATATAATGAAGAGGGTTGTGCTCTGAAAGGGCAATTCCTATTATGGCTTAATAGCTTTGTCTTGGTCTGGAGCTTGAGTGAGGGCTAATTCTATCACGTCCTGAGGGTGTTTTGTTTTGTAGATAAGCTGGCCCAGCCTTTTGTCTTGTAGATAGGTTGGCCCAGTCTTCCTGGGGCTATTAATAAGGGTGGGGGCTGCTTTCCAAGAGCATGTTTCTTCTTTTCTCATCCAGGGAGGTATAATATTCTGAGTGACTAAGATGCTGAGCTTGTCGATCCAAAAGGTTGGCAGGTCGGCGGTTCGAATCCCTAGTGCTGCATAGTGGAGTGAGCTCCTGTTACTTGTCCCAGCTTCTGCCAACCTAGCAGTTCAAAAGCACTGCAAGTAGAAAAATAGGGAACACCTTTGGGTGGAAGGTAACAGTGTTCTGTGCACCTTCAGCGTTTAGTCATGCTGGCCACATGACCCCAGAGACGTCTTCAGACAGCGTTGGCTCTTTGGCTTTGAAACGGAGATGAGCACTGCCCCCTAGAGTCAGGAACCCCTGGTGCATATGTGCGAGGGGAATTTTTACCTTTACCTTGGAATATTTCATTCTTCTAGGAGAGGGGTGGGTGCTAACTTCCTACACATGTATAAGCCAACATCTCCTAGCGCAAAAAAGTAAGTTGTGCCTGGTGATTGGCGGGGGGAATCAAAGTAAAGAGGTCAGTTATTTATTCTCCAAAGCACCAGAGGGTAGGACAAGAAGTAATTGGACGGAAGCTCATTAAAGAGAGATCCAACCTGAAACTGAGGAGAAATTTTCTAGCAGTGAAAACAATTAATCAATGGAATAGCTTGCCTCCCAGAGTTGTTGGTGCTTCATCGCTGGAGGTCTTCGAGGAAAGATTGGACAACTGCTTGTCTGGGATGATATAAGGTCTCCTGCCTTGGGGAGAGATTTGGATTGAAAGTCTTCCAAGGTCCCTTCCAGGCCTATAATTCTAGGCGAATGCATCACCAAACTTCCTTCAGATTGGTTTCTTCTTCTTCTTATGCTCTATTTTTCACTTTGCCTTTTATATTTTGATTCTCTACTTTTTTTTTTTTTAACTCTTTAAGCTGTTGGAAGAAATGTCCTTCTGAGCTCAGTTCCAAGTGGGGAAAAAGACACTGGAAACATGGAGGCTGCTTGGAAAGATGGTTTAATGGCAGACAGGATCACATGGCTTGAGCTCCTGAACAGAAAAGGGGGATCCCATGCTTCCAGATGTTTGGTGAAGAAGAAAAAGAGAAAGGAAAAAGTAGTTGTTGACACAACTATATATATTCATTACATAACAGTTTCCAAAATAATTGATTTTTTTATATTTTTTAGTTGTTTATATGTTGCCCAAAGTTATTGAGAGTGAGTGGATGGCCATATAAATTCAATAAACAGAAACACACACACACACACACACACACACACACACAAACTTACTTTGTAATTCTAGACAGTCCTAGATGCTGAGAATGCCATGGTCCCCTCTGATGAGCTAATGCAGTTGAATTGAAATTATTTTGGTTTGATCTAGAGAAAATTAAGCATGCTTAACTCTCTGTAAATTAATAGAATGTGTTTGGCCTGGTTTGTTTCATTGATTATCAATTAGATCTGAATATGGCTGTGCTAGGAATTTAGTCTTTCAGTGTAATTGAAGAAATTTGAATCTGACAGCTGCAATTATATACTTTTTAAAAGTCAAGAAATTAAATATTCATTGCTTACAATCTCATTCCCTTAATTCAGGGGTGTCAAACTCAAGGCCCATGGAGCACTTAGATCGGGCCTGTGGTGCCACACTGGAAACAGTGAAGGACTAGCCCCTGATGCCTCTGCCAGATTTAACGGAGCTCGGGAGGGCTCCGTTTTTACGGGCAGAGGGCTGCAGGAGGCTGCCCCAGCCAAAAATGGAGCTCGCAAGCCTGTTTTAGCTGGCAAAGGACTTGAGCCACCACTGGTGCCACTGACATGATTGACATCAAGCTGGCCACCCCCCATCCCACCCAGGACAAACACAACCCTGATGTGGACCTCAATGAAATCATGTTTGACTTAATCTATGTGTGACAAACCTATTTATATTCAATGCATCTTTAGACCAACTCTTTAGAATTTAGGGAAAAGCTTACTAAATCTTGAGATACAACAATGTTTCTTTTGGACTTCGCTTCCGGTTTTTGAAGGTGACGGACGTGCTTTGTGCTTCGTCCACCGCTTGCTGTACTGGTGGGCTTCTTCGGAAGCACGGAAGGCCTCGGGGGGGGGGGGCTTCTGCCGTAGGAGTGGCTTGCTGGGCTGCCCCAGCCTGGCGGCAGCCGGTGCCCCCCAACCTCACTCTAGGAGCTGGCGAGCAAAAAAAGGGGGGGGCGGATTTCGCCTCTTCGCCGGATGGAACTCAGGAGCAATGAACAGAATAAGGAGAGTAGCTGAAACACTGGAGGTGAAAAACTCTCTCTAATCTCTTGAATTGCAGATGAAGGATAAGCGATAAATCACTGTAAGTGCTAGTTCAATCAACTTAGAATGGAGATTGGAGGGGGAGTTCTCAACCCCCCCTCGGACAAAGCAGCAATTAATCGATTCCTCTCCATTGAAATGGAGAGAGGAAGGATTAACTTGCTATTTGAACAAACTATGTGAAAGAATTGTATCGTATCACATTTGCAATTGTTTCTCACGGAGCTCTTTTAAAAAGAAATTAAATGGAACTTTTACTTTTCTTCCTGTCAGAGGACGGGGCAAGATGGCTTCTCTTTGTTCTCCGCTTATAACTCCTCTACAGTGCTGAAGCTTTTCCCTCCTTAATTACCAAAGAAGGATTATAAACTCTTTACTTCAGACATTCCTACCAGAGGCTCTCAAGTCTCTCCCAATACGTGGACTCCTGATTGTGGACTGTAAAGTTTCTTTTTTTAAAGTGAACTCTAAGACTGAACTCTCACTCGGACTCTCTGATACCTCGGACTGTCTCGGTTGTCCGTTTCTCCGGGGCCATTTCTTTGTCAACTAAGAAACTGGGATTGACACAATGGCTTCCAGAAAGCCACCAACAGGAAAGTCAGCTTCTGCTCCATCCTCTGCTGTCTCCAGCCCGACTACACAGTCGAAGATTTCTACATTTTTACAGAAAGAACCTGCTGGAGAGGGTTCAAAGGACCCGTTGGTTGTAGAAATGTTTCAGGAAATAATGAAAAATATGAATAGCATGAATGAAAATATGAATGAAATGAGGAAAGAGATGTCAGAATTAACATTAGAGCTTAGGGAAGCACAACGAAATATAACGGAAAATAAACAAAAAATTGAGAAGCTAGAAAAGGAGGCAGCTGGTAAAAGAGATTCAGAGGGAGGGTTCAGAATTGGGAGCAAATATGACTAAAATTGAATTTGAAAGAATGTCTTTTTTTCTCAGGTTCCAGTATATACCAGAGTCAGAAAACGAAGACCTTAAAGATCTTATGAGAACAATATTAGCAGAATATCTTAAAAGAGAGAAAGATCAACTCTGGTGGGATATGGACCTGGTTTATAGAATTAATTCAACTTATGCCAGGATAAATAATGTACCAAGAGAAGTTCATGTTAAAATTTCTTAGGAGATCCACAAGGGATGAGATATTGAGGGCTCAACGGGATGGAATTTTAAAATGCCAGGATAAAGAAATAATCATTTTGAAACAGATTCCGAAAAAAATTAGAGAAATAAGGAGGAAATATTCTTTCTTGTCTAAGAAATTATATAAAAAGGGAATATGGTTCAAGTGGTTATTACCAGAGGGAATGTTGATTTTTTGGGAAGGAGGCAGAGTAAAAATCAAAACACTAAGTGAGGTGGAGGTTTTTATTAAAAAACATTCCTCCCAGTTGGGAGGTGAAGACAGGGGAACGGAGGGAGCGACAGCCCCACCTGGGGACAGGGAAGAGGAGTCAATTGCAAAAAGACTTAGATCGCAAAAATGAATTTATTTGAAACATTACAGTAATTGTGGATACAAGATAAAATGGCAAAAAAAAAGATGATTGAATATATAGACTATACAATGTATTTTTTTTATATGTTTATCCTTTACCTTTAAAATTGTAAAATTATGAAGTTTTGGGAGAGGCACCACCAACAGCAGGGAAGCTACCAAAATGTTATATTTACCCTACACCTTTTTCCCTTGTAAAAATTATGAAAACCAATAAAATACTTTTCAAAAAACAACAATGTTTCTTTTTTCTCATTTGTTCCTAAGATAACTAGCAGGTCAACTTTTAATGTTACAATAATACAATACAATACAATACAATGTTCTCTCATTCTCTTCCACAACTTTTTTGTTGTTGACTCTACTACTAAAAACCTGTCACCAATGTTTATATTTCCATCATGGAATATTTTTGTGTCACTACAACTGCATGAAATTAGTAATGATCTTGGCAAAAGGACATCCTTAATTTAAGATCAGCTATTTCACAAGGTGCTGATCTTTAAAGAATACCTTTGTTTCTTTTAAAATAAAGCTGCTACTCTTAGATCATCACACACGAGTATAATGCAATTGTCATTCAAGCTATGTTGTTAAAAAGAAACTAGAGACTCCTAAAAGGAGATAATGAGACATGCTTAAACGAGGATAATGAAAGTTTTTGGGATTAGCTCTGAAAATCAGGTAGAAGGTCCTTGTGGAGGACAAAGAAAAGGAAGTTAATGATGAGAAGAGGAATAACACATTGTTTTTATTGAGCAGGGTGTCAAACTCAAGGCCTGCTGAATCCAGCCCATGGGGTGCTTAGATCTGATCCATGGGGCCACCCTAGAAACAGCAAAGGTGCCTCTGCCAGCAAAAATGGAGCTCGGGAAGGCCAGCCCTCCTGGTAGAGGGGTGAAGGAGGCCGTCATGGCCAAAAATGGATCCCCGAGTGGCAACTCCCCCAGCTTCCATTTTCTCTGGCAGATGGGTAGCAAAACAAACTAAAAATAAAACAAAAGGAGAAATGTTTTCCCTTTTGCATTTGAACATGCAAGAAGGGCCAGGAAAGGAAACAATGTACAATACAATACAATAGCAGAGTTGGAAGGGACCTTGTAGGTCTTCTAGTCCAACCCCCTGCGTGGGCAGGAACCTTATACCATTTCAGACAAATGGCTGTCTAACATCTTTTTAAAGACTTCCAGGGTTGGGGCATTCACAACTTCTGGAGGCAAGCTGTTCCAGAGGTTAATTGTTCTTACTGTCAGGAAATTTCTCCTTAGTTCTAAGTTGTTTCTCTCCTTGATTAGTTTCCACCCATTGCTTCTTGTCCTGCCTCCAGGTGCCTTGGAGAATAGTTTGACTCCCTCTTCTTTGTGGCACCTTCTGAGGAGAAACACTAAACACTATGTTTTAACCCCCAGTCCCCTAATCATCTTTGTTGCTCTTCTCTGCACTCTTTCTAGAGTCTCCACATCTTTTTTTACATTGTGGTGACCAAAACTGAATGCAGTATTCCAAGTGTGGCCTTATCAAGGCATTATAAAGTGGCATTAACACTTCCTGTGATCTTGATTCTATCCCTCTGTTTATGCAGCCTAGGACTGTGTTGGCTTTTTTGGCAGCTGCTGCACACGGCTGGCTCATATTTAAATGGTTGTCCACTAGGACTCCAAGATCCCTTTCACAGTTACTGCTATTGAGCAAGGTGCCACCTATACTGTACCTGTGCATTTCATTTTTCTTGCCTCAGTATAGAACCTTACTTTTTTCACCATTAAATTTCATTTTGTTAGATAGTGCCCAGTGTTCAGGTTTGTGAAGATCCTTCTGTATCTTAAGCCTATCTTTTGGAGTGTTGGCTATTCCTGTCAGCTGGGTGTCATCTGCAAATTTGATGAGTTCCCCTTTAGAGTTTGCAAAGATGAGAAGCACTGTTTTACTTAGATCCAGGGTGTCAAACTCACGTCCCGCAGGCCAGTTGTATCACACGCTAGCCACGCCCACCCCAATTTTAGCAAAGGAGAAAAAATTATGATACATCACGTGATGACAATGTGACAACGTGAGTTTGACAACCCTGACTTAGAATATGGAAAAAATTGCAGGGCTGACTGGGAACCGAGTCTGCTTTCTTTTGAAGAATCTTTTAGTATAAACAATTTGTTTACAGGTGGCAGTGTTTGGATGAGCTTGTCTGGACTCAAATTAAATAAAACATTCCTCCAAGCAATTCTTCCTTTAGTTCCATCTCAAATCATTTCATCCCTTTGATTTTTAATGCCATTCATATGACTGGAAGTACTTTCAGCCCTGTTCACCAACTTCCAATTTCCATCAAAATCACGGTACCTTTTCTTTGGAATGAATGAATGTGGGCATGCATGAATAGAGCAAGGAACATTAAGTTGTTTACTATTTGCAACTCTCTTCTCTGTATACACATTTTTCAATAACTTTTGCAGATGCTCATTTTTTTTTTTTTGCAGCAATGTCTTTTGTAGGCATTTTTCTCTCGTTTATCATCTCACTATGCGTTCTGTTTCATGATTCCCATTAACATAATTCTGAATACTTTTGTACTGTAGTATTATTCTTATCACTCCATTGCAAGCCACTCTACAACTTTTTTTTTCCTTGCATCCATTTTCCGTTCATTCTGTTGGGAATTACATTTATCTTCCGATACTTTTTAATACTGAATTTGTATTTTATCTTGCAGCAATCATTGCCCTTTTAAGAAACAAACAGAAAATTGACAGCAGAAAAAGACCTAGTGGTCCATTGATTCTGTCCTTTGAAGTTTTGTATGTTTTTTTGTTTGTTGTCTTATTTATTTATTTATTTATTTATTTACTTACTTACTTACTTACTTACTTACTTACTTACTTACTTACTTACTTACTTACTTACTTACTTACTTACTTATTTATTTAGGATGATAGAGATGTGTTTATCCCAATTAAATTTAAACTCAGTTACTGACAATTGACCCATTACCTCTGTTGGAAATTGGTTCCAAGCTCCCACTACTCTTTCTGCGAAGTCGTACTTTCTAACATTACTATTTGAACTTCCTTCTTGTCAGTTTGAGGTTACGCCCCCACGTTCTTGATTTTTGCTTAATATTGAAAATACTGTCTTATTTACATACTTAATATATGTAAAGGTCTCAGTCATGCCCCCCTTTCCCTTCTATCCTCCAAGCTGTACATATTCCATTCCTCCAATCTCTCTTGATATGTCCTGGAGACCTTACACCATTTTTGTTGCCTGTCTCTGGGCTTGCTCAATCCAGAATGGGAAAACTTGCCACAACTAACTTGCTGCAGCCAACTCGCCATGGCCAACTCAACACAGCCAACACGCTGCAGGACAACTCACCATGGCCAACTCAACACGACCAACTCGCTGCAGCCAACTCACCATGGCGAACACAACACGGCCAACTCGCTGCAGGCCAACTGGCCATGGCCAACTCACGAGGCGAACTGGCCATGGCCAACTCGCTGCAGCCACCTTGCCATGGCCAACCCATGGCCAACTCACCATGGCCAACTCACTGCAGGCCAACTCACCATGGCCAACTCATCATGGCCAACTCACCATGGCCAACTCGCTGCAGCCACCTCGCCATGGCCAACTCATCATGGCCAACTTGCTATAGCCAATTCACCCTGGGATAACTTACATGCGGGACAATTTAACAATTCTATGTAATGATTATAAAAAAGACATTTAAAAATATTTTAATTTTTGCAATTCACATTTCTTTCTATTCCTCCTTTTGCATCCTTTCTTTAATGATTTCCATTATTTCCTTGATATTGTGGAAACGTGAAAACGTACGACTAGTTTTTCTTTTTCTTTCTTTTCTTTTTTCTTTTCCCCTAAGTACTTGCATTGGGATTATTCTTTATACTATTTATGTTGTTTCTATTTGTTGTCATGGATTGCACCCGTGAGGCTAAAACCAATTTAGTTGTATTTATTTTGTACAACAACAATAAAGGCTATACTACTACTACTACTACTACTACTACTACTACTACTACTACTACTATACTATTAGCCAAACGTATTCTCATCTCATACATTTTGTGAACCCACCTCCGTAGTTATTTTACATTTCAGTGTATTACAAGCACAAACACAACAGCAAACCATGGTACATGTAATGTTTGCATTGCATCAGTGGTGGGTTTCAAATTTTTTAGAACCTACTTTGTAAGTGTGGCCTATTTTGTGGGCGTGGCTTGGCAGTCATGTGACAGGGTGGGAGTGGCCACCTTTTAAAATGTGGTGAAACTCATTTAACAACGCTCTTGCTTAGCAACCAAAATTTTGGACTCAATTGTGATGATAAATTCTTTCTTTCTTTCTTTCTTTCTTTCTTTCTTTCTTTCTTTCTTTCTTTCTTTCTTTCTTTCTTTCTTTCTTTCTTTCTCTTTCTTTCCCTCCTTCCTTCCTTCCTTCCTTCCTTCCTTCCTTCCTTCCTTCCTTCCTTCCTTCCTTTCCTTTCCTTTCCTTTCCTTCCTGTTGGGTCACTGGCAGCGGCGGGCCAGATTTACTTCCAGGTACGCCGGTGAAACCTCCTCTCACCGGTTCTCTAAATTTCACCAACCGGCTCTCGCAAGTAGGTGCGAGCCTGCAGAAACCCACCACTGCATTGCATGGAGAGAAACATTGGTCCCTCTGCTAACAATGTGTTTGCCTCTAGATGGCTGGGTCTCACCTTCTGCACCCTGAAAGAGTTAATCTGATGTGGAAGCGGGGATATTTATTTTAAGAAAAGCATAAAAAAGCTGTCAGAGAGTAATTACAGCCTTTGATATAACAGAGGAAGGATGTTTGCTTTTTTTCCAAGATCACATGATGTCCCAGCTACAGCTGTGCTTTTAATTTCGCTGCTGTTTGCTTTGCATAATGTGTATGCTTTGGTTATCTTAGAAAGCAAGGCTGCCTCCCCCCCCCCTCCATAAAAATACAATAGAGTTGGGGTGGTGGTGGATGAGAAGATGCTTTCCATCACCACTAAAAAAAATCCATTTGCTCTGACACCATGCATCACCTTGACTGTTGCTAGAATCTGAGAATGACCTTTTTGTTATTACACTGGCGAGCAGAGGGAATCAGGGAGTAAATAAATGAATGTCCTTTTTACTTTCTCTCGCTTTAAAAAAAATCTTCCTCCCCTCCTGGCAAGGCAACTGATGTGCAAAGATTCAGGAAATGAAAATCACGGTATTGCAGCTTGGCCTTCTTTTGCTTTCTCTCTCAAACCCCTTCCTGAACGATATGCAAGGCTGTTTGTAAAAGAAAATGAAGAATCAACTGCAGTTGATAAAGACATTGATAGTGATACTACTATTATTACTGCTATTGATAACAATAATAAGTGTCAAACCCAGTCTATATTTCTTTGACTGGGTGAAGAATTATTATAAGGTTGCACCAACTGGTGACAAACAAGGGCATGGAAGCTAGCAACAATGGTGCATTGGAATATCTGCATCGTTTAGGCCAGGGGTAGTCAACCTTTTTATACCTACCACCCACTTTTGTATCTGTGTTAGTAGTAAAATTTTCTAACCGCCCACCAGTTCCACAGTAATGGTGATTTATAAAGTAGGGAAGTCAATTAAATTAAAAAAGGAAAATGCTTCAGTATCAGACAAAACCCCTACCGCCCACTATGAAAGCTGGAATGCCCACTAGTGGGTGGTAGGGACTAGGTTGACTACCACTGGTTTAGGCATTGCGGGGGAAATTCAAATTCAAATTCAAATTTATTAACCGCACCCTCTCCCCACAGGGACCCGGGGCGGTGCACAGGCAGAGCTAAAAACAATATACAATAAATACAAAATACATACTTTAAAATAGAATTAAACAGTATTACCCGTGCTAAAAATATAAGATTAAGAACCCATTAAAATATTTGGAATCAATAGACAGAGAGAACTATTCAAGGCCGGCCAGTCGAAAGAGATAGGTCTTCAATTTTACACGGAAGGAGCGGAGGTCAGTGGTCGTTCTAATATCAGGGGGAAGGTCGTTCCAGGCCCGCCACAGAGAGCGCCCTTCCCCTGGGCGTCGCCCGCTGACAAAGTCTAGTGGACGGCACCCGGAGAAGCCCCTCTCTGTGGGAGCGAATCGGTCGTGAGGATGTGTGGGGCAGGATCCGATCTCGCAGATAGCTAGGTCCCGAGCCATGGAGCGCTTTAAAGATGATAACTAACACCTTGAAGCGCACCCGGAAGACGACAGGTAGCCAGTGCAGCTCGCGCAAGAGCGGTGTAACGTGGGTAAACCTGGTGGTCCCCATAATTGCTCGCGCGGCTGCATTCTGAACTAACTGAAGCCTCCGGGTGCACCTCAAGGGGAGCCCCATGTAGAGAGAGTTACAATAGTCCAGTCGGGATGTCACGAGGGCATGAGTGACTGTGCAAAGGGCGTCCCGATCCAATAGGGGGCGCAATTGGCGAACCAGGCGAACCTGGTAGAACGCCCTCCTGGCCACGGCTGTCACTTGCTCTTCCATAGACAGCCGGGTATCCAGGAGGACACCCAAATTGCGCGCCCCATCCACAGGGGCAAGATGTTCGCCCCCTATGGCCAGCGTTGGAGAAAGCTGGTTGAATCGGGCAGCCGGAAACCACAGCCACTCGGTCTTGGTCGGGTTGAGCCTAAGTCCGTTACTAATGGCACCTACTGGTGGAAGTTCAACTTCTGGTTGGCCCATTAGGCCTGTTTTTCACCCTTCACAGGCTCTGGAGGCTTTCCTGAAGCCTGGAGAGGGCGAAACAGTCTCCCCCACCCCCAGAAGCCAGAAACAGATTGTTTTTGAATTTCCGGTTGCCCGCTGGGCCTGTTTTTCACCCTCCCCAGGCTCCGGAGGCTTTCCTGAAGGCTGGGGAGATGAAAATGGCGTCCCCCAGTTCTCTGGAAGGCCAGAAATAGCTGGCCAGCATGCATATGCGCGATAGAGCTGATGGCTCCAATGCTGGCAGATATGGCTCTGCATGGCACCTGTGGCAACATACCGTAGCTTCGCCATCACGGGTATAGGGTTTCCTGCCTGAACAGAGGGTTGGATTAGAAGATCTCCAAGGTCCCTTTCAACTCTGTTATTCTGTTATCTTGCCTCTTTGTTCTAGCTACTTCACAAACTGTCGGGTGAACGGCACCTTCCACACACTGATCAGGAGTTCTCAATCACAATCACAATAGTAGAGTTGGAAGGGACCTTGGAGGTCATCTAGTCCAACCCCCTGCCTAGGCAGGAAGCCCTATACCATTTCAGACAAATGGCTATCCAACATCTTCTTAAAGACTTCCAGTGTTGGGGCATTCACGACTTCTGGTGGCAAGCTGTTCCATTGATTAATTGTTCTAATTGTGAGGAAATTTCTCCTCAGTTCTAAGTTGCTTCTCTCCTTGATTAGTTTCCACCCATTGCTTCTTGATGTACCCTCAGGTGCCTTGGAGAATAGCTTGACTCCCTCTTCTTTGTGGCATTCCCTGAGATATTGGAAGACTGCTATCATGTCTCCCCTGGTCCTTCTTTTCATTAAACTAGACATACCCAGTTCCTGCAACCGTTCTTCATATGTTTTAGCCTCCAGTCCCCTAATCATCTTTGTTGCTCTTCTTTGCACTCTTTCCAGAGTCTCCATGTCTTTTCTACATCGTGGCGACCAAAACTGGATGCCGTATTCCAAGTGTGGCCTTACCAAGGCCTTATAAAGTGGTATTAACATTTCACGTGAACTTTATCCTATGCCTCTGTTTATGCGAGTTAAAGGGGATTTTGCCTTCTACAATTCCTCCAAAGTTTTTAAAACGGGGGGAGTTGAAAACTCACGATAGCCCACATTGCCATGAACTTCGCGGGCACCTGTCTTTGTAACCCCCATCGCTGCGTAGTGAATGAAACATTTAAGCACATATGGAGAACTTGCCCGAGGAGCACTGATTTCATTTTCTCCATGAAGGACTTTGTGCTGGTGTGCAGTGACGCAGCTAATCTGTCGCCGGTTCCATACTGCAGCAAAAAAAGAAGAAAAAAAATGAGGCTACAGGAAGACAGAGAAGATGTTTCTTACACACACACACACACACACACACACACACACGCACGCACGCACACACACACTCCCTAGAGGCAGCCAGCACTTTCTTTTTTTCAGCAGGCCCAGCTGAGCTTACCTTTTGGTACATTAAAATGTAGGTATTTTTGCATCAGGGGGTGGGTGGGTACATGAGGCCCTGGAGCATTGGGATGTGTATTTCTATTTATTTATGCATTCATTTTGGGTGCCACCCAACTTCCGACTACCTCTGGGCAGCTCACAATACAAGTACAAGATAAAAATGTGCAATCTAAATAGAAATCATTAAAGAAGCTAGGGAATCCAGCCAAGAACACAAATAATATTCCACACTCGCAGACATCCTAGTCCAGAGCTTGGGAGAAAAACCATGTATTTAAGGCCCTCTGAACACCATCAGGGTGGGAGCCAACTGAACTTCAGGGAGACCCTCATTCTAGAGCAGGGGTCTCCAACCTTGGTAACTTTAAGACTTGTGGACTTCAACTCCCAGAATTCCTCAGCCAGCAGGAATAGTATCATCTGAAGTAGGGCTGTTCAACAGATGTGCATTTTTAATTTAGCTTTTTTTTAAAAAAAATAATGGGTTTTAGTAAGATTTGTCTTGTTTTTATTTGTATCTTGAGCCACGGCGGCACAGTGGTTAGAGTGCAGTACTGCAGGCTACTTCTGCTGACTGCCAGCTGCCTGCAATTTGGCAGTTCAAATCTCACCAGGCTCAAGGTTTTACTCAGCCTTCCATCCTTCAGAGGTCAGTAAAATGAGGACCCAGATTGTTGGCTGACTCTGTAAACCGTTTAGAGAGGGCTGTAAAGCACTGTGAAGTGGTATATGAGTCTAAGTGCTATTGCAATTGCTATTTTGTTTGTTGCATTTTAATTGTCTTTAATTGTTGTGACCCTCCCAGAATCACATATGTGAAATGTGAGGCTTTACACCCTAAACAGACAAGCAAACAACTAAAGAAATAAAAATAAAATCAGTGGATGCCATAAGGCAGTGGTAGTCAACCTGGCCCTTACCGCCCACTAGTGGGCGTTCCAGCTTTCATGATGGGCGGTAGGAATTTTGTCTGATACTGAAGTATTTTCCTTTTTTAAATTTAATTGACTTCCCTACTTTATAAATCACCATTACTGTGGAACCGGTGGGCGGTTAGAAAATTTTACTACTAACAGAGATGCAAAAGTGGGTGGTAGGTATAAAAAGGTTGACTACCCCTGCCGTAACGGAAGAGAAAAAGAAATGTTTCCGCCCTTTTATTGTCACAATGCAATCCTTAATATGGGGTCTTACCCATATTTCACTGAATCTCCTAACAGCAGTCAAGGTGTTTAGGGTGGAACATATGCTTTATTTATTAATTTAAACAATGCTTAATTAGGCGTGCATAAGGTTATTTTATGATCTCTTTAAGAATGCTATTTTATGAGCCATCCACTATATTCTTCTCATTGGCAGCATCCATGGGGGTGTGGAGGTATCAGAACATGAGCCAGATGGTGAATCTGGCATTGTGATGCCAACTCTCGACACTTTTATAATGTGCCCAAGTAAAGTTTATGATCAGAAAACTTCATGCTGAGATGAAACCTAGTCATAGAAAGCAAATTAGCAATGGCTAATTTGGGAAATTAACATGCTCTTCTCTCTCCCACCCACCCCCGAAAAACTTGATAATCTGTGATTTCATAATGTGTGGCATATCGTTAGCTAACAGCGGCTAGACCACAAAGCAGCTATGCACGTAGGCTGGCTGAATGTGTACTGTGGGGTCCTTGGTGCTCTCTGAGCTTGGTGGTTTTCTTGCAGACCATTTCATTACCAAACTAGGTAACATCATCAGTGTTAGAAGAGAGTGGTATTTGCTCTTATTATTATATACCAGTGGCTTGCCCTGTCAGTTTTGGTGGGGGTGTTCTTGGTGTCTCCTTGATCAGGCTGTTGTTTACTGTTAGCTTGTTTGCCTGTGTTAGTAGTGCCTTGGCTGGGTTATTGTTTACTTTTTGATGATATGTCTGGTGCTAATCTTGATGTTAATCTGTGCTCCTGTGGGTGTTGCTTGCTGGAGTGGAGGTCTTTTGGACTTTTTGTTTCCTTTTGGCCTTTTTGATTGTCTCAAGTGGTAGATGGATATTGTTTATCTGTATGTGCCTGATGAATGTATACTTTGTGATGAATGACAGTTGTTATCTTCTATTGTACCTTGTCCACTGCAGAACCTTTAGGGCAGTGTTTCTTGGTCTTCGCAACTTTAAGATGCATGGACTTAAACTCCCAGTATTCCCATAGCCAGCCAGCCAAATTTCCAGGCAGTTGCACCCAGCTAAAATCAACTTAGACAGTTCCACCCAGCCAACATTTTCTTGACGACTTGAGATTCAATCAGCAATAGGAAATATTGAAGATGATTCTTTCTAGTTCATTGTTTCCCAATGCTGGCAATTCTAATATGTTCCACATGGCTCTCTGGGGAATTCTGAGAGCTGAAGTCCATGCATCTTAAAGTTGCCAAGGTTGAGAAACACTGCAAAAGGGCAATGCAGAGACAAGTGCCTCAATATGAGCCAGCAGTGCGCAGCAGCTTCCATAAAAGCCAACAAAGTTCTAGGCTGCATAAACAGACGGGTAGAATCAAGATCACGTGAAGTGTTAATACTACTTTATAATGCCTTGGTAAGGTCACATTTGGAATACGGCATCCAGTTTTGGTCGCCATGATGTAGAAAAGATGTGGAGACTCTATAAAGAGTGCAGAGAGGAGCAACAAAGATGATTAGGGGACTGGAGGCTAAAACATATGAAGAACGGTGGCTGGAACTGGGTATGTCTAGTTTGATGAAAAGAAGGACTAAGGGTGACAGGATAACAGTGTTCCAATATCTCAGGGTCTGCCACAAAGAAGAGGGAGTCAAGCTATTCTTCAAAGCACCTGAGGGCAGAACAAGAAGCAATGGGTAGAAACTAATCAAGGAGAGAAGCAACTTAGAACTGAGGAGAAATTTCCTGACAGTTAGAACAATTAATCAGTGGAACAGAAATTGCCTCCAGAATTTGTCTGAAATGGTATAGAGCTTCCTGCCTAGGCAGGGGGTTGGACTAGAAGACCTCCAAGGTCCCTTCCAACTCTGCTATTGTATTGTATTGTATTGTATTGTATTGTATTGTATTGTATTGTATTGTATTGTATTGTATTGTATTGTATTGTATTGTATTGTAGGAAGAACATTTCCTGGAACTGGGAATGGCTAGTCTGATGAAGAGAAGGACCAGGGGGAGATATGTTAGCAGTGTTCCATTATTTGAGGGGCTGCCTCAGACAGGAGGGGGTCAATCTATTTTCCAAGGTAATTTAAAGCCAGAGAAGGAATAATGGATGGAAACTGACCAAGGAGAGATCCAACGTAGAAATAAGTGAGAACAACCAACCCATGGAACAGAAGTTGCCTTCAGAAGTTGTGGGAGCTTCATCACTGGAGGCTTTCAAGAAGAGATTGGACTGCCATCTGTCAGAAATAGTCTCCCGCTTGGGCAGGGGGGTTGGACTAAATGACCTGCAAGTCCCTTCCAATTTTGTTAATCTTAAATGGACAGAAGTTTCAACCATGGTTCAGGGCTTGTATTTTAAAAGGACCCATCAAATATTTTTCAGGGAAATGTTGTAAACCTCTTCAATGACGTTTCATAGTTTTACAAAAGCAATGCACCATTGCAGATTACATGCACGTTCCACAAAGTAGGGGTGCCAATGAAGATTTTCAGCCACTACACATAATAAACAAAGTTACAATCTCCTTCCCAACCCCACAACCCCATCTGCTGCATTGGTAAATCCTAGAATGAATCCGATCCTTCTCTCTTTCCACAATGTAGCTAGCTGGATTTCGATAGTTTAGCAGAGTGTCCGTACCAGTGGTGGGTTTCTGCAGGCTCGCATCTACTCGCAAGAACCGGATGGTGAAATTTAGATAGCCGGTGAGAGGGGGTTCCACCGGCGGACCCAGAAGTAAGTCTGGCCTGCCGCTGCCGGTAACCCAATGGGAAGGAAAGGAAAGGAAGGCAGAAAGTAAGAAAGGAAAGGAAAGGAAAGGAGGGAGGGAGGGAGGGAGGGAGGGAGGGAGAGAGAGAGAGAGAGAGAGAGAGAGAGAGAGAGAGTGAGAGAGTGAGAGAGAGAGAGAGAGAGAAGGAATTTATCATCACAATTGAGCCCAAAATTTTGGTTGCTAAGCAAGAGTGTTGTTAAATGAGTTTCATCACATTTTACAAGTTGGCCACTCTCACCCTGTTACATGACTGCCAAGCCACGCCCACAAAATAGGCCACACCTACAGAGTAGGTTCTAAAAAAATTGAAACCCACCACTGGTCTGTACGTAATTTAACAGTGCATTAGAGCAGGGGTCTCCAACCTTTGCAACTTTAAGTCTGAAGGACTTCAGCTCCCAGATGAGCTGAAGTCCTTCAGACTTAAAGTTGCAAAGGTTGGAGACCTTTGCATTAGAGGATCAAATTCGCTTCTGCAGACTTCCTAATGGGATTGTTTAACATTCGTCCAGTATTCTTATCAGATTTCTACAACCCGTTAAGAAAGAAAAAGCAAGCAGGGAACAATACTAATCAGATCCAACCCTCCAGGAACTGATTGACAAAAATCGCTGCCCAATTGCTCAAGGATTTATGGGGCTGACAAAAACGTAGCTTTTAAAGTCCCGTAAATGACATTTTAGCAGCTGCATATTTTTCCCTTCTTTGCTGGCGAGTGACAGGAGAGCTGATTATGCTTGACATTTACACATCAAATGTTGTTTTCAATATGTTGGCCCATAAACATTTTGAGCTGCGTGCTTTTGTGGATGAAGCATTCTAGATGCAGTTACAAATTATTTTTTTTGCCATTAGTGGAAAGAATGGAGGGGCATCAAAATAAGGATGGAATAAATGAATTAATTCAAGCTGGAGCAATTTAAACTGATTTTTCCAGGCTGATGGGAATTGTTAACTCTTCCATTTTGCTCCCTCCAGCCATCCTGACTAGAATTTCAGCTTCTGCTGAGAGATTGAAGGAAGTGTTGTGACCTTGTGGAAAACCCATTACTTCTGGTAAGAAAAACAGGTGAGTTATTTTTCATTATGAACCCTATTTCCCCTTCTCTCTGAATATATCACTTTTTACACTTCTAGGCAAACAAGTACATGGGCAAAACTCCAAGAATTCAAGAGAAAGAATTATAGCAGTGATGGCGAACCTTTTGGATACAAGTGCCCAAAATTCATGCGCGTGCATGCCTAAACTGAAAGATTTGCACATGCATGAATGCAGACATGCACAGATATGTGTATATGTGTAGCAGAGATCTGAAGACCAGCTGGCTGGTGGAAGGCTGGGCATCCGAACACCAGCAGCATGGCAAGAGGTAAGATTTTTTTCTTTCATGAGCTTCGTTTGCAGGTAAACAGAAGGTCACAAAAGAAGATCTGACCTGGAGCAATGGTGCGCATGCCAGCAGAGAGGGCTCTGCGTGCCACCTCTGGCACCCATGTCATAGGTTCACCATCACAGAAGTTATAGGCTGTAGGTTTTCTTGTTTTATTTCCAGTAAAGTTGAAATGCAATTGAACCATTGTCTTCACTTTTCTGCTACCAAATCATTTATAACAGAGATGTAACCACATTTAATCATTGTCTATAAGCAGGGATCACAACAAAATCATAAAGGCTTGATAAATGGCAGCCAAACATACGCAAGACTTATTTCCTAGAATGTTTTGTGCTTTCCCATGTGAGGAAACCTAAGAATGTAACACTTGGAGTACTGCATTCAGTTTTGGTCGCCATGATGTAGAAAAGATGTGGAGACTCTAGAAAGAGTGCAGAGAAGAGCAACAAAGATGATTAGGGGATTGGAGACTAAACATATGAAGAACGGTTGCAGGAACTGGGTATGTCTAGTTAATGAAAAGAAGGACTAGGGGAGACATGATAGCAGAGTTCCAATATCTCAGGGGTTGCCACAAAGAAGAGGGAGTCAAGCTATTCTCCAAAGCACCTGAGGGTAAAACAAGAAGCAATGGGTGGAAACTAATCTAGGAGAGAAGCAACTTAGAAATGAGGAGAAACTTCCTGACAGTTAGAACAATTAATCAGTGGAACAGCTTCCCTCCAGAAGTTGTGAATGCCCCAACACTGGAAGTCTTTAAGAAGATGTTGGAGAGCCATTTGTCTGAAACAGTATAGGGCTTCCTACCTAGGCAGGGGGTTGGACTAGAAGACCTCCAAGGTCCCTTCCAACTCTGCTATTGTATTATATTGATTAGATAAACTTCTCTCTTGCAGTTCTTGTCCTGTTTCTTGAAGATTCAGAAGATGAAACCTCAACACTCAAGAGAACCATAACACCTTACCAGAAAATTAAGGTTTTCCAAATTGCAGAGAATGTGTGTATTGTTGTTGTTGCTTAAAGCAAGCAAGCAAGCAAACAACCAAACAACCCAGAGGTTTGAATCAATTAAATTAAGTTTAAATGCCTTCCCTTTCAACAGGCCTTTGGTCCCTAATGAATAGTTCTGGGCAGCCATATAGTTATTGTTCCTCTGCACTGAGGAACAATAGAATCCCTACCAAAGTGGTAGTGGTATAATTACTGTTACAGCAAATCAATAGCTATTGTTATTGTCCAGTAAAATCAATATCGTTATATACACTCAGGCTCACATACATTTAGCAAACATTATTAGCTTCCTCCCCCTCAACCCAAAGGAATAGCTTCAACAACAGAGGTGAGATTAGGCTTTTATGCTTTCTCTTTCCATTGTTGTTCCAACTCATAAAACAATTGTGCCAAATCTCTTTGCTCTCCCTACCTCCTTCCCTCTTTAGCTATTTGCTCGGTTCTCTATTTGGAACCAAGCCTGAGCAGTAAGATTCTATTATCATTTCCATTCTGTTCCCTTTCTCTGTCACTTTTTTTCCCTTGAGACCTGAAGATGTTTGCAAGAGGAAATTAAGATGGTCAGATGTTTGCAAGAGGAAATTAAGATGTTCAGATGTTTGTAGAAGGAAATTAAGAATTCACTTTGGAAAAGAAAAGAGGAAAAATTATTTATATATATATATATAACATATATATATGTTAGTTTTTATGAGCTGATCAATAAATTTAAATTTGAGAGACCAAGATAGATCTATTTCGAGCTTATTAGCTCTCATCAGTTGGCCACACCCCACTGGGATTCGAACCGGGGCTGTAATGAATCCAAGGCAGAAGCCTAGCACTCCAGCCTAATCGGTTCTACCCTGTTTCATCAGCTAATCCAGAAGTATTTAGTATAGATAATTGTTTCCACAACAATTTAAATTTGAGAGACCAAGATAGATCTAATCTAAATAGATCTATCTTGGTCTCTCAAATTTAAATTTATTGATCAGCTCATAAAAACTAACACATATCTAAAAAATATTACACAACGTAACTAAAAAAAATGGTTCTCTGTCTAGATGGTCTCTGGTGATGAGCCGACAGGCAGAGAGGGAAACAGCATGTCTCCTCCCTTAAAATGGGGCCCTTACAGGAAGTTGTGGAAACAATTATCTATATCTATATCTATATCTATATCTATATCTATATCTATATCTATATCTATATCTATATCTATATCTATATCTATATCTATATCTATATCTATCTATCTATCTATCTATCTATCTATCTATCTATCTATCTATCTATCTATCTATCTATCTATCTATCTATCTATCTATCTATTTGTTTTCATATATATATATATATATATATATATATATATATATATATATATATATATATATATATATATATATATATATATATATATATATATATATACGAAAACAAATATATATATATATATATATATGTACTTTGTTCCACAACACCATGTTAGGCCCCAATTAAGGGAGGAGACGTACTGTTTCCTTTTATGCCTTTTGGCTCATCACCAGAGACCATCTAGACAGAAAGCCATGAGTTCCGTTTGATCAGCTCAAAAATGTAACACACACACACACATATGTGTGTGTGTGTTAGGTTTTTGAGCTGATCAATAAATAAATCAGGGAGACTAGGATAGATCTATTTTGAGCTTTTTAGCTCTCATCAGCTAGCCATACCCTTACTGGGATTTGAACCGGGGCTGAATTACATGTTGGGCAGATGTTTTAGCCACTAAGCCAACAGGTTCTCTTCCTGATCAGCTGAGACAGGAAAATAAGTATATGCTTGTGTCACATTTATTTATTGATCAGCTCAAAAAATCCTGAACACCCACATAAAAAAAGTACACAACGGAACTAATAGCTTTCTGTCTAGATGGTCTCTGGTGATGAGCCGAAAGGCAGAAAAGGAAAGCAGTATGCTTCCTCCCTTAATTGGGGCTTAACCAGGTGTTGTGACACAATATATACTTATTTCCTTGGCTCAGCTGATCAAGGAGGAGAACCTGTGGCTCAGTGGCAATTTCAACTGCCTCACATACCTCACAGGGTGTTATAATAATAATAATAATAAATAATAATAAATTTTTATTTGTAGCCCGCTCTCTCTCCCCAGAGGGACTCGAGGCGGGGCACAGGAAAATTAAAAAACAATAAACACAAACAGAATACATAATTTAAAATCACAATTAAACAAATCCTGCGCTAAAAACATCTATAAAAACTAAAAACTGTCCCTAAAACCCCTTAACACTACAAATAATTAAAATTACCCTAAAACCCCAGGACAGGGAGGCTATCCCAAGCCGGCCAGACGGAAAAAGTAGGTTTTCAATTTGAGACGGAAGGAGCGGAGGTCCGTGGTCGTCCTAATATCGGGGGGAAGGTCGTTCCAGAGGGCCGGGCCCGCCACAGAGAGAGCCCTTCCCCTGGGTGTCGCCCGCTGACACAGTCTAGTGGACGGCACCTGGAGAAGCCCCGCTCTGTGGGAGCGAATCGGCCGTGAGGATGTATGGGGCAGGATCCGATCCTGCAGATAGCTAGGTCCCGAGCCATGGAGCGCTTTAAAGATGATAATTAACACCTTGAAGCGCACCCGGAAGACGACAGGTAGCCAGTGCAGCTCGCGTAAGAGCGGTGTTACATGGGTGGACCTTGCGGTCCCCATAATTGCTCGCGCGGCTGCATTCTGGACTAGCTGAAGCCTCCGGGTGCACCTCAAGGGCAGCCCCATGTAGAGAGAGTTGCAATAGTCCAGTCGGGATGTCACGAGAGCATGAGTGACTGTGCGAAGGGCGTCCCGATCCAATAGGGGGCGCAATTGGCGAACCAGGCGAACCTGGTAAAACGCCCTCCTGGCCACGGCTGTCACTTGATCTTCCATGGACATATATATATGTCCTAGGGTGAGCCGAAAGACGGAAAAGGGAACCAGTTCTGCTCCCTCCCATATTTGGGGCACACCAGGGTGTTGTGACACAATATATACTTATTTCACTGGCTCAGCTGATCAAGGAGGAGAACCTGTGGCTTAGTGGCAATTTCAACTGCCTCACATGTAAAACAGCCCAGGTTCGAATCCCAGTAAGGGTATGGCTAGCTGATAAGAGCTAAATAGCTGAAAATAGATCTATACTAGTCTCTATTTATTTATTTATCAGCACAAACATCTCTCTCTCACACCCACACACATATATCTCCCCTATTTTGGCCTTAATGAAAGAAAGGACACAAGAAGAATTTTTAGAATAAGTCTTCTCTCTTGCTAAAAAAGGTTTGTGTGAAGTTGCTCATGCTGGAAATGTGAATTCAATGGCATTGACTTTTCAGCAACCTCGTAACCTACAAACCACAAGCAGCATTGGGCTTTAGGGAAAGAAGTATGGATTCACTCGGTTTCTCTTCTTTTTTATCACTTATCACCTCTTTTTAAAAAGAGACTGCTAATCTGAAACCATATTCTTCTGCTTTTCTTCCAGAGCATGAATACAATCTTATTTCCTTGTGTCCCGGCCAAATGAAGTTCTGAAGGATGTTCAAAAATATGAGGAGGAGAATGATAGCCCTCTTCTACTTTGCTTTGTATAGTGCTTTGTTTACTACTAGTGTTATGTACTGAATGTATATAGTTGTATTAACTGGGCTAAAATGAAACTAACCTTTAAATGACCCTAACTGTTAACTGTGCTAAAGTGAAACTAACCTTTAGATGACCCTAACTGTTAACTGTGCTAAAGTGAAACTAACCTTTAGATGACCCTAACTGTTAACTGTGCTAAAGTGAAAGTAAACTTTAGATAACCCTAACTGCTTTGGAGAGAAATTTAGAATATTTATATTAGGGTGGACTTTTTCTAGTTCTATGATTGGTTTAGGCCCTGTGGGACTAGAGTGTAAATCAGAGGCATTTGCCTGCAGCTCCTCAGTTCTATTTGTGTGTCAATAAATGCTGTTGCAACTATGCTAGTGTCAACTCGCAAAACATCACCATGACTCTTATCAAGTTGCCATAGAGAAATGAGGATTCCAGGCATTCCTGTGATCAGAGGGGAATTCCAAGCTGGCCTGTGAATGCGCATGGATAGATTCAATTACACTGCTAATTGGCTAATGTGATTTATTACTAGGCAGAGGGGAGGGGGCGCAGGGGGTAAAGTGCAGACACTATTAAATGATTTACAGTTTTAGCTGCACTGAAGTAACGCCAGAATGTTGATCCTAATAAATGATTGGATTTCTTTTGAAATTTGTCTCGAGGCTCGTAAATTTGTTAGGTTTTCTTCTGGGATCTTCACACCTAGTCTGGTTCTTGCCTACTGAAGCCCACTACACAATAACTAGATAGCACCAAAGAGATACAACTTTAGCTAATTCCTTCCATCTAGTGCAGGGCTTCCATCAAACTTGTGGCTTGTGGCCTGGATGTGTTATGTGCTGGCCCCGCCCCCACCCGGTTTAGCAAAGAAGAAAAAGTCCTGATAGGTCATGTGATGATGCCGTGATGACGCAAGTTTGACACCTTTGATATAGTTGTTGTGTGGATATTTGCAGCCCAGCTATAATAATCCACATTTCTAATAGCTCCGATTCAGGTTTTAGCAACCGTCATCAAGAGTAAGAGCTTTTGATAGCCCGTAGTCCTCCATGAAATTGCTGCCCAGGACTATCTCCAAAGACAACAAACTCCATAGTTATATGGAACTGTTGTATAAGGACTGGAAAAAGCAATTTCCTTAGTTTGCCCTTCTCTTTGCTCCTTCTCTCTCTGTGTGTATGTATCCCCAAGAGTTTCTTCATCTGAGTCCTATTCATGCATTTGTTAGCCAAAATGTTTAATAGGTGAATGTGCTGAATCTTCTGGTCATCTCCTGCTGAAGTCTCTTTAATGAAGCCGTTTGTCATTACAAGGATCAATTTATTGAACATAATTGCCTGGAGAAGCAACGTCTTTATGTGCATGGTTTTCACACAACTTTGCATCTCTCTCTTTGGAGAGATGTACACTGTGGTTCCACAGCAGCCAACAACTATTGAACAGCCACATGATGAACTTTCCTTGAGTGTTGTGGTGACCTAGAGCTCTTGCCTCACAATCGGGAGGCTGGGTGTTCAATCCTAGATAGAGGCAGATATTTCCCTCTGGGCACAATGAGAATATATCTGCTGAATAAAACTCCTCATTGGCAACAGGAAGGGCATCTGGCCAGTAAACACTCAACTCCATTCTGTTGACCTTCAAGGTATTATGGGGTCATTGAAAGGTGATGATGATTTTTGAGCCTTCCATACAAGAAATCAGAAGCGATTAGTTGCTGCATCCAGGTGTGAGAAGGGAGAACATATGGCCTTGGGACCAACTTGGGTTAGGAGTGAAAATGGGAAGAGGATTGTATGTACCTCCAAAATTGTAGAAGTCATTGCCATGCTATGTTCAATAATCAATAGTTTAAATGACTCAAGTTTTACTTTTCAAGGGTGAGAGTCTCACCTTTATTATATATTAATAAAAAGCATGAGAACTCTATGCCATCATATTTCTCTTGAAAAAGATCATGCTGTTAGGGTTGATAGTGAAGGACCATTTCATGACCGGGTTCTGATCTTTCGGGTGGCTTTTGGAGACAAAATGCTTATCAAAAATATTGATACTCCACCTGAAACTTGGAGGGAATAGGAGAAGGGAGATAAGGGATGTCCCTAGGAGCTGTGATGGCACAGTGGTTAGAATGCAATATTGCAGGCTAATTCTGCTGAATGCCAGGAGTTCAATCCTGAACAGCTCAAGGTTGACTCAGCCTTCCATCTTTCCGAGGTCGGTAAAATGAGAAGCCAGATTGTTGGGGGGCAATAGGCTGACTCTGTAAACCACTTAAAGAGGGCTGTAAAGCACTGTGAAGTAAGTCTATATAATATAATATAAGTCTAAGTGCTAATTCCTATTGCTATGTCACACATTCACATTGCCATTGTGTCAATGATTTGAACTATGAAATTTAATCATATATTTAACAGATTAACAGAGTTGGAAGGGACCTTGCAGGTCATCTAGTCCAACCCCGTGCCCAAGCAGGAGACCCTACATCTGCCTCTACCTAGGATCGAGCTCACAACCTCCTGCTTGTGAGGCAAGAGCTCCACCTCTTACACAACGTGCCTGAGGATATCAAGGTATATCCTTATACCTTGATATATCTTGATCCTCCCCAAGAGGAATCATGCCGTCTAGAACAGGGCTGCTAGCCAGTCACATGGTCATGAAAAGAGTAGAAAAGCGGTTACATTTTGTTGCTGCTGCTATCCCAAAGCCATCCTTTTTCCTGCAATTGCACTCCAGGTATTTCGTCTGCTGTCAAACCACCTACTGAAAATCAAAGAGCTTCCCGGGCTCCTTAGGTGGAGAGGTCCTATACAAGGGCAATCTCATTTGCTGGTACTCTCGTATTCCAAGTGCCAAACGAAGCCTCAATCAAACACTGCATCAAAGCCAAAGGAACAAACCCAAGCTCCTTCTGAAACCCAGCTGGTTCGTCGGATGCTGGGCCCTCTAATGAAACAGGTCCTCCCTCCATGTAGTAATCAAAGAGTGATCTATCACGACAAGAGACTGATCTTAACCTTCTTGAACTCCAGATCACATCACTACCACCCCCTCCCCCAAGACATAACACATGGACTCCTCTTTGTGCCAGTCCTCGATGGTCTTATTCAGTGTGATAGAATGTACACCTGCAAAAGTGAAGGAGGGGGAGATTTTTGACAGTCCAGAGCAGGGGTCACCAACCTTTCATACCTGAGGGACCACTAAATTCATTATTTTAAATCCCGTGGACCACTAATATGAATTAGTGACAGGATGTGGTCCTTCAGGCACTTAGCTTGGCCGCCTGTTAGCGGAGTGAAGGACCCGGGGTCAACTCTAGGTTTGCTGTTCATTGCAGCTAGGAATCTCAAATATGGCCAAGAATGAATGTTTGTCTTGTAGCCAGCTCAAGCACTAGATCGCCCCCCCGCCCCCTGCAAACTCTGTCTTTCAAGGAGCCTGGCTGAAGTTTTGTGCACCACTTACTGAAGTGCCTGGACTACCAGGGAGGGAGGGTGGGACGGACTGGAGCTATTAAACAGGCAGCCAAGCTAAGTGCCTGAAGGACCCCATCCCGTCAGCAAGCAGGAATAATTGCTTCGGCATGCCGTGTCCAGCCCAGGGACCATAGTTTGAGGATCCCCGATTTAGTGCAATATAAAAAAATGCAAAATATTTTCTGCAGACGACCAAAATTTTCCATGGACCACCAGTTGGTGACCACTGATCCAGAGCCTTCACAGAAAGAGTCTGAATTAGGAGAATGCACAGTCCCAAGCTGGATGAGACAGGGGGAAGGGATTTAGATTAGCCACACCCTAGAACCCCTCATCAAACACCTAACACTCTAGAAAGTTATAGCTTTAATTGGGCAAGATTTTGTCCATTAGGTGCAAACAAATAAAAGATTGAACTGAATTGGAGTTCACTGTCTTGTTTCTGGGCTTGGGACTGACAGTTAGATGCATGATGGCTACCAACTGCTGAGCTGGAGCAAGTAACAGGAGCTCATCCTGTCACCCGGTGCTTGGTTCTTGAACCCAGGTTATCAGCTTTTCAGCTGACAAGCTATAAGCACTGAGCCATTTCACCTCTCTTAGTAAGTACATTCATAATGGGGGAAAAATTGAAATGTAGTTCTGGCTATCTATTGAGGAGATGAAATCATTTCTCCCTTATTTAAAAATTAAAGTTTAAAAATTTCACACCAGAGTTTGTAGATATGAATGAGACAGAATAAAAGAATTAACAGATCCATTTGCACCAGTAGTTACTTTTGGGGGGTTCACTATATTGTGTGGACAGATTCTATTTTGCTCATGCTCAATGATTTATGTAAAACTAGAATAATGAAGAAATTTAGTAACCAGGTTGATATACAGGAATGGGATTCAGTCAGTTCGGACCAGTTCGGGCGAGCCGGATGCTAATTTTACATCTGGTTCGCCGAACTGGTAGTTGCAAGGACTGGCTGGCCCTGCCCACCCCACCCCTTCCCTCCCTGGAGTCTACACATGGCCCATTTTGGATGCCAGGTAAGTGCAGGGCCCGCATGGAGGTTCCAGGAGTCCGGAAATGGGCCCATTTCTGACTTCCGAAGGGCCTCCAGAGCTGCGGAGGGAATGCCCCTCGCCATTGTGCAGAAGGCCAAGTAGGCCATGCCCACCCAGCAACCAGCAGAGAATCCCACCCCTGTCAATATGCCGTGATGGAAGATCAATTTGTGGTGTGTGTGTGTGTGTGTGTGTGTGTGTGTGTTAAAAGAAATGGAAAACAAATCTGATCAAACAGGATATTTGGGGGAAGAAGAAGACATTACGGAGAGCCAAGCGGATTGAAATCGCAAAGGTTTAATTGAGTACCAAATCACACTGTTTTGAAGTCCTGATTACACACCCAGGAATTTATTTGCCTGAGGAAAAAAAATGTTGCATTATGGGTTACAAGATCAAAGATTAGTTTCACTGCTGCAGACTTCCATAGCTCAGACAACACGTGCACATTTCATGGAATCTTGTAACACCATAAAAGTTGTTGACATTACATAACGGGGATTAAAGAATTACTCAGCTAATGGATGAGCTCGGCAAATCCAATGTGCTTTCTCCTTTTGAAAAGAAAAAGGAAACAATTATGCTTTTTAAAACATTTTTAAATAATTGTTTTGGTTGTTAAAACTCTGTAGAATGCTAGAGTGCTCAACAGATACCTTATATTCCACCCTTGAAGCTGAATTCAATTCCACAAACTGCTAAGACTGTCCTTATAGATATAATTTAAGTAAACTGTGATTCTTGGTAATTAGGCAGAGGAGAGATGGATAGAAAAAATATATTTGTGCTCTTTATAGCCTCAACCTTTTAAATCCTCAAGATAATCTACTGGATCCCAAATAAACCTTTTCTCACCTTATCATTTTCAGATTACAGGGGTACCTCAGTATTCGTCCTTAATTGATTCCAGAAGGCACGATGAATACTAGAAAGGATGCGTACCAAACAGTGGTGGGTTTCAAATTTTTTAGAACCTACTCTGTAGGTGTGGCCTATTTTGTGGGCGTGGCTTGGCAGTCATGTGACAGGGTGGGAGTGGCCACCTTTTAAAATGTGGTGAAACTCATTTAACAACGCTCTTGCTTAGCAACCAAAATTTTGGACTCAATTGTGATGATAAATTCTTTCTTTCTTTCTTTCTTTCTTTCTTTCTTTCTTTCTTTCTTTCTTTCTTTCTTTCTTTCTTTCTTTCTTTCTTTCTTTCTTTCTTTCCTTCCTTCCTTCCTTTCCTTTCCTTTCTGTTGGGTCACTGGCAGCGGCGGGCCAGATTTACTTCCAAGTACGCCGGTGGAACCCCCTCTCACTGGTTCTCTAAATTTCACCAACCGGCTCTCGCGAGTAGGTGCGAGCCTGCAGAAACCCACCACTGGTATCAAACAAACCATGTGACGTACCACATGATCAGGGGTGAAATCTAGTTACCTTCGCTACCGGTTCGCGAATGTGAGTGAACCGGTCTGTGCATCTGCAGAGTGTAAAAAACGAATGTGATGATGTGTGGGCAGGTGGGCGTAGCCTGCTACTGAGTGCGACTGCAAAGGTAAGTAGAATAGTGTGTGTGTGTGGAATCCGCTGTGCCACATAATTTAGATTAGCTAGAAAGCAGGAAATCCTACTTTCTAGCTAATATAAATCGAGCGTCACAGCTGATCGTTGGTTTGCCTGAACTGGTAGCATTTTTTAACTAGCAGTTCAGGTGAACCGGTAGCTTTTTAAACTATCAGTTCGGGCGAACTGGTAGCATTTAACCCCTGTGCATGACCCTTTGTTTCAGCTAGGAAGGACTTCCGATCTGTCCCTTTTCCTATGTAAACGATCTTCCCAGCATGGCCTACTTCCTGTCCGCCTTCTTCAACTGTCCCCTATTTCCTTTTGCATCACATTGAATACCAAACAAATACTGAGTATTAGGACATTTTCATGTCAAAATGTAAATTTGTACCAAATTTGATGAGTTCTGAAGCAGTTGAGTACTAAGGTACCGCTATACACTACTCCACTAATAATCTATCTTCATTCCACTGGTTTTGCTCAACCAAGTATTCATGGACAGATTACGTGGGCGACTGCGAGCTACCACATGTTTATTGGACCCGTGTCCCTCCTGGCTTGTACTGGCATCCTGGGAGGTGACACGAGGCTGGCTCCAAGAGGTTATCGACGCATCCTTGAGTGAGGGTTCCTTGCCTGCTTCCCTAAAAGAAGCGATGGTGAGGCCCCTCCTTAAGAAGCCCTCTTTGGATCCAGCTCTTTTGAACAACTACCGTCCAGTCTCCAACCTTCCCTTCCTGGCGAAGGTTGTTGAGAGTGTGGTGGCACAACAGTTTCCCCGTCATCTGGAGGAAATTGATTATCTAGATCCGCGCCAGTCCGGCTTTCGACCCGGGCATAGCACCGAGACGGCATTGGTCGCGTTGGTGGATGATCTCTGGAGGGCCAGAGATGGGGGTTGCTCCTCCATCCTGGTTCTGTTAGACCTCTCGGCGGCTTTCGATACCATCGACCATGGTATCCTATTGCATCGGCTGGGGGGGTTGGGGGTGGGAGGCACCGTTTTGCGGTGGTTCTCCTCCTACCTCTCTGGCCGATCGCAATTTGTGTTGACAGGAGAGCAGAGGTCGACCCCGAGACCCCTCACATGTGGGGTGCCTCAGGGGTCGGTCCTCTCGCCTCTCCTGTTCAACACATACATGAAGCCGCTGGGCGAGATCATCCGTGGTTTTGGGGTAGAGTATCATCTCTACGCTGATGATACTCAGCTGTATATATCTACCCCAAACCACCCCAATGATGCCGTAGCGGTGATGTGCCAGTGCCTGGAAGCCGTGCGGATCTGGATGGGAAGTAACGGACTCAGGCTCAACCCGACCAAGACCGAGTGGCTGTGGTTTCCGGCTGCCCGATTCAACCAGCTGACTCCATCGCTGGCCATAGGGGGCGAACATCTTGCCCCTGTGGATGGGGCGCACAACTTGGGTGTCCTCCTGGATACCCGGCTGTCCATGGAAGATCAAGTGACAGCCGTGGCCAGGAGGGCGTTTTACCAGGTTCGCCTGGTACGCCAGTTGCGCCCCCTATTGGATCGGGACGCCCTTCGCACAGTCACTCATGCTCTCGTGACATCCCGACTGGATTATTGCAACTCTCTCTACATGGGGCTCCCCTTGAGGTGTACCCGGAGGCTTCAGTTGGTCCAGAACGCAGCCGCGCGAGCAATTATGGGCACCTCTAGGTTTGCCCACGTAACACCGCTCTTGCGCGAGCTGCACTGGCTACCTGTCGTCTTCCGGGTGCGCTTCAAGGTGTTAATTACCATCTTCAAAGCGCTCCATGGCTCGGGACCTAGCTACCTGCGGGATCGGATCCTGCCCCATACATCCTCACGGCCGATTCGCTCCCACAGAGAGGGACTTCTCCGGGTGCCGTCCACTAGACTTTGTCAGCGGGCGACGCCCAGGGGAAGGGCCTTCTCTGTGGCGGGCCCAGCCCTCTGGAACGACCTTCCCCCCGATATCAGGACAACCACGGACCTCCGCTCCTTCCGCTTAAAATTAAAGACACACTTTTTTCGCCTGGCCGGCCTTGGGTAGTCTCTTTTTAGGTTAGGGGTTTTAGGGGTAATTTTTAGTTTAGTTTATGGGTTTTAGCGCAGGATCAATTTAATCCATTTTTAATTTTGTATTTTGTATTTTGTCTGTGGTCTTATTTGTATTTTTAATTGCCTGTGCCCCGCCTCGAGTCCCCTTGGGGAGAGAGAGCGGGATATAAATTAAATTATTATTATTATTATTATTATTATTATTATTATTATTATGTGATGCTTCTTACTCATATATTACCCACATTTTACTTAGGTCAGGTTTATCCTCTTTCCTTTTACACTTGTTTTAATATTCTCAGTGTTGCTGCAAGCTGTCCAAAGTTTCTTGACCTCCTTGCTATTCTTACATAGCAACTGACTGTGGGGTTCAATATATCTTGAGATCTTGCCAGAGCAGAAAAGTGGGACATGTATCAATCAAACTAACAAAACACAGACCGTGAACATAAAATTAAATATGACCACTTGCAATCTCTCATCCTAAGTAGACAGCCTTATAGGTGTTCTCTTTTGGAGAATAACCTACCTCAGGGAAGGCGAACCTTTTCAGTATCGTGCTTGTCAGGGCCACGCTCTGGAAAAGCCAACCTTCCAGGTTCTAGCGTGCATGCGCACCCAGTGATCAACTGGCCAGCATGCATGCTGTGCCATTTTTCAGCACTGCCCCATGTGTGAAGGACAGCAGATTGTCGGGCGCACCTAAATGCCACAAACCTAGAAGACAAACAGGCAAGGCCGCGCGTGCCAGGCAACATGGCTTCGTGTGCCACTTTGGGTGCGTGGGCCATAGGTTCACCACCACGAACCTAACTTCTCCACAATATAAGGCTGGCCTATGCATGCTTCTAATCAGTGGTGGGTTTCAAATTTTTTAGAATCTAAAAAAGTGTGGCCTATTTTGTGGGCGTGGCTTGGCAGTCATGTGACAGGGTGGGAGTGGCCACCTTTTAAAATCTGGTGAAACTCATTTAACAACGCTCTTGCTTAGCAACCAAAATTTTGGACTCAATTGTGATGATAAATTCTTTCTTTCTTTCTTTCTTTCTTTCTTTCTTTCTTTCTTTCTTTCTTTCTTTCTTTCTTTCTTTCTTTCTTTCTTTCTTTCTTTCTTTCTTTCTTTCTTTCTTTCTTTCTTTCTTTCTTTCTTTCTTTCTTTCTTTCCTTCCTTCCTTTCCTTTCCTTTCCTTTCCTTTCCTTCCCGTTTTGGTCACTTGCAGCGGCGGGCCAGATTTACTTCCAGGTACGTCGGTGGAACCCCTTCTCACCAGTTCTCTAAATTTCACCAACTGGCTCTCGCGAGTAGGTGCGAGCCTGCAGAAACCCACCACTGCTTCTAATTTGGTTCCCCTTCAGGGTGTATAGAAGTTTGTTTAAAGTATATATATATATATTTCAAAATGCTATTGGGGGAAAAATTGTTCTGAAATGACTAGGAAGAAATAATCTTTACCAGGAGTAGCATTACCCTACTGTACATACCTTTTTCATTGCCTCTCAAGACTAGAGGAATTTCCCCCCAAGATAAATACAATACCACCTAAGCTTATTCGAACTGCAGTGCCCACCCTAATTGCATCGAAGCCATCACTCTCCAAATCTTTTCTTTGTGATGGTTATATCCAGATTTGGACACTGTGAAATACAAGAAGAGTACTGCTCACTTTCCAGTTAATAAAGGAAATAATAAAATATAACATAGCCATATTACAATACACCACTAGATAGAATATATTTTTTATCTTGTTGTCTAGTATTTTTTTTTAAATGTCCCATTAAAAAAAAACCCGAAAACGGTTGGAAGTAAAAAAATGAAAAACAACAACAACACCTGTGTGATTTCCCTTCTTTTAAATTTTTCTTTACAGTGATATGGTAGCAAATGCAAGAAAAATATGCATAATAAACTTGAACGCAAGAGGTTATCTGGTCCCATCACTGCCAACAGGGCTCAGGCGGGAATAGAAAATGAAAAGCAGTTGACCAGCTTTATAGATCTTGGATTCCCTCCGCCCCTCTTTTTTTGGCGATAGCTTTGGTAGATAATAATCCATGAGGAAAAGATACTGCAAATAAATAAGCCTTTCAGTGGATATGTAAAACGTCAGAAAGGAAAGCTTAACCCTGAGTATGAAGTCAACATAAATGCTATTGCCTTAATCCAAAAGTTTGAATCCTCCCACAATTAAAGTTGTGCTCATGTGCCAATAAAATACCGTATTTTTCAGAGTATAAGACACACCAAGATTTTGAAGAGGCAAATTAAAAAAAAAGGTTTTGCACTCTGCAGACCTCCCATTTTTTGGTCAAAAAAAGGGCATGCATAGCTTTTCGGAGGCTTATAGTGTGCTCCTGGGGGCTGGGGGGCGGGGAATGAGCAAAAAATGACCTGTTTTTCACCCATTTTCACCCTCCCCAGCCCAGGAACACTCTGTAAGCCTCCTAAAGGCTATGCACGGCCATTTTAGTGAAGGGGGCAGGGTTTCGGGAGGCAAAATAATGCTGTATTCAGTGTATAAGACGCACCCAGATTGTCACCCTCTTTTTTGAGGGAAAAAGGTGTGTCTTATACTCTGAAAAATACGGTACTTCATTGCAAAAAACGTCTTCTCGATTTCAGTGGAATTTAAATGAGATTATTTACGCTCCATTAGATTTGGGCCTGGGTGGTTCAGCAATGTGTGTCTTTGGCTTCCCCTGTGTTTGTAATAGTCTGTACCTGCAAATGTTTTCTGGGTCAAATTGCCCATCTTCGTTTTGATTCCGGTAAACAAATGGAGGTCTTACCTTTCACCCCCCCCTAAGCCCCACTCCATTTTTTTCCTCCCCTTCCCAATACCTAAGTGGAACTTAAATGGTCCACATGAAGACATGTGACCTGCCTGGAGAACCTTCCAAAACAGATTTGTGCTGAGATGATGGTTCAATTGTTAACAAGGCTTGGTAGAAGATCACACTGAGCCCTGTTTTGGCTGTAAAAAAGAAAAAAGAGGAAGAAGAGGAAGAAGAAAAATAAATAAGTTGCAGCATAAATCAAGATCGTACAGATGGCCAACGCAAACCATAATTCCCTCTCTCATTGTCTGCATAAGAGTATCATCACAGTTGCATATAGAACAGCCTTTTTCATTATTGCTCTACTTCATAAAAATATAAAGAACTTAGAACAGAAACATTACAAACTTAAGGTTCTTTGGTGAAGAATGAAAAAAACAACAGCAGTATTTCAGCGGTAAGTCAAATCCTAGAAGCTAGTGGTTGCTCCTATCTGTTGATCCTTTGGATCCTTTCACAAAGAAGAGACAGGTATTGGGTCAACTTGACCATGGCAACAATGACAAGTCCACCTATCATCATACACGTTGGCCAAAAGAGTGAGTGGAACAGCACATTGGAACTGTAAAGTTTGGTTAGCAACACATTCTTTTGAATGCCTTCTGGGTCACAAAAACAGGTAAAGTGTTGGTACTTCTTGAAGTTTTCCATGACGACATTCACAAGGGACAAAGACTCTTCAAAGTTCTTTCCACACTTGGGTATATAAGAACACTGTAGGGATGGAAAAAGACAAATGAAAAAAAGGGAAATATAGTGCATTCTGAGATGAACAAAAACCTTTCATTTCAAGCATGATGTTAACTGACACCTCTCATTTTAACCTCCTTTTTATGACCCTGTAATACCTTAATTTGGGGTAGTGTTGTGGCAATTGGGTGGAGCTGAGAATTTACTGGCTGGATGCCCTTCCTGACACCATGTGGAGTTCACAGCATTTTTTTCTTTGCCCCTTGGGAGTGAAATATCTGCCACTACCTAGGATTGAACCCTCAACCTTCCGAATGGGAGGCGAGCGTCTTCACCACTAGGCTACTACGCCAATCACATCTGTCATGTTAACTATAGTTAAAAATAAATATAAATTTTTTCTGAAAATGATACTGTTATGAAGAATTGCTAATACCTCCTTTCCTAACAATTATCCTCACAATGTGTTGGACTATACTTTCTATAGTCATTAGACATCATGACTATCCAATGTGGGATCCACGCACACATGTACATGTCCCATGTACATATTTCATTTCAGGAAGTGATGTCAATGGTAGACATACCTTTTATCTGTGGTTTTGGAGTCGTCAAGGCAATAGTGCAAAACGGCAGTTCTTTTTTTTTAAAAGAATTTTTATTAGTTTTTACAATATGTATAGGAAAAGGGTTGTAGGGTAAATAAAACATTTTAGTGGCTTCCATGCCGGAGGTGGTGGTCCTCCCAAAACTTCATACAAATACAATTTTAAAAAAACAAAAAAACAAAGGGTAAGCATACATATACGTTACATTGTATAGTTCATAAGTTCAATCATATTTTTCATTGCCATCTAGTTTCAACTATCACAGTAGAAATTTCAAATAAAATCATTTTTGGGATCTGAGTGTTTTTACTATTGATTCTTCTTCTCCCTTCCCATCGACAGGCGGGGCCATGCCCCCCCCCCCTGTTCCCTCTTCTTAGTCTCCTAGGAGTGAGGAATGCTTTTGAAGAAAGGCCTCCGCCTCTCTTAAGGTTTTAACTCTGATTCTACCTCCTTCCCAGAAGACCAACATTCCTTCTGGCAGTAACCATTTGAACCAAACTCCTTTTTAATATAATTTCTTGGACAAGAAGGAATATTTCCTTCTTATCTCTCTAATTTTTTTGGGAATTTGTTTCAAAATAGTAACTTCTTTTTCTTGATATTTCAAGGGTCCTCCCCGCTAGCCCTCAATATCTCATCCCTTGTGGACCTCCTTAAAAATTTAATATGAACTTCTCTTGGTACATCATTTGTTCTAGCGTATGCTGAGTTAATTCTATAAACCAGGTCCATATTCCACCAGAGTTGTTCTTTATTTCTTTTAATATAATCTGCCAAAATTGTACTAAAATTGGCAGTTCTAATGATACATTATATATAGAAACTGAAAGCACATTACTTACACAACACAATTCTTAATTTACCTAGGGTGACCAAAAGGGGTATTAGAATTTTGCTGCCCATATATCTTCCTTCTCCAAAGTACCACTATAAAGGTAGTCTGCTCTTAAATGGAGTTTTGATATCTTTTGTCATCAAAAGTGTTGCAGTTCACATCTGCTTATCTTCAATAACCATTCTAGGTGAAAATACAAAACCCCTTTTGAGAGAGCTCACCTTGAATGTTGGGAACATGAGCATCAAAATGGTTGCTCTAGGGAAACCTGGCTGTCAACAAAATGGCTGCCACGGTGGGCATGGTCAATCAAAAAACACCCATGAAGATGAACTAGTGAGGCATCTTGTGAGACCTTGATGAAGCCCCAAAGCATTGTGACAAACATGTTGTGTTTTTCAACATTCTATTTATTGAAATAGGCTGTTGGAAAGAACAGTATATTTAAATAGGTGGGCCACAGCTAAACTTTAAACCAGCGAAGTGCTGCAGTTGCCAAAAATCCAAAAGTCCTGGGATGCATCAAGAGAAGGATATCATTAAAATCACAAGAAGCGATAATACTGCTGTCAACAGTCCGACTAACGAACCCCACAAATGTAGACACTTTCAGGAACTTTGAAATCCGAAAAGCAAAATTTTATTGAGCATATCATTTCGGCACTGAAGAATGCAAAATCAGTTTTCCCACGCAACCCTGCATAGTTAAACAATAGAGTTCTCTCCTCCTCCCACTGGACAAGTCACATTATCTAATTATGAATCGTTCTTTTCTTTTGAGAGCAGTTCATTTCTTGGCCAACACCTGCAACTGTTGTCTTTGGTGGGTGCTTGGGTTTCATGGTTGAAATCTGGACCCTCTGCATTCCCTCTTTCTCTTCCCACCCACCAATTCTTTTGCAAATTGAATGGCGGTAACATTCACAGGAAGCATAAACAAATTCAGTCTTGACAACTGCTTTATAACACACTAGTGACAGCACACTTGGAATACTGTGCACAGTTCTGGTCATTACAATACAAAAGAAAAGACGCTGAGATCCTAGAAAGTGTGCAGAGAAGAGCAACAATGATAATGAAGAGTCTGGAGGTTAAATCATATCATGAAAGGTTGAGGGAGCTTGGTATGTCTAGCTAGCCTATCGAAGAGAAGGATTATAGATGGGGAGGCATGTTAACTGTCTTTCAGTATTTAAGAGGCAGTCACACAGAGAAGAGGGAATTGAGTTATTCTCTAAAGCACCAGAGGGCAGGCCAAGGAGTTATAGGTAGAAGTTTGGTAAAGAGAGACCCAACCTAGAAGTAAGGATAAATTTTCTGACAGTGAGAACAATTTATCAATGGGACAGCTTGCCTCTTGGGATTGTGAGTCCCCTGTCACAGGAGGTTTTCAAGAATAGACTGGACAACCATTTGACTGGGATGGATGAGCCATGGTGGTGCAGTGGTAAGAGTCAGTGATGGGATTCAGTCAGTTCGCACCACTTAGGAGAATCGGTTGTTAACATTCTGAGCTGTTTGGTGAACTGATTGTTGGAAGAAATCATTAGGGCAGTGAACCAGTTGTTAAATTATTTGAATGCCACCTCTGGTTAGAGTGCAGTACTGCAGGCTACTTCTGCTGACTGCTGGCTGACTGCAATTTGGCAGTTCAAGTCTCACCAGGCTCAAGGTTGACTCAGCCTACCATCCTTCCAAGGTGGGCAAAATGAGGACCCAAATTGTTGGGGGCAATAGGTGACTCTGTAAACCGCTTAGAGAGGATTGTAAAGCACTGTGAAGCGGTATATAAGTCTAAGTGCTATTGCTATGGTGTAACCTGCCTTGAACGGGAGGTGCTTAGAAGACCTCAGAGACATTTCTGCCCTATGGTTTTATTTTCTAGGTTCTAAAAATAATCCCCCATGCAAAGCAGTTGAGGCAAGAATCGTGATAATGCAAGGAATATGTCTGAGGGAAATATCCTACCTCAATCTAGTGCGTTGACTATATTAATGCCTTTTCAGAGTTACAGAAAGCTTATGAAAACAGGAAGTGTTATTCATTCATATTCATTCTCATACTTCCTGTTTGAGGCACAAACTGGATTTAGAGACTGTAAGTAAACCAAAATGCAATTTTGTCTCCTCGAATCTTAATCAATCAAGCGCAGTCTCCAGCTAATGAGACACTTTTGGACAGTTAAATTAAAAAAAAAATACAAATGCAGGGCAGAATCTGGAGAAGAATATAAAACAACGTCACAACACTCTTCCTCCCAGAGCAATAGCAAAGCAGAGATTTATTCCTCTCTGATGCCAAGCATTAACCACCCGAAGTCTGGAAGAGAGATTTTTCAGTATGAATGAATGAATTTCTTGCAAAAACTGACACTGCGGCTAAAGGAAGAAGAGTCCCATTAGATTAGCAGGTCTTAATGCTCACTCCTTCATTCATGAAGGTCAAAATGCATTCTCCTGCGAGTGTGACTGCAAGAGGCAAAAATGAGCTGTGGTGTTCAGTATTTAGGCACCTGAAGATGGTGTGATCAAGGAAAAGCAAAGACTTCGGGCTGACTTTTGTGGATTGCCAGCAGAGGTGGTATTCTGCCAGTTTAGACTGGTTTGCCCGAACTGACAGCCGAAATTGTTGGTGGGCCCACCCCCGCCCACCTGCCCAGGCTCTATTTTGTTCTATTTAGGGATGTTTTTTGAGCAAAACACATGCACATTTGCGAACCAGTAGGGAAGGTATGTGAAAACCATCCCTGATTGCCGATACTAATATTTGGGGATGTATCACTATTTCTCCATCAATGTTCGTGACATCACTGGCTCTGAGACTGCTTCTTTCAAATTGGGAATAAAGTGACAATTAGGTGGATATGAGTGTCTTTTTTCCTAGGTTGAATGTGGAAAGGATGGCATTTGGTTTAATGGAATAGATGTTCCTCTAGCTTAGGGGTGTCAAACTCAAGGCCTGTGGGCCAGATCCGGCCTGCGAGGCACTTAGACCTGGCCTGCGGGGGCCACCTTGGAAACAGCAAAGGACAGGCTCACAGTGCCTCTGTCAGCAAAAATGGAGCTCAGACCATGTGTGGCCTTCCTGAGCTCCGTTTTTGCTGGCAGAGGGCTAGCAAAATGAACTAAAAATAAAACAAAAGGAGAAATGTTGCATTTGAGAATGTAAGAAGGGAGAAGAAAGGAGAAAGGAAAAGAGGAAAAACAAAGAAAAAGAAGGAAAGATGGGAAGAGAGTAAGGAAGGAAAAATAAGGAAAGAGGGAGAGGAAGGAAAGGAGAATGAAGAGGGAAAGAAAAAGAAGAGAAAGAAGGAAGGAAGGTCCTGCTCCTTGAGTAACCTTCAAACACCAAACACATGAAGAAATACATTTTGTGACTTCTTAAATCAGCTACTTGAGCATCAATTTCACTCTTCCTAATAGTAACATTGACCATGGAGGCCCTACCTGATTGGCTCCATTCTTACTAGAAATCTTCAGACTGTTTTTCTATGGGGTTCACACTCTCTTGCAGGAATTAACACACAGTTCCTTGCACCTTAGATACAATACATTAACTACAGAAGCAATCCAGATTCTGCTGTTCGGTGGTGTTGCAGAAATATGTAGGAGATGACCAGGATGAGTCAAATGCATCATCGGTCATGAGTCTCTTTGTGCCCACAAGGGATTTAAGTCCCATTCATCTTGAATTCCATTGATGCTTATCTATTGCCAATTTATTTTGACGATTAGTAGTTCAGATTCTTGTAGGGAGTGTTAGCATGCAATAAACCTGCATTCATTTGAACTGCCCTGACTCCTGATTTCCTGAACTTGACAGAACCGACGTATCGAATCTATCTGGATGATATATACATATCTTCCCTTAAGCTCTTAGAGAGAGATGGAAATTACATTACTTCAAGCCCACTTGAATGAGGCTCCCTCCCCGAGGTGGTGAGGGAAATCATGTAAAATTCAGTACTGGGAGTCATGATATAATATAACACCTATACCCCACTTTGTAAGGGAAGGTAGATTGTGTATTAGACTCTAGCTAATAGAGAGCCAGTCGCATGCATCTTTCAACTCTGAAAATTGGTTAGGAGTGCCTGAAGGAGTTTAGGAACATCATTAATCTACTCAGATTGCTGCTAACCATTTCCTCCTCCTCCTCCTCCTCCTCCTCCTCCTCCTCCTCCTCCTCCTCCTCCTCCTCCTCCTCCTCCTCCTCCTCCTCCTCCTCCTCCTCCTCCGGTCTCCTATAAGGATCAATTCCATCTTGGAGCTGATTTGTGTCAGTAATATGAAAGCAACGGATATTTTAATTCTATTCGAAGACTGAAAGGCGAGTTTTACCATCAAGGGACATTGCATTAGTAACACCGACTTGCAATTCAGTTTGTACAACAATATGTCAAAGCAAGAAAGGAAAAAAGGGAAGAAGAAGAAAAAAAATCTTAGTAAGGCAAGCATAATCTATAACACCACCTTATGCTGAAGGCGAAATAACTACACCTGTGCTAGATTCAAAGGAAATGACTACTGGGAGGATTAAATTGTGAATACAAATAGCCAAAACTGATTTGAGATTTGCACAGCTAATGTAGCTGAATAGCTAAGGGCCTGGTTAGATAGTATGGACAACCAGGTGTAGCTTTCCTCTTAAATAGCCCTAATTAAGAAGCTGTCTGTAAAACTGGCAGCATGATGGAGTTTCCCAGCCATCTTTTTTTTTTCAGTTGAAATTGCCCACACAGTGAATAGTTTTCCACTTATGACTGACCCTGATATAAATATGCTTTAAAAAAAAAGCATTTGGAAGCTGTAAGTTTTCTTCCTTTGGAGCAGACATTTCATCCAGCAGTAACATTTGCTTTTCTTGAACCAGAATGTTCGTGCTTGTCTGTAGCAAAGAAAAGATGTTTCTCAACAGTGGCCAACAATTTGCCCATGACCTATTGTCTAAGGCAGGGGTGGGCAAACTTTGCAACTTTAAGTCTGAAGGACTTCAGCTCCTAGACTTCTCCAGCCAGCAAAGCTGGCTGGAGAAGTCTGGGAGCTGAAGTCCTTCAGACTTAAAGTTGCAAAGTTTGCCTACCCCTGGTCTAAGGGCTATGCCTTCCTGGCATGTTATATTTTTAACAAGATGCTGTCACTGTGGTGGCCTGTTGGCTGCCAGCCCCTCCAGCAGCCGAATCAGGAGAGGAAGAGGCATGGGAGTCAGGATCAGCATCAAGGCAACCTGAGAGCTCTGAGTGGGGGAGAGGTAATAGAGCTGTCAGAGAGAGAGAGAGAGACAGAAGCGGAGTCTGGGCCATCCATCAGCCCTCAGATGGAGAGTCAACAGCCCCCAGATCTGGAGGTGGCAGATTAGGAAGAGGAGGAACTGCTGGGTCCAGTACCTGACGTGTGGATGCACAGAAGGCAGAGGAGAGGAGAGCAGTGGAAATCCATGGGCTGATCCTTGGGACGGAAGACCCACCGCTGCTAGCGAAGCCTCACCCTAGCTAAAAGGCAAGGATAAAGATGTGGTAGACAACTATTTCTCTTCTGGCCACTCAGACTTGTTAGCCTGTGGTGTGAACTTTTTTTTGGGGGGGGGGCTGCCCATACTCCTAATTAAAGGAATCTTTGAGTTCACTTTAGAGGGTTTCTCTTGTTTGGGGAGCTGGGTCAGAACAGTCACCTCAAGGGGAGCCCCATGTAGAGAGCATTACAGTAGTCTAGGCGGGACGTAACGAGTGCTTGAATGACAGTGCGGAGTGCGTCCCGGTCGACGCACTCCAAATTCCTCTGCTCTGCCCTGCAGAGGAGCTTCCCGCGGCCTCTGTTGAAGGAGGGAGCGGGTCACCCTGAACAGGGCAGCAGAGCGGTTATCTGCGGATGCGATAAGAGCGGGGCAGTGATTACGTTTCGCCACTCTTATCGCCACCAGGTAAGTCCTCAAATGGGATTTTACCTGTGTTCGGTCAGATTCGGACCGTGTGGATCTCCAAATGTTCTCTAGGTGTCACTATTTATTCATATGTCCGTATTTTAACTTTCCTGTGCACCGCCCTGAGTCCCTTGTGGGAGATAGGTGAGGTATAAAAATCAAATAAAATCAAAAATCAAATCAAATCACCCACTGTGCTACTAAAGATTAGTGTGGCTTTCTCCACACCACGTGCCATTTCTAGAATTTAATCACCTTTTTTCTTTTAGTTCTCATGGAGAATTTGGATCCGTCTTACAACTAGGCAGAAACATTGGGCTGCGTGCAGCAGAAGATGGGGCTATGGAGAGGACAGCAGAAACCTTCTCAAATTCTCTTAGTGCCTGCCAAGTGCGTGAGAAAAGCAGGCGGGAATTCTGGGACTTGAAATCCTCATATCTTAAAGTTGCTGAGGTTGAGAAACACCACACTAGGCCTACAACCGTTGCGATTCACCAGCCTAGGCTGGTCAAGAATGGTAGAGGTTGTAATACAACTCATCTGAAGAGCACTATTTGGAAAGGACAGCCATGACCATAACACCACATGGCCAGAGGCACCGAGAACGCTGGTGTGTGCTTGGACCAAGCTCATTGCAGATGAAAGCTGTCAGCACTTCCCAGCTTACAGACTGATTGCTGAAATAGAACCGGTCTCTTTTTGTGTATGCCAACAATGTCTCACAAAGAAACAAAACAGCACCAGACCGATGCACAAATCTGTTATGCTTGGCAGCAGCAATTATACATCTGCTGACAATCACAGGGACCGGGCTTCTGATTTTGCCCTATCTCAGGCAATTAGCTGTCTATGTTAGCAAGGACTTTTGTATCATTGTGTGACTGAAAGCAGATAATGAACAGATAGTGTCCCTGAATGCCATCCATGCAAAATCAAAGGACCTCCGGTGCCCCTTTACACATGCACAAAAAGACAAATGGCCATCTGGAGGAAAAATGACAAATAACAGACTGGAAGTGTGACGTGCAGAACAATATGACATAGCTGGCCACACAGTCCATAGAAAGTGTGATTTTCAGTATTTGTAACTTCCATTATATTTTCAGCATAAAAGGAAACGGGGCTGTAGCCAGTGGTGGGATTCAAATAATTTAACAACCAGTTCTCTGCCCTGATGACCAGCTGGGTGGGTGGGCTCGGTGGTCATGTGACTGGGTGGTCATGGCCAACTCAATGTCACTCAGGTGAATGGGCGGTTTCCCTTAGCTGTTACAATGGAACAAGGGTTAACTGGAGAGGCAGTTTCTGTAAGCAGGGCAATAAAGATGAGGCTAGAAACAACACCAGAACGTTTCCTTCCTGCCTTCCTTACAGGATAAGCCCTGTAAAGTGGGAAAAAATGAAAGGAGATTTCTTCCAACAACTGGTTCTCCGAACTGCTTAGAAAGTTAAGAACTGTTCTCCTGAATAGGTGCAAATTGGTTGAATCCCACCCCTGGCTGTAGCTCATAATCCTAAGGCTACTTTTTGAGTAAAAAAAGTTCCTAGTTCGCATCTAGCACAGAGATCTGCAACCTTAAACACTCATAGAGCCATTTGGACCTGTTTCCGACAGAAAAGAAAACACCAGGAACCACAAAACCTGGGTGGGCATGGCCAACTCCCCAGTCACTATGACCATGATAGCCACGCCTCCCCAGGTTTTGTGGCTCCTGGTGTTTTCTTTTCTGTGGGAAACGGGTATCTCTCTCTGTGTATCCGTCTCTCGGTTCTCTCTCTCACTCCCTCCCTCCCTCCCTCTCTCTGTCTGTCTGTCTTTCTGTCTTTCTGCCTCTGTCTCTTTGTCTCTCTTTCTCTCTTTCTGTGTTCCATCCATCCATCCATCCATCCATCCATCCATCCATCCATCCATCCATCCATCCATCCATCCATCCGTGCTCTCCTGCTCAGACAGAGCCAACTGTTAGAGATCCATGCAAAATAAGGTAACTCCAACCCAGATCCTGTCAGGGAGACTCCCCCCTTCCCTTTTCCTCTCTCCCTCATGGCAGGGGTCCAGGTGGCCCGAGGGCAGCTCCCTAATCAGAGGCAGCCAGCAAGCAAACAAATGTGATACTCCAGCTGGGAGGCATCGGTGCGGAGCCCCACCTCTGGCCAGTGAGAGCGGATCAGGCAGGGCATGCACCTTCCCCACCACTGCCACTGCTATGATGATGCTGGCTGACCTCTATATGCAGGTAGGAGGCAGAGGCACTGCCAAGGGGCTCCTGCAGCCCCTGTGCCTTGCAGGGCACATAGTGGGGTCTCCTCACTCAGCACCAGGAAGGCTCCGTCTTCCGGCACCACTGTGTTACCTGCCAGCTGGTGAGGCGGCGACGTAGCACCTCCTGGTTGGAGGGGGGCCAGGTGCAGTGGCGAGAAATGGATAGAGGCCAGCAGGTGGGTGCACTGGGAGAGAGGACTCAGCCATCCAGGTGGAGGTGGGTGCCGCAGCAGATTAGATGAATCTAAGAGGGAGCACAAGCTGAATGTTTGGAACTGCATTCGGCAGTTTGCAAGTGGGCTCGGTGAGACTGCTCAGCAGGGAGGGAGATCCCAGTCCATTTGGTTTGCTTCAGCATGGGGTGGGAATGTAGAAGGTGGAGGAAATCAATGCCTTCACTCCTGCTCTAGAATATGGAGCAAGTCTCTGTCTCCCACTATCACCCTTCTCAGGCCAGGTGAGGAGTGACTGGGAGTGGAGGGCGAGGGGTGGGGCCAGCCAGTTGTGGGATCACCTGACAGGGAATCGCAGCAGAGAGACGAAAGAGCAGGGGTGAAATTCAGCAAGTTCTGACAGGTTCTGGAGCAGAGATTTTGAGTAGTTCAGAGAACCGGTAAATACCACCTCTGGTTGGCCCCAGGAGTGGGGAAAGAATGGAGATTTTGCAGTATCCTTCCCCCAGGAGTGGGGTGGGAATGGAGATTTTGCAATATCCTTCCCCCAGGAGTGGGGAGGGAATGGAGATTTTGCAATATCCTTCCCCCAGGAGTGGGGAGGGAATGGAGACTTTGCAGTATCCTTCCCCCAGGAGTGGGGAGGGAATGGAGATTTTGCAGTATCCTTCCCCCAGGAGTAGGGTGGGAATGGAGATTTTGCAGTATCCTTCCCCCAGGAGTGGAATGGGAATGGCGATTTTGCAGTATCCTTCCGCCAGGAGTGGGGAGGGAATGGGGACTTTGCAGTATCCTTCCCCCAGGAGTGGGGTGGGAATGGAGATTTTGCAATATCCTTCCCCCAGGAGTGGGGAGGGAATGGAGACTTTGCAGTATCCTTCCCCCAGGAGTGGGGTGGGAATGGAGATTTTGCAATATCCTTCCCCCAGGAGTGGGGAGGGAATGGAGACTTTGCAGTATCCTTCCCCCAGGAGTGGGGAGGGAATGGAGATTTTGCAATATCCTTCCCCCAGGAGTGGGGAGGGAATTTATTTATTTATTTATTTATTTTATTAAATTTATATCCCGCCCTTCTCCAAACGGACCCAGGGCGGCGCACAGGAATGTTAAAATACATACAAAACATTTAAAATTTAAAAAACTTATTCTAGTAAAGCCTGTGCTAAAAACCGAATTAAAAACCCCAAATTTAAAACTGTCTAACAGTCGATAAAGGGGGTTACGCTAGGCCGGCTAGGTGGAATAAATGTGTCTTCAGACACTTGCGGAAGAGGCGGAGGTCGGAGATGGTGCGGAGTTCAGGGGGTAGGTCGTTCCAGAGGGCTGGCCCCGCCACAGAGAAGGCTCTTCCCCTGGGTGTCGCCAGTCGGCATTGTCCAGCTGACGGCACCCTGAGGAGGCCCTCTCTGTGGGAGCGTATCGGTCTGAGGGATGTATGGGGCAGGAGGCGGTCTCGCATATAACTAGGCCCCGAGCCATGGAGCGCTTTAAAGATGGTCGTCAAGACCTTGAAGCGCACCCGAAAGACCACAGGAAGCCAGTGCAGCTCACGCAGGATTGGTGTTATGTGGGAGTGTCTAGGCGCTCCTGTAATCACCCGCGCGGCTGCGTTCTGGACTAGCTGCAGCTCTCGGGTGCACCTCAAGGGAAGTCCCATGTAGAGAGTATTACAGTAGTCGAGTAGTCAAATGGAGACTTTGCAGTATCCTTCCCCCAGGAGTAGGGTGAGAATGGAGATTTTGCAGTATCCTTTCCCGCAGGAGTGGGGAAAGAATGGAGATTTTGCAATATCTTTCCCCTGTCACTCCCACCAAGCCACGCCCACAGAACCGGTAGTAAAAAAAATTGAATTTCACCATTGCGAAAGAGCCTCATGCAACTCTATAGCCGTGGGTTGCTGACACCTGATCTACCATCTTTGAATGGACATCAGCTCTGCAGAAGTGTTGCCAGTCCACCTAAAGGCACTGATGAGCTGGACAAAGCATTGATCTGACTTTGTGTAAAGCACTTACCAAATTCATTCGAATCAACTTAGCCTTCCTTTCATGTATCACGTTAATGGTTTGCTTAATCATGCTTTGTGGAATAAACCACAGCCCATACATCAATCTAGCCTATTTATGGTTTATAAACTATAATGACTTGCTTCACGAAATACATGAAGCTGAAATCTAATGAAGTATTTATAATTTAGTGTGATGCATGAGCCCTCCGTCTGGGTAAGCAAAGGGGGAAACTTTGCTGCAAGGTTAGATAAGTGATTATAGAAGATAATTTTGGATTTTTTTTTTAAAAAAGGACTATATTAAGAGGGTGTTAGATTAGGTCTGGAGTGTGAACTGGAGTTAAAGAGGAAAAATGATTTTTCTAGACATTTCCTTGAATCAAAACTTGTGTGAGCCCAGGAAGAGATGAGTTAAAGCAGGATACATACATTGCACATCCAAACTCTTTAACTCAGGGGTCCCCAACCTTTGCAACTTTAAGTCGGAAGGACTTCAGCTCCCAGAATTCTCCAGCCAGCTTTGCTGAAGTCCTTCCGACTTAAAGTTGCAAAGGTTGGGGACCCCTGAGTTAAAGAGTTTGGATGTGCAATGTATGTATCCACACTCTCTATGGAGCACCTTTTCCCATTCTTTTCTTGTATATTTCTGGAATATTACCTAGTCTAAATCTCTAGGATGAGGCTGTCTATACTTCTATATCAGTGGTGGGTTTCAAATTTTTTAGAACCTACTCTGTAGGTGTGGCCTATTTTGTGGGCGTGGCTTGGCAGTCATGCGACAGGGTGGGAGTGGCCGCCTTTTAAAATGTGGTGAAACTCATTTAACAACGCTCTTGCTTAGCAACCAAAATTTTGGACTTAATTGTGATGATAAATTCTTTCTTTCTTTCTTTCTTTCTTTCTTTCTTTCTTTCTTTCTTTCTTTCTTTCTTTCTTTCTTTCTTTCTTTCTTTCTTTCTTCCTTCCTTCCTTCCTTCCTTCCTTCCTTCCTTCCTTCCTTCCTTCCCTTCCCTTCCCTTCCCTTCCCTTCCCTTCCCTTCTTTTCTTTTCCTTTCCTTTCTTTCCCTTCCCGTTGGGTCACTGGCAGCGGCGGCCCAGATTTACTTTCAGGTACGCCGGTGGAACCCCCTCTCACCGGTTCTCTAAATTTCACCAACCGGCTCTCGCGAGTAGGTGCGAGGCTGCAGAAACCCACCACTGTTCTATATCTATACTTCTATACCCCTGTACAGCTGTGGGGTTACTTGCGTTGTGCATGGATGAACTTTAGCTGGCTTTTTAATTGTGTCAAACTCAAAACCCGCAGGCCGGAACCGGCTTGCAGGGTGCCTAAATCTAGCCCATGGATCCGGCCTGGAAATAGCAAAGGACCAGCCCACAGTGCTTCTAGCAGTCAAAATGGGGCAAATTGGGAGCTGCGCATGGCCTCCGTGCGGCCCGTTTTCAAACTGGACAGCCTCTGACAGCACTTTGTCAGCCAAAACAGGACACAGGGGGGCTGCGCATGGCCCCCATGGTGCTCAGTTTGGCCAACAAAGTGCTGCCAGAGATTGTCCAGTCGGCCATCCCCTTTCCTTCCATGGCCAGCCCGCTGAGGAGAACTACAATGCTGATCTGGCCATTGAAAAAATCCAGTTTGACACCCCTGTTCTGTATGTATATCCTATAAATATATGTATATCTTGTGAACATTTCTTTTTTCTTTTTTCATTCTACATTGTATCTTTTGGAAAGCATGTCGACTGTTTACACATAACTCTTGTGCATTTCTAGAACCATCATTGCTCATAAGTGATCTCAACTTATAGATTTTAAATCAAAAAATTCATTCATTATACATCTTAATATCATTATACCCAAACTCTCCTCTAATATTCCATATTTAGTCTATCTTCTTCTTCAAACAAATCTTACTTAAACATAACCACATAATGGCATTCATTGCCTATTCCAAAAAAAATCTCCCTGGTACTTCACCCTGGGAACATGTTCTGCATAGACATCAATTTATGTTAGATGTTGTGAATGTTATCCACAATGTTATCTTGTGAACATTTCATTACCTGACTAGGTAACGTCCTCACGATGAAATGTCTGCGAGAAAACAGCCAAGCTCAGGGAACACCAAGGATTCCACAAATATAGATATTTAATGCTACCCTTTGGGGAATCACCAAACCACAGCATTGAAATACAGAAAACTCTAACATTCGTGTCATTCGATGATTGATTGGAGTTTTGCAACCCAGATATTGCATGTTTCAGAAGTGAGTTGCAAATCCCGGCGCTACCAGTTTGCTCGTGCTTGTGAGTGACACTTTTGTGCATGCACAAAAGCGTCTGGGTGGGTGGGCGGAGACTCCCATCATCGGCGCTACCGGTTTGCCCGATCTGGGCCAAACCGGGAGCAATCCACCTCTGGTATGTTTTCTCTATCTTTCATAGTGTAATAAAACCAGGAGGGCTAGAAATTTCAATCAGAAATAAAATAAAGACAGCTAGGGATTAAATTGCATATAGGACAATCAGATTCCATGAATCTGGACTCAAACCAAATGGAACACCCCGAATCTCATCCCTCCCACATCCCAAAGAGTGCATTTCTTTTGACAACGGGTGATGTTCTTACCTCAGAATTAATCTTGATGGTCTCTTCTGTGTGGTATAGTAGGTACTTTTGCCCTGAAGAGGAAACATTGACATAGACCTGTAAGCAGGGGTACTGAGAGTTTTTCGAGCACTCCGGACCACAGCTGAACGAGCAGTTAAAGGTTTCCGTGATGGAGATGTTGAGGAGTGTGCACTGGGTCTCTTCTGTCCAAACACTGGCAAAGAAAGAGGGAAGGATACAGCTTGATCATTTTTGACCCTGGATCAATGGTGGGTTCCGGATCTCTTTGCAACTGGTACGCTGCAATGGGGCCGGGCGTCCACCACGTGCACACATGTGCCCAACACACGCATGCGTACTTACAGCCTGTGATGCTCCAGCTGCTCAGCAGAGTGTCATGCAGGCGCTGTATCAGTGGTGGGTTTCAAATTTTTTAGAACCTACTCTGTAGGTGTGGCCTATTTTGTGGGTGTGGCTTGGTAGTCATGTGACAGGGTGGGAGTGGCCACCTTTTAAAATGTGGTGAAACTCATTTAACAACGCTCTTGCTTAGCAACCAAAATTTTGGACTCAATTGTGATAATAAATTCTTTCTTTCTTTCTTTCTTTCTTTCTTTCTTTCTTTCTTTCTTTCTTTCTTTCTTTCTTTCTTTCTTTCTTTCTTTCTTTCTTTCTTTCTTTCCTTCCTTCCTTCCTTCCTTCCTTCCTTCCTTCCTTCCTTCCTTCCCTTCCCTTTCCTTTCCTTTCCTTTCCTTTCCTTCCCGTTGGGTCACTGGCAGCGGCGGGCCAGATTTACTTCCAGGTACGCTGGTGGAACCTCCTCTCACCGGTTCTCTAAATTTCACCAACCGGCTCTCGCAAGTAGGTGCGAGCCTGCAGAAACCCACCACTGCGCTGTATGCTCTGTGCGCATGCGTGAAAGCCCTGATCAGCTCAAATACAGGTAAGGAGGGCGGGCGGCAGGTGGGCCCTCCAGAGCACCATACCAGAACAGTAACTGGTGCTCCTGGCAGACACTGGTGCGGCCATAGTGGGGTGTACCAGTCATATCCCACCACTGCCCTGGATGCACAGTGATAGTTTGACAGTGGGTTTTTTTTAGATGCTCAGGCATATCCCTTGAACCTCAAAATGTTGTTTTGCAATCATTTTAGGTGTCACAAAGGCGTAAAATTGACAAGTTACGGAGAAATAACAAATGGCTGGCCAAATCAGATAAAAGGACAAATATGCCCAGAGGGATGCAGTTTTCAATCATGAAGTCCTCTGAATCTTATCACCCACACCATGGCAAGAATAGCATGGGATTTTCTGTAGCTGACCTCATGCAAAACACATTTAATTGGGGATAAACTTTCTTTGATCATTGGAAAACAGAACAGGCCTTGGGAATAAGTTACCCCCTCTTTAATAAGATGAGTAAAACTACACATTTCTTGGCTCATTATAGTTTGACTAGAAAAAATACAGTATCACTGAACAGTAAAACAGAAAGTTTGTAGAGGCAACAAGCATAAATTGTGTCCTAGAGTTCAGCTAAAACCATTTAAATTGCTAAAATGGAAATTTCATGATAAATTTAGAATAAACCTATTTAGAATGGCCTGATCTCAGCAAGAAGCCCACCTGATAAATTTATAGTAAGTTTGACCTGTCCAAATAACGTCATTTATCACATATGTGGGGCAGCCTTTGAAAACACTTTGCAAAAATGACAGTTAAATACAGTAATATTTGTATTAACTATAAATATGACTGTATTGAGCATCAATTTTGTGTGTGAAGGTGGAAAAGAACAACCTGTCTCACATATATTGTGGTGCATTTGATGTCCTTCAACATGTATGGAGACCACATGTTGGCGAGAGAAAATGCTGTTGACGTGGGCCGATACTGGGCGAATGTCATTTAGTTTCAATCCTACTCACTTTACATATTTTTATGACCTATTTTACGTGCTCAGTATTGACTGTTATTTATCTACAGCTTATAATGCTTCTGACACGCATAAAAAAAGATTTCTGTTGAGATTTGTATATTTGTATTATACATTCTGGTGAGGGAGAAATTCCCTGAGGATGGGCTCCAGCACAAGTTCGAAAACTCAGAAGACAAAACGTCTGGTCCTGGTGACTGACCCAGATTGGATTCTGCAACATTATCCTGAGACATGTATATTTGCCTTCATTTGACTTGTATTAACTTGGTTATTGCTTCTTTGTCCATCAGAATGAGATAAAGGCCAGCATTTTACCACAGTGAAGTATTGCCTAGTACAGTGATGGCTAACCTTTTTTGGCTCATGTGCCAAAAGTAGGGGGAGCACAGAGGGGTCGTGCATGGGCGTGCCACACCCATAATGCTATGTGCACGACCCCCTGCTTTTGGCGGGCTTTTTTCGCCCTCCCTAAGCTCCAGAGGCTTTCTAGGAGCCTGGGGATGGTGAAAACAGCCTCCCCTCCCCACCTCCAGAGGCTTCAAGAGCTTCCCTGAAGCCTCCAGAGGGTGAAAAATGGCCTCAAAAGAAGGCCTAAATCAGCTGGCCAGCGCACACATGGGTGCTGGAGCTGACAGGGCAATGCCTTGGGTGCCCTAAGAAATGGTTCCGCGTGCCCATCACGGGCCTAGAACATGGGTGTCAAACTCAAGTCCCGGGGGCCAGATCTAGTCTGCAGAATGCTTAGATCTGGCCTGTGAGGCTGCTGTAAAAACAGCAAAGGAACGGCTTACAGTACCTCTGCCAGTGAGAACCAAGCTCTGTTTTCACTGGCAGAGAGTTGCAGGAGGCCATTGCAGCCAAAAACGGAGCTCGGCAGCAGGGGTGGCCTTCAGAAATTTCAGCAGTGGGGTTCTCTGCCCGGTTGCTGGGTGAGCATGACCATGGTGGGTGTGGTCTAGTTGGCCTCCTGCACCATGGTGGCAGCAGGGGGTTGTTTTCACCTTCCCCAGTCTCTGGAGGCTTTCCTCAAGTCTCTGGGAGCATGAAAATTGCCTCTCCCAGGCTCTGGAGGCTCTCCAGAGGCCAGAAATGGGCCTGTTTCTGGCCTTCTGGAACTTTCAGGAAGCCCATTTCCCCCCCTCCCTGAGCCTCCACACGGGCCCTATATTTATCTTGCATCCAAAACGGGCAGTGTGGAGGCTACTGGGAAGGGTGGGGTAGGGTGGGCGGGGCCAGCCAGGGGTGCGATTTGGAGGTTTTCCAAACCGGCCATAACATTAGCTACAGGTTCCCCTGAACCTGGGTGAACCTGAAGCAGCGCATCCCTGCTTGGGAGCCTATTTTTGCTGGTAGAGTGCTCAGGCCCCTGCAGGTGCCCCCAATACGAGTGACGCTGAGCTGGCCACACCTACCCTGGCCACGCCCACCCCAGCACCTCAAGGTCAAACACAACCCTGATGCGTCCTTCAGTGAAATCGAGTTTAACATCCCAGGCCTAGTGCAATATTAGATTACTACAATGTTACGATGCAAAGCATAGAATGTAGATTATTATTTGGAGAGTTGAGTGGAAAGTCAACTGAACATAACTTTAATTGGCAGGGATGAATATTTACAATACAATACAATACAATAGCAGAGTTGGAAGGGACCTTGTAGGTCTTCTAGTCCAACCCCCTGCATGGGCAGGAATCTTATACCATTTCAGACAAATGGCTGTCTAACATCTTTTTAAAGACTTCCAGGGTTGGGGCATTCACAACTGCTGGAGGCAAGCTGTTCCAGAGGTTAATTGTTCTTACTGTTAGGAAATTTCTCCTTAGTTCTAAGTTGCTTCTCTCCTTGGTTAGTTTCCACCCATTGCTCCTTGTCCTGCCCCCAGGTGTCTTGGAGAAAAGTTTGACTCCCTCTTCTTTGTGGCACCCTCTGAGATATCGGAACACTGCTATCATGTCTCCCCTGGTCCTTCTCTTCATCAAACTAGACATACCCAGTTCCTGCAGCCGTTCTTCATATGTCTTAGTCTCCAGTCCTCTAATCATCTTGGTTGCTCTTCTTTGCACTCTTTCCAGAGTCTCCGCGTCTTTTCTACATCGTGGCGACCAAAACTGTATGCAGTATTCCAAGTGTGGCCTTACCAAGGCACTATACAGTGGCATTAACACTTCACGCGATCTAGATTCTATCCCTCTGTTGATGCAGCCTAGAACTGTGTTGGCTTTTTTGGCAGCTGCTGCACACTGCTGGCTCATATTTAAATGGTTGTCCACTAGGATTCCGAGATCCCTCTCGCAGTTGCTACTATTGAGCAAGGTACCACCTATACTGTACTTGTGCATTTGGTTTTTCTTGCCTATATGTAGGACCTTACTTTTTTCACAATTGAATTTCATTTTATTAGACAGTGCCCAATGTTCAAGTTTGTCTAGATCCTTCTGTATCTTAAGCCTATCTTCTGGAGTGTTGGCTATTCCTGCCAGCTTGGTGTCGTCTGCGAATTTGATGAGTTCCCCATTTATCCCCTCATCCAAATCGTTGATGAAGATGTTAAAGAGTACTGGGAATAATTAAAGATGTCTGAGAATAGGGTGATTTTGAAATGTAAATGCAGGGGGTTAGCTGGATTTTTAATTGGATTTTATCTGCAAATGATGAGCGATGTGAGGTAAAAGCTCGTAGTGATGACTGCAGAACTTACTGTGTTTCTCAAATCAGGAGACAGGAGGGTGAAGGACAGAAGTCCACGCCTCCCTTTTTACATGTGGAATGGTGATTCGCAACTCAGGGCAGTTCTTTCCTGCTTATATTTTCTCTTAGGATTTTGTCAGGGTGTTGTGGGTGTTAAAATTCAGAGCAGGCCACCAAATGATGCTGAGGGGACTGTGACCCTGGCAGAAGAAACGGTGGATTCATGGACGGGAAACTCATGGAAGGTTTAGTTGGGCAGCTGCAGCCCACAGTTATGTCATGAAGCTATAATGAAGTTTGCTTGTACGAGCAGGCCTCTAACCTAGTCAGGAAAAAGTAACCGTTATTAAATGTCTGTGGAGATTCTCAGTCATACAGGTCATGGTTGTCCCGAAATTGCTTTTTCAAAAGGCAACTAGACTTTGTTTTTCTTTGAAAAACATTTCGCTTCTCATCCATCAAAGCTGAGGAAGCTTCTTGGATGAGAAGCCAAATGTCCTCAACGAAAAACAAAGCCCAGTTGCCTTTTGAAAAAGCACTTCCGGGATAGCAATGATTATTAACAGAATAACAGAATTGGAAGGGACCCTGGAGGTCTTCTAGTCCAAAACCCTGCCCAAAGCAGAAGACCATATATCATTCTAGACAAATTGCTGCAAAATCTGTCCAGTGATGAAACACCCACAACTTCTGAAGACAAGGCGTTCCATTGATTAATTGTTCTCGCTGTCAGGAAATTTCTCCTTGGTTCTAGGTTGCCTTCTCTCTTTGATAAGTTTCCATCTATTGCTTCTTGTCTTGCCCTCAGATCAGTGGTGGGTTGCAGGCAGTATGCCCCGGTACGGGCGTACCAGTGCCTGCCTGGAGCACCGGGTACCGTTCCGGTACAGTGCTCCGGAGGGCCCACCTGCCCACCCATCGTCCTTACCTGTCTTTGAACTCTTTGGTGCTTCCACGCATGGCATGTATGGCGCCTGCGCGATGCTCTGCTGAGCAGCTGGAATGATGCGGTGGCGTTGCTGGAGGGTAGGACGCGTGCATGCGCCGTGCGTATGTGCATGCGCACTGCGTGCATTCATGTGGTGGACACTGGACGCCGTTGCACCATACCAGTTGCACCGGGATCCCGGAACCCACCACTGCCTCAGATGCTTTGGAGAATCGGTCGACCCCTTCTTCTTTGTGGCAGCCCCTCAAATATTGGAAGTCTGCTCTCACGTCACCCCTACCTTTCTCTTTGTTAGACTAGACATATCCAGTTCCTGTCGTCATTTCTCATAGCCTCCAGCTGCCTAATCGTCTTTATTGCTCTTGTCTGAACCATTTTTAGAGTTTCAACACTTTTTTTGTATTATGACCAGAATTGTATGAAATATTCTAAGCAGGGGTGGGTTTCTGCAGGCTCGCACCTACTCGTGAGAGCCAGTTGGTGAAATTTAGAGATCCGGTGAGAGGGGGTTCCACCGGCGTACCTGGAAGTAAATCTGGCCCGCCGCTGGCAGTGACCCAACGGGAAGGAAAGGAAAGGAAGGAAGGAAGGAAGGAAGGAAGGAAAGAAAGAAAGAAAGAAAAAAAGAATTTATCATCACAATTGAGTCCAAAATTTTGGTTGCTAAGCAAGAGCATTGTTAAATGAGTTTCACCACATTTAAAAAGATGGCCACTCCCACCCTGTCACATGACTGCCAAGCCACGCCCACAAAATAGGCCACACCTACAGAGTAGGTTCTAAAAAATTTGAAACCCACCACTGATTCTAAGAGTGGTTTCACCAGTGCAGTATATAGAGATACTAATGCTTCACATGATCTTGATACTAGTAAAGGTAAAGGTTCCCCATACATATGTGGTAGTCGTTCCCGACTCTAGGGGGCAGTGTTCATCTTTGTTTCAAAGCCGAAGAGCCAGTGATGTCCTAAGATGTTTCTGTGGTCATGTGGCTGACATGACTAAACGCCGAAGGCACACGGAACGCTGTTACCTTCCCACCAAAGGTGGTTCCTATTTTTCTACTTGTGTTTTTACCCGCTTTCAAACTGCAAGGTTGGCAGAAGCTGGGACAAGGAGCTCATTCCATTACGCAGCACTAGGGATTCGAACAGCCAAGCTGCCAATCGAGCCACCGCATCCCTCTTTTTATCTTGATACTATTCTCTTAATTCAGCCTAGAACTTCACTGGCCTTTTTTGGCAGCAGCAGCACATTGCTGGCTCATATTAAAGTGGTTATACTCTAGGACTCCTACACCCCTCTCACAGTTACTCATGTCGAGCCACTATTCTAGAGCCATAAGTGGTGCAGTGGTTAAAATGCAGTACTGCAGGACTAACTCACTATTCACTCCAGGAGTTTGATTCTGAGTGGCTCAAGACAGGTTGACTCAGCCTTCCATCCTTCCGAGGTGGGTAAAACGAGGACCGAGGTTGTTGGGGGCAATATGCTGACTCTGTAAACTGCTTAGAGAGGCTGTAAAGCACTGTGACGCGGTATGTAAATCTAAGTGCTATTGCTATATAAGCATGAGCCATAAATCAGTTTAATTAAAATTTAACGTGTGGTCCTAATTCTTCACACCTGACATTTGGCGATTCAATAAATGTCAAATATAGCTTTATCCCTCAAGCTTAGATGGATTGGATTCACTTATTATGCCAAATTTGTTTGAAATGAGGTAGGCTATTTTGTGCTTCGATGTATTGTTGAGACATAAATCTCACTCATTTTAATAGGGCCTTTTCCCAGGTAACAGGGCACAGGCGAGTTATCAGGCATCAAAGCCTTTGAACTGAATGGGATTTACATCTGAGTTACATTGCTTAGAATTCATTAACCATAGAGAGCTGGGCCATAAGGAAGGCTGAGCACCAAAGAATTGATGCTTTCAAATTGTGGTGTTGAGAGGTTCTTGGGCTGCAAGGAATTCAGATCAGTCAATCCTAAGGGAAATCAACTCCAACTGTTCTTTGGAAGGACAGACATGGAAGCTGAAGCTAAAAAATTTGGCCACCTAATGAGAAAATTGGAAAACACCCTGATGTTGGGAACAGTTGAAGGCAAAAGGAGAAGGGGACAACAGAGGATGATATAGTTGTTGTTGTTAGGTGAGAGGTTGTGTCCGACTCATTGCAACCCCATGGACAACATTCCTCCAGCTTTTCTGTTCTCTACCATCCTCTGGAGTCCATTTAAGCTAATGTCTACTGCTTCGGTGACTCCATCTAGCTACCTCATTCTCTGTCGTCCCCTTCTTCTTTTGCCCTCAATCTTTCCCAGCATGAGGCTCTTCTCCAGGGAGTCCTTCCTTCTCATTAGGTGGCCAAAGGATTTGAGTTTCATCTTCAGGATCTGGCCTTCTAAAGAGCAGTCAGGGTTGATCTCCTCTAGGACTGACTGGTTTGATGGCCTTGCAGTCCAAGCGACTTGCAGGAGTCTTCTCCAGCACCAGAGTTCAAAGGCCCCAATTCTTTGCCGCTCAGTGCTCAACCTTTCTTATGGATGAGATGGTTAGACAATATCATAGATGGAACAAACATGAATTTGGGGAAACTCTGGGAGACAGTGGAGGACAGGGGGGCTGGCACACTATGGCCCATGGGGTTGCAGAGAGTTGGACATGACTTTGTGACCGAACAACAACAATGTAGGAACTTTTGGGAGCATCTTCCTGATCCTTATATTTGACATCCACTCCCATTCAAAGTATGATGCAGTACTTTCCAATCGCCTCATCTCACCGCGGGGAGGCGGAGCCAGAGACACCCAGATGGTTCCGCCCCAGGCGCCTGATGGAACCTGAAAAGTTCCAGAAGGAGCTTGGGCCAATACCTGTATCCTTGACTCGTGCCGCGGCTGAGGACCTAGTGGCAGCATGGTATAGTGCGGCCGCGGCGGCCTTAGACCGCGTCGCGCCTTTGCGGCCTCTCACGCGGCATCATCCCACCCGAGCTCCTTGGTTTTCTGAGGAGCTGAGGGAGATGAAACGCCGCAAGAGACGCCTAGAGAGCAGGTGGAGATCTTCTCGATCTGAATCTGATCGAACACTGGTAAGAGCCCATTTGAGGACTTACTTAGTGGCAATGAGGGTGGCCAAACGCAAGTATTGTGCCACCCTCATCACATCCGCAGAGAACCGCCCAGCAGCCCTGTTTGGGGTGACCCGCTCCCTCCTTCAACAGAGGCCACGAGAGTCCTCCTTGCAGGGCCGCGCCGAGGAATTTGGAGAATATCTGCAGGATAAAATCACTCAGATTCGGAGCGAGTTGCCCTCCACAGATAGTAGTCCGGTGGAAGTATCCGATGCAGGCCTTGAGACTATTTTATGGGAAGACTTTGACTTTGTTACTGCCAAGGACATGGACAGGTTGGCGAGGAGACTAAAGGCCACCACATGTTTATTAGACCCTTGTCCCTTCTGGCTTGTACTGGCATCCTGGGAGGAGACACGAGGCTGGCTCCAGGCCATTGTGAACGCTTCTCTGAGTGAGGGGTCCTTACCTACCCTCTTGAAAGAGGCGGTGGTGAGACCCCTCCTCAAAAAGCCTTCCCTGGACTCAGCATTATTGGCTAATTATCGTCCGGTCTCCAACCTTCACTTTCCTGCGAAGGTTGTAGAGAGTGTGGTTGCACAGCAGTTTCCTCGTCACCTGGAGGAAACTGATTATCTAGACCCACGCCAGTCCGGCTTTCGGCCCGGTCATAGCACCGAGACGGCATTGGTCGTGTTGGTAGATGATCTCTGGAGGGCCCGGGATAGGGGTCGTTCCTCTATCCTGGTCTTGTTAGATCTCTCAGCGGCTTTTGATACCATCGACCATGGTATCCTTTTGTACCGACTAGAGGGGTTGGGGATGGGTGGCACCGTTTTACGGTGGTTCTCTTCCTTCCTCTCTGATCGGTCGCAATACGTGTTGACGGGGGGGCAGAGGTCGACTTCTAGGCCCCTTGCATACGGGGTACCGCAGGGGTTGGTCCTCTCGCCACTCCTATTCAACACGTATATGAAGCCGCTGGGTGAGATCATCCGTGGTTTTGGGGTAGAATACCATCTGTACACTGATGATACCCAGTTGTACATCTCTACCCCAAGCCACCCCAACGATGCCGTTGAGGTGATGTCCCGGTGTTTAGAGGCCGTACGGATCTGGATGGGCAGTAACAAACTCAAACTCAACCCATCCAAGACCGAATGGTTGTGGTTCCCGGCTTCCCGATTTAGCCAGTTGACACCATCTCTGGCCATGGGGAATGAAAATTTGGCACCCGTGGATAGAGTGCGCAATTTAGGAGTCCTCCTGGATTCCCGGTTGTCCCTTGAGGATCAGGTGGCGGCCGTGGCCAGGGGGGCATTTTACCAGGTTCGCCTGGTCCGTCAATTGCGCCCCTTACTGGACCGGGATGCCCTTCGCACAGTCACTCAAGCACTTGTGACTTCTCGTCTGGACTACTGCAACGCTCTCTACATGGGGCTCCCCTTGAGATGCACTCGGAGGTTGCAGTTGGTCCAGAATACGGCAGCGCAGGTGATCATGGGAATCTCAAGACATTCCCACATAACACCACTCCTGCGCGAGCTGCACTGGCTACCTGTGACCTACCGGGTGCGTTACAAGGTTTTGATGACCATATTCAAGGTGCTCCATGGCACGGGACCTAGCTACCTTCGAGACCGTCTTCTGCCCCATACATCCCTTTGACCGACTCGCTCCCAGGGAGAGGGTCTTCTCCGGGTGCCGTCGACCGGACAATGCCGGTTGGCGGCTCCCAGGGGAAGGGCCTTCTCTGTGGTGGGCCCTACCCTCTGGAATGGCCTACCTTCCGACCTCCGTTCCATCACAGACCTCCGCTTGTTTTGCCGGCACCTAAAACCTTTTTATTTTCATCTGGCCGGCCTAGCATGATCTACTCCACACCCATTATTTTATAACAAATCAAAACTGTAATTTGGGTTTTAAATTTAAACTTATTTTAAGTTAAGCAGGATATGGATTTAATTTCGTTATTATTTAATAATATTTTGTATTTATGTATAATTGATTTTAAATCTCTGTTCGCCGCCCCGAGTCCCTTTATGGTGAGATGGGTGTGGGCTATAAATGTGAAAAATAAATAAATAAATAAATAAATTTGATATGACAATATTAATTCTCTTTACTCATGGTGGTGAAGTTATCCAGTTAAAACCACAGGATCAAGGATCCCATGGTTACCTAACTGACTTTGCAGGAAAGAGATCACTAGAAAATCCCAGGGCTGTGGAATCGAGTGAGAAATTAGAGAAATGTCTTGGGGAAAGGCGATGCAATCTACTTTCATATTCTTTCATCTACGGATGTCTCTGTGAAATAACCAGCGCTCAAACTCAATTGGCAGAAACTTTACTATGGGTTTTCCCATGCACTTCATTTACTGAGCCATTAGTCCTGTTGTTTGATTTGCAAATGTAATCAACGCATGGCCCATTAAGTCACTGCCTTGTCTCCGTCTGCCTAGTTGGAGGAGGTGACAGTTGAATCAATGTCCCTTGTCTTCCCCAAGAATGTTTTCATACTGACTCAGCTAAAGCTCTGGATAGGCAGTCTGAGCTACTTCTCTCCTTTCCAAATAACATGAATGTCCAATTTGAAAACCCAGTGACCAAACGGGAACCCTCCTCTTTCCCCTTGCATTAGAGTACAGGTAGTTTAAAATGTGAAGATTCCCCTCGCACATATGTGCTAGTCGTTCCTGACTCTAGAGGGAGGTGCTCATCTCCGTTTCAAAGGCGAAGAGCCAGCGCTTTCCAAAGATGTCTTCGTGGTCATGTGGCCAGCATGGCTAAATGCCGAAGGCACACGGAACGCTATTACCTTCCCACCAAAGGTGGTTCCTATTTTTCTACTTGCATTTTTACATGCTTTCCAACTGCTAGGTTGGCAGAAGCTGGGACACGTAACGGGACCTCACTCCGTTACTTGGCAGAAGGGGTTCGAACCAATGAACTGCTGACCTTTTGATTGACAAGCTCAGCATCTTAGCCACTGAGCCACCGTGTCTCTTACGGAGGCGGAGGCAGAGGCGGAGGTGAGAGCTCCGGCTCAGCTACGGAGGTGAGAGCTCCGGCCCAGCCCCAGCCCAGAGGCTAGTGTCCCCGGTGATTTGATGGCGGGGCCACTGACCAAGCGGTCTGTCGCCGGGCAGGCCAGTGATGGCCAGAGGACGCTGACAGAAGATTTTCAGTGGACTCAAGACGTTAAGATCCAGTCACAGATGCAACTTATAAGAACTAAGAACTAAGATCTTTGAAACCCTCCCCACCATGGTTTGTTAGACCTTATCCATCAACGTCCCTTAGACACCTTTGTAATCCCTCAGAAAGAAAGACCTATGGACAGAAACACCTGAACTGCCATCCCTAACTATTCCTCTGGATGCACTTTATTCCATCTATTTTATGCACTTTATTCCATCTATTTGTCATCTACTCATGAATTTTATCATCTACTCATGAAATTGTGTGTTTTAAATTAAGGCCATTGATACTTTTTTACAATTTTACCCATGACCCTCTTATGAAATTTACTCTTACATTGTATATATATTTATAATTATTTTAACTATTTAATTATTTATTATATCGCAATGTACTCCAGGACTGATTTACTGCTGCTGCGAGAGTCCCCGCTCTCACAGGTCTGGCCCTCCATTTTAACGAGGGCCCGCCTTGATGAGGGATTTATAAATCCGGAGAGGTGGGCGAAGCGCGGTCTTCGGGGTTTTTTAATTAATAAATTAGTGATTATTTTAGGGGGTACCAGGGAGGGTAGACAGGTAGAGGCGGGGGAGGGAAGAGAGAGCCAGGCCAGCGGGCGACGGAGGGAAGCGGATGGTTCCGTTAGGAGGGGGGAGACTCAAATCGTTCCGACAGAGGGCATTCCCATCCAGAAGGTCATGGGGAGAGGCAGGTCCGAGGGGAGACAAGTGTTATCCTCCCGGTTGGGGGCACGAAGCCGTTGGCTACAAACGGTCAAGTGCCTCAACCCCCGCAGGCTAGGTGGCCAGGGAGTACAGAGCCAGGGCCTGCGGCTGATGTTCTGCAACGCCAGGTCCGTTGTCAACAAAGCCCCCCTCGTTCATGACCTTGTGTCAGAGGGGGAGCCGGACTTGGTGGGAATTGCGGAGACCTGGTTGGGCCACGAGGGTGGACTCCCCCTCATTGAAATGTGCCCACCAGGTTACCGCGCGTTTCATCAGCCCCGGGCCCTAGGTAGGGGCGGTGGGGTAGCGGTCATTGTAAAGGAAGGTCTTGAGCCGAGAGAGACCGTTGTGCCACAGACCACCGGTTGTGAGTCCCTCTGTGTGAAGTGGGGCCTAGGGAGGCAGTTGGGCTTGCTGGTTGTATACCTGGCTCCCCGCTATGTAGCAGCAGCCCTGCCCGAGCTCCTCGAGGTGATCGCTACGGTGGCAGTTGAGACCCCCAGACTTTTAGTCATGGGGGACTTTAATCTGCCATCGGTGGGCGAATCATCCGAGGCAGCTCGGGAGTTCATGGCTTCCATGACGGCCATGGACCTGACCCAACTAATTCAAGGCCCCACGCACGAGGGTGGACACACACCGGATCTCATCTTTGTCTCAGGCCAATGGAAGAGTGATCTGGGTATAGGGGACACCCTTGTCATGGACAGACCACTCACTTCTCCGGCTCGACTTTCCGACCGCTGCTCCCCTCCGCGGGGAGGCGGAACCTGAGTCACCAATCTGGTTCCGCCCCAGGCGCCTGATGGACCCGGATGGGTTCCAGATGGCGCTTGGGCCACTTCCTGTACCCCTGGCCCGCGCCCCGATGGAGGACCTCGTGGCCGCATGGAATACTGCGACCACGGGAGCCTTGGATCGGGTCGCGCCCTTGCGGTCTCTCTTGCAGCGGCGAAACACCCTGGCTCCCTGGTTTTCCGAGGAGCTGAGGGTGATGAAACGCCGCAAGAGATGCCTAGAGAGAAGATGGAGGTATACTCGAACTGAATCTGACCGGACACAGGTAAGAGCCCATTTACGGACTTACATTGTGGCGCTGAGAGTGGCCAAACGTCACCATTGTGCCACTCTCATAGCATCCGCAGAAAACCGCCCTGCCGCCCTGTTTAGGGTGACCCGCTCCCTCCTTCAACAGAGGGTGCGGGAAGCCCCGTTACAGGGTAGAGCAGAGGAATTTGTGACTTTTCTGCAGGAGAAAATCGCTCAGATACAGAACGAGCTAGCCCCCATTCATGGCCCAGTGGGATGCCACGAGAGAGATCTTGTTTGGGAGGAGTTTGACTCCGTTACTTCCGAGGATATGGACAGGCTACGTGGGCGACTGCGAGCCACCACATGTTTATTGGACCCGTGTCCCTCCTGGCTTGTACTGGCATCCTGGGAGGTGACACGAGGCTGGCTCCAAGAGGTTGTCAACGCATCCTTGAGTGAGGGTGCCTTGCCTGCTTCCCTAAAAGAAGCGATGGTGAGGCCCCTCCTTAAGAAGCCCTCTTTGGATCCAGCTCTTTTGAACAACTACCGTCCAGTCTCCAACCTTCCCTTTCTGGCGAAGGTTGTCGAGAGTGTGGTGGCACAACAGTTTCCCCGTCACCTGGAGGAAGTTGATTATCTAGATCCGCGCCAGTCTGGCTTTCGGCCCGGGCATAGCACCGAGACGGCATTGGTCGCGTTGGTCGATGATCTCTGGAGGGCCAGAGATGGGGGTTGTTCCTCCATCCTGGTCCTATTAGACCTCTCGGCGGCTTTCGATACCATCGACCATGGTATCCTATTGCATCGGCTGGGGGGGTTGGGGGTGGGAGGCACCGTTTTACGGTGGTTCTCCTCCTACCTCTCTGGCCGATCGCAATTTGTGTTGGCAGGGGGACAGAGATCGACCGCGAGACCCCTCGCATGTGGGGTGCCTCAGGGGTCGGTCCTCTCGCCCCTCCTGTTCAACACATACATGAAGCCGCTGGGTGAGATCATCCGTGGTTTTGGGGTAGAGTACCATCTGTACGCTGATGATACACAGCTGTACATTTCTACCCCAAACCACCCCAACGATGCCGTAGCGGTGATGTGCCAGTGCCTGGAAGCTGTACGGATCTGGATGGGAAGTAACGGACTCAGGCTCAACCCGACCAAGACCGAGTGGCTGTGGTTTCCGGCTGCCCGGTTCAACCAGCTCATTCCATCGCTGGCCATAGGGGGCGAACATCTTGCCCCTGTGGATGGGGTGCGCAATTTGGGTGTCCTCCTGGATGCCCGGCTGTCCATGGAAGATCAAGTGACAGCCGTGGCCAGGAGGGCGTTTTACCAGGTTCGCCTGGTTCACCAATTGCGCCCCCTATTGGATCGGGACGCCCTTTGCACAGTCACTCATGCTCTCGTGACATCCCGACTGGACTATTGTAACTCTCTCTACATGGGGCTGCCCTTGAGGTGCACCCGGAGGCTTCAGCTAGTCCAGAATGCAGCCGCGCGAGCAATTATGGGGACCGCTAGGTCCACCCATGTAACACCGCTCTTACGCGAGCTGCACTGGCTACCTGTCGTCTTCCGGGTGCGCTTCAAGGTGTTAATTATCATCTTTAAAGCGCTCCATGGCTCGGGACCTAGCTATCTGCAGGATCGGATCCTGCCCCATACATCCTCACGGCCGATTCGCTCCCACAGAGCGGGGCTTCTCCGGGTGCCGTCCACTAGACTGTGTCAGCGGGCGACACCCAGGGGAAGGGCTCTCTCTGTGGCGGGCCCGGCCCTCTGGAACGACCTTCCCCCCGATATTAGGATGACCACGGACCTCCGCTCCTTCCGTCTCAAATTGAAAACCTACTTTTTCCGTCTGGCCGGCTTGTGATAGCCTCCTTGTCCTGGGGTTTTAGGGTAATTTTAATTATTTGTAGTGTTTAGGGGTTTTAGGGACAGTTTTTTAGTTTTTTATAGATGTTTTTTAGCGCAGGATTTGTTTAATTGTGATTTTAAATTATGTATTCTGTTTGTGTTTATTGTTTTTTAATTTTCCTGTGCCCCGCCTCGAGTCCCTCTGGGGAGAGAGAGCGGGTAACAAATAAAATTTATTATTATTATTATTATTTATTACAGGTAGTTTAGTGACATTTAAAGTTACAATACAATACAATAGCAAAGTTGGAAGGGACCTTGGAGGTCTTCTAGTCCAACCCCCTGCCTAGGCAGCACGCCCTATACCGTTTCAGACAAATGGCTATCCAACATCTTCTTAAAGACTTGCAGTGTTGGGGCATTCACAATAGACTCCAGGACTGGAGTTCCTTCCCAACCTCCTCACACAATACAAGTTTTAAAAACAAGAGCTTTGCTACTATTGTGTTACAACACAACTTTGATGTAACTGAACAACATGAATGTAGTCATGGCCATGCTAAAGCAGGATGGGAGGTGGAAGGCTTGACTCTACGATATTTTTGTTTTTATTTTGCTTTCTCTAACAGCTCTGTGTCTTCGTTAATCATAAATTTAAATTATAAGTATATTATTTTTATTATTTATTGTTAATACTTCATTAATGTATCTATACAAAAATTATGTTTCAAATTTTTCATGGCCTATTTCCATTGAGCTGGAACCAAATACATATTTTCCATAGAAATATCGCTTTGAATAGTGCAAATTTGAATAATGGGACCATTTGAGTGTGATTAATTAAATTTAATTAATTTCTGGGGCTTTCTTAGTGAGGAAAACTGGTGTGAAATTGTAATCAGCATTCTTCCAAAGAAAAATGGCAGAGAATATCTCTGGCTAGCATTAGGGACAGTTTGTTCTCTCTCTCTCTTTTTTAACAGAACAATTGCCTTTTTGAAATAAAGTTGTTTGAGGTGAGCCTATTCAGCACTTATTATAGAAGAGCAGAGAGAGCTGGAGGGAGGAGTTAAGTATGTCTCTAGCTTAGAGTCGTTATGTTCCCACAAATGGTCTAAGTCCAACCCCCTATGAATTCTGTGGACCTTTACCTTAAAGGTTCCCCTCTCACACATATGTGCTAGTTGTTCCTGACTCTAGGGGGCGGTGCTCATCTTCGTTTCAAAGCCGAAGAACCAGCACTGTCCGAAGATGTCTCCGTGGTCATGTGGCTGGTATGACTAAACACCGCAGGCAGACGGAACAGTGTTACCTTCCCACCAAAGTGGTCCCTATTTTTCTACTTGCAGTTTTACATGTGCTTTCGAATGGCTAGGTTGGCAGAAGGTGGGACAAGTAATGGGAACTCACTATGTTACACAGCACTAGGGATTCGAACTGCCGAACTGCTGACCTTTTCTGCTTGACAAGCTAAGCGTCTTAGCCACTCAGCCACTGTGTCCTTTTTTATTTATTGACCCTTAACACGCCAATTTAGAGTCGAATTTTAGCTCACTAAATTAACGTTAGGTTCCAAGAATCTTGACCATCTGTTAGATTGCAGCATAGAAGATTTATTCAAGCCTAAACACAACAATCTTGTCAACTAAAATTCAACAATAAATTGGGTCCAGATAAGGTTCAATAGAATTCTGGAGGGGTTGGATTTGGATTGCTTGTGGGAAGGCAATGACTCTAAGCTAATGAGGCACTTAACTCAGCCTTCAGCTTTTCCTGCTCTTCTCCTACATCAGGGGTGTCAAGCTCGATTTTATTGAGGGCCGTGTCAAGGTTGTGTTTGATATTGGGGGGCTGGGAGGGGGTGGCCAGGGTGGGCGTGACCAGCTTGACATCACTCATGTTGGCGTCTGTGGTAGCTGGAGCGCTCTGCCAGTGAAAATAGGCTCCCAAGCTCTGTTTTTGGCTGCAACGGCCTCCTGCAACCCTTTGCCAGGAAAAAGAGAGCTCAGGAGAGCCACATGCAGCCCTCTTTTGCTGGCAGAGGCACCATGGGCTGCTTCTTCACTGTTTCCAGGGCGACCCCCATGGGCCAGATCTAAAAACCCCACAGGCCAGATCTGGCCCACGGGCCTTGAGTTTGAGACCCTTGTCCTACATCTACTGTAACCATGAACGAAACTTAAAAAGGATATCGATGAGTGGTTCAAAACAGCCATTAAAAAAACCACTGCAGGTAGTCCTCAACTTACAAGCATTCATTTAGTGACCATTCAAAGTTAAAACAGCACTGACCAAAGTGACCTAGGACCGTTTTTCACACTTGCGACCATTGCAGCATCCCCCTGTGAAACTGGCTCATATTTATAATGACTGCCGTGTCCCAAAGGTCATGTGATCACTTTTCAAAAACTTCTGTCAAGCAAATTGAATGCGGAAGCCAGGTTCCCCTTAACCACCGAGTTACTAACTTAACAATGGCCGTGGTTCACTTAACAACTGTGGCAAGAAACATTAAACAAAAGGGTAAAGCTCACTTAACAAATGTCTTGCTCAACAATGGAATTTTTGGATTCAATTGTGGTTATAATTCAAGGATTACCGATATCAATTTTTCCCTTAAAAAAAGACCCTTGTCAAAACCAATATGATGTTTATATGTTGATATGGGTTATGAGTCCTTTCAAAGAAAAGGCGAGGTGAAGGCACAGGCAAACTCTAGTAAAAAAGCTGAAGACATTTGAAATGGCTCTGCCATCTGTCAGAAATGGTGTAGGGCCCCCTGCTTGAATGTAGGGGGCCCTACGAGGTCCCTGCAAAAGATAAAAAGATATGAAGAACGGTTGCTGGAATTGGGTGTGTCTAATTTGATGAAAAGAAGGACTAGGGGTGACTTGTTAGCAGTATTCCAATATCTCAGGGGCTGCCACAAAGAAGAGGGAGTCAAGCAATTCTCCAAAGCACCTGAGGGCAGGACAAGAAGCGATGGGTGGAAACAAATCAAGTAGAGAAGCACCCTAGAACTAAGAAGAAATTTCCCGACAGTTAGAACAATTAATTATTGGAACAACTTGCCTCCAGAAGTTCCAGTTCCAACACTGGAAGTTTTAAAGAAGAGATTGGACAACCATTTGTCTGAAATGGTATAGTGTTTCCTGGCTAAGTTGGGGGTTGGACTAGAAGACCTGCAAGGTCTCTTCCAACTCTGCTATTCTATTCTATTCTATTCTATTCTATTCTATTCTATTCTATTCTATTCTATTCTATTCTATTCCATTCCATCCCATCCCATCCCTTCCCTTTCCTTCCCTTCCCTGTTTCATTCCATTCCATTCCATTCCATTCTTTTCTAGGTGTTGGCTCTTGTGGCAGTAATCGAGTCCATATATTCACAAATTTGATGCTGTAAATAAAATTCTATAACAGCCAAGCCTTGTTTTGTGAGGCAAGGAATCACCACCTTCCATTATCACTTTTGCTTGTGAGATGCAGAACTGCTTTAAAAAATGATTGAGGAAGAAGCGAAGAAAATGAGTCTGCACATGAAAAAAATCACATAGACCCTGAGAGATTCAACCCCACCAAGGCATAAATCAATTTTCTCAGATGGAAATAAAAATGAGCGCAGGCTAAAACGAAAGAGACAAGTTCAGGGTGGAAGCATATGATGTTATATCAAGATGATTCCAAATTGAATTGGAGAAGTGTTCCTCTGCTTATATGAAATTGTAAATTTATTTGGTTTCTTGTCAAGACTTGACTGGGGCTTTGAGTCAGGGGCACTTCAGTAAGGAGTCTTTTGTGTGAAATGGCTTTTTTCCTTGGAATGTAAATATTTCAGGCTCTTTATAGATAACCCAGGCGAAGGAGATGGCTCTAAGATAATACACAGCATTTTGAGGGCAATTTACAACCTTTTGAAGACAATAAAGAATTGGCTGGATTTTCTCCCCCCAAGAAGTTGCTCTATTTTTCCATCTGTATAACTGTTTTGGCCCGCCAATGGCCAGCGGAACCTGCAGCAGAGTCAGACAGTGAGGAGGGTGGGAAGGAGCTTGGGCCAGTCTTGGAAGCTGGGGAAGGCTCGGACGAGGGCTCTGTGTTGGAGGCAGAGACAGGGCCGAGGCTGTCTGGCAGTGATCAGGTGCCTATTGAGTTAGACGGCAGTGAGGCAGAGGAACAGCTAAAGTCTGTTTCCCGAGCTGCCAGAAGAAAAGAACAACTCAGAAATCAGGGTAGACTTGGGAGTAAAGTCACAAGTGGAAGATGATGGGCCTCTCCCATAGGAAATAAAAGAGGAGCGAAAGGGGAGTGGGCTTTTGCAGGAAACAATTTATTTGTTTCTTTGTTAGTTTTGTTAGTCCATTTCAGGAGTGTGAAGATCTGTCCGTGAATCTCAGAGACTCTGTGCCCAGTCTTTCCTTGCACAGCATTTGGAAAATATTTACATGGCAGCTTTCCAAGATAGATAAGGTCTGTAGTCCTAAATATTCCTTTGAAAGACTGTTTGCCAGGCCTTTGCTGAATGGGAATGAGAGGAATTCACATTCGTTTAATAAAAGGGGTTTTGTCGGTACTAGGACTCTGCCTCGTGCTTTTTGGGGAAGCCTAGGTGAGAATAGGAACTCTGCCCATTTTGAACTGTTGAAGGAGGAAGAGTGATCTCCAACTATTTTTGATTACAAACAAATCCACCATCATTATGTCTAAGCTTCCTTTAAATCAATTTATGAAACATTAAAAAAGGTGATTGTTCTCTACATGGGGCTCCCCTTGAGATGCACCCGGAGGCTCCAGTTAGTACAGAATGCGGCCGCATGGGGGATCTTGGGAGCCTCAAAATACTCCCACATAACACCTCTCCTGCGCGAGCTACACTGGCTGCCTGTAGCCTTCTGGGTACGTTTCAAGGTCTTAGTGACCATCTTTAAAGCACTCCATGGCAGCGGACCTGGTTATCTACAGGACCGCCTACTACCGCATATCTCCACTCGACCCATTCGCTCCCACAGGGAGGGCCTCCTTAGGGTGCCGTCCACCGGACAGTGCCGGCTGGCGACTCCCAGGGGAAGAGCCTTCTCTGTGGCAGGTCCCGCCCTCTGGAACGACCTTCCCCCCAGATCTCCGCACAATCACAGACCTTCGCCTCTTCCGTCGGACATTAAAAACTTACTTCTTTCGTTTGGCCGGCCTGGCATAGCTGGTACAGCTATTACTATTTCAATTGGGTTTTAATTAACGTTTTTAGCATGGGCAAAATCTTATTTAATCTTAATTTTAACTATTTGATTGTTTGTACTTTTATATTTTATATTTTACATTTTATAGCTCCTGTGCACCGCCCTGAGTCCCATGTCGGGAGATAGGGCAGTATAGAAATGAAATTAAAGTTAAAGTTAAAGTTTTAGAACTCCTATACTTTTTCAGTTTTATGGTTAGCAATTTCAATATTGTGCTCACTTCATTCGGATGAAAATATGGACGGTTTTTAAGATGAGCATGTATACTGTATATCCTTAGCATTATTTTTTTTTCCAAATAGAAAAAAAGAATACACTATTTTAGCACAGAACTTTAATTTAATTTATTTTTAAACTGTTTTGTATTGCATTGTTTTATATTTTTATATTTCTGTGCACCGCCCTGAGTCCCCTAGGGGAGATAGGGCGGTATATATATATATATATATATATATATATATATATATATATATATATATATATATATATATATATATATAAATAAATAAATAAATAAATAAATTCGAAGAGGCAATGTGAAAAAAAGCAGTAGAGAGGGACACATATATTGCTTCCATCGGGTACCTCTCAAGAGTTTTAAAAATGTCTTCGGTCAATAGGACAAATACACAGTGCAATTAAGCTCTCTTGTTGTCACCCTGTTGTGTTATTCCATAAGTAAGTTATGCAAAACACAGCTATAATTTGCTGTGAGGCTTTGATTTGGTAAAGGTCGAGGAAAGCACAGGAAGGGGAAGGAGACAGGCCATTATTGGAATGCCTTGGGGTGGCATTTGGGGGTTCAATGAACTGGGCAGAATCCTAGCTAAAGGATCTTCTTGTTCTACCCGGTAGAACAAGAAGCAATGGGTGGAAACTAATCAAGGAGAGAAGCAACTTAGAACTGAGGAGAAATTTCCTGACAGTTAGAACAATGAATCAGTGGAACAACTTGCCTCAGAAGTTGTGAACGGTCTAACATTGGAAGTTTTTAATAAGATGGCTCGGGACCTAGCTATCTGCGGGATCAGATCCTGCCTCATACATCCTCACAGCCGATTCGCTCCCACAGAAAGGGGCTTCTCCGGGTGCCGTCCACTAGACTTTGTCAGCGGGCGACGCCCAGGGGAAGGGCTCTCTCTGTGGCGGGCCCAGCCCTCTGGAACGACCTTCCCCCCGACATCAGAACAACCACGGACCTCCGCTCCTTCCGTCTGAAATTAAAGACACACCTTTTCTGCCTGGCCGGCCTTGGATAGTCTCTCTGCTATAGGGTTTTATTTATTATTGGGTGTTTTAGTTATAATTGGGATTTTAGCACAGGAATTGATTTAATTGTTTTTATGTAATACTGTATATTTATTGTTTTATTTTCCCTGTGCACCGCCCCGAGTCCCTGTGGGGAGAGGGAGCGGTTTTACAAATTCAATTAAATAAATAAAATAAATAAATAAATGTTGGATAACCATTTGCCTGAAATGGTATAGGGCTTCCTGCCTAGGCAAGGAGTTGGACTAGATGACCTCCAAGGTCCCTTCCAACTCTGCTATTGTATTATTATTGTACCTCCCGAACCCATGCAAACCAGAGGTGCGTTCCAGCTTCTTTTACTGCCAGTTTGCTCAGGGATGAGCTTTGGGCGCACACACAATTCACATGAATACTTGATGCACAGGAGTGAAAAATTGCTTGTGCGCATGCACAGAAGCAAAAAACAAGATGGCGCCGCGTACGGCATTGCCGATAGAACCAGTTCAGGGATGTGGGGGGCCAAGTTACTACGGACTCAGCCAAACCGGTCCAAACTGGTAGGAACCCACTTCTGGTACGAAACCGCAGCAGCCTACCCCTAGGCTATTTCACACACACAAAAAAGAATACTCTCTCATGTGTTTCAATAGTTGCCCTGGACAAGAAGCAATGGGTGAAAACTAATCAAGGAGAGAAGCAACTTGGAACTAAGGAGAATTTTCCTGACAGTTAGAACAATTAATCAGTGGAACAAGTTGCCACCAGAAGTTGTGGATGCTTCAACATTGGAAGTTTTTAATAACTGATTGGACAACCACTTGTCTGAAATGGTAAGAATTCCTGCTTGACCCGGGGGCTGGACTAGACTTCCAAGATCCCTTCCAACTCTGTTATTCTGTTATTTTATTAGCCGTGCTACAATAGCATAATGGTTATAACATTTGATTTGTAAATATGTAGAAGTTTGCTGGTTTGAAGTTTAGTAGAAACTTTTTTTAAAAAAAATAATAATTTCCCCCTTGTGCCTTATACTTTTCTCTGGGCTTTTAAGGTTATTCTGAAAAACAGACAAATAAAAAATGGAGAACAATGTAGCATCTACAGCATTTTCCGGAAATAAAACGAAGACTGCCTGAAGATGGCTGTAAAAATCAATTCCAATTCCTTCCCTTTCGTACACATTAAAAAAAACAAAAATGAAAGCAACTTGTGAATGAACGGGTAGCCCTAGAGAAGAAATGAACAAAACAAATAAGCAAATAAAGAAAGAAGCATGTCTAATGTGAATCACGGAAATACACGGATATTAATACTGGAAGGTATTAGGATTTGAATAATGAAGGCATACTTGTTAGTCTACTCTTCCCCAATTTCTGGAGCTCTCCAGAAATGTTGTCAACACAGTTCCTAGAAAGCTATATCAGCATGGTCACATTGGTGGAGATTAATAAGGTCCATCATCCTAACACATTGCACAGGCATCAGGCTATGGAAAGCTGATTTAGTCTAAGGCCAAACTTTACATCTGCCGCTTGTATGTCAGGAATATTTGGAATATTCCACACTTGGAATACTGCATCCAGTTTTGGTCACCACGATGTAAAAAATGATGTTGAAACTCTGGAAAGAGTGCAGAGAAGAGCAACAAAAATGATTAGGGGAGGTTAAAACATAAAAAGAACAGTTATTGGAATTGGGTATAGCCTTCTTTTCTCATGAAAAGAAGGACTAGGGGTGACATGATAGCACTGTTCCAGTATTTGAGGGGCTCCTACAAAGATGTGGGGGCCAAAGTACCAAAAGGCAAGATAAGAAACAATGATTGGAAACCAACCAAGGAGAGAAGAAACCTAGAATTAAGGAGAATAGTGAGAGCCATCAACTCATGGAACAGCTTGCCTTCAGAAATTGTGGGGGCTCCATCACTGGAGGCTTTCAAAAAGAGACTGGACCACCATTTGTCTGAACAGTCTCCTGCTTGAGCAGGGGGTTGGACTAGAAGACCTCCAAGGTTCCTTCCAACTCTATTATTCTGTGTTTTATGTCCTATGTTTTTGGATCTTAGAATGTTAATTAGAAGAAATACGAAGAATTTACCTTTGCATGTATGATCTCAGCAGGGTGATGCCCAGAAGGAAGTACATCATAATGGAGCACACCATCATGGCCACTCCCAGGAGTATGGCCCGGTCCTCTCCAGCTTTGAGAGCGGTGACTGTTTTCCTTTTGTCCAGCAGATCATGATCCCTGATTTTTTGGTAAATATTTCTGAGGTTGAAAACAATACATTCTTATGTGGAGTTCACACTTTAATCAATAAACCCTCTAAAAGGACTGTTTGCTCCGTTTCCAGGGCCTCCCTCAGGGGAGATCACAGCTTTAAGATTACCGCATTCGATGTTTTCTAAACATTTTGCTTGGACCTGGTAGGGGAAAGAAAAAATCACCGGCATCCGAAACTCACAAAAGGCTTTCATTGGTGGAATGGTTTCAAAGCTTCCCCCTTTCCCCCTCTCGCCTCTGTTTTTCAATTTCTAGGAAGGTGCTTTGCAAAAGATGAAATGAATCTTTGACAACAAATCTTAGATCATTCACACCAGAGGAATTCTTTGGAATCCCCAGAAAAATGTGTGATGTGACTGAAGAAAGAATAGTCAAAGATGGGTAGCCTTCCCTGCTTTACTTCCTGGTGGCATTTCAGCAATTTAGAGTTCTTAGGGCTTGCCCATCAAGATACTCTGGACACTTAACTGACCCATTCAGGACAATAGGCTGATTTAGGCATATAAAGGTAAAGGTTCCCCTCGCACATATGTGCTAGTCGTTCCCGACTCTAGGGGGCAGTGCTCAACTCTGTTTCAAAGCCAAAGAGCCAGCGCTATCTGAAGACGTCTCTGTGGTCATGTGGCCGGCATGACTAAACATTGAAAGCGCATAGAACACTGTTATCTTCCCACCAAAGGTGGTTCCTATTTTTCTGCTTGCATTTCTACATGTTTTCGAACTGCTAGGATGGCAGAAGCTGTGACAAGTAACAGGAGCTCACTCTGTTACGTGGCACTAGGGATTCACACCGTTGAACTGCCGACCTTTCTGATCGACAAGCTCAGTGTCTTAGCCACTGAGCTACCATGTCCCTTTTAGGCATATAGGTTAACTCTAATCTTTCCTGTGAAAAATAAGATCTATTATAGTTCTACAAATTTCTAAAACCTCTACATTTTACTGTTTTACAAGTAGTCCTTGACTTACAACCGGTTGAGATGCTGATGGGGGATAAGGAGGAAGATATGGGGTCCTAAGGGGTAGAAAGCAAGCCCAAGGGCATGTGAGGACTCCGAGGATGGGAAGTGGAGCATGGGCTTCTTAGGGAGTAGAGAAGACCTTGGGTGGTCCTTGCACCTGTACTAGACCTCACAGGGCCTCTCCTAATCCTGAGGTATCCCAGCCTCTATTTAATGACTCATGCCGTTTTTAACAAGCAGCAGGGGTGGAGATTATTAAAGAAGGTAATCATACGGCCTCCTCGCTTAATGACAGTCATAACTTGTGACTGTAATAGGCAGGGTCCATGATGAACATGAATCAAAGTCTATCTTTATATTTTATAGCATTCTGATATTTTTATATCTGAGTATTTTTCATAGTGCATAGTACTTTGTAGTCGTTCCATCTGCATTAATTTAGCACAAACATCTTTTTTTTGTTCTCATTTACAGAGACATTTCCTTGCATTGATGGCCATCCATAATGTGATCTGTTGGTCAACATCATTGGCGCCCACTTATTTCTAGCTTACTTCATGGTATTTTGGGTTTTTGTTAACCTAAAAATGATTGTCTATTATCTATTCTATCTAGGGCAGGGATGTCCAAACTTGGGAACTTTAAGACTTGTGGACTTCAACTCCCAGAATTCCCCAGCCAGCATAGCTGGCTGGGGAATTCTGGGAGTTGAAGTCCACAAGTCTTAAAGTTCCCTAGTTTGGACATCCCTGATCTAGGGAGTTCTTGATGCTTTCTGATCTTGGTTGTTTATTGGCAGACATCTCATTACCCAACTTACAGAGGTGGTATTCAGCAGGTTCTGGCCAGTTCTGGAGAACCGGTAGCAGAGACTTTGAGTAGTTCGGAGAACCGGTAATTACCACCCCTGACTGACCCCACCCCCATCTATTCTCTACCTCCCGAGTCCCAGCTGATCGGGAGGACATGGGGATTTTGCAGTTACCTTACCTTGGAGTGGGGCAGGAATGGAGATTTTACAGTATCCTTCCCCTGCCATGCCCACCAAGCCACGCCCACCCAGCCGTGCCACACCCACTAAGCCATGCCCACAGAACCGGTTGTTAAAAAATTGAATCCCACCAATGCCCAACAAGGTAACATCATCAATGTGAGTGAGTGTGGGATTTGCTGCCTGTTTATATATGGTAGCTGCCCTACCAGTTTCAGTAGGGGCATGTTGGTTTTTATTGGGTATTAGCTTAATTGGAGTGTTCTAATGCAGAGGTCTCCAACCTTTGCAACTTTAAGTCTGAAGGACTTCAGCTCCCAGAATTCTCCAGCCAGCTTTGTCTGGGAGCTGAAGTCCTTCAGACTTAAAGTTGCAAAGGTTGGAGACCTCTGTTCTAATGTGTTCAGACAAATCAGTCATCAATAGACACATTTACACCCCATTCAAAAGAGACAATATGTATAAAACCTAGGAAGGAAATAAAAAGCTAGCAGACCTTTTCCCCACCAGCAGCCAACATTCAGATAAATAAAGATCAGCACTAGCCAAAAAATGAGGTACGAAAACAATGCTTTATCCAAGGATATCTCCAAAATAATCCCAGCAAAACTGGCAAGGCACACTACTATATATAAATAGGAAGCAACCCACACCCTCATTTGCATGGATGATGTTATCTAATTGGGTAATAAAACATCTGTAAGCAAACAACCAAGCACCAAGGACTCCACAGTTCAACAGATATTCCTTTCTGCTGATATCTATTGTCTCTCTCTCTCTCTCATATAAGTTACAGTTTGACTTTCTACAGTTTCTAAGTCTGCGAAATCCCACATTCAAATCAAATATTGTTTATGGTATTTAAGGGTAGGACATGAGCCGACATATATTTTCTGCTCCATATACTCTAGTGAGTTTTATATTTTCCCCATCACCACATATTGCAGAGATTAGCAATTTGGGAGGCGTTGGGGACATATTTGGAATGTTGATAAGTTAGGACAGTTGTTTATTTACAAAATGGTTCCCATGGTGAGCCTGGCCAGTCATCAAACATCAATGTACCAGAAAGGGAAAATGGCCGTTCCAGGATGGGCTGCAAATAATGAGAATGCCAAATGATCTTGCTTTGCAGCAGGACAGATTCCCGGTTTTCCTCTTTAAATCATACATTTGCATGTATGGAAAAGGAACAGAGTGGAAGGAATGTTAAGGCTTGCGCTTATTTATTTATAAATATAATAAATTATTATTAAGGCTTGCGCTTGCTCTATTCGATTGTTTATTAAGCTGGAGATGCTAGGCCAGGGGTGTCAAACTCAATTTCATTGAGGGCCGCATCAGGGTTGTGTTTGACCTTGGTGGGTTGGGGTGGCCAGGGTGGGCGTGGCCAACTTGACATCACTCGTGCCAGGGGTGCCTGTGGTGGCCCGAATTCTCTGCCAGTAAAAACAGGCTCCCAAGCTCCGTTTCAGCTGCAACGGCCTCCTGCAACCCTCTGCCAGTGAAAACAGAGCTTGGGAGTGCCATCAGCGGCCCTCATGAGCTCCATTTTCACCCTTGATGACCTCCTGCAACCTTCTGCCAGTGAAAATGGAGCATGGGCTTCTTAGGGTGTAGGGAAGACCTTGGGAGGCCCTTGGACCTGTGCTAGGTCTCACAGGGCCTCTCCTAACACTGAGGTATCCCACCCTCTGTTTAATGACGTGATTTTTAACAACTGCATCGGAGGTATCAGGGGTGGAGATTGTTAAGGAAAATAATCATATGGTCTCCTCGCTTAATGACAGTCATGACTTGTGACTGTAATAGGCAGGGTCCATGATGACCATGAATCAAGGTCTATCTTTATATTTTATAGCATTCTGGTATTTTTATATCTGAGTATTTTTCATGGTGCATAGTACTTTGTAGTCGTTCCATCTGCATTAATTCAGCACAAACAATGTTCTCTTTTTCCGAGACATTTCCACATTAGGGCTATCCATAATGTGATCAGTTGATCAACATCATTGGTGCCAACTTATTTCTAGCTTACTTCATAGTAAGCTCCATTTTTGCTGGCAGAGGCACTGCGGGCCGATCTTTTGCTGCTTCCAGGGCAGCCCTGCGGGCCGGATTTAACCACCTTCTGGGCCAGATCAGTCCCATAGGCCTTGAGTTTGACATCTCTGGGCTAGGTTGAATCTGACTTCCACTGTTCAATTTCAGTTTTGAGCTAAGACCCATGATTGGAATTAGGTGGAACAAATAAGGGGTGCTTGTAATGTACATGAGAATGACCCTGATAGGCAGGAGGGAAAGCCACAGACTGGACAACTGCAATTGTCCTGTTGTCTTGGGCCACTGAAGGAGAAGAGGGCATGGGAAACATTTCAGAAGGGACTCTCCTTAATTTTCTGGAGAGTAAAAAGAAAGGAGACTGACATACTTTCACTCTCGCAAGATTCTGTTACTACGGATGGTCCTCTACTTACAACAGATTGTTTAATGGCCGTCCAAAGTTGCAACATCCCTGGAAAAAGTGACTTGACCATTTTTAACCTTTACAATGATTATGTTGATCTAAATTCAGATGCTTGGAAACTGGTGCACCAACCTTTTCCAACCTTTTGACAAGCAAACTCAATGGGGAAGGCAGGTTCACTTAACAATCGTGTTACTAATTTAACAAGTGCACGGATTGACTTAGTAACTGTAGGCAAGAAAGGTCGGAAAATGTGGCAAAACTCACTGAACAAACATCTCGCCGAGCAACATAAATTGTGGGCTCAGTAGTGGTCGTAAGTCGAGGACTACCTGCATCACCATACAATACAGGTAGAGCTAATATCTCTGGCTATGCTTCTTCTCTGGAGAACCCTGTGGGGGCTTGCAGGTTTGAGGACAATGTTATCTCTGTTTCTCTTTTCTTCTTCTCCAGAATTTGTAACTCAGTGGGTGTGTGGAATGAGCTCTGATTTGTGTTTCCCTCACTAATGGTAGCCAGCAAAATGCAGTGGAGTAGATAACAGGAGGAAGGGGTTAATGCATGATATTATGGGTAAACATGGAATGCTGACTGATATATCAAGGAAAGAAAGGGCTGAGACACAGATGGAGTTTTGGACAGGACCTCCATTTGGTTCTGAAGGTGTAACTCAAAATAGTCTGACCCACTAATGGTTTTCTCTTACCTTCGCTACTGGTTTAGAACTGGGATCGCATGTGTGCGCTTGCTTTGCTCGTGCGTGGCACTTCTGCGCATGCACAGAGCGTCCGTGATGACATCTGGGCGGAGCCTCCCGCCACTGCTGCGATTGGTTCACCTGACCCGGAGCGAGCCGGCAGAATACCACCTCTGCTCTGGCCATATTTCTAAGCAGTCTCTTCACTGCTACTTTCTTAACCTTAGCAATTTAAAGACGTGTGGACTTCAACTCCCAGAATTCCCTAGCCATACCAGAATTCTGGGATTTGAGATCTCTATACAGTAGAACCTCTGGTCACAATCATAATTCTTTCCATAATTCTTTCACAAACTGATTTGGTCGTGACCTGAACCTAACTTTGGAAATTTGGCATTTAACAAAAAAAATGGTGCAGAAGGGGAAATCGGCCACAAATAAAAAGTGAATTTTTTAGTCGGAACCAGGGGTGCTGGAGAACTGGTAGCGGAAATTTTGAGTAGTTTGGAGAACCAGCAAATGCCACTTCTGGCTGGCCCCAGAGTGGGGTGGGAAAGGAGATTTTGCAGTATCCTTATTTTTATTTTTTTAATTTTTATTTTATTTTATTGAATTTATACCCCGCCCTTCTCCAAACGGACCCAGGGCGGCGCACAGGAATATTAAAAAACATACAAACATATAAAACTTTTTTTTAAAAAAAAACTTATTCGACTAAAAAACCTGTGCTAAAACCGAATTAAAATCCCCATTTTAAAACTATCTATGAGTCAGAATTGGAGGCTACGCTAGGCCGGCTAGTTGGAATAGGTGTGTCTTCAGACACTTGCGGAAGAGGCGGAGGTCGGAGATGGTACAGAGTTCAGGGGGTAAGTCGTTCCAAAGGGCTGGTCCCGCCACAGAGAAGGCTCTCCCCTGGGTGTCGCCAGTCGGCATTGTCCGGCCGACGGCACCCTGAGGAGGCCCTCTCTGTGGGAGTGTATCGGTCTGAGGGATGTATGGGGCAGGAGGCGGTCTTGCATATAACTAGGCCCCGAGCCATGGAGCGCTTTAAAGCTGGTCGTTAGAACCTTGAAGTGCACCCGAAAGACCACAGGAAGCCAGTGCAGCTCGCGCAGGATTGGTGTTATATGGGAGTGTCTAGGCGCTCCCGTAATCACCCGCGCGGCTGCGTTCTGGACTAGCTGTAGCTTTCGGGTGCACCTCAAGGGAAGCCCCATGTAGAGAGCATTACAGTAGTCGAGTCGAGACGTGACGAGTGCTTGAGTGACTGTGCATAAGGCACCCCGATCCAGTAAGGGGCGCAATTGGCGCATCAGGCGTACCTGATGGAATGCCCCTCTGGCCACGGCTGCCACATGGTCGTCCATAGACAGCCGGGAGTCCAGGAGGACACCCAAATTGCGCGCCCTCTCCACGGGGGCCAGTGTTTCGCCCCCAATGGCCAGAGTTGGAATAACCTGGCTGAATCGGGGCGCCGGAAGCCACAGCCACTCAGTCTTGGATGGGTTGAGCTTGAGTTTGTTGCTACCCATCCAGATCCGTACGGCCTCCAAACACCGGGACATAACCTCGACGGCATCATTGGGGTGGTCTGGGGTGGATATGTACAACTGAGTATCATCAGCGTACAGATGATATCCCACCCCAAAACCACGGATGATCTCACCCAGCGGCTTCATATATGTGTTGAACAGTAGGGGCGAGAGGACCGACCCCTGAGGAACCCCACAGATGAGGGGCCTCGAGGCCGACCTCTGCCCCCCTGCCAACACATATTGTGACCGACCAGAGAGGTAGGACGAGAACCACCGCAAAACGGTGCCTCCCAGCCCCAACCCCCCCAGTCGGCACAATAGGATACCATGGTCGATGGTATCAAAAGCCGCTGAGAGGTCTAATAGGACTAGGATAGAGGAAAATCCTCTATCCCGTGCCCTCCAGAGATCATCAACCAACGCGACCAATGCCATCTCGGTGCTGTCGGAAGCCGGACTGGCGCGGGTCTAGATAATCAACTTCCTCCAAGTGTCGCGGAAACTGTTGAGCCACCACACTCTCAACAACCTTCACTAAAAAGTGAAGGTTGGAGACGGGACGATAGTTCTCTAATAATGCTGGATCCAGGGACGGCTTCTTGAGGAGGGGCCTTACTACCGCCTCTTTCAAGACGGCGGGCAAGGACCCCTCACTCAGAGATGCGTTGACAATGCCCTGGAGCCAGCCTCGTGTCGTCTCCCATGATGCCAGTACAAGCCAGGAGGGACACGGGTCCAATAAACATGTGGTGGCCCTAAGTCTCTTTGACAACTTGTCCATATCCTCGGTAGTAACAAAATCAAACTCCTCCCATGATGGTGTCACAAGAACAGCCTCGGCACGCTCGACTGGGCCATTGTCGATGGAGGGTAACTCGCTCCGAATCCGAGTGATTTTCTCCTGCAGATAAATCCCAAATTCCTCTGCTCGACCCTGTAAAGGGGCTTCCCGCGGCCTCTGCTGAAGTAGGGAGCGGGTCACCCCAAACAGGGCGGCAGGGCGGTTATCTGCGGATGCAATAAGAGTGGCACAATACTCACGTTTGGCCACTCTTATCGCCACTAAGTAAGTCCTAATATGGTCTCTCACTAGTGTTCGGTCGGCTTCGGAGTGAGATGATCTCCATCTGCTCTCTAGGCGTCTCTTGTGGCACTTCATCTCCCTGAGCCCCTCGGTAAACCAAGGAGCCCAGGTAGTTCGTCGCCGCAAGAGAGGCCGCAAGGGCGCGACTCGGTCTAAGGCCCCCGTGGCCGCACTTAGCCATGCGGCCACTAGGTCCTCAATCGAGTCGCGGGGCAAGTCCACTGGAATTGGCCCAAGCTCCCTTTGGAACCTTATTGGGTCCATCAGGAGCCTGGGGCGGAACCATATAGGAATGTCCGGTTCCGCCTCCCCGCAGTGAGGTGCAGCGATCGGAAAGTCGAGCCGAAGGAGAGCGTGATCTGTCCATGACAGGGGTGTGATGACTAAATCCCCTATTCCCAGATCACTACTCCACTGTCCCGAGACGAAGATTAGATGCAGGGTGTGTCCGCCCTCGTGGGTAGGGCCTACAACTACCTGGGTCAGTTCCATGGCTGTCATGGAAGCCATGAACTCCTGAGCTGCACCAGAGGTTTCACCTGCCGACGGCAGGTTAAAGTCCCCCATGAGTAAAAGTCTGGGGGTCTCAACCGCCGCCTCGGCTATCACCTCTAGGAGCTCGGGCAGGGCTGTTGTTGCATAGCGAGGAGCCAGGTATACAACTAACACGCCCAACTGCCTCCCTAGGCCCCACTTCACAAGGAGGGACTCACACCCGGTCATCTGAGGGATCGTGGTCTCCTTTGGCTCAAGACCTTCCCTAACCATAATCGCCACCCCCCACCCCTTCCTAGGGCCCTAGGCTGATGGAAGGCTCGGTATCCTGGTGGGCACATTTCTACGAGGGGATGTCCTCCCTCGTGGCCCAACCAGGTTTCCGTAATACCTACCAGGTCCGGGTCCCCCTCTGACACAAGGTCATGGATGAGGGGGGCTTTTTGTACCACGGACCTGGCGTTACATAGCATCAGCCTAGGGCCCCGGGTCTGTGGTTCTTGCCCACCTAGTCTGCGATGGGCGCATGGGAGGTCGGAGCGCATGACCGCCCGTAACCAGCGGCCACGATCCTCCAACCGGTGTCCATCCCGTCTCCCACCGCCCCTGCCCCTCCCCAAGATCGACTTGATGGAAAATACCTCAGTGGAAACGACCCCCCCTCCCCCCCCTCCATTGCTCTACTTCCGCCGGCTGGCCTTATAATTTGGCGTCCCCCCACCTGACTATCCCCTCCCTCTTCCCTGGAACCCCCTAAAAGTCGGATTAAAAAGTTAAAAAGGAACCCCCTAAGTTTGCGCTTCTTCCCCTGGAGTGGGGCAGGAAAGGAGTTTTTGCAGTATCCTTCCCCTGGAGTGGGGGGGGGGGAAGGAGATTTTGCAGTATCCTTCCCCTGGAGTTGGGGGGAGGAAGGAGATTTTGCAGTATCCTTCCCCTGGAGTGGGGTGGAAAAGGAGATTTTGCAATATCCTTCCCCTGGAGTGGAGAGGGAATGGAAATTTTACAGTATCCTTCCCCTGGAGTGGGGTGGGAAAGGAGATTTTACAGTATCCTTCCCCTGGAGTGGGATGGGAATGGAGATTTTGCAGTATCCTTCCCTTGGAGTGGGGTGGGAATGGAGATTTTGCAGTATCCTTCCCCTGGAGTGGGGGGGAAAGGAGATTTTGCAGTATCCTTCCCCTGGAGTGGGGTGGGAAAGGAGATTTTACAGTATCCTTCCCCTGGAGTGGGGTGGGAATGGAGATTTTGCAGTATCCTTCCCCAGGAGTGGGGTGGGAATGGAGATTTTGCAGTATCCTTCCCCTGGAGTGGGGGGGAAAGGAGATTTTGCAGTATCCTTCCCCTGGAGTGGGGGGGGGAAGGAGATTTTGCAGTATCCTTCCCCTGGAGTTGGGGGGAGGAAGGAGATTTTGCAGTATCCTTCCCCTGGAGTGGGGTGGAAAAGGAGATTTTGCAATATCCTTCCCCTGGAGTGGAGAGGGAATGGAAATTTTACAGTATCCTTCCCCTGGAGTGGGGTGGGAAAGGAGATTTTACAGTATCCTTCCCCTGGAGTGGGGTGGGAATGGAGATTTTGCAGTATCCTTCCCCTGGAGTGGGGTGGGAATGGAGATTTTGCAGTATCCTTCCCCTGGAGTGGGGGGGAAAGGAGATTTTGCAGTATCCTTCCCCTGGAGTGGGGTGGGAAAGGAGATTTTACAGTATCCTTCCCCTGGAGTGGGGTGGGAATGGAGATTTTGCAGTATCCTTCCCCAGGAGTAGGGTGGGAATGGAGATTTTGCAGTATCCTTCCCCTGGAGTGGGGGGGAAAAGGAGATTTTGCAGTATCCTTCCCCTGGAGTGGGGAGGGAATGGTGATTTTGCAGCATCCTTCCCCTGCCACACCCACCATGCCACGCCCACAGAATCAGTAGTAAAAAAAATGAATTTCACCACTGGTGGGAACCCGACTTGGTCATGGTCAGAAGTGTTCGTGACACACTGCTTCCCATGAGGTGGTTGCAGAGGTGTACCTGTGTATTGTGTTTGAAAACAGGAAAGCAAATATTTTGCTCATGTCTTTGGGTGGCTATACAGCCCGATCCAATTTATTCAGATAAACAAGTCTGCATATATTTAGACATGCATCGGCCGGCAGTCATACCAGCTCCCAGTTTGAACATCCTCACTTGAAAATAAATAGATTGGTTTGGTTCATTTTCAAATTAGTACACTGCTACTGGCAGCTTTGATCTGATCCTAGCTTGATATGCATTATTGTTATTTTAGTCCTGTTTTCATAATTTTTCACTATACTGCTTCTTCCATTACTTGCAGAAAATCCACACGCATTATTCCAGGTCACTGCTAAGGATTTACTGGAATGCTTGCAATAAATGAACCGACTCCTGAAAAACTCGCTAACCTTTCCCCGGCTTGAAATGAAATTCATAATAAATCTATCTCATCCTTTCATTTCCCCCTCCCAAAAACTGTAGCACCACAACGACAGCATCATTTCCTTCACCAGTTTTCAGGAGAACATATGAGATCACATTCATTCTCTTAGAAAAAAGAGACGTGAACAAACTGAGTAAGTGTCCCATCGCTCTGGCTATTTATCAAAATGTATTTAACTGTAATGGCTCGCTCTCGGTAGATGCGTTGTTGTTACCAAATGAAAAGCAGGCGGGAACGGCAGCAAATTGTCATGCTGTTCTGGAACATTAGCCCATCACGCAACATAACTTGTGTCGCTCTGCAGACATAAAACGGGCATGGCACAATCAGTCAATAATATCGCACCAGAAACACAAATGTGATTCACATGGACGATTGAGAAATAAGATGGCTAATTGAAAAGGACGGCCATGTCATTTCCACAGGAGGCTATGAGGCATGAAATGGACAGAAGAGAGGTAACAAATAAAAGATTAAGCCAAACAAATAAGTTGTAGGAGCCCCAGGCAGTAGAAGACCTGCGCTGCATGTTAAGAGGCTACCTGGTTTCTGTGGATATTGAATTTGATTCTAGAAAGCCAAACTTAGTAGAAGGCTTATACTTAATAGAAACCTGTTGATAGGTTATCTCAGAAAGACCATTAGTTTTGATGACCCATGAATATTTGTTCTCTTGTCCTTTTCTAAGGCATCAGCTATGTAGCCATTCGTACATCAAAGAGCAGTGAATTCCCCCTTCTCAGGTAGTTATGTACAAGCTTGTTGTGGCCCACCAGTGGCCAGCAGAGCTGTCAGCAGATTTGGACAGTGAGTAGGTTGGGGAGGAACATGGGCCAGCCTTGGAGTCTGGGGAAGGCTCTGATGAGAGCTCTGCATTGGAGGCAGAGGTGGGGCCAGAGCCGTCTGAAAGTTATCCGCTGCCTTCGGAGTGAGACATCAGTGAGGCAGATGAACAGCTGGAGCTTGTTCCCAGTATGCGCATGAGCAGAGTTGCCAGATGAAGAGAACAGCTAAGGAACAATGGTCGACTTGGGAGTAAGGCCTCAGGTGGACGGTGAACGGCCTCTCCCATTGGGAATAAAAGAGGAGCGAAAGGGGAGTGGAGTTTGCAGGAGTCAATTAGTTCATTCCTGCATTCTTGCCAAGTATTGCGGTGTCTGAAAGATATCGGCTTGGCCACTCTCCAAGCCTGATAAAGGTTGGTAATTGTGAACTATCTTGAAAAACTGTGGGCCGGGACTTTGCTGGAGAGGAATTCACTGTAAATTAAATAAAAGGGGTTTATCAGGACTCTGGGCTCAGCTTTGTGCTGTTGGGGAAGCCTAGGTCAGAACAATATTCACAAAAGGGCATTATTGTATATCTATCTTCCTAAGACTCCTCCACAGGCTGAATCACCAGAGTCCACTGTGAAGGATCACGTAAGTTCTCAGTAGCTTATTGAAACAATTCCAGCAGGAATAGAAAGCTACTTAAACTCTGATAAACCTACAGAGTGAAAAATGTACTTTTCTGAGAACCCATACCCAGTTTGGTATTTTACTCAGTTGTTATGTAAACCAGGGGACTCAAACCTTTGCAACTTTAAGTCTGAAGGACTTCAGCTCCCAGAATTCTCCAGCCAGTAAAGCTGGCTGGAGAATTCTGGGAGCTGAAGTCCTTCAGATCAGTGGTGGGTTTCAAATTTTTTAGAACCTACTCCGTAGGTGTGGCCTATTTTGTGGGCGTGGCTTGGCAGTCATGTGGCAGGGTGGGAGTGGCCACCTTTTAAAATGTGGTGAAACTATTTAACAACGCTCTTGCTTAACAACCAAAATTTTGGACTCAATTGTGATGATAAATTCTTTCTTTCTTTCTTTCTTTCTTTCTTTCTTTCTTTCTTTCTTTCTTTCTTTCTTTCTTTCTTTCTTTCTTTCTTTCTTTCTTTCTTTCTTTCTTTCTTTCCTTCCTTTCCTTTCCTTCCCGTTGGGTCACTGGCAGCGGCGGGCCAGATTTACTTCCAGGTACGCCAGTGGAACCCCCTCTCACCGGTTCTCTAAATTTCACCAACCGGCTCTCGCGAGTAGGTGCGAGCCTGCAGAAACCCACCACTGCTTCAGACTTAAAGTTGCAAAGGTTGGAGACCCCTGATATAAACAATACAACCCCTCCATTTTCCTTCTGCTATGCAATAGCAAAATGATGCAGTAAAGATAAACAATTGGATAAAATTAAGCAAGATTATTACCTCAGTCTGTGGCCGTTAAGGCTCACCCAGCCTGAGGTATTTGTCTTTCCAAATGAAGGAATTGGTTGATTTTGGGTGTTTTGAAAGCTCGGAATTGTTCTAGTTATTGCAGCATTTCGGTTGTCTTGCATTTTGACTTTTCTGCTATGTGTGGGAAATCAATTGATGGTAGGACAAGGTGTCAGACCTGGAAGTCATCTTTTATCTTCTGGACATTAGGCCTGCCACATTTTCTACTGTGGGAAAATGGGAGGGGGGATTATACAGAGTGTGTGGGTTATATAGCCATAATAACATTCTTTCTCAGAAAGCCAAGGCCATCTGGCCCTGCAGCTGCGATGAGGTGACTGGGAGGCATCTCCTGTTTTGGATGGTACCTGATTGGATCATGTGATGGACATGTGGGACTTGAGCTTTCTTTTGGGTGGGGAAAATCTGGAAACTTTCAGATTTGGGTTTTTCCAGATATGGCAATACGACGTCTCTAATATAATGGAAATTTGAGGAATCTCATGCCTTGGAGTCTTCTTTTGTTGGGGGGGGGGGTGTTACTTGGAACCTTGACACGAGGAAGAAGCAACTGCTTCTATTTTATGTTTGGAAAAGAGCATAGATAAATGTGGCATGAAGAATGCCAAGTGAGTGAGTCCCATATGATACAATAACTTCCAATCGGGGTGAAATTCAGCAGGTTCTGAAAGGTTCTGGAGAACCGGTAGCGGAAATTTTGAGTAGTTTAGAGAACTGGCAAATGCCACCTTTGGCTGGCACTCCTGGGGAAGGATATTGTAAAATCCCCAGTGGGAATGAGGATTTTGCAATATCCTTCCCCAGGAGTGAGGAGGGAATGGAGATTTTGCAGTATCCTTCCCCTGCCACGCCCAACAAGCCACGCCCACAGAACCAGTAGTAAAACATTTGAATTTCACCACTGCTTCCAACTGTTTAGAGTGGGAAAAAAGTAGAAAATCCAAAGAGCTTGTGGCCTTGTGTGGAAATATCCTCGTCTGTATAAAAATTATCTGATGGTGCTCTGTGGCTACTGAACAATAACAAAAGAACAGGACGTGTGATTGGCTCTCCTAGGCCCTTTGTAGCATTTACAACAGGGGTGTCAAAATCGATTTCATTGAGGGCCACATTGAGGGTTTGTGTTTGACCTCGGGAGGCTGAGGTGGGCATGGCCAGAGTGGGTGTGGCCAGCTTGGTCACTCGTGTCAGGGGTGCCCGTAGTGGTCTGAGGATTCTGCCAGCTAAAATAGGCTCCCGAGCTCCAGTTTCAGATGTGATGGTCTCTTGCAACCCTCTGCAAGAGGAAACAGAGTTCAGGAGGGTCGCGTGTGGACCTCCTGACCTCCATTTTCACTGGCAGAAGCATTGCAGGCAGGTCCTTCACTGCTTTCATGGCGCCATTGCATGCCAGATCTAAGCACCCTGCGGGCTGGATCTGACCCACGGGCCTTGAGTTTGACTCATGTAAATTACATGATCTGATGGCTTGAGACAATTTTTGTTGCACCAGGTCACAGAGCTGATGTTTGCCTTTTAGGAGACATGGATTGGGAAAACGAAATGGCCTGCTTCTTCTGACCAAATACCCCAAGCATATGCACCACCAGCATGATGCTCAGAGTTGCAAAAGCAAGTATAAAAATACCTGACTGAATCCCAGGTCCAAACAAATGTTAATGTTAGGAGGAGGGTGGGGGGGAAAGGATGACAAGAAAATAATGTTTACCGCATGAAAATGTTGAAAAATTAAAAGGCTGCAGGTGTAGACGGTATAACTGGAGAAATGTTAAAATGCGGCTTTGGTTTGTTCCTAGTGCCTTGTTTAACAGGGCTTAGGAAGGAAGCATTCACGTGTCCTTGGATTAGGAAAATGTCACAATTGTTCCCTGGACAAAAGGAAAAGTAATTAGAGCGTGGTGGAGGTTTCGTTTTTTTAATTGGAAAAAATACTTGATAGAATTTTGATTGAAAGGGTGCAAATGGTGAATGATGGCCAGGGCTCCTTCGGGCCACGGGAGTGTACAGGCCACATTCTTCGTGTCACTGATTTCTCGTAGAAATATGAGAAAGAAAATTTATTGTATGCTTGTTAGAACTTATGCTAAAGAGAATAGGCATCAATTTTGGAATGTTTTGAATGACTATGGAATTGAACAATGGTTGTTCTAGCCAGAACGGTAATTTATAGGGGAAATAAAGCATTTGCTTCATTTATTATTTATTTATCCCTGACACTTCTATGTCGTTCCACTCTAAACATGCACTGAGGGTGCATGAGAGAGAGAGAGAGAGAGAGAGAGAGAGAGAGAGAGAGAGAGAGAGAGAGAGAGAGAGAGAGAGAGAGAGAGAGAGAGAGAGAGAGAGAGAGAGAGAGAGAGAGAGAGAACTCACTCTGGATTTCAACACCAAAGAGGAGCATCGCACAAATAGGTGAGACTTCCTAGTTTGTTTCATACATTTATGGATAGATGAATGTGGTGACATTAAAGATATGCTGATTGGGGAACATTAACACGCCCATGCATTTGCACGTAGACAATGCTGTGTTGTCGGCAGGGAACACAAAGGATTTGCAGCAAGTGGGAGATTGCAACAAGGAGCACTCCTTATTTGTGCTGGGTGGAAAATGCATCTTTGTTGGCCCTCCCTGAAAATACGGCGTCGCATTTCAGCCGTGGGCTCTGGGGGCTTTAGCGCAGCTAACAATATCAACAGCAACAAAAGCCCAGTGTGTTTCTATGCAGGAGGAATCAACATCGCAAAAAAAAACAATATTTATTTTTAATGCCCCAGGAGCAAGGAGATTTGTCCCTGAGATCCAGTGGCCGGCTTTTGTACGCTTCCTGATTTCTTTCCCTCCCTCCTAGCATGTATTTCCTCGTTAAAATGCAGCACAACAAAAGCATTACCTCCACATTCCATAGGGAAGTTTGAATTACAGTCAGTCCTTGGAATTAACAATGTCTAACTTACAGACAACTGACAAATGGGTGGCCTACTACTAAAGAGGGCAGAATGGTGTTCTCTTTCCTCAAACTGATGGACCACTAAAATGAGGCAGGGCATTGGTATAAAGTGAGACCTGGTTGTTAAGAGTGAAATGATGTGGGGTAGGGCTGGATGACCCAAAGGGTCCCTTTTTCTGAATAAGCTCTGAATAGTCTGAGTTGCAACAGGAAGCTTGAAAGGAAATTCAAATGTCGAACTGCAAACACCTGCTTGGAAGGCCCTTGCAGGCAGACAGGGGGCATAACCACAAAAGCTAGAGGTTCATCTTTGCAAAAACAGGATATGTTTGTGGTTTTCTTTTTGATGACGATTATTTAACCAATCAGAAACTAGCCATGATGAAAGTTGCTTGTAGTGAAGTATAAAACTTTGTATTCCCTTTTGGAAGGGATTCAGAATTCTTGGATGCTAGCCTGAACTAGCTTTCTGAATCATGGCAGCCATAATAAACTTTTCCTGATTTTGAGAAGTCCAAGTCTCGAGCTCTTTTTTCTGCAACAGAAGCATGTCTTGTTTTCATGAACCTCTGAAGCTGCACATTTTTAATACAGGTAGCCCAGAGGTGGGTTCCTACTGGTTCGGACCGGTTCGGCGGAGTAGGCAGTAACTCGGCCGGACATGCGCCAAAACCGATTCTATTGTGTTTTAATTCTGCGCATATGCAGAAGCATTGTTTACTTCATAGCGCACATCAAGCATGTGCACCCCCGAAGTGCATCCTTGAGCGAACCAGCAGTAAAAGAAGCCAGAACCCACCCCTGAAGTAGCTCTTGACTTATGACTACTGTTTCCCCCCCAAAATAAGACGGTCTTATTTTCTTTTGACGCCTGAAATAAGTGCTTAGTTTTATTTTCAGGGAGGTCATATTATTTTTGAGGTGCAGGAGGCAGCAAGCGTGGTTACCTCATGGCTGCTGCTGAGTTGCAATATTTTCAGAGAGGGCTTATTTTGGGGGGGGGGCTTATTTTAGCGCATGTGCTCAGAAGCCCAATTGGGCTCATTATCCAGAGAGGTCTTATTTTCAGGGAAACAGGATGCAGTTGAGCTCAGAAGTTCTATCCTAAGTGGGTTTTGCCCCTTTTTACGATTATTTTTGCCACGGATGTTAAGTGAATCAGGGTAGTGCTTAAGTTAGGAACATGATTGTTAACTGAATCTGACTTCGCCATTGACTTTGCTTGTCAGAAGGTCACAAAAGGGGATCACGTTCACACAACCATGGGACACTGCAACCGTCCAAACTACGAGTCACTTGCAAAGCGTCTGGATTTCCACTACTGTCAGGCCTGGAAGCCATCTTTTGCATTAGGCCTTCCGGCCTGCCACATTCAACGCTGTGGGAAAATGGGAGGGGGGATTTTATGGAGTATGGGAGATATATAGTTAAAATAGCATTCCTTTCTCCAAGAGGCAAGGACACTTTGCCCTGCACCTGGTGTGGTGTGACTGGGAGGCATCTCCAGTATTGTATGGTGCCTTATTGGATCATGTGATGGACATGTGGGTGCTGAGGAAGCACTTGGACTTTTTTTGGGTGGGGAAAACCTGGAAACTTTCAGATTTGGGTTTTCCCAGATGTGCCAATATGACATCTCTAATAAAATGGAACTTAGAAGAAACCCAAGCCTTGGAGTCTTCTTTCATTGGGGGTGTTACTTGGAACCCTGACACACAGGTTGTTTAACATACACTCAGGTTGCTGAGTCAAGGACATCTTGCCCTGCACCTGGAAGGACGTGACTAGGAGGCATCTCCAGTTGAGATGGTGCCTGATTGGACCATGTGATGGACATGTGGGTCAGTGGTGGGTTCTGGATCCTGTTGCAACCAGTACAGTGCAATGGGGCCCGGTGTCCTACACACGAATGTGCACAGCATCTGTGTGCATGCGTCCTACCCTCCAGCGACACCTCCACGAGCCTCCACAACACTTCAGCTGCTTGATGGAACATCACGCAGGCGCTGTATATGTTAATGCATGGAAGCGCCGAAGAATTTAAAGACAGGTAATGATGATGGGCGGGCAGGTGGGCTGTCCAGAGCACCATACTGGAATACAGCCTGCAATCCACTACTGATGTGGGTGGTGGGCAGGGACTTGAAATTTCACTTGGGCGGGGAAAACCTGGAAGCTTTCAGATTCGGGTTTTCCCAGATGTGCCAATATGGCATCTCTAATAAATTGGAACTTTGAGGAACCTCATGCCTCGGAGTCTTCTTTCGTTGGGGGTGTTCCTTGGAACCCTGACAACTACATGAACATGGGGATGCTGCAATGGTTGTAAGTGTGAAAAAGGATCCTAAGTCACCTGTTTTCAGTGCCGTTGTAACTTTGAACAGTCATTAAATTAACTCTTGTAAGTCGGGGACTACCCATATGTAGCTTGTTTTCAGTGGCTTGTGATAACATTGAGCTCCTGAAAGGCGGAGAATGCCATCTGCTCTTTTTAGTAATAGGCAGTCCGTTCACGAGTTCCAACTTATATAAAATTCGGCTTAAAGGCATATTTAGGGACAGATCTTGTTCTTAACCTGGGGATTGGCTGTGATTGATGGAGGAGCTGGAAGTGAGCAGAGAAAAATTAGAATAATTTTTCCCCACCGGATGACCTGTGAATTATGACTCCCAGAAATTCCAGCTATCACAGGAGATGAATGGAGTTTGGGTCTCCTCTTTCATATAACATTAAATAACATAATGATAGAGAAGTGCATGCTTCCCAAAATGTATCATATAATATTTTAGGGCAATGTGGAACTTTCTGATACAGAAGCACGGTTTGGGAGTGTAATTGGCTTTCCATATCTCTCAGAATTATTCTTCATTCTTTCCCCTCTGATAAAGATAGACCTCAACTTATAACAGTTCATTTAATGACCAATTGCAGTGACAATGGCACTGAAAAAGGGGACTTATGACCATTTCTTTGACACTTGCAACCACTGCAGCCTCCCTGTGGTCACATCAGAAGTGGTATTCTACCGGTTCAGACTGGTTCACCCGAACCGGTTGGGGAAATCACGGATGGCCCCACCCACTTGCCACGGCTCTACGGCATCCCATTTAGGCCCTTTTTTTCCACCCAAAGCGCATGCGTGGAAGGCTGTGCGCATGCGAGAAGGTGGCACGTGAGCGCTCACATTTGCAAACTGGTAAGTCAATACCACCCCTGGGTCACATGATCAAAATTCGGACACTTGGCGACAGGTTTGTATTTATAACGATTGTGGTGTCCATGGGATCATGTGATCATCTGACAAGCAAAGTCAGTGGGGAAGCCAGATTCATTTAACAACCCCTCTGACTAACTTAACAACTGCAGAGATTCACTTAAGAACTCTGGCAGGAAAAGTCATAAAATGGGACAAAACCTAACAAATGTCTCACTTAACTACAGAAACGTTGGGCTCAATTGCAATTGTCAACGGAGGACTGTCTCTAATTACTATGGAAATTCTCCTCCATTCACGATGGCACACAAAGTGATTGGGGAAAGGAAAACCAACAGGACAGAATTGTCTGGCTTAGGACCTGGGTACCTACGAGATCGCCTTCTGCCACCGAGAGCCTCCCACCGGCCCGTACGCTCCCATGGAGAGGGTCTCCTCATGGTGCCGTCGGCTAGACAATGTCGACTGGCGACACCCAAGGGGAGAGCCTTCTCTGTGGGAGCACCTGTCCTCTGGAACGAATTGCCCCCGGAATTAAGAACTATCCCTGACTTATGCACCTTCTGCCGTGCTCTCAAGACCTTTTTCTTCCAACAAGCCGGGCTGGCATAAAAATGAATTTTTAAATATGAATTTTTATTAATGCATTTTTATTAATTTTAATTGGGTTTGTTTGGTTTTTCTAATTTTAAGAGAGGCCAAATTGTTTAACATGCTTTAAAAACTTTTTAAAAACTTTTATATATCTGTTTTACTTTGGCTGCACACCGCCCTGAGTCCTTCAGGAGTAGGGCAGTATAAAAAACTAATAAACTTAAACCTATCAGTCCTGTATATCAATAATGCCGTTATTATAAATGAGCAGTTATTTTGTGATGGCACTCTCACAATCTTGGGTCAAAAAGTAGTTAGCATGTCAAAGGCGTCGCACAAGGAGCCCAGTGCTTGCCTAACGCAGTGTGGACGCCACGTACCTTCTCTCGTCATGCCTGTATGACGTGGAGCTCCGGCCACTGGTCCAAATGAACATCTTAGAGGATTGGTCTCCACTCCCTCTCCTTACCGTTGAGGTCCTGGAGGAAAGATGGCAGGACCTAGGAGATAATGGAGAATCTTCATTACTGCATGTTGAAAACCTGCTGGGCCTCATCACCTCTAACAGAGCCAAGTGCCAAATTTGACTGCCTTGCAGGTTCTGCTCCATAGAGAGTGTCTTTTAGATGATTCCAGGTGATATGCAAAACAAGAGGATGACCTTTCTCTTCCCTTCCAGGAGGTTCGGTTGACATTACATTATTTCCTGCTCGTCTTTCTTAATTCCTTTTTCCTCCTGTTTCCCTCTCCCTCTCTGTCAGCGCTAAAAAAAAATCTCCCTTCTGCTGCCTTCTAAAGCAAGTTCACGCATGCTTGACTAAGTTTCCTGTCCATCTCTAGTCATCTTTGCAGGCCTCCTCTCTCCCCCAATGGTCTTTGATACGAACCTTTTTTTGGTCATTTCCTTTAAGCATCCATGAGATATCCAGAAATGATGACGGCTTGAAACTGTATGAACTCATCGCTAATCAAACAGGCGGTTAAATAAAAATGGAGGTGAAAGTCCACCTTCCTTTCTGATTGGTGTTGCTGCAGCTGTGTGTGAGAGTGTGTGTGTGCACGCACATGTGTGCGTTTGTTCATGACATGGATCCCATAGCAACTTGATCTGTGACACCATGACTACCAAATAAATTTGTTGACATTAGGTAAATGTTTTTTTTTCACAGTTATCCCCCAACTTAGCCTTCCTCAATTTACTGTCTTCTAGATTTAATAGAATAACAGAATTCTTTGAGGAATCTACCTGCCTTGGAGTCAATTTAATGTCAGGGTTGCAAGTAATACACCCATAGCAAACAGAACTCCGAGGCAGGTAGATTTCTCAAAGAATAGTTTTATTTGGAGATATCATATTGGCACAGTTTTGGTGAAAACCAACTCTGAAAGTTCCCACGGTTTTCACCTAATTAAAAGTTTTTCCTCTTTCCCAAATAATCAGTCACATGGTCCAATCAAGGTGCTATCTGGTTGCCTGGTAACGTCACTCTTCCTCTTTCTCTGGTCACCTGTGAGAATGTCCTTGGTTCCCAGGAGAAAGTATTTTGTTTTGGCTACAAAACCCCAGCTCTCTCTATTTCCCTCTCCCTCAGCTCCAGTGTGGGAACACTGAAGCTTCAAAATGTCTTTGGTCAGGTCAGCTTCAGGGTTGACAAACAGTTGGAAGTAACCTTGTAGTTCATCTAGTCCAGGGGTAGTCATCCTTTTTATACCTACCACCCACTTTTGTATCTCTGTTAGTAGTAAAATTTTCTAACCGCCCACCGGTTCCACAGTCGTGGTGATTTATAAAGTAGGGAAGTCAATTAAATTTTTTAAAAAGGAAAGTGCTTCAGTATCGGACAAAACCCCTACCGCCCACTATGAAAGCTGGAATGCCCACTAGTGGGTGGTAGGGAACAGGTTGATTACCACTGATCTAGTCCAACCCATCACTCTGCCAAGCAGGAGACCCTACACTATTTCTGACAGATGGCCCTCCAGTCTTTTCTTGAAAGCTTCCAGTGATGAAACTCCCATAACTTTTGAAGGCCAGCTGTTCCATTGGTTGATTGCTCTCAGTGTCAGAAAATGTCTCCTTATTTCTAGGTTGAATCTCTCCTCGATCAGTTTCCATACATTATTCCTTGTCTGGCCTTTGGGTGCTTTAGAAAATAGGTAGTCTATGGCACCTATTATTCTCAGGCAACCGCTTTTTCCTATTCTCCTCTTGGAAAACAACATTCAAATGAAAGAAAAATTTGTAACGAAAACCGAGAATGCATGTTGCTTCTTCTCTCACTTATAATCATTGTCCTTCACACTATTTGGACCACTGTTCCCAAAGCGGTTTTTGTATCAACTGTTTTGTTGCAGTTTATCCGTGGCAGGCAATTTGTGGCAATTGCTCTCAGAACAGCAAGTTGTATTAAAAAGTGTCAAGCCCCTTGCAGCTGAGCATCTCAAGATCAAGGAAGCAAGAACTCCAACACTGGAAGTTTTTAAGAAGAGACTGGACAACCATCTGTCTGAAGTAGCGTACGGCTTCCTGCCTAAGCAGGGGGTTGGACTAGAAGACTTCTAAGGTCCCTTCCAAGTCTGATATTCTGTTCTATCCTTTCACTCGATTCCTTAGGTTGACATTCTCTCCCTTTCCTTGCCTCCCTGCAATCTCTCACAAGAAGGACCATCCTTTAAAGTTCAGTGCAGTGTTTGGTACCCTTTCATCTTCTTAATTTTAAGCTAAAAATATCTCAGAGTTGTAGGAGGGTCAGCTCTGCCATGCAGCTGGATGAAGCAATCTGTATTAAGCATTTGCCTGAGAGGGTGAGAGACGAATGCAATAATTTATGCCTGAGATGCAAGCCTTTTTAAATGAGTGGAGCAGAGAGGGCAGGCCAGGGGAACAGATGCCTTTAGCTTAACTGCAGCTGGCCTTGAGCCAAATTTCAAAAGTCTGCTGCTATAGATGAGTTCAAAAAGAAATGTCATTTCTCCTAGCAGAATACTGAGAATAGGTGTCAGCTGTCACATTAGGCTTGTTTCAGTGGTGGCTTGATATTTTTTTTTACTACCAGTTCACTCATGTGCGCGCGAAGCTTCTGCGCATGTGCTGAAGCGTCCATGCGGGTGGGCGCAGCCTCCCACCACCACTACTACCGGTTCGCCTGATCTGGGTTGAACCGGGAGCAACCCACCTCTGGCTCGCTTGTGTTTTGCTACTAGGCTGTGACAGATTGCCATGAAATCTGGGGAGAGGGGATGGTGGGGGAAAACAAAAGTAACTGCTGTATCTCCCTGAGATGCTGCCTCAAGGTCACCTGGCTGGGAGAAGAAAGTGGCTGCATACCAACCTAAGCTTGAACTGACAGTTCTGAAAACATCTTGCTTGAACCTGATTGGTCATGGATGTGTGTGTGTCAGTGATGGAAGGGAGTTAAAGGAGGGCAAAGTTGAACTTAGGGATTTTGTTGTGCAATTCTCAGTTCTAGCTCTGCTCTTACTTCTGGTTGGGAATCCCTTCAACATCATCAAGTAAATGGAATGTAAGGAACATTACTAAATATAGTATAGCGCTTGTCAACTCTGTTTTGAGCACCAAGGATTGTATCAAACCTTTTAATGGCATCCATTCCTCTTCCCCCAAATAAATTGATGACATTTTGTGAGACTTAATATGCTCTTCATAAGATATTGTCTGCACAAAGATTAAAATTCTGTGTGTTACAATGCAAAAGCAATCTTAATATGCGAATTCTTGGATGATATCAATAACCAAGTCAATTTCTTGGTATCAGAACAGGTTTCCAAATTCTGATGCATAAAGGATCAAAGGTCAAAGAATAAAAAGCAGGAAATCCTACACCACTTCAGACAAATCCAACATCTTCTTAAAGACTTCCAGTGTTGGAGCATTAACAACTTCTGGAGGCAACTTCTGTTCCACTGATTAATTGTTCTAACTGTCAGGAAATTTCTTCTCAGTTCTAAGTTGCTTCTCTTCTTGATTAGTTTCCACCCATTGCTTCTTGTTCTGCCCTCAGGTGCCTTGGAGAATAGCTTGACTCCCTCTTCTTTGTGGCAGCCCCTGAGATTTTGGAACACTGCTATCATGCCTCTCCTAGTCCTTCTTTTCATTAAACTAGACATACCCAATTCCTGCAACCGTTCTTTATATGTTTAGCCTCCTGTCCCCTAATCATCTTTGTTGATCTTCTCTGCACTCTTTCTAGAATCTCCACATCTTTTCTACATCATGGCAACCAAAACTGGATGCAGATATTTCGCAGTCATTCAATCAATATATAGCACAAAGTTATTGGCAAAATTCTTTGCCCTTTTGTGAATTTATATTTTCTGAAAAAATATTCTAAATATATTTGTATTAGAATAGAATAGAATAGAATAGCAGAGTTGGAAGGGACCTTGGAGGTCTTCTAGTCCAACCCCCTGCTTAGGCAGAAAGCCTTACACCACTTCAGACAAATGGATAGTCAATCTCTTCTTAAAAACGTCCAGTGTTAGAGAATTCAGAAGTTCTGGAGCAAGTTGTTCCACTGTAACTGTAGAAATTTCTCCTTGGTTCTAGGTTGCAGAACTAAGAATTTAATTATTTACAGAAAAATACATTAAATCCCTAGCAGGTTGATCTTCCCTTCTGCTTCTTCAGAATCAAAATAAGCTTGGCAAGCCTGCTATATTTATTTGTATAAATAATATAATGTGGAGATGGTTTTTAAAAACAAACAAACTCTATATTCCTGTGTCCAAGCTTCTATCAAAGTATCTCTCTGCATCAACAGGATCTTTTTAATTTAATGGAAAGAAAGGGATAGCAGAGGCTGAAAGGGAAGGAACATTAAAATAAAACCGCTTTCTTGCCTCTTCCAAATGGCTATCATTTGAAGAAAGCAAATGCACATACGTGGTCAATATGCCTATTGAATGTCTTTTACCTCCAAATGGTGAAATTTGTAACCTATTAGATTTCCCCTGCTTGAGTGCTTGGAAACTAGAGTTAAGGATATTCACAGCTTTGTTGACAGTGTAAGCTCTGCAAGATCTAATTTGGTTTTTTCTTTTCCAGATAAGCAGGCAGGAACAGAAAGAATAGATAGCAAAACAGCACTGCTATGAAATCTTGTTTCTACATGCCCAGCAATTTAATTTAATGGAATGATTTATATGGCCACTCATTTTAGAACAGTGTCTTTTTTATTCAGTTTAGGCAGCATTCAGTGGCAGAGAGACTCTGGGCAGAGAAAAAAGAAATAAAGAACAAGATGGCAATTCTGGCAATTCATCATCATCATCATCATCATCATCATCATCATCATCATCATCATCATCATCATCATCATCATCATCATCATCATCATCTTTTAATGACCCCTTAATCCCCATAATGTTTCCAAGGCAGCCTCACTGGCCAGATCTAAGCACACCGCAGGCGGAGTCCAGCCCCTGGGCCTTATGTTTGGCACTACTGATATAAATGACACCACTACTGCAATGCTCTCTACATGGGGCTCCCCTTGAAGAGCACCCGGAGGCTTCAACTGGTCCAGAATGCGGCCGCACGAGTAATTATGGGGATGATGCGACGCTCCCATGTAACACCCCTCCTGCGCGAGCTGCACTGGCTTCCGCTGGTTTTCCGGGTGCGATTCAAGGTGTTGGTTACCATCTTTAAAGCGCTCCATGACTTAGGACCTGGGTACCTACGAGATCGCCTTCTGCCGAGAGCCTCCCACTGGCCCGTACCCTCCCATAGAGAGGGTTTCCTCATGGTGCCGTCGGCTAGGCAATGTTGACTGGCAACACCCAGGGGGAGAGCCTTCTCCGTGGGAGCACCTGCCCTCTGGAACGAATTGCCCCTGGAATTAAGAACTATCCCTGACTTACGCACTTTCCGCCGCGGTCTCAAAACCTTTCTCTTTCAACAAGCCGGGCTGGCATAAAGCATGATTTTTAAATTTAAATTTTTATTATTTTAATCAGGGTTAGCTTGGGGTTTTTTCCACGTTTCGACCAATATTTTAATTATGTCTTTTAAAAGCTTTCTTTTAACTTTTATATATTTGTTTTTATTTTGGCAGTACACTGCCCTGAGTCCTTCGGGAATAGGGCAGTATAAAAAAACCAATAAACTCTAAACTCTAAACTCTCTAAATGCTAAAGAAGACCGAGAAAACAATTGAGCCCTGAGGCACCTGGCAAAAGAGAAGCCCAGGGCTAGACTTCCTTGACTCCAACGTTGTCTGGATTTGGCCTTAGAGGATGGGGGAGGAACACTGAAAAAATGGACCCTCCACTCACAAACTCCTAAACCAGCCTACAATAATACCAGGATGTGAGCAGTGGTGGGATACGATTGGTACGCCCTGGTATGGGCGTACCGGTGCCTATTGGGAGCATCAGGTACCATTCCGGTATGGTGCTCTGGAGGGCCCACCCGCTCTCCTTACCTCTATTTGAGCCAACCAGGGCATTTGCGCATGCGCACAGGGCATACGGTGCCTGCATGACGCTCCGCCGAGCAGCTGGAGTGTCATGGGTGGTGGGTACGCATGCGCGCGCTGCACGCATGCACATGGTGGATGTCCGGCCCCGTTGCAGCGTACAGGTTGCAACGGGAGCCGGAACCCACCATTGGATGGGAGGATAACAAAGAGCACTGAAATATCAAGGATAAATATACCACTGATATCCCAATACCACTCAAGGTCATCCACAAGTGCAAGATTCGTGGTGGCACAGTGGTTAGAATGCAGTATTGCAGAACGACTCTGCCCACTGCCAAGAGTTCGATCCCAAGTGGCTCAAGGTGGACTCAGCCTTCCATTCTTCTGAAGTCAATAAAAGGAGGACCCAGATTGTTGGGGGGCAACATTCAGACTCTGTAAACTGCTTAGAGAATCCCGTAAAGCACTATGAAGGAGTATGTAGGTCTAAGTGCTACTACTATTGCTATTCAGTAACTTCTCTGTGCTATAAGTTGGCCTAAAACCTACCGGAATCCATTATCCACACAAATTTGTTCACTTTTTAGCTCTGAATAAGGGGCCAGTTTCCCCCCAGCTTCTATTCAAACAGCTAGGATATGGCTAATAGCTAGCAGCCAACAGTGATTTAGGCTCGCTCCTTCAAAAGACTTACAGAACACATTAGAAAAAGCTCTTCAGTTCTGTGCCATTAGGAGAGAATCCTTTGAAAATGGTGCAAGGCAGAGAATTATACAGTGTGCTGCTTGACAGAAATCTATTTCTTCAAATCGCATGCTTTTATTTAATCTGACTTTTTCCAAGGGGAAAAGCATGCCCAGGTGGGGTGAAAACTGCTTTTGACTGCTTCCCTAAATTCAAGGGTCTGGGAGAACTTTCTGTGCAATTTACGTTGAGAAAAATTCAGAGAAACGAAATGGGATCAGAGACAAGTGATGCTGATGAATATGGGACTAGAAAATATATCCTACCAAGAAAGAAGGAGCAAAATTTAGTTTTGGGAAGCCAGGACCAAACTCAGCCCTCTCTCTACAAGCATCTGAAAAGATGTCACACAGAAGAACTGTTCTCTACTAAACCAGGTTAAAGGACACTAAATGATGGATTTAACTTAAAAGAAGGCTGGAGTCCAGCCGAATGTTAGGGGAAATAAAACTTCAAATGAAACTTCACCATGATGTAAAAAAGATGTAGAGACTCTAGAGCAGTGGTTCTCAACCTTCCTAATGCCACAACCCTTTAATACAGTTTCTAATGTTGTGGTGACCCCCAACCATAAAATTGATGTCTTAGTTCCTAAGACCATCAAAAACATGTGTTTTCCGATGGTCTTAGGTGACCCCTGGGAAAGGGTCATTCGACCCCCAAAGGGGTCCCTACCCACAGGTTGAGAACCACTGCTCTAGAGAGAGTGCAGAGAAGAGCAACAAAGATGATTAGGGGACTGGAGGCTAAAACATATGAAGAACGGTTGCAGGAATTGGGTATGTCTAGTTTAATGAAAAGAAGGACTAGGGGAGACATGATAGCAGCCTTCCAATATCTCAGGGGTTGCCACAAAGAAGAGGGAGTCAAGCTATTCTCCAAGGCACCTGAGGGTAGGACAGGAAGCAATGGGTGGAAACTAATCAAGGAGAGAAGCAATCTAGAACTAAGAAGAAATTTTCTGACACACAATTAATCAGTGGAACAACTTGCCCCTAGAAATTGTGATTTTTCCAACACTGGAAGTTTTAAAGAAGATGTTGGACAACCATTTGTTTGAAATGGTATAGGTTTTTCTGACTGAGCAGGGGATTGGACTAGACAATCTCCAAGGTCTATCCTATCCTATCCTATCCTATCCTATCCTATCCTATCCTATCCTATCCTATCCTATCCTACCAGTAGTGCCTTTGAGCTTCCCATCTGTGCTATCATTAACCTTGCCTGCTTCATTAGCAGTACGGAGGCATGGCAGCCCTTTCCCATTTAACCTGCAATTACACACCTAATCTTGCGTAAAATTGTAATGCTAATGACACCACTGCAGGCCTGACTAAACTTTGGATACCTGAGACTTTGCCTTCAGTGTTCCTTTGAAATCCAGGGTCACATTCTACAGAGAAACTCACTAGGAACACGATCATAAGTTCTGTATGTGGCCATTGGAAGCTTTCATACTTTCAGGGACTCTCCACATATGATGAGCTAAATTGTGGATCTGTAATCTTTGAACGATACTGTTTCAATAGTTCTAGCTGGGCAAGAACAAGGAAAGAAAAACTATCGTATTTTTCAGAGTATAAGACGCACTGGAGTATAAGACGTGCCAAGATTTTGAAGGGGCAAATTAAAAAAAAAAGTTTTTTCACTCAGCAAACCTCCCAAAAACGGGCCCATTTTTTGCAAAAACAGGCCTGTTTTTTGTTAAAAAAAGGGGCAAGCATAGCTTTTAGGAGGCTTATAGAGTGTTCCTGGGGGGCTGGGGGGTGGGGTGGGGGACAAAAATGAGCAAAAAACAGCCTTTCGCTAATTTTTGCTGTCCCCAGCACCCAGGAGCACTCTGGAAGCCTCCTAAAGGCTATACATGGCCATTTTTGCAAAGGGGGCGAGATTTCAAGAGGCCAAAATGCTGTATTCATTGTATAAGATGCACCCAGATCTTCACCCTCTTTTTTGAGGGAAAAAGGTGCATCTTATACTCCGAAAAATATGGTCGACAGATTTAACCAAGGTTTATTTTATGCTAGTCTGGAGCCATATGTAGCATCCTGGAGCCATATGTAGCACCTTTGTTTATTGGGAGTTCGTTGAGGTGGAGGCTTTGAGATGCGTCTTCCTAGGTTTCTTGGCACCTGGGCTAGGATGCTATTTATGAGATCAGAGTTGCTTACTATTTCTTGATTGTTTACATATTTCCACCTTCAACCTTCCCCTCAATCTCCTACAATTAGGGGATGGGTAAAATTAAACGAAGAGCCATGGTGGTGCAGTGGATAGAATGCAGTATTGCAGGCTAATTCTGCTGACTGCCAGAGGTTCAATCCTCACCAGCTCAAGATTGATTCAACCTTCCATCCTTCTCAGGTAGGTAAAATGAAGACCTAGATCAGTGATGGCGAACCTTTTTAGCCTCGGGTGCCAAAAGCCCACACGCCTGTGCTATTGTGCGCGCTCATGTGCCCACACCCATAATTTAATGCCTCCCATGCCGTATCCCCTGAACATGCACCCGTGACACCCCCTGCTGCCCTGCGCATGTGAACAGGACTTTTTGGGAGCCCGGGGAGGGCAAAAAAAGGCTCAACACACAAACTGGAAGTTCAGGAATGCACTTCCGGGTTGCCCGTTGGGCCATTTTTCTCCCTCTGGAGGCTTCAGGAGGGCAAAAACTGGCCGAAAATCAAGGCCAAAAATTAGCTGGCCAGCACGCTCATGTGCACTGGAGCTGACAGGGCAATGCCTCGCGTGCCCTCAGAAATGGCTTCGCATGCCACCTGTGGCACCCGTGCCATAGATTCGCCATCACTGACCTAGATTGTTGGGGGCAAGAGGCTGACTCTGTAAACTGCTTAGAGAGGGCTGTGAAGCACTGTGAAGTGGTATATAAGTCTAAGGCAGGGATGTCCAAACTTGGGAACTTTAAGACTTGTGGACTTCAACTCCCAGAATTGACCAGCCAGCATAGCTGGCTGGGGAATTCTGGGAGTTGAAGTCCACAAGTCTTAAAGTTCCCAAGTTTGGACATCCCTGGTCTAAGGGCTATTGCTATAAAAGGTAAAGTTGTCCACTGTCCAGACATGTTGTTCTGACCCAGCCCTCAAACACGATAAGCCCTTCGTAATTAACAAAATGTTCCCTTTATTAGGAGCGCCAGCAGCCGCTCTCTCACAGCAGGCTACAAAGTCTCTAAGTCCTGTGGAAAGTAACGCTCACTATCCCTCTGAACTAGTCCAACCCACCAGGAATCTCTCTGTCTCTCTGTCTTCCCACACTCGCAAAGGAAGTCCTGGAAGGTGTGCTCGCTTTCTTCCAGCAACAGAGAGAGACACACAAATGCTCAGAAGGCTCTGCAGATTCCAAAAAGAATTCTGATAATTTCCAGGACAGGATTTGGAAGTTTAGACTATCAGTAGCTGACTGGCAGGGAGATGAATAGTTGTCTGGCACACTTATTCATCTCCGCCCCCTGACTTTTATCCCCAGAGTTAAGGTGGGGCTTTGCTAGCAGCGGTGGGGCTTCCATCCCAAGGGCCAGTCCATAGATTTCCACTGCTCTCCTCTCCTCTGCCTTTTGTGCATCTGTGCATCAGGTACTGGACCCAGCTGTTCCTCCTCTTCCTCATCAGCCACTTCCAGGCCTGGGAGCTGTTGACTCTCCATCTGAGGACTGACAGGCAGTCCAGGCTCTGCCTCTGTCTGTGTCTGTCTGCCTGCCTGCCTGCCTGCCTGCCTGCCTGCCTGCCTGCCTGCCTATCTACCTACCTACCTACCTACCTACCTACCTACCTACCTACCTACCTACCTACATACATACATACATACATACATACATACATACATATATATATATATATATATATATATATATATATGTTAGAATTTTTTAAGGGCTGAAACTAGGGATGATGTTGAGTCTCCTCCCCTTAAAGGGACCTCTTCACAGGAGCTGTGATAATTATTCTACACACACACACACACACACACATATATATATGAGAGAATATTTTCACAGCTCCTGTTCAAGGTCCCTTTAAGGGGAGGAGACTTAACGACATCCCTCTCTGCCCTTCGACTCAACCTAGAGATCATCCAGACAGAGAACCAAATAGATTACTGCTGTGTGACATTTTTTAGATATGTGTTAGATTTTTTTTAAGGGCTGAAAATAAAGAGACCAGGATGGATCCATTTCAGGCTTATTAGCCTTCTTCAGCTGGCCATACTCCTTCTACTGGGATTTGAACCGGTGCTCTCCAGCATAGGAGGCAAGCCTTTCTATGCCTTGAGCTATCCGGTATCCCTGATACATCAGCCAATTTACAGGACTCTTAATGAGAGAATATTTTCACAACATGTGTCTGACACTAAAGTACAGTGCTCATCTCTATTATTTAGCCAAGGGAGCCAGCATTGTCCGAAGACACTTCCGTGAGGCACACACGGAACACTGTTACCTTCCCATTGAAGTGGTACCTATTTATCTACTAGCATTTTCATGCTTTTGAACAAGGCAGGAGGGCAGGAGCTAGGGCAAGTAATAGGAGTTCACCCCATCATGCAGGGGTGAAATCCAGCAGGTTCTGGAGAACCAATAGTGGAAATTTTGAGTAGTCTGGAGAATTCGCAAATGCCACCTCTGGCTGGCCCCAGAATAGAGTGGGAATGGAGGTTTTGCAGTATCCTTCCCCTGCCACGCCCACCAAGCCACACCATGCCCACCAAGCCACGCCCACAGAACCAGTAGTAAAAAAATTGAATTTCAACACTGCCATCATGCAATGCTTGGGTTTGATCAGAGGCTGTCAGCTTTCCCTGTAACAAGTCAGCATCTTTAACCACTGAGCCATCATGTCCAATGGTTAAAGGTTCTGAGTTTGTTACCTTTACCAAGAGGCTAAGCTGCCATAAAACTATGATAGAAACTATAACAGGGACATTCAGCATTCTGTAATTTCCTCCCTCCATCAGGTGGTTTTTTGCTTCGGAGGTAGACACTTGCTGCTAAAAAGATGGTAGCCAGAAACTTCAGTCCTCTTTTCAATGCTTTTCTTTTAAATATATGTGAATTGAGCTTTTTCGAAGTTTAATACACCTTCAGCTGTTATTTCTTCAGGGGAAAAAAAAAACACAACAGTAAAATCTGATTTTGATGGGCCCCACAGAGCTCAAGGCAGCTCTTTTGCTAGCAGCTCATGTCTCTCTTCTTAATAAGACTTCAGTTCCCAGGGGAACACCGAGAAATAAAGAAAATACTTAAGAGTTTAAGTCCATCAGGTGAATTTATCCTGAGTTTTCCACCAATTCCATTTCGGAGTAGAGGTTTTGGAGGCTTTTTCGTTCTGTGCCAGGAAGAAACAAATCAAAGAGACAATGGGTTCCCCAGGGAGAAAGCTTCTACTGTGCCCTTTGCTGGCTGTGTTGATTTTCTGTTTAGAGGTAGTTCTAAACACTGGGCAGCATTCAACAACAGTATCTTTCACCTGCTGTCTTTTCAAGGGATACCCCTGGGGGCGTCTTCTTGTCTCAGCTCCCTGCTGTCAGCAGAATGGAAGAAGATTTCTACTAGGCAAAGGTAAAGGTTGCCCTCGCACATATGTGCTAGTTGTTCCTGACTCTAGAGCAGGGATGTCTAAACTTGGGAACTTTAAGACTTGTGGACTTCAACTCCCAGAATTCCCCAGCCAGCTATGCTGGCTGGGGAATTCTGGGAGTTGAAGTCCACAAGTCTTAAAGTTCCCAAGTTTGGACATCCCTGCTCTAGAGGGTGATGCTCACCTCCATTTCAAAGCCGAAGAGCCAGCACTATCTGAAGACGTCTCCCTGGTCATGTGGCCGGCATGACTAAACACTGAAGGCGCATGGAACGCTGTTAGCTTCCCACCAAAGGTGGCTCTTATTTTTCTACTTGCATTTTTACATGCTTTCGAACCACTAGGTTGGGACAAGTAACGGGAGCTCACTCCGTTATGCAGTACTAGGGATTTGAACCGCCAAACTGCTGACCTTTCTGATCGACAAGCTCAGTATCTTAGCCACTGAGCCACGGTGTCCCTTGTCAGCAGAACGGAAGAAGATTTCTACTAGATGTGGCCAAAAACCCAACTAGTTCTGCATTCTGCTTCCCACAGGTAGTCCTCAACTTACAACAGCTTATTTAGTGACCATTGGCAGTTACAAAGGCACTGAAAATAGTGACTTCTGACCATTGCATTATCCCCACGGTCATGCAATCAAAATTCAGACAATTCATATTTACGACGGTGGCAGTCTCCTGGAGTCATGTGATCAACTTCTGACAAGCAAAGTCATGTGATCACACAACCATCTGACAAGCAAACACTCTCTTTCTCTCTCTCTCTCTCTCTCTCTCTCTCTCTCTCTCTCTCTCTCTCTCTCTCTCTCTCACACACACACACACACACACACACACACACACACACACACACACACACACATTTAGATTTTTAGAAGCTTCATATGGCAATCTTTTTACTGTTACCATAAAGTCCTTTAAGTTAGGCAGGATTGAGAGATGGAATATCTGTGGTGGCTAAACACAGTTCAACAATGGTGCCTCTCAGCCCTTCCATTGCTCAACCGAAAGGACATGAATAGCAATAGAGATAGCACGTATATACTGCTTCACAGTTCCTTATAAAGCCTTCTCTAAATGGTTTACAGAGTCAGCCTATTTGCCCCCAACAATCTGAGTCCTCATTTTACCAACCTTGGAAGGCCGGAACGCTGAATCAGCCTTGAGCCTGATGAGATCTGAACTGCCAAATAGCAGTCAGTTGGCAGACAGCAGAAGTAGCCTGCAGTACTGCACTCTAACCATTACGCTACCATCTTAAGCAGTGGTGGGTTTCACATTTTTTAGAACCTACTCTGGAGGTGTGGCCTATTTTGTGGGCGTGGCTTGGCAGTCATGTGACAGGGTGAGAGTGGCCACCTTTTAAAATGTGGTGAAACTCATTTAACAACGCTCTTGCTTAGCAACCAAAATTTTGGACTCAATTGTGATGATAAAATCTTTCTTTCTTTCTTTCTTTCTTTCTTTCTTTCTTTCTTTCTTTCTTTCTTTCTTTCTTTCTTTCTTTCTTTCTTTCTTTCTTTCTTTCTTTCTTTCTTTCTTTCTTTCCTTCCTTCCTTTCCTTTCCTTTCCTTCCCGTTGGGTCACTGGCAGTGGTGGGCCAGATTTACTTCCAGGTACACCAGTGGAACCCCCTCTCACCGGTTCTCTAAATTTCACCAACCGGCTCTCGCGAGTAGGTGCGAGCCTGCAGAAACCCACCACTGATCTTAAGGTACAGTTTTCAAAACTAAAGTTGAATCTGGCCTACCCAACACTAGGTGTCTACGCCTAACAGTGGCAATAAAAGAGTTAAGGTCATGTTAGCTAGGGGAAAACTATCTGTCTTGCCCTCAGTCCCTTGGTGCCTAAGTCCATGCTTATTTTGCCTAGCGTTAAATCAAGGCTGTTGGTTGGGCAAACCCACAAACAGTAGGGAGAAAGAACATATAAGCTGTGGTGGTGTGGTGGAACAGTGGTTAGAATACAGCATTGCAGGCAAACTCTGCCCACAGACTAGAGTTCAATCCTGACCGGCTCAAGGTTAAATCATCCTTCCATCCTTCCGAATAAAATGAGGACCCAAATTGTTCGGGGCAATATGTTGACTCTGTAAACAGAGAGGGCTTAGAGAGGGCTGTATATATTTGAATATTTGAAGCAATTCCCTTACTAGGTATCAGAAAAACCCTTTAAAAGTGTTAGTGTAATATAAATGGTTAAGATGGTAGACCTGGACCAAGGAGGAAGAAAAGGAAAGGAAGGAAAAGGAGGAGGAGGAGGACTAATCCATCACGAATGAATTGAATTTGCTCATTTTCTAGATAACCTCTGTCTTTTGTGCAAGATATCAATAAGACACGTGGTTACAATGGGAGATATAAGCGTAAGGTAATAACAGTAATTACATTCAGACTTGCAGTTACTCCTTTTATTCTGCAGTTTTGCAATTGATTTATACTTCAATTGTTATTTAGAAAAGAACACACTAAGGTCCATCCAGCAATTGCCCTGGCTCATGATGATAACTAACAAAATTATCCTGAAAGGTGTTTTTGTGAATTGCACCTAGCAATTGGATACATTTTCTGCCTGCTCCCTTAATTTGCCCTTTAACTGGCAAGTCCTAAAGGAGTTTTTTTTTTACTAATGTGAAGTTCAATTAAAGTGACAGGTGCAAGTCTAAATCTTAATCAGTACAATATATCCATTCATCCATCGAATAGGGTAGTGGTTAAAGTTAAGCTCTCTGGTGCAGGAGACCAGGGTTCAAATCCCAGCTAGTACCAGTAGGTTCCCTCCTAACCCTTCACCTGCCTACCTTAGAGCAAGTAAGAGGATTAAGGGCCTGGGGACTAAAGCATATGAAAAACAGTTGTAGGAATTGGATATGACTAGTCTAGAAAAAAGAAGAACTGGGGACAGTGGTGGGACTCAATTTTTTTTACTACCAGTTCTGTGGCGGGGCGGGGCCGGGTGGGCATGGCATGGCTTGGTGGGCGTGGCTTGGTGGGCATGGCAGGGGAAGGATACTGCAAAATCCCCATTCCCTACCCACCCCACTAACCTGCTTTCCAGCTCCATTCTCCTGTTCAGGGCAACAAAAGAAGATCGGCTGGGACGCTGGGAGGCAGTGGGGGCGGGGCCAGCCTGTTTGCTGATTTTCCGAACTACTCAAAATTTTCGCTACAGGTTCTCCAGAACCTGTCAGAACTGGCTGAATACCACCTCTGACTTGGGATGACAGCAGTGTTCCTGTATTTGAGGGGCTGCCACAGAGAAGAGGGAGGGGGGGTCAACTTATTTTCCAAACCACCAGAAGGCAAGACAAGAAACAATGGATGGAAACCATTCGAGGAGAGAAGCAACCTGGAATTAAGGAGAAACTTCCTAATAGTGGTAGAATTAACTAGTGGAAAACTTGACTTCAGAAGTTGTGGCTGTTTTACCACTAGAGGTTTTTAAGAAGAGACAAGACAGCTAGCTGTCTCCTGCTGTATAGGCTCTCCTGCTTGAGTGGGGGGTTGGACTAGAAGACCTCTGAGGTCCCTTCCAACTCTGTTCTGTAACTGTAACAATAATTCCACAGATCATTAAACACTCCAGCAATTGATTGTTGTATTTCTTTTCAGTGTTAGATAGACACAAGTTGAGTTGCCTGCCAAATACTCCCCCCCCCCCACTTCTAAGAATAATCCATGATGATATGTTTGAGGAAAAAAACCAAATATTGCCCTCAGATTTTGGTTTGAAAAATCCATGTATAGATAAATATATATGCTTCATCTCTTGTCTTTGCTCCCAATGCTTTAAGCCAGGGGTCCCCAACCCCCGGGCTGTGGACCGGTGCCGGTCTAGGGCTTGATAGTAACCGGGCCGGAGTGAGCCTTGGGTTCCACGTGACCGCCAAACGTGCGCGCGGGCCACATGACTCGACTCACCCACTGGAGGTTCCCACCGGTCCGCAGAATTTTTTTTACATGAAACTGGTCCCTGGTGCCAAAAAGGTTGGGGACCCCTGCTTTAAGCCATGCTGATAAGGACCTTTGCAAAAGTTTATTCATTGAATGCATTGATTACATTTTCTCTAAGAAGCTTACTTTTTACTCTTAACCACAAAAGCCCTTTTAGGTAGGCAGGATTGAGAGATGGAATATCTGTGGTGGCTCTGACAATATCGCAGAGTTACCCACCCAGGAAGGACTTGTATTTAGATTTTCGGCCCAGCTATCCAATATGATAGTTATTGTGTGCTCAATACACTAAATTGTCACCTTTAATAAGATGTAAGATAGAAGAAAATCACTGAGAGTCAATATACAATGAAGCAGCATCTCTCTCTCTCTCTCTCTCTCTCTCTCTCTCTCTCTCTCTCTCTCTCTCTCTCTCTCTCTCTCTCTCTCTCTCTCTCTGTCTCTCTTATCTATAGTTCACAATTGTATAAATAATGTTCTGTCTATTACGCTGAAGGGTATTTGTTTCTAGCTGATGTTGTGGTCCACCAGTGGCAAGGAGAGCTGGCAGCAGATTTGGACAGTGGGGAAGTTGGGGAGGAACATGGGCCAGTCCTGGAGTCTGTGGAAGGCTCTGATGAGGGCTCTGTGTTGGAAGCAGAGGGGGGGCAGAGCCATATGCCAGTTATCAGCTGTCTTCCGAGTCAGACATCAGTGAGGCAGATGAACAGCTGGAGCCTGTTCCCAGTGTCTGCATGCACAGAGTTGTCAGACGAAGGGAACAGCTAAAGAACAAGGGTTGACTTGGGAGTAAGGCCACAGGTGGACTGTGAAGGGCCCCTCCCAGAGGAAATAAAAGAGGAGCGAAAGGGGAGTGGAGTTTGCAGGAGACAATTAGTTCATTTAATTGGTTCAGGGCTCTCTGACTCTCTGAGAGCCCTTGCCAGTTTTTGCAAATATCAGCCTGGATGCAACATCCAACAAACTTGTATTTGGTGTTCTGATTTTTTTTTGGCAAATACTAAACAAATCCTGTTTAAAATGACAGGATGGAAGAATTGCAACTGACATGTCTGGAGAGGAATCACGTTCGCTATGTTTGATTTTAACTCAGTATGAATGAAATCAAATCAAAAGTAGTTTCCCCCCCTTCCAATTCCATTCACCACTAAGCAGTGGGAGACAGCTGCCAAAAAGAATAATATAGTTCTGCGCTCTATTAAAAGCAGCGCCATCTCAAAGACAAGTGAAACCATTATTTCTATCTTCTGGGCAATGGTGAGACCCTCCCGTGATACAATCTCCAACTAATCTGGAGGGAGGTGTTAAGAGGGGGACAAGCTTAGAATCTTTGCACCGCAGAAAGTGGAGCAGCCTCAACTTCCCCCATAATACTTGAAGCCTTATCTGACTGTTCCTAAGGAAACGCAGCCAGTCTGGTGAGATTCTTGTAACATAGTTGACTAACAATAAAGCTTCTGCTTGAATCTGTTCACAAGTGGCTCTGGTTGCTTGCATCCAGAGGTGGGCATCACAAATTGCAGCAATGGGTTCACTGCCCCGTTGCTGGGTGGGCGTGGCCATAGTGGTGTGGCCTAGTTGGCCTCCTGCACCACTGAGAGGGGGGGACTTTTTCACACTCCCCAGGCTCCTCAAGATTCCGGAAGGGCAAAAACTGCTTCCCCTGGGCTCCGGAGGCTTATTTCTGGACTTCCGGAACCTCCAGTAGGCCTATTTTCCACACTCTCTAAGCCTCCGTGCGGGCCCTGCACTTATCTGGAATAATGATAACTGTACTTATCTGGAATAATGACAACTTGGGTGTCCTCCTGGATTCCCGGCTGTCCTTAGATGAACATCTGACGGCCGTGGCCAGGGGGGCCTTCTATCAGGTGCACCTGATACGCCAGTTGCGTCCCTTTCTGGATTGTGGCGCCTTACAGACAGTCACTCAAGCTCTTGTCATTTCGCGCCTGGACTACTGTAATGCTCTCTACATGGGGCTGCCCTTGAGAGGCACCCAGAGGCTCCAGTTGGTGCAGAATGCGGCTGCGCGGGGGATTTGGGGAGTTTCAAAATACTCCCATGTAACACCTCTCCTGCGCGAGCTGCACTGGCTGCCGGTAGCCTTCCGGGTGCATTTCAAGGTTTTAGTGACCATCTTTAAAGCGCTCCATGGCAGTGGGCCTGGCTACTTGCAGGACCGCCTTCTACCGCATACCTCCACTCGACCTGTCCGCTCCCACAGGGAGGGCCTCCTTAGGGTGCCATCCGCTGGACAATGCCGGCTGGTGACGCCCAGGGGAAGAGCCTTCTCTGTGGCAGGCCCCGCCCTTTGGAATGACCTCCCCCCAGACCTCCGGACTATCACCGACCTTCGCCTCTTCCGCCGGACTTTAAAAACCTATTTTTTCCGTATGGCCAGCCTGGCATAGCTGCTACAACCATATTTTATTAGATTTGGGTTTTAAATTGATTGTCTTTTTTAGCACGGGTTAAACTGTTTAATAGTTGTTTTAAAATTTTGTAGAATTTGTACTTTTTGTATTATTGGTTTTTAAGTCCCTGTGCGCCGCCCTGAGTCCCTCTTTTGGGAGATAGGGCGGAATAAAAATCAAATAAATAAATAAATAAATAAATAAATAAATAATGAACGGGCTGTCAGTTTGTAAGGCATCTCTATGACTACCATAAAACTGCCATAGAGAGGAGCATTCCAAACATACCTGTGGTTGGAAGGAATCTCAAGCTGGCCTGTGAATGCGCATGTCTAAACTACCATCTCTCTTTGGTTAATGTGATTTATGACGAAAAGCTGAAGAGAGGACAATAATGCGGGCAAAGTTCAGAAGCAGATAAAGAAAGCAAAAAAGATGGCCGCAAATAAGAAATGCCTAATGAGGAATGCCTAGTGAAGCTGTTAATAAAACACTGCTTTTTGTATCATAATATTGGGTTGTTTATTATGAAGCAGGCACAGAGTGGGCCTCCTCAGGGTGCCGTCGGCCAGACAATGTCGGCTGGCGACCCCCAGCGGGAGAGCCTTTTCTGTGGCAGCTCCTGCCCTCTGGAATGACCTACCCCCTGAACTACGTACGACCTCAGACCTACGTCTCTTCTGTCGGGCCCTGAAGACACATCTATTCCGTGCAGCTGGCCTGTCATAGCCTTTTTAATTGGGTTTTTTAGTATTGGATTTTAACTGTGGGCCAAAGTATTTAATTATATGTTAATAAGCCATTTTAACTTTTGTATTTCCTGTTTTTATTGTGGCTGTTCACCGCCCTGAGTCTGAGAGGGAGAAGGGCGGTATATAAATTAAATAAATAAATAAATAAATAAATAAATAAATAAATAAATAAATAAATAAATAAATAAATAAAGCAAGCTTCTTTTGTACCATTTTCGTATACCAGAGCTGTAATGGTGCAGTGGTTAGAAGGCAGTATTGCAGGCTGATTAGCTCAAGGTTGACTCAGCCTTCCATCCTTCCGAGGTGGGTAAAATGAGGACCTAGATTGTTGGGGGCAATATGCTGACTCTATAAACCGCTTAGAGAGGGCTGTAAAGCACTATGAAGTGGTATATAAGTGCTTGTGCTAGTGTTATTTCTGGTTGGCTACATGCTGTACCCTCTTTGAGATCAGCCTGTTCTTTTGTGCAATAAAATTTCTTTTAAAATCCAGATAAAGTATAATACATATTAATATAATTTATAATTAGATATTATAATTAGTGAAATGCAGAGATTTTTCTCTGTAAAGTAATACATAACCCTAAACGAAGCATCCAAAGCTGCAAATAAGCCACTTTTCTCTAAACCTGCTGGGGGTTTTCTGTCCTATATTTCTGAAGCTTTTTTTTTCTTTTCCACATTTTCAAAAAATGCAATCTAAATGGCTTGATAACCGAAAATACTAGACTGCATTCCCCCCCCCCCTCCTTCTCAGGGCAAGAAAGGAAGTTATAAATAAATTATGAAGGTAAAAATCTTTATGGGCCGAGACCTGATAAGGGCAAATTTGTCAAGTTCAATTTTGTTCATTTTTCTGATTCTCCAACCTTGAATTAAGTTCATTTTATTTCAGTTTGCAAAGAATAAAATCTGACTGAAAACCTATGCAATACACGTGTGTGAAAAATCCTTGAAGCATGTGCATATTTCTGGCAATTTTAGCAATTTCTCCACATGCTTCCTGAATATAAAGAGTTTATTAGATGAAATACACATTTCTGTACAATTTTTTGGAGCTGCAGTATCACCAGATATAGAAAAACACAGATGTATAGCTGTTTTGAATACTTTGTGGAATAGGGAAATGGAATATAAAATTAAATACCCGTATTTTTCGGAGTATAAGACGCATTGGTATATAAGACGCACCAAGATTTTGACGAGAGAAGTAAGAAAAAAAAGTTTTTGCCTTCCCTCAGCCCCCAGCAGCACTCTGCAGGCTTCAGCAGGGCTGAGGGAAGGCAAAAAACCCTCCATTTTTGTGAAAAACTGCCTGTTTTTCATAAAATGAGGGCATTTTTGCCTTGCCCCAGACCTGCTGAAGCCTGCAGAGTGGTGCTGGGGGTGGAGGCAAGGCAAAAAAGCCTCAGTTTTTGTGAAAAAAAAGCCATGTGGGGCGGGGCTTCTGGAGGTCAAAAATGGCTGTATTCGGTGTATAAGACACATGAACATTTCCACGCTCTTTTGGGGGGGAGGAAGGTGCATCTTATACTCTGAAAAATATGGTAATTACTAAAATGTCTAAAAGAGCAAGACCCTGGTTCCAAAACAAAGAATGCTTTTTTCCAGACATACCAGACATTTACCAGTAGAACAAGACAGACTCAATCAAAATGGGACATTTCATTCCATAATGGCTCAAGTAGAAAAACCATTGAGGAGGTGGTCAACGAACACAAGGCAGGCCCAGAAGAAGATGGAGAGATAACATAAAAGACGCACTACAGCAACATCAATTACAATGGTTGATGATGCCGGAAGAGCAAGTGCTAGAATTTTGTATCTCCCTTGACACAAGGAGGAGGAGAAGGAGGAGAAGGAGAAGAAGAAGAGGAGGAGGAGGAGGTGGAGGAGGAGGAAGAGGAAGAGGAGGAGGAGGAGGAGGAGGAGGAGAAGGAGGAGGAGAAGGAGGAGAAGGAGAAGGAGAAGAAGAGGAGGAGGCGAAGGAGAAGTAGAAGAAGAAGAGGAGGAGGAGGAGGAGGAGGAGAAGAAGGAGGAGAAGGAGAAGAAGAAGAAGAAGAGGAGGAGAAGAAGAAGGAGAGGGAGGAGGAGAAGAGGAGGACGAGAAGGAGGAAGAGAAGGAAGAGAAGAAGAAGAAGAAGGAGGAGGAGGAGAGTAGAAGAAGAGAAGAGGAGAAGGAGAAGAAGAAGAGGAGGAGAAGGAGGAGGAGGAAGAGAAGAGGAGGAGGAGAAGGAGAAGGAGAAGAAGAGGAGGAGGAGGAGGAGGAGGAAGAGAAAAGGTGGAGGAGGAGGAAGAGAAGGATAAGGATGGTTCAAGTCATTCAGATGAGATCCTATAACAATATTTTCTCCCCCCCCACACACTTTTTAGAATTTTAGGATAGACTTTGGATTGATTGTGCAAATCCCAATTGTTGATTACTTTCTTTCCAACTGTAAAATTCCTAAGTTGTGTTCAGTTGCATAGCCAAGGATTCTGACAGTTAAATGCAGAACATCTTGTTTGACAGTTGACTTCCATGTTGGCAAATGGATAAAAATCAGAACATCCTCCATTTTCAGGAAGCAAAATCGTTTTTCTTCTAGAAATGTTCTCCCACAACATTCTTTTTAGTGAAAACACAGCTTACAAAATCCCTAGATCTAGACACATTTGGGGAAACAATCCAATGAAACAAACTAGGGCTATTTAAATATTTATACAATTGAGCAGGACCAAACAAGATGCCATTTGATTTGATCTATATTTGCGCTTTTAAACAAACACTACATAAAGCTGAACGGCGGGAAAGACAAGCTGAGCTAAGGTGAGTGTTTCTTCACACATCTACCACAGTGTTTCTCAACCTTGGTTACTTGAAGATGCCCGGACTTCAACTCCCAGAATTCTCCAGCCAGCGAATGCATTCGCTGGCTGGGGAATTCTGGGAGTTGAAGTCCGGGCATCTTCAAGTTACCAAGGTTGAGAAACACTGCTCTACCACAAAGTGCAGTGATATACAGGTAGTCCTCGACTTATGAGCACAATTGAGCCCAAAATTTCTGTTGCTAAGTGACACATTTGTTAAGTGAGTTTTGCCCCATTTTACGACCTTGCTCACCACAATTTGTGAAGTGAAATCACTGCAGATGTTAAGTCAGTAACATGGTTGTTAAGTGAATCTGGCTCCCTCATTGACTTTTGCTTGTCAGAAGGCCGCATTAGGGTATCATATGAACCTGGGACACTGCGACCGTCATAAATAGGAGCCAGTTGCCAAATGTCTGAATTTTGATCATATGACTGCAATGGGGATGCTGCAATGGTCGTAGGTGTGACAAATTGGAATATGTCACTTTTTTCTTGGTAACTTTGAATGGTCACTAAATGAACAGTTGTAAGTCGAGGACTAGCTGTATTCTTCATGCAGGAGAACAGAGATGTCCACGTAAGAGTCAAGTTGCAACCAGATGATAAAGGCCCTGTCTCTTAGGCTTACATAAAGGAGGTGAATGTTTCATTACATGAGTTTGCCATTTTGACTCCTATAGATCACTTAAACCAGGGGTCTGCAAAGTTGGCTCTTTTAAGACTGGTGGACTTCAACTCCCAGAATTCCCAAGCCAGCATGGCTGGCTGGGGAATTCTGGGAGTTGAAGTCCATCAGTCTTAAAAGAGCCAGCTTTGCAGACCCCTGACTTAAACAATGGGTCTTGATTTGTGATTGCACAAATTGAGGTAAATTCATACTCAACTGATTAATTGGAAGGCTGTGAATTCTAGTCCTGCCTCAGCCATTGAAACCAGCTGGGTGACTTTGGCCAGTCACCAGGTGACTGTGAGTTCTAGCCCCACCTTAGGTGTGAAAGCTGCCGAGGTGACCTTGGGCCAGTCTTTCTCTCTCAGCCCAACTCACCTCACAGGATTCTTGTGGGGAAAACAGGAGGTTGTGTGTTTTTCTGCCTTGAATTATTTATAAAAAATAATAAATGTGGGATATAAATAAATAAGTGAAGTAAATCGACGTCAGGACAGAACTTAAATGTGTGACTGGATGGCTCCCGCAGAGCATTTCTTGTGAAAAGATGCACTCCTTCCATTTGTTATTGTTTGGCCTAGACGTTCTTCAGTGGGAGGTCAAATCTTCTGGCATGGAGCACTCAAGTGGAATCCTTATTCCTCCAAATAGGCCGCAAATAACAGAGATGTCATTGACCTGTCACCTCACGGCAAGTCGATGTTTTGGAAAACAAACTCTTCACGTTTGTCAATTAGAAGGGAGCTTGCACTGACACAGGCTATGACAGGTTGAATGCTGCATTTGCCACATCAGGTCCTCCCAGGAGGCTTTGGAAGACAAGCACCCAATGTAAAAACGGAGTACTTTTATGTACCAAGATGACCTTCCTCATCATGAAAGTCAAACATCACCATTATAGTCCAACGCCGCTATCTCAGAATACTAATGTGTTTTTACAGTTTTCAATCTGTGCCTGTCTGCCGCTTTTACCTCCCAGTTTGCTAACTAATAGTACAAATTCCGCCATGCAGGTAGTCCTCGATGTACGACCACCATTGAGCCCCAAATTTATGTTGCTCAGTGAGTTTTGCCCCATTTTATGACTTTTCTTGCCACACTTGTTAAGCGAATTGTTAGGAATGTAATCCTAGTGTTGGGTTGGCTATATATATATATATATATATATATATAATTTATATATATATAAAAGCCATGATTGGAATATTGTATTTGTAACTTTAACTGCTGCAGTGAGATGTGATTGGCTGCTGTTTCCTCTTCCCTTCGGGGAGAGGGGGCGGTCTAGAAGTCCAATAAATAATAATAATAATAATAATAATAATAATAATAATAATAATAATAATAATAATAATAATAATAATAATCAGCCATAAGAGGGAGCCAGAATCCCTGTTAGATGCTGATCCCTTGGATGATAGCTGCCCTGTATGTCAGTTATTGATCAGCGAGAGGAATTGTGAGTTGAGCAACTGTAAGCTAACGTTTGAGTATTAGACTATGTATATGATTCAGGACTACTTATCAATTGTTTGTGAAGAAGTGTCTTTTACTTTATTTTTCCAACACAAGTAAAAGTCTACTTGTTTTACCTTCAGTGTCTGTGACTGATAGTGTGGATACCTTGCAAAATATCTCTTGCTATACTCTGTTGCACATTTTCGGTCTCCTAACAGAGATATCCTTAACATGAATCACTGCAGTTGTTAAATCAATGAAACGGTTGTTGAGTGAATCTGGCTTCCCCATTGACTTTGCTTGTCAGAAGGTCACAAAAGAGGAGATCGTTTCCGGCTTCGGACACGGACGGACGCAGATCTTTGCATCCGCCACTGTGTTGCCTCAGCTGTGCCCTTGGGCGTGGGGGGGAGGTTTAAAATCCCCCCCTCTGCACGGGCGGCTTGCGGAGAGGGCCCCCATCCTGACGGCAGTCGGGGGGGCTGCTCCTGCTTCACCCTAGGGGCTAGGGAACTTTCGCGGGGGGAGCTTCCCCTTCGCTGAAGACGCTGGAACATGGAGGATGTAAGAAGGAGCTGAAACTCCGGGCTGTATGGCTGCGCCGAGGCTTCGGATTATAAAATAATGGTATGTGCCTTATTTGGACTTGTTTTTACATTCAAGTTCATGGAAAGAGAAGATAGGGGGGAGTTGGAAACAACCCCCCTGAAAATAAAGCGGCATTGCATAATGATTCCCGCGCTGTGGAGAGAGTGAAAGTGACTTCCGTCGGATTTATTGAAAAAGGAAGCTTCTCCTTAACTAAGGGATTTGCTGTTAAACAACGTATCTGGAGCCTTGCTACATTTTAAATTGACTGTTTCTACTTTCTCTTTCCCTACCCTGCTGGCAAGGCGGAAAGATGGCGTTCTCTTTGTTCTCAGAATGGAACTTTTGAAAATAAGCATTCCTCTATTTTAACAAAACTAAACTAATTTTAAAATATATAAGAAAAGGACCTGCTCTGGTGTCTTTTGGTGTTTTCTCCCTTTGTGAAACTTTCTGTTTTGCTTGGAAAATTTTTCTTCCCCCCCCCTCTCTCTGGACGTTGTAAATTCAATTTGAACTCCAGCTGCTTTTGTCTCGGACTTCACAGACTGCCCGCCCAACAGCGCCATTTTTTCTTCCCTTTCTTCCTCTCTACGCACTAACATCTAAAACTTTAATTATGGCATCGAGAAAACCCCCATCTGGGAAACCAAGCTCTGCTCCAGCATTCTACAAGACCCAGCCCATCCTCACAACCAAAGATTTCAGCAATGTTACAGAAGGAAACAGAGGTAGAGGATCCTAAGTCACCAAGCCCTCAGCCATTAAACGTAGAGGAGATGTTTCAAAGAATAATGAATGAAATGCAACAAATCCGGAAAGACAATTTAAGCACAAGATTGGAATTATTGGAGGCGCAGAGAGAAATAACAAATAATAAATAAAAAATTGTGGGGCTGGAAGGGGGGGCGGTTGAGATGAAGGAAGAGATAAAAGACTTTAAGAAAGAACTTACAGATATTACTGGTCAAATGTCCAAAATTGATTTTGAAGGCATGTCTTTTTTTTTAAGATTCCAGAATGTTCCTGAATTACCCAATGAGAATCTGAGAGAGATGATGGCTACTATGTTAGTGGATTATATTAAGAAAGATAAGGAATTTATGTGGGGGGACATTGATTTGATTTATAGAATTAACTCAGCATTTGCCAGAATAAATGAGGTACCCAGAGAGATACATATTAAATTTATAAGAAGGTCAACGAGAGAGGAGATACTGAGAGCGCAGAGAATGGGCCTTTGATGTATCAGCAAAACGAGGTGGCCATATTGAAGCAGATCCCAAAGAAAATAAGAGATATAAGAAGGAACTATTCCTTCTTAACTAAAAAATTATTCAAAAAGGGGGTGTGGTTCAAGTGGTTGATGCCTGAAGGGATGCTGGTATTCTGGGAGGGAGGAAGAGTTAGAATTAAAACAGTTGAAGAGGCGCATAATTTAAAAAAAAAACATTCCTCAATCCTGGATGCCGATGAGATGGGAACGGGAGGGGCCACGGGTCCGCCTGCTGGCGGGGGGGGGGGGAGGGAGGAGGAAGAGACTATAGCAAAGAGGCTCAGATCGCAAAAATAATCTGTTATATATATATATATTTTAGTAATTCCTGTACGGACGTCAATAGTATAAAGCAATTGAATGTATACAATAATATGAAAATTTATGATTTTAAAATGTATGTACTCCTTCCTCTTGATAATTTCTTTTTAATTGAATATGTATGAAGACTCGGAGGCGGTCAGCAGACCCGATGTGGAAGCTCCAAATATTATTCATTACCTTATTTACCCCCTTTCCCAATATAAATTGTTAAAACCAATAAAACTTTTTCAAAAGAAAAAAAAGAAGGTCACAAAAGAGGATCATGGCCCAGTGGGATGCCACGAGAGAGATCTTGTTTGGGAGGAGTTTGACCCCGTTACTTCCGAGGATATGGACAGGCTACGTGGGCGACTGCGAGCCACCACATGTTTATTGGACCCGTGCCCCTCCTGGCTTGTACTGGCATCCTGGGAGGTGACACGAGGCTGGCTCCAAGAGGTTATCAACGCATCCTTGAGTGAGGGTTCCTTGCCTGCCTCCCTAAAAGAGGCTATGGTGAGGCCCCTCCTCAAGAAGCCCTCTTTGGACCCAGCTCTTTTGAACAACTACCGTCCAGTCTCCAACCTTCCCTTCTTGGCGAAGGTTGTTGAGAGTGTGGTGGCACAACAGTTTCCCCGTCACCTGGAGGAAGTTGACTATCTAGATCCGCGCCAGTCCGGCTTTCGGCCCGGGCATAGCACCGAGACGGCATTGGTCGCGTTGGTAGATGATCTCTGGAGGGCCAGAGATGGGGGATGTTCCTCCATCCTGGTCCTATTAGACCTCTCGGCGGCTTTCGATACCATCGACCATGGTATCCTATTGCATCGGCTGGGGGGGTTGGGGGTGGGAGGCACCGTTTTACGGTGGTTCTCCTCCTACCTCTCTGGCCGATCGCAATTTGTGCGGGCAGGAGAGCAGAGGTCGACCCCGAGACCCCTCACATGCGGGGTGCCTCAGGGGTCGGTCCTCTCGCCTCTCCTGTTTAATGCATACATGAAGCCGCTGGGTGAGATCATCCGTGGTTTTGGGGTAGAGTACCATCTGTACGCTGATGACACCCAGCTGTACATATCTACCCCAAACCACCCCAACGATGCCGTAACGGTGATGTGCCAGTGCCTGGAAGCCGTGCGGATCTGGATGGGAAGTAACGGACTTAGGCTCAACCCGACCAAGACCGAGTGGCTGTGGTTTCCGGCTGCCCGATTCAACCAGCTCTCTCCAACGCTGGCCATAGGGGGCGAACATCTTGCCCCTGTGGATGGGGCGCGCAATTTGGGTGTCCTCCTGGATACCCGGCTGTCTATGGAAGAGCAAGTGACAGCCGTGGCCAGGAGGGCGTTCTACCAGGTTCGCCTGGTTCCCCAATTGCGCCCCCTATTGGATCGGGACGCCCTTCGCACAGTCACTCATGCCCTCGTGACATCCCGACTGGACTATTGTAACTCTCTCTACATGGGGCTCCCCTTGAGGTGCACCCGGAGGCTTCAGTTAGTTCAGAATGCAGCCGCGCGAGCAATTATGGGGACCACCAGGTTTACCCACGTTACACCGCTCTTGCGCGAGCTGCACTGGCTACCTGTCGTCTTCTGGGTGCGCTTCAAGGTGTTAGTTATCATCTTCAAAGCGCTCCATGGCTCGGGACCTAGCTATCTGCGAGATCGGATCCTGCCCCACACATCCTCACGACCGATTCGCTCCCACAGAGAGGGACTTCTCCGGGTGCCGTCCACTAGACTTTGTCAGCGGGCGACGCCCAGGGGAAGGGCGCTCTCTGTGGCGGGCCCGGCCCTCTGGAACGACCTTCCCCCTGATATTAGAACGACCACTGACCTCCGCTCCTTCCGTGTAAAATTGAAGACCTATTTCTTTCGACTGGCCGGCCTTGAATAGTTCTCTCTGTCTATTGATTCCAAATATTTTAATGGGTTCTTAATCTTAATTATTTTTAGCACGGGTAATACTATTTAATTCTATTTTAAAGTATGTATTTTGTATTTATTGTATATTGTTTTTAGCTTTGCCTGTGCACCGCCCTGGGTCCCTGTGGGGAGAGGGTGCGGTTAATAAATTTGAATTTGAATTTGAATTTTTGAAGGATCACACGACCCCCATCTCACATGACGGTTTATGCAACCGTCATCAAAAGGAGTCAGTTGACAAGTATATGAGTTTTGATCACGTGATCATGGGGATGCTACCAAGGTCGTATGTGAAAAATGATCATAAGTCACTTTGAACAGTCACCAAACAAACTGTTGTAAGTCAAGGATTACCTGCATTTTTACATATCCCCTAAATTCATGAGGGGTAATGAAGTGGAATTGAACTCATTAGCTACTTCTATCCAGTAATTAATTTGCATGTAGCATTCCCATCCCTCACTGTGCTTGAGAAATTAAAAGACGCTTGCTCCTGGGGAGGAAAGCTATGGCAAATCTAGACAGCATACTAAAAAGCAGGGACATCACCCTGCCAACAAAAGTGTGTATAGTCAAGGCTATGGTTTTCCCACTTGCAATGGATGGCTGTGAAAGTTGGACCATAAGAAAGGCTGAGCACCAAAGAATGGAGGCCTTTGAACTATGATGCTGGAGAAGACTCCTGCGAGTCCCTTGGACTTCAAGGCGGTCAAACCGGACAGTCCTAGGGGAGATCAACCCTGACTGAAGATGAAACTCAAATACTTTGGCCATCTAATGGGAAGGAAGGACTCACTGGAGAAGAGCCTAATGCTGGGAACGATTGAGGGCAAAAGAAGAAAGAGATGACAGAGAATGAGGTGGCTGGATGGAGTCACTGAAGCAGTCGGCATGAGCCTAAATGGACTCCAGAGGATGGTAGAGGACAAAGAGGCCTGAAGGAACATTGTTCATGGTGTCGCAATGGGTCGGACACGATTTTGCAACTAACAACAGCAAGAAACTGTCATGAAGAAGTGATGGAAGAACCTAGGGTGCAATGAAAAGGGGGATCAGCCCAGAATCGCTACGTAGGCACAAGAAAACTAAATCCAACCCCCTTTGAATGCCAATAACCCTTATCTAACTTTTAGCAGATGCCCCTGATTAGTTGAATTGTGCCCAGATTTTTTTAACAACAAATCAGTTTAATTGAACCTTCCTGTGTGAACCTGGTTCGTCACACTTGACAAAGGCATTATGTTGAGATGATGGTAGGAGCCCAGGTGGAGGTACATTTCTGATCAATACTACTCTGAGGCAAAAATAGAAAATAACAATCCAACTAGCTTTTGAAATTCTTCTTCAGTCATTGTCTTCACTCTTCCCTCTCTCCCAGAAATGAAAAGAAAGTAGAATACCGCAACTAACCTCGTCCTCACCTTTCAAAATCTAGAGAAATATAGGCATCCACCTGAAACAGACACAGCTGCTGTTCGGCAAACAATCATTGTTCGTTTCTTTGTTTGAAAACAGTGCTTCGTTTCAAATGAGAGGCACATCTAAGATATAGCCATTTCTTGTAAACATTTCCACGCTGCATAGGAATGTAACTTTGGCTTTAGGAAAGAAATGAGAAACTGTACAGGGGTGTCCAAACTTGGGAACTTTAAGACTTGTGGACTTCAACTCCCAGAATTCCCCAGGCCGCATGGCTGGCTAGGGAATTCTGGGAGTTGAAGTCCGCAAGTCTTAAAGTTCCCAAGTTTGGACACCCATGGGTTAGTCTAATGCAGGGGTCTGCAAAGTCGGCTCTTTTAAGACTGGTGGACTTCAACTCCCAGAGTTCCCCAGCCAGCATAGCTGGCTGGGGAATTCTGGTAGTTGAAGTCCACCAGTCTTAAAAGAGCCGACTTTGCAGACCCCTGGTCTAATGAACTAATGCGCGGTTCAGACTAGGGCCAATGCAGGAACTGATTGTTGTTACTGTTTCTTGTTCTCCCATCGGACTTGGAAGTCAAGCCTTGTTGGAAACCATGGTTTGGATGGGTCTTTTGTGCTCCTCTCTCATTATTTTGCCCCCTCCCTAAGGTCAAGCATTCTTCTGATTTAATAATACACAATCCCTTTATTTCACATATTCTTTCATTGTTTTAATCACACCAATGCACTCTAAAGCACTAAGGCTGTAGATCCATTGTTCATTTGAAGAATGATTAATATTTTGTTGGGCTCTTTACACCTCCCTTGCAATTAACAGCTATTTGTTTGGAAGCTCAATACAATGTTGCTCCCTAGAAGTTCTTCTTTATAAGCTGCTGACTCAAGTGAGTAACAGAATAGCAGAATAATAAGAGTTGGAAGCAGTGGTGGGTTTCAAATTTTTTTAGAACCTTTTCTGTAGGTGTGGCCTGCTTTGTGGGAGTGGCTTGCTGGCCATGTGACCGGGTGGGAGTGGCTTGCCGGCCATGTGACTGGGTGGGAGTGGCTTGCCGGCCATGTGACTGGGTGGGAGTGGCTTGCCGGCCATGTGACTGGGTGGGCATGGCCAACTTGTAAAATGGAATGAAACTCACTTAATCATGCTCTTGCTTAGCAACTAAAATGTTGGCTCAGAAACTCTGGCATTTGAAGCACGCGAGTCTTAAAGCTATCAAGTTGCAAGACCCTTGCACCCCTAACCCTTTAGGGACCCCCCCCCCACGGGGTGTTCAAACTTGACAGCTTTAAGGCTTGTGGACTTCAACTCTGAGAATTCCTCCTCTCGCTCTTCCTCTTGATGATGGGCGGACGGGCGGACGGAGGGAGCTGGAACCTGTTCTAAACAGCATTGTAGATTTGTGGAACCTCTTCTATAGAAGAGGTTAGAACTGGCAGGAACCCAGATCTGGTTGGAAGGGACCTTGGAGATCTTCTAGTCCAATATCCTGCTGAAGCAGGAGACCCTGTACCATTCTGGACAAATGGCTGTCCAATCTGTTCTTGAAAACCCCCAGTGATAGAGTAGCACCCACAACCTCTGAAGGCAAGCCAACTGTTCTAACAATGTTAACAATGGCAAATGTGGCTCAGCTTGGGCAGTGGGGCTGGAGAGGAAGGAGAGAAACCAGCCTGTGGTGTGGAGAGCCGTTAAAAGGTTTGCTTACTCTGTTTTGTTATTTTTAACTCTCTGAGCTTCCCAGTGTGATGCATGTCAGATAGGCAGCTATATAAATTGAATGAAGGGACAAATAAAAAGATTGACTGCAAGCAGGTATTTTTTTTCCCCACAGAGTCTGGGAAATCGCTGTCAAGCCACCCTTGAATCGACTGATAGATTTATATATTTAGTCCGCACTGTACAATTTTTAAATCCCACGGTGAGTCTCCTTCAGTTTCTGCAATTGGTCTCCTTCCTCCATCTTGGTTTTACAAGAAAAGGAATTTTTAATTGCCACGCAGAGACATCAGGAAAAAAAATATCTATGAATGATACACTGCTTCTAAGTAGCTGCAACATTAGTTCTTCGTTCTATGGACCTAGAGCAGTGATGGCTAAACTTTTCTGGACCGAGTGCCCAAAGTGTGCGTGCAGACACCCCAAATTCAAAGCAGGCGCGGGCCCCATGTATTTGCCCCTCCCCACATATGCATCCCCTGCACTTGCACGCCCCTGTGCATGGATGCATCCCTGTGCATGAGCATGCATCGCCACGCACGCTCCCTGCTCCCCGTGCATGTGCAAGCAGATACCCGAAGACCAGCTGGCTGGCAGGAGGCATGCGTGCATGCACAGTAGAGCTGAACTGGGGTGACAGCTCGTGTGCCATCAGAGAGGGTGCCATAGGTTTGCCATCACGGACCTAGAGTATGGAATACAGAAGCAAAGACCAACCATCCTCTTTGTTTTGGTCATTGTACAATAATATAATAATACAATAATAATACAATAGCAGAGTTGGAAGGGACCTTGGAGGTCTTCTAGTCCAACCCCCTGCCTAGGCAGGAAACCCTATACCCTATACACAAATGGCTATCCAACATCTTCTTAAAGACTTCCAGTGTTGGGGCATTTACAACTTCTGGAGGCAAGCTGTTCCACTGATTAATTGTTCTAACTATCAGGAAATTTCTCCACAGTTCTAAGTTGCTTCTCTCCTTGATTAGTTTCCACCCATTGCTTCTTGTTCTGCCCTCAGGTGCCCTGGAGAATAATTTGACTCCCTCTTCTTTGTGGCAGCCCCTGAGATATTGGAACACTGCTATCATGTCTCCCCTGGTCCTTCTTTCCATTAAACTAGACATACCCAGTTCCTGCAACCCAGTTCATACGTTTTAGCCTCCAGTCCCCTAATCATCCTTGTTGTTCTGTGCTCCTTCTAGAGCCTCCACATCTTTTCTACATCTTGATGACCAAAACTGGATGCAGTATTCCAAGTGTGGCCTTACCAAGGCATTATAAAGTGGTATCAACACTTCACGTGATCTTGATTTTAGCTTCAGGGCAAGTACAGTAAGAGAGGAAGAAAAAGAGACAGTTTATGTTAGTGTCAAAGGACAGAACATGTGCAATGTCCCTCTGTGTGGCAAATATCTGTGAACCCCTTGACCCATCCTTTAATCCTTCTGAGGTGAGTAAAATGAGGACCCAGATTGTTGGGGCCAATACCCTGACTCTGTAAACCGCTTAGAGAGGGCTGTAAAAGCACTGTAAAGAGGTATATATGTCTAAGTGCTATTGCTAAAATATTTGACCTGCAATCTTTGACTTACAACCATTTGTTTAGCCAACACTCAAAGTCACAACAGCACTGAAAAAAAGTGACTTATGACCAGTTCTTGCACTTATCGATGTTGCAGCATCTCTATGGCCACATGATCAAAATCCAGCTGCTTGGCAACCAGTGGGTATTCACAAGGGTTGCAGAAAGCCGGGTTAATGGGATCACCATTCGTGACCTTCCCAGCCAACTTCTGAGAAGCAAAATCAATAGGGGAAACCAGATCCGCTTAACAACTGCATGATTGGCTTAATAATTGCAGTGATTCGCTTAACAACCATGGCAAAAAAACCTTGTAAAATCAGGCACGGCTCACCTAACAACTGCTTTTCTTAGTAACAGAAATTCTGTTCCCAATTGTATGCATAAGTTGAGGACTTTATTGTTGTTAGTTGCAAAATCATGTCTGACCCATCGCAGCCCCATGGACAACGTTCCTTCAGGCCTTCCTGTCCTCTACCACCCTCTGGAGTCCATTTATTAAGCTCACACCTACTGCTTCAGTGACTCCATCCAGTCACCTCATTCTCTGTCATCCCCTTCTTCATTTGCCCTCAATCGTTCCCAGCATGAGGCTCTTCTCAAGTGAGTCCTTCCTTCTCATTAGGTGGCCAAAGTATTTGAGTTTCCTCTACAGCAGGGGTCCCCAACCCCTGGGCCGTGGACCGATGCCGGTCCGTGGCTTGATAGGAACCGGGCCGCAGTGAGTTGCAAAGGTTGGAGACCCCTGGACTAGAAGTCCCCCAAGGTCCCTTCTAACTCTGTTATTCTGTTATTCCGATGGTGTTGCCTTGCCTGGTAATAAAAAAAGGAACATCAAGAACTCCACAATTCAACCCTGAGCTTCCTCTATTCTCGACTCTGCTTTCTTTTGTTTGACGTTGAATGCAGTTCAGAATCCTTTGAGAACAGGGTAGGTTATATGTGTCATAAACCATCAAAACAAATAAAATGCACTACACAATTGTGCCATCCACCTGGGCAACAACTCAGTTATCTAAGGACCTACTGGTGGTTGGTTGGTGTCCTCATGTACTTGACCCCATTATTGGATCCAAGTCCTCTGCTTCTACCACTGCTAGAAATAGCCATTTCAAGGTTAAAAGCTTTTTCTTCCCTGATTGTTTGTTTAGAGTTGCCTCCCAGAAGAATTGCACTTGGAGTCAGATTACTTAACGTTTATAAAAGCATCCCAGACCGTCTTTTTCATGGCCTCCTGGCAACTTCCAGGAAATTCCCATCGGTCTCCTTAGATGATGTGATTATATGCCATGGCCTTTTTTTCATTTCTATAAAGGCTCTTTATTTTACTTTCTAAAAGGGCTCTTTATTTCATTTTATACAAAGGTATTATTGCATCCATTGTTTCATTCCGTGTCTGTATGGTACTGAATTTAATTATAAAAACATAATACGTTACAGGTAGATCCTGAATAGCAACAAGGACAAGGCTCAATCAGGAACTTGTAGAGTAGTAATGTTCTGACTTGGGCTTCCCTAAAAAGCACAAAGCAGATTCCTGCTCCCAAGAAAACCCCATTTTATTAAACGAATGTAAATTGCTCTCATTCACATTCAGCAAAGGCCTGGCAAACAGCCTTTCAAAGGTGAAGTTATGACCACAGACCTTATCTCGCTTGGCAATCTGCCATATAAATATATTTTGCCAAATGCAGTGCTGTGCAAGGAAAGACTTGGCACAGAGTCTCTGAGATTCACGGACAGATTTTCACACTCCTGAAATGGAATGAACAAACACATTGTTTCCTGCGAAAGCCCACTCCCCTTTCGCTCTTCTTTTATTTCCTGTGGGAGGGGCCATCCACCATCCACCTATGGCTTTCTTTAGTCCTGATTTCTGAGCAGTTCTTTTCTTCTGGCAGCTCTGCACAAGCACACACTGTGAACAGGCTCCAGCTGTTCCTATGCCTCAGTGCTGTCTAGCTCCGAAGGCATAACACAAAAAATTGGCTACTTGTAAAAGGTGCAACTTTCTGACGTCTATCATGGAGGGCATTAGGACTTTTGCCTGCACGTTTGATTAGCCACATTTGGGGTGACCTCTACATTGAGGTTAATTATGGCTTGTGAAAATGAGACCACTTTCAAATGATTGGTTATGATGCTGGCTCATTTCAACAAAAGGGTCTGGGTGCAAAGCTAAATGGAGGTTAATTAAAAAGGGGGCATGCTTCCAATCTCTTTTCGGAAGGAAGGCAGTAAGCTTCCCATGGTATATTAATGAGGGTGATAATTACGCTGAAGGTAATTCACTCCTCTTTTATTTGATGTTATGATATGATGTTACATTTATATCCTGCCTTTCCTATTAGAGTTTAGAAGAAGTTACATAAGGAGTCTCCTATGTTTTTTTACTTTCACCACAACAAACATGTGAATTAAATTGGACTGAGAAGTTGTGACTGTGTTCCAGTGCTGGGATACGACCAGTACTCCCCAGTATGGGCATACTGGTGCCTGCTGGGAGCACCAGGTACCGTTCTGGTATGGTGCTCCAGAGGGACATGTATCTGGGACATGTAATGGGAACTCACTCCATTACTAGGGATTTGAACCACCGAACTTGCCAATCTTTCTGATTGACAAGCTTAGCTTAGTCGGCCATTTTGTTTCAACTGTCATTTGTCGGCCTTTTTTTTTTATATTGAAAAAGTTTTATTGAGTTTTACAAATTTTTTGAGTAGGGTAGGGTAAGGTGAGATGAGAAAATATTTTGAGAACTTTCACGTCGAGATCGTTGGCCCCCTCCGGGGCTTCTTGACAAAACATAGATAATACATATTTAAATAGTACTACAAGGTGAAGAGAAGTGCATACATCATTGTAAATTCTAAATTCTATGCTAGCAATCGTGTACAAACATCCAAACAAAAGTTATACTGTATTAAAAAAGTCATTTTTTAGATCTAAATCTCTTAGCAATTGTGTCTTCTTGTTCTCTTTCCTGACCCCCAGTGGGCGGGGCCGTGGCCCCCTCCGCTCCTCCACTTTCATCCTCCAGGATAGAGGAATATTTTTTAAGAAAGGCTTCCGCCTCAGCAACTGTTTTAATCCTTACTCTTCCTCCTTCCCAGAACACCAACATCCCTTCTGGCATCACCCACTTGAACCAAATCCCCTGTTTAAACAATTTTTTAGATAAGAAGGAATATTTCCTCCTCACCTCTCTAATCTTTTTCGGGATCTGCTTCAAGATGGCGACTTCCTTTTGTTGGTACATTAACGGACCCTCTCTCTGCGCCCTCAATATTCCCTCCCTGGTAGACCTTCTAACAAATTTAATGTGTATCTCTCTGGGTACTTCATTTATCCTGGCATATGCTGAATTTATTCTATAAACCAGGTCAATGTCCCCCCTGATCTCTTCCTTAGGTTTGTATAAGTAGTCTACTAAAATTGTGCTCATAAGATCAGGAAGGCATTCACCAGATTCTTCCGGAATATTCTGAAATCTTAAAAAATATGACATCCTTTCAAAATCCATCCTAGACATATGACCAGTTAAATCTCCAATTTCAGTATTAACATTTTTAAGTTCTCCCTTTGCCCCAGCCAGCCCCAATTCCAACTCTTCAGTCTTCTGTGTGTTCTGCATCAATTTCTTCTGTGTCTCCAAAAGCTCTAATTTAGAACTGCAGTGGTCTTTTCTAAGCTCTTTAATTTCCAGTACCAAAGAATGTAACACTTCTTCCATAGCTGTTAATCTTGCATCTGTGTCTGGTTTTTCTGGTTGCTTTTTGAAAGCCATGGTGAGCTGTTTAAGTCAGTGCCAATAAGATGGCGTTTTTTGGGTGCGGCCGCTGGAGCAAGTCCAGAGAAAAAGTTCAAATCAAAGTTGTAGAAAGTTGTAAAATCCAGAGAGAAAAGCAAATTTCAGTCAATTATGAAGACAAAGAAGGCACTCCAGGGAAGGAATCAATTAATCATTTATCAAAAATCCTCCATTAGTAAAGAGAGACAGTCCAGGTCACAAAGGAATGCCGGAAATTTTCCATAAAGAATAGTCATTTAAGAACAAAGGGAAGCCATCTTCCCCTGCCCAATCTGGAAGCCAGCAGGAGAAAGCAACAAAGAAAATTGTTCCAATATAGCAGGACTTCGATACATTGTAGCTAGAAACAAACCGCAAAGGACTTCTTCAGCAAAGTCCGGATGAGAAATATCCGCTTCCTCGCGCTCGAGGAGCCATTTCCAAACGCCGCTGCTGTAAATCCGAGGGGGGGTTTAGCAAACAGCCCCCCTCCATCATTTCTTTTAATCAAAGCTGCCAGCAAAAAAAAGTCAGAGTCACTTACACTCCACCTCGCCGCCAAAGCCCCGGCAAAGCCATCCGGCTCGAATGCTCCAGCTCTCTCCAAATCAGCTATTCGTTCCCATTCTCCGTTGGCGAAGGGAACCAAGCCCCCCGCAGCATGTCTTCTTCCTCCTAGATCGAAGACAAGGACCTCCCCGGCCGCCGCCAGGCTAGGAAAGGTCCAGGCAAGCCGACCTTACAGGGGGGTCCCTAAAAAGGCACACCTCGCCCCGTTTGGGGCCGGAAAAAGAACAAAACGGCGGACGAGTCCCAGGACTTGTCCATCGCCGCCAGAAGCCGGAACAGGAAGTCATTTGTCAGCCTTTTTGTTTGCCTGGAGAGATTCCTGTTGTGGCTGTCACTGCTGTCTGTATTCCACCTGATGCAGGTGTTGGCACGGCGCTCAAACCAATTTCATTGTAATTTTATTACAATATTATTACAATGACAATAAAGATTATTATTATTATTATTATTATTATTATTATTATTATTATTATTATTATTATTATTATTATTATTATTATTATTATTATTATTATTATTATTATTATTATTATTATTATTATTATTATTATTAGCGTGTTAGCCACTGAGCCACCGCCTCCCCAATTAGGGAGCACTTTATAAGCCTGCTAAAGGTTATGCATGCACATTTTTTTGACAAAAAATGGAGCCATTTTTGGGAGGTCTGCAAAACCTGTTTTTTTTTAAAAATTTGCCTCTTCAAAACCTTGGTGCGTCTTATACTCTGAAAAATATGGGTATTTTTTTGATGCAGCAACTTTCTTGATTTCACAGTGAAGTCTTCATTTTGAGTCCAAAAATATTTTCATCTGGGAATTTATATTAGACATCTTCCCTTGGCTACTTGCCACTGAGGCTTGGATTCACAGCCCCACCTGTGGCATTATTAAAATAGATGTCAATGGTGCCTTCTTCTGATAGGTGGGAATTATGAGTTTGTTGCTGTTCTTATCTGGCGTACCTTCAATCTAGCTAACACAGGATTGTTAACAGGATTGTTAACAGGATTGTCAAACTGGATTTCAAGGGCCACAGCAGCACTGTAGTTCTCCCTCCACGGGCTGGCTGGAAGACGCCTTCTGCAGCACCTTGCCGGCCAAAACAGGACATGGGGGGAGGTCATGCGCAGCCCTCTCATGCCCCATTTTGCCCAGCAGAGTGTTGCAGGAGGCAGTTCAGGCTGAAAAAGGGGTGCATTTTTGCTAGCAGAGGCACCATGAGCAGGAACGTGCAGGACGAAATGAAAGCCTGGTAAGAAGATCTAATTAACCCACAGTCATAGATCAGAACTTGGAAAAGGCAAAGAACCTTGAGAGTATAAATAATATTAATGGACAAATCTGGATTTTGGCAAAAAGAAAGAAAGAAGGGGGAAAATGGAGGGTTGAATCACTAGCCCAAAAGAGCCATTTGCTTGAAACAATTTGGACAGAAAAGGAGAAAGTAGAGAAGTGACAAACCCACTCAAATACAAACTCTAAATTTGGTTTTGGATGTGAAAAGATTATGTTTTTAAAAGAGGCTAGGAGGTTGAAATAGAAACCAAATATACCAGGGAGATTTGCTTCATTCGAATGTCTTCCAACTAACATATCTTAAGCAATCCCAATTAATGAGAGGTGGAATGTAACAAGGGGGAAAAATAAAAAAGCACTATTTTTTCACTAATAATCTAATCTTGCTTCTGCCATATTGTGGTTTTAATATATATATATGTGTGTGTGTGTATTATGTTATTTTATTATTGATGTTGTTTCGAGTGCTGATTGAGAGTCACCAGAGTTGGTGACTAAATAGGAGTAGGAGACTAAATCTTATGAAGAACGATTCAGTATACATTTCACCTAGGAAAAGAATAAGGGACAAAAGAGACTATGGATTTATCCCACATAGTGTTTGGGGATAGGAGAGGAACTACCGGATAGAAGGTTTATATATACTACTACCTGATAACCCGGCATTGCCCGGGTATTTATTTATAGGGGGAAAATGTCTGGACCAAACATAATTTTTAATGTTGGATTGTCCCCCTTACCAGAGGGATCCCCCTTGTGGAGTACTTTGAAGCCATTACAATGGCAACTCCACTGCGCTGTACAGTAGAAGCCATTTTATGGCAGAACAGCAGAAGCCATTTTAAGGCACAACAGGCTGTATGGTAACAGAACACACACACACACCGGCCAGTATTTGTTTTCAGAGAGTAAGTCATTTGTGTACCAAGCTTGGTTGAAATTGCTCTAGGCATTCCAGAGTTATGCTGGAACTCACACACACACACACACACACACACACACACACACACACACACACATAACTGTTCTGACCCCCCCCCCCTTTCTCCGACTAACACAAGACTGACTGCCTGCCACTAACTGTCTTGGCTGCTTGCCTGAATGACTCTGAACAGATACAAAGCTTCCTAACTCGACTAAACATGAACCTGAAAATCAACATGAATAAACACGAACCTAGAAATCCAACGTTGTTCTCTGCAAGGACTTCCTTAGCAAAGACTTCCTTTTAAACCCTCTTGGGAGGGGCCAGTCATTAGGCAGCTGCGGCCAATTCACATCCTTCGAGTTCACTTCTGATGCAATTGAAGCCTCCTTTTTTCAGTCCTTCTCAATCTAGCATCAGGGACAAACTGGCCTTGATCCTCCCCACTACTCCAAGACCCAGGTGCCTCCTGATGACCAGCCAGGCTCTCTGCTCTCTCAAGGTCGCCCTCCTCCTCCAGAGCAGACTCATAGGACTCCTCACTAGAGGAGTCTATCAGCAGCTCATCCGGAGCCGGCTGGGCCATAACACATAACTATAGTACCAGTACCTATAAACTATAACTATGACTCCAGATCTATAGATACTGTAATTGTAGAGCTCCAATTTCCTGCCCTTAGGAGCTATTAAGTAATGGAATAGCCTCCCTCCTGGTGGGTGCTCCATCACTGGAGATAGTTAAAGAAAGGTTAGATATCCATTGGTTTTGGATGTTTTGAGGATTCCTGTCCCGGACAGGGGATAGAAGAGGAGATCTTCAAGGTTCCTCCCAATCCTATGAGACTATGATAAATTGACATAGATTTGATATCTGAACAGGTAACGATCAAAACTCGCAGTAGAAGACTAGTCATTCATGAACAGAAGCTCACCAGATAAAGCCTTCAGGATGGAGCATTCTCAAAAGTTCAGTGCTAGAAATGTTTGTGTTGTCATTAACTGCTTGACATGGCAATGGGACACTGCACTTACCTGTAACATTTAAATGTCAATATAATGGACACAGAACAGTAACCTTTTGCTCTTCGGGGCCAGGATGAGCAACTCATTGGATACATGTGGCCCAGAGGTGATTTTTGTATAGCTCAATGAGCTACCAATGTGGAAATATTCACATCATGATCGCTACTGATACTATTCATGCAATTTGAATCTCTTAATATTTTATGGACCTTCTGCTTTCAGTTTTCCTAGCTGCAAATACTAGATGATTTAAATGACTCAGTATTTCTGGCCCACTAACCATCAATTTTTTATTTTTCCTAATGCTAGGAAAGCAGCTTTAAAATGACTCTTAACCAACTGTATTTTTCTTGGTTCAGAAGTAAAAGTAAAGGTTCCCCTCGTATATATATGCTAGTCATTCCCGACTCTAGGGGGCAGTGCTCATCTCCGTTTGAAAGCCGAAGAGCCAGCGCTATCCGAAGATGTCTCCATGGTCATGTGGCCAGCATGACTAAACGCCAAAGGCACACAGAACACCGTTACCTTCCCACCAAAGGTGGTTCCTATTTTTCTACTTGCATTTTTTATGTGCTTTCCAACTGCTAGGTTGGCAGAAGCTGGGACAAGTAATAGGAGCTCACTCCATTACATGGTGCTAGGGATTCGAACTGCCAAACTGTCGATCTTTCTGATTAACAAGCTCCGTGTCTTAGCCACCCTTGTTCAGAAGTACAAGGAATAAAAAAATAATTGCCCTGTCAGAACCTCTTCATATTCTGCAGCCAAATCCCCTTAAGTCCATTTCCCGACAGAAGAGAAAGCAAAAAAAGTTGGCCAGTCTCTCCACGAAGACAAGGGGGACACTAATAGAATTTTGTCAATTTCACCTTGTGAAGTTGGAAAACGTAAAGGTAATGAGTGAAGGATTCTTACCAATATTTCAAAGAACGGCAGACAGAAAACCTGTTGCCATCAGAGCTAGCCTGCAACTGTATTTCTTGGTCAAATATTAGGATTCTGATCCAGAAGTGCTTTTCATCTGGTGCAGATTCCTCTTCTAGAAATGCTCTACCTATTTTAAATATTTCTGCTGATTTAGGCTAAATATTGCTGCAATATAAATTTTTGCAGGCTACATGCGTTTTCTAAATGTGCCTGAAAAATGGAGCTCTTCTTTGAGCTACCCAAATATTATCTTCACGAGATTCCCGGTCATCCAGGTCATGGTTGTCCCAAGGGTGATTTCCCCCCCCCCAAAAGGTAGCCGGACTTTCTTGTGTTTTCCTTGAAGACATTTTGCTTCTCATCCAAGAAGCTTCTTCAGTTCTTGGCTAAGATACGAAACATTTTCAAAGAAAAAATGCTCCAAGGAAGTCCAGTTGTCATTGGAAAAAAACCACCTTCTTGACGTCAGAACTGAAGCAAAACATCTTCAAGGGAAAAAAAAGAAAGAAAGTCCAGTTGTCTTTCAAAAAAGCATCTTTGGGACAATTATCCCCACTTGAAAATCCAGACCCAAAGTCTCTCTGGTAAAAGGTAAGAGTTCCTGCAGATTTTACTCCACTCATCTGCTGGGGTGAAAAGAGTAAGGTTCTACATTTAGGCAAGGAAAACCAAATGCACAGGTACAGTATAGGTGGTACCTTGCTCAATAGTAATAACTGTGAGAGGGATCTTGGAGTCCTAGTGGACAACCATTGAAATAGGAGCCAGCCGTGTGCAGCAGCTGCCAAAAAAGCCAACACAGTTCTAGGCTGCATAAACAGAGGGATAGAATCAAGATCACGGGAAGTGTTAATACCACTTTATAAGGCCTTGGTAAGGCCACACTTGGAATACTGCATTCAGTTTTGGTCACCACGACGTAGAAAAGATGTGGAGACTCTAGAAAGAGTGCAGAGAAGAGCAACAAAGAGGATTAGGGGACTGGAGGCTAAAACATATGAAGAATGGTTATGAGGAACTGGGTATGTCTAGTTAAGGAAAAGAAGGACTAGGGGAGACATGATAGCAGTCTTCCAATATCTCAGGGACTGCTCAACGAAGAGGGAGTCAAACTATTCTCCAAAGCATCTGAGGGTAGGATAATAAGCAATGGGTGGGAACTAATCAAGGAGAGAAGCAACTAAGGAGAAATTTCATCTCTCTCTCTCTCTCTCTCTCTCTCTCTCTCTCTCTCTCTCTCTCTCTCTCTCTCTCCCTCCCTCCCTCCCTCCCTATCCCTATCCCTATCCCTATCCCTATCCCTATCCCTATCCCTATCCCTATCCCTATCCCTATCCCTATCCCTATCCCTATCCCTATCCCTATCCCTATCCCTATCCTTATCCCTATCCCTATCTCTCTACCTACCTACCTACCTACCTACCTACCTACCTACCTACCTACCTACTTACCTACCTACCTACACATATACATATATACACCACATATATACATATACACACCAAATTTTTGCATGCAATACTAGCATTAACAATTGTGGAGTTCTCTCTGAGCTTGGTTGTTTTCTTGCAGATGTTTCATTACCAAACTAGACAACATCATCAGTACTACAATACAATTATCAATTTGGGTAAATTACTAATTTGGGTAATGAAACCTCTGCATGACAACAAGTAGAGACCCGCAAGGACCCCACAGTACAAATATTCTCTTCTATTGGTACCATAAAACAATTTAAAACCTGAAACACTCAAGCATAAATAAACATAAAAAACCCCAGGATGGTAGGAGAAAAAAGTCATTTGACGTCATGAAGCCACTTAGTGTAGGCTCACCACCAGTTTCCCGAGATTGATGGGAAAAGCAAGATGGAGGCTTGTTTCATTGCAGAATGGCAAATTGTATATTTCCAGGGAAGAAGCATTGCCATGAAAGCTTGCTACTTTTTCTGTACAAGATGGGGCTTTAAGATGAGATCTACCTGTAGGATACCACCACAACCAGCTGCCTTTTTCTGATTTCCCTTTTTGCCTTTCACAGGATACAGCTTAACTTAATTTGTATCATGTTTAGGAAGCAGATTTTACTGTCAGCAAAAGGCTAATGTGCAAGGTGAGGGGAACCGCACAGCAACATTATGAGAGGACATGAAAAGAGAAGGTCCGAGCAATAATTTGCAAGGTACGGTGTTCATGTCAATTTACAGGTGCACCTAAAATAAAAACTGGGAAGATTCCTGCTGAGAACTGTCATCTCAGATAATCAATTTATGTAATCTGTCCCATCATGCCTTTCTGCCTAGTGGAAGCTTGGCTGGCTATAATGTGATGTTACCTGAATGCTTAGACCCTTTTTGAATTGGGTGGGGGGGTTACTATATTTTTCAGAGTATAAGACGCACCAAGGTTTTGAAGAGGAAAATTTTAAAAAAAGTTTTGCACTCTGCAGACCTCCCAAAAATGGCCTGTTTTTCATGAAAATGGGCCTGTTTTTTTTTCAGAAAAAGGGCATGAATAGCCTTTAGGAGGCTTGTAGAGTGTTCCTGTGGGTGTCCCCCCCCAAACTAGCAAAAACCGGCCCATTTTGTATCAAAAAAAGGGCATTCATAACCTTTAGAAGCCTTGCAGAGACCTCCTGAGGGTTGGGGGGGGGGGCAAAATTGAGCAAAAAACGGCCTGTTTTTCGCTCATTTCTGCCCTCCCCAGCCCCCAGGAGCACTCTGGAAGCCTCCTAAAGGTTATGCACAGCCATTTTGGTAAAGTGGGTGGGCTCTGGGGAGGCAAAAAAAAATGCTTATACACTGTATTCAGCTGCACCCAGATTTTCAGTCTCTTTTTTGAGGGAAAAAGGTGCGTCTTATACTCTGAAAAATACGGTAATTTTAAGAGTAATTTCTTTACAGCTTAAAAAAAGCACAGGAGCAGCCTTTTTTATGTCTTAAAAATCATGTACTGAACTGAAGGTCATCATTGCCTTTGGGGTTTGATCTCTAAACTTCTGCCTTTTTTCCCCTGGATGTAGTTAAGGAAATATAGGAAAGCCTAGAAGGTACAAAGGAAGCTGCTGAACTCTGGAGGTGGACAAGGATTTCAACCTCGGGTTCAAGTCCAGATTTACTTGTTCCAGACAAGATGGGGTCAAGCAGAACATTCAGCCAAACATTGAGGCTTTTTGGAAAAGGAATTAATGTGGAGCATTGTTCTAACTGTCAGGAAATTTCTCCTCAGTTCTAAGTTGCTTCTCTCCTTGATTAGTTTCCACCCATTGCTTCTTGTTCTACCCTCAGGTGCCTTGGAGAATAGTTTGACTCCCTCTTCTTTGTGGCAGCCCCTGAGATATTGGAATACTGCTATCATTTCTCCCCTAGTCCTTCTTTTCATTAAACTAGACATACCCAGTTCCTGCAACCGTTCCTCATATGTTTTAGATGACCTGATCTTAAATGTGCTCCTTATTGTGGTTTCACAACCTTTCCTTGGAAGCAACTAGTAGTGAGATGAAGACAATTTTGGTCAGGAAACTGGCAGATGACCTAATCTAAAACATATTCCATCTTGGGACACTATTGTTATTGGCTTTCTTTAAATAGCTAATTCAACCACTTTGTTTTCTCTTTAAGAGAAAGAGAAACATCCTTTAAGGGATGTTTGCTTACAATAAAGCATGCAATTTGGCGGGTTGAAATTTCTTCTACATACTATAGCCGTGATTGAAGACCTACGGCACACATGCCACAGGTGGCACGCAGAGACCTCTCTGTGGGCACGCAAGCGATCACCTCAGCTCAGCTCAGCCTATGGAGACATGTGAGAGACATGTGTGCATGCGCAAGGGCCTGGGGGGGGGTCACACATGCATGCACAGGTGTGTGTGGGTTAGCATGCATGTGGGTGGGTGTGGGAAACACAGGGTGGGGGTGGGGTGCTGCTCCTGGAGCCCATTTTTGGTCCCAGGAGGCTGCAGGGAGGCCTGCTAGGCCCAAAACGGAATGCATTATGGGTGAGGGTGTGCACTCTCACTTTTGGCAGATGATAACCAAAAGGTTAGCCCTCATTGCAATATAGCATGTAATTTGGCTGCTTGAAATTTCTTCTATATACTATAGCAATTATTGTTTAGCTAGCCAACTATCCCAAAGTCCTGGCAAAAGCCTTTTCTCCTGACTGGCAACTAATTCGAGCCACTTAGGGATGTGACTTTCCTGGGTTTTATCCCTTAATCATCTTTTGTAATGGAAAAATCACATGGACACAACAGCAACTTTTTTTTACAGCATAGTTTTGATCATTTCCCTGGAGCCATATTACTTAGTAAAAACTAGGTTATAGATATTCTATTGATGTTCTCAGGAAATGTCATGCACAGGATGCTTAAACCCCTTCAGTCTGCATGGTCATTAGTGCCTTCTTCCCCCAGGGAGGCTGAAATGTTGATGATTCACAAGTGTGTGCCATCAAGTCCGTGTCAACTTTTAGCAATCACATAGACAGATGTTTTCCATGATGATCTGTCTCTAACTTTGTCCTTCAGTCTCAGAAGACCAGAAGAACAGAGTTGGAAGGGACATTGGAGGTCTTCTAATCAACCCCCTGCTCAAGCAGGAAACCTGTACTATTTCAGACAAATGGTTGTCCAATCTAAAACTTCAAGGGTTAGAGTATCCACAACTTCTGGAGGCAAGTCATTCCACTGATTAATTGTTCCAATTGTCAGGAAATTTCTCCTTAATTCTAGGTTGTTCTCTCCTTGATCAATTTCCACCCATTGCTTCTTGTCCTGCCTTCAGGTGCTTTGGAAAATAGATTGACTTCCTCTTCATTATGGCAACCTCTTAGATATTGGAACACTGCTTTCATATCACTTCTAGCCCCTCTTTTCAGAGATACCCAATTCCAGCAACCGTTCTTTATATGTTTTAGCCTCCGGTTCCCTAATCATTTTTGTTGCTGTACTCTTTTTGGAGTCTCAATAACTTTTTTACAGTGTGGCGACCAAAAGAATCTCAGTCCTTCAATTTCAGAATAGCAGAATTGGAATATCCCAATGGTGTACCCATTCCCCATTCCCATTGTAACCGAGTTCATCCACCTTGTAGAAATGCTGAAGACTAGCTGCAAAATTAGTTTTGGGTGACACACATGTTTGATCTCTTAGCAGGGTGAATTAAATTCTAACAGAGTGCCCTTTTGCAACGTGTTAAGCCTCTGGGAGCATTAATGTACCTATTTCAAAAGGTTACATAAAAAAAATTAGGACGACAAAAAGCCAGCCTATAAATTGCATTGCGGTGGCATCGTTGAATCATGCCATCCTCATCTGCTTCTAGCTATGTTATTGGATTGCCAGCCAGTTTGGTTTAATGGCTAAGAAGCTAGAATCTGGGAGTCTGTGAGTACTAGTCCCACCTTAGGCACAAGGCCAGATTGACCTTGGGCCAGTCACCTCTCTAAGCCCCAGGGAGGAGGCAATAATAATAATAATAATATTTTTATTTATAAACCGCGTCCTCTCCCCAAAGGGACTCGGAGCGGTGCACAGGGAGAAATTAAAAATACCGATATAAAATACATAAATAGATAGATAAAATACGAATTAAACCAAATTATCCCTGCGCTAAAATCACCCTATCTTAAAATACACTAAAATCCCCTAAAAACCCTATTAAAAGACGGAAGACTAACCTAGGCCGGCCAAGCAGAAAAAGTGTGTTTTTAATTTTTGACGGAAGGAGCGGAGGTCCGTAGTTGTTCTGATCTCGGGGGGAAGGTCGTTCCAGAGGGCTGGGCCCGCCACAGAGAAGGCCCTTCCCCTGGCATAGCCTAGTGGACGGCACCCGGAGAAGTCCCTCTCTGTGGGAGCGAATCGGCCGCAGGGATGTATGAGGCAGGATCCGATCCCGCAGATAACTAGGTCCCGTGCCATGGAGCACTTTAAAGATGGTAACTAACACCTTGAAGCGCACCCGAAAGACGACAGGCAGCCAATGCAGCTCGCGCAAGAGCGGTGTTATGTGGGTAAACCTTGAGGTTCCCATTATTGCTCGCGCGGCTGCATTCTGGACAAGCTGAAGTCTTCGGGTGCACCTCAAAAGGAGCCCCATGTAGAGATGGCAAACCACTTCTGGAGAAACCTTGCAGGAAATTGTCCAGGACTTTCTGAGAATCAGACATGCTTGAGCAGAAGAAAAAAAAAGTATTATTGGACATCTGAGGAAAAGGGAAACAGTTGTATTATAACTTGGACTGTTATCCTAGGTTAGGAAAATCTGGTTGGCTGGAAGAGAAATAGCAAGATTAGAGATGGGTAAAATGAAAAATTATCCTTATTTTCAAGGATAAGGAAGCAACTAACTTCAAAAAGGCTGGTAGACCTAAGTCAGTGCTTCTCAAATAGTGGGGCGGGCCCCCCAGGGGGAGCGCGAGGCTCCGTAAAGGGGGGCGCATTTGACCTCGACAGTTTAGTTTAATTAAGGATTTAATTTTTTTTAAATTTCTAATGCACTTTAAATCTTTTCTGCTACAGTTAATAAAGCTATTCTTTGTTGTAAATTGATCCACATTTCTTTCTTTTTTTATTCTCTTATACGTTAATAAGGATACAGTGTTATGCAGAGGTGTACTTATAACAATTTTATAGACAAATGATACTATTTACAGTCGTGCGGGGGGCGCGAAATGTTTTCTTCTTCCTAGGGGGGGCATTACAGAAAATAATTGAGAAGCACTGACCTAAGTGAGTGGTTCCCAACGTGGGGCCCATGCCCCACAGGGGGTGGGGGCAATTTGATTTTTAATGGGGGCAATTTGAACTTTGTTTAAACCAAGTTTGTTAGGATATTCAGCCTTATATTGGGTTGACAATATATATGAACCTATGTTCTTAAGGAGTTATGTAGCTTTAAGAACTGTCTTAAATTCTGATTGGCTGTGCTTATCTGCTCTACCATAAAGGAAGCTCAGAATCACAGTCCATTCCCTTTTCGATTCCATTCCTGTTCTTACTGTTTGCCCTCTGAGGAACTGAAGCTGAATATTGAAGAAGGAGGAGGATTTGTTTTGCATCACTGTAAGATAACTCTGTTTGGTGAAGGACTGTTATTATTTTGAGTAGTATCACTAGTCGGAAGAAGTATTTTAGTTGCTACAAAGTAAAGACTATTTATTTTCTTACTATCAGAGTTTGTAGAGTTTGTTTGTGGTTAAAGCAACGTGTCTCTTTACTGTCCGGTGTATTACACTATTCCACATTTATTTTCTAACACTGGTTACGGGACTAGAGTTGTAACACTGGTTCTGAACCCAGAGTTGCTAACAAAGTTAATGGCCTTTTAGACTTCCACCACGTGACTAGAGTTGATTTTTTTGAGTAAAGCAAGAATTATATGTCACGGGGGGGAGGGGCATCAGGATTTTAGAGATGCTTAGGTGTGGCATGACCAAAAAAAGGTTGGGAACCACTGACCTAAACTGAAAGGAGAGGCACATAAATTTCTAGTTTAATAAAAGAAAGGACTGGTGGTGACATGATAGCAATGTTCCAATATCTAAGGGGCAACCACAAAGAATAGGGAGTCAACCTTTTCTCCAAAGTACTTGAAGGTAAGACAAGAATCAATGGATGGAAACTAATCATGGAGAAAAGCAACCTATAACTAAGGAGAAATTTCCTGACAGAACACTTAATCAGTGGAATGATGTGCCTCCAAAATTGTGGTTGCTCCAACACTGCAGATTTAAAAAAAGAGATGGGACAACCATTTGTCTGAAATTGTTTCCTGCTTGAGCAGGGGGTTGGACTACAAGACCTCCCAGGTCCCTTCCAAGTCTGTGCTTCCGTTGTTCTGTATTTCTCCTATCTAGAGCTATCAGCAGTAAAGAGCAAGATAGCTCTTGTAGATGAATATTAGATGAAGTGCTGGATGACTCAACAGTACTTCAAAGCTTTGCATAATGTTGGAATTTGCTGCCGCTTGTGTGCCAGGTTGGCTGTAAAAGAAGATATTGTTGCCTATGATTTAAGCTGCTAGAATATGAAGAAGGTTTATGCGACAGGTCTGGATAAACTGAAGTGCGACTTAAATCCCACGGGCGTCTATACACTGGGCCTAGCCTTATCGTTAATGCCAAAGGAATGATTTATTTGCGTTACCAAGCACATTTCCATAAACCAGTCAGCCTCCAAAACAAATTTCAGTCTCCCCACAGAAGACAACATGCGTGTGTGGGGAATGGAAAATGAGCATTTCTTCCATGAAATGTTAATTCGAAATCTCTTCATGCCATCTCAAAGCGGGAAAATGATTAGTGTCAAAAAGATTATCCTGCATTTCCTTCTCTATGAATTCTCATTCAATTGTATGAGAGAAATTTCCTTTGTGAAGTTTACTTCAAAGGAAAAAAAAATACTGCATCCAGTTTTGGTCACCACGATGTAGAAAATATGTGGAGACTCTAGAAAGGGTGCAGAGAAGAGCAACAAAGAGGATTAGGGGGCTAGAGGCCATAACATATGAAGAACAGTTGTAGGAACTGGGTATGTCTATTTTAATGAAAAGAAGGACCAGGGGAGATATGATAGCAGAGTTCCAATATCTCAGGGGTTGTCACAAAGAAGAGGGAGTCAAGCTATTCTCCAAAGCACCTGAGGGTAAAACAAGAAGCAATGGGTGGAAACTAATCGAGGAGAGAAGCAACTTAGAACTGAGGGGAAATTTCCTGACAGTTAGAACAATTAACTAGTGGAACAAATTGCCTCCGGAAGTTATGAATGTTCCAACACTGGACATTTTTAAGAAGATGTTGGATAACCATTTGTCTGAAGTGGTGTAGGGTTTCCTGCCTAACTGGGGGGTTTGACTAGAAGACCTTCAAGGTCCCTTCCAACTCTGTTATTCTATTCTATATAGAACAACACATGTTTACTGAGTGAAAATGTACTAGATGGAAAAATCTTCATGGTAAAATGGATGCTCCTGAGCTTGTTTCAGCATAAACTGGCTCGGGGATATACAGTATGTGAAGGTCTTATCTTTCCTTCCCTGAAGGAAAAGGAATCTGAAAAGGAATCTATCATGAATCAATTCCTCCTTTTAGATTGTACAATGTGGGCAACCAGGGAGGGTCAAAACAATGGAAACAGTAACAGAAAAAGACCCCCCGAAAAGCATCTCCAATAAGAAATGCCTTCCCAAATGTCATCCAGAGAAATTCAAAAGAAATTCTCAAGTACAGAGAAACACAGTCAGCTGGGTCTTCGCCATCTCTTAGTTGGATTACTGCAATGTGCTCTACATGGGGCTACCCATGAAGAGGTTTGGAAGCTACAGATGGTATAGAACAGTGATGGCTAACCTTTTTTCACTCCATAATGTTATGTGCGTGAACCACCACCACCCTGGTACGCATGTGCATGAGACCAGTACCCTCTTGCTTTTGGGGTGGTTTTTTTTTTCACCCTTCCCAGGTTTCAGAAGCTTTCTAGGAGTCTGGGGAGGGCAAAAACAGCCCTCCCCGGAGGCCCTCCTGAGGCTTCAGGAGCTTCCCTGACACCTCCGGAGGGCAAAAAATGGACCTCCAGGGAACCAGATGTTCAGGAATGGTGACTTCCGGTTTGTCCATAGGGCTGATTTTTGACCTCCGGAGCCTGCAGGAGACTTCCCTGAAGGCTCCAGAGGTGAAAAACAGCCCTATGGACGAACAGGAAGTCACTTCTGATTTGCTCGTAGGAAGTCTCCTGAAAGCTCCTTAAGGTTCCTGAGGGCGAAAAACAGCTTCAAAAGAAGGCCAAAGTTAGCTGGCCAGTGCACACATGCACACTGGAGCTGACAGGGCAACATCTTGCTTGCCCTAACAAATGGCTCCATGTGCCACCTGTGGCATACATGCCATAGGTTCACCATCACAAGTATAGAACGCAGCAGATGAAGAGTGGGAAATTCAACATGCTGTAGGTTTTACATTTAGGGAAGAGGCTAGACAGAGGCTAAATGAAATTTGACTTGATGCTAGTAACTGTGAGAGGGATCTTGAAGTCCTAGCGGACAGTCAAATATGAGCCAACACATAACTTCCACAGTATATATGCAACAGTTATATCTTACTCTTGCTGCCTCAATACCCTGAAGAAGAGATAATTACTGTGTATCAGATATCAAGCCATCAATCACCTGCACGGGAGCTACATTTTCTGCTGCCACAATGAAAATGAAGCAACAGCTGATGGAAAGCTGAACACTGTTGCTTTTCCTTTTTAATTATGATTTATGCAATCTGCATTGTTGATTACAATTGAAATTGGAACCCTCAAATAAAACAACCTTGATAGCTAGCTAGCCTGCTGAGTTTTGAACACATTCACCGCCTCTTTGGATGATTGCAGACTGAGATTTGCCTATTGTTACGAATGTCCCTCCCATCCCAAAATTCAATTGAAATCTGTTTAAATGTAAAAAGGGTCCATTATTCTGTGTCCTGCATTCTGGGATATGAAAGACCAGGTCTAAATACAATACAATAGCAGAGTTGGAAGGGACCTTGGAGACAAATGGCTATCCAACATCTTCTTAAAGTCTTCCAGTGTTGGGGCATTCACAACTTCTGGAGGCAAACTATTCCACTGATTAATTGTTCCAATGGTCAGGAAATTTCTCCTCAGTTCTAAGTTGCTTCTCTCCTTGATTAGTTTCCACCCATTGCTTCTTGTTCTGCCCTCAGGTGCTTTGGAGAATAGTTTGACTCCCTCTCCTTTGTGGCAACCCCTGAGATATCGGAACACTGCTATCATGTCTCCCCTAGTCCTTCTTTTTATGAAACTAGACATCCCCATTTCCTGGAACCGTTCTTCATATGTTTTAGCCTCCAGTCCCCTAATCATCTTTGTTGCTCTTCTCTGCATTCTTTGTAGAGTCTCCACATCTTTTCTACATCGTGGCGACCAAAACTGAATGCAGTATTCTAAGTGTGGCCTTACCAAGGCATTGTAAAGTGGTATTGACACTTCCCGTGATCCCGATTCTATCCCCCTGTTGATGTAGCCTAGAACTGTATTGGCTTTTTTGACAGTTGCTGCACACGGCTGGTTCATATTTAAATGGTTGTCCACTAGGACTCCAAGATTCCTTTCACAGTTACTACTATTGAGCAAGGTACCACCTATACTGTACCTGTGCATTTCATTTTTGTTGCCTAAATGTACAACCTTACTCTTAAATCTTCTTCTACAAGAAGAACAAGAGAGCAGATAAGAGCAATCAAGATGATAAGGAGTCTGGAGGCTGTCTAGTCTAGCGAAGAGAAAGACTAAGGGTCATATGATAGCAATCTTCCAGTACCTGAGGTGCTGTCACAGAGAAGAAAGGATTGACCTAGTAGTCAAGACTACGGCTGTCCCAGTTGCAATGTATGGCTGTGAAAGTTGGACCATAAGAAAGAATGGAGGCCTTTGAACTCTGGTGCTGGAGAAGACTCCTGTGAGTCCCTTGGACTGCAAGGCGATCAAACAGGTCAGTCCTAGAGGAGATCAACCCTGACTGTTCTTTAGAAGGCCAGATCGTGAAGAGGAAACTCAAATACTTTGGACACCAAATGAGAAGGAAGGACTCACTGGAGAAGAGCCTCATGCTGGGAACGATGGAGGGCAAAAGAAGAAAGGGATGACAGAGTGGCTGGATGGGGTCACCGAAGCAATAGACATGAGCTTAAATGGACTCGAGAGGATAGTAGAGGACACGGAAGCCTGGAGGAACATTGTCCATAGGGTTGTGATGGGTTGGACATGATTTTGCAACTAACAGCAACAATCCTATCTGATCTTGTTCTGTTCTGTTCTGTTCTGTTCCGTTCCGTTCCGTTCTGTTCCCTTCCCTTCCCTTCCCTTCCATTCCCTTCCCTTCCATTCCCTTCCCTTCCCTTCCATTCCATTCCATTCCTATGTTTTTTCAAGTCTATACATAGCCAATTCATTCAAGTTCTTTCATAGGATTTAGTTTCTGTCCTCTTGATCATTCTCTGAATCTGTTCCATATTGTATACAGATATCTTCAAGTGTGATACACAAATCAATGTGGTACCCAACAAGGTATGGGACCGATCTACACAGAATACTATTTTCTGTGCTTTGGACGTGGTAGTCCCAAAGATGTTCTTTCCAAAAGGCCCTTTTTGCATTTTCTTGGTTTTTTTCTTTGAAAACATTTTACTTCTCATCCAAGAAGCTTCTTCAGTTCTGACTGAATGATGGAGAAATACTTTCAAAGGGGGGGAAAAAGAAAAAAGAAAACCAAGAAAGTTCAGCTGTCTTTTGAAAAAAATATACTTAGGAGACATCCATGATCTGGATGATTGAGAATCTCCATAGACTTTGGAACTGGCCCAACAAGCTTGCTTTTCTTCAATAAATACACAAGGATGTGGTGGCTCAGCGGCTAAGATGTTGAGCTTGTCACTCAGAAAGGTTGGCAATTCAGCGGTTCGAATCCCTAGTGCCGCATAATGGAGTGAGCTCCCGTTACTTGTCCCAGCTTCTTATTTATTTATTTATTTATTTATTTATTTATTTATTTATTTATTTATTTATTTATTTATTTATTTATTTATTTATTTATTTATTTATTTATTTATTTATTTTATTAAATTTATACCCCGCCCTTCTCCAAAATGGACCCAGGGCGGCACACAGGAATATTAAAATACATACAAAAACATAAAAAATTTAAAAAACTTATTTGATGAAGATCCTTCGCTAAAACCAAATTAAAATCCCCAAAATTTAAAACTATCTAAAAGTCATAATGGAGGTTACGTTAGGCCGGCTAGATGGAACAAATGTGTTTTTAGGCACTTGCGTAAGAGGCGGAGGTCAGAGATGGTGCGAAGTTCAGGGGGTAAGTCGTTCCAAAGGGCTGGGCCCGCCACAGAGAAGACCCTTCCCCTGGGTGTCGCCAGTCGGCATTGTCCGGCCGACGGCACCCTGAGAAGGCCCTCTCTGTGGGAGCGTATCGGTCTTAGGGATGTATGGGGCAGGAGACGGTCTTGCATGTAACTAGGTCCCGAGCCATGGAGCGCTTTGAAGATGGTCGTCAGAACCTTGAAGCGCACCCGAAAGACCACAGGAAGCCAGTGCAGCTCGCGCAGGATTGGTGTTATATGGGAGTGTCTGGGCGCTCCCGTGATCACCCGTGCGGCTGCATTCTGGACTAACTGCAGCTTTCGAGTGCACCTCAAGGGAAGCCCCTTCTGCCAACCAAGCAGTTTGAAAGCATGTAAAAATGCAAGTAGAAAAATAGGAACCACCTTTGGTGGGAAGGTAACAGCGTTCCGTGCACCTTTGGCGTTTAGTCATATTGACCACATGATCACAGAGATGTCTTTGGACAGCGCTGGCTCTTCGGCTTTGAAATGGAGATGAGCACCGCCCCCTAGTCGGGAACGACTAGCACATATGTGCAAAGGGAACCTTTTACCCAACCAAACAAGCATGGATTCTAATAAGTAACGTTCCCACGCAATAGGGATTCTTGGAGTAGCTTGTATTAATAATAACACACTCCCCATGAGGAACAATTTTTAAATGCTTTGTCATGATTTCTAAGTTTGCTGAAGCTCTGACGGTGCTTTTAACAAAGAAACGGCATCTGGCTTTAGGACAAAATAATGGCAGAATCTGGAGCCTATCCAATAAGCTAGTAATTATAGGAACAAAACAGCTTCTAAGTGGGATTTTATGGGATTGCCTTGGTCTCTCTTAGGAGAAATAACCACAGAACCAAGTACCCCAAATTTGCTTTTTATTTTCATCATTTCTCCCCCAAAGCATTCTTAATCCCATCGAGGGGCTAACTTTTATGGCACTTGATAAGAGGAAAACTTTCGCTATTATTGTTTTCAGTGGATTCTCTACTCTGTTGAACAGCAAGCATCAGCAGATATCTATTTAATAATTGGGGTCCAAGTAGCTCCCCAAATGGGCTAGAATCAACAAAAGCGGTGTGGAAACTTAGTAATTGCCCAAACAATGGAGTCCTAATATGTTCTTGGTCCCTGGGAGTCCCATTTACCCCTTTGTCATAAAAACTGATGTACGGTATGTTTTATTTCTCATTTCAGAGGTATTTTGGGAGCTTAATTGATGTGATTTGTTTCCAAATGGAGGCGGTGAGTCAAGCTAAGGGAACTGGCACCCACTACTAACCAGGTCAAGCACGGTCATTATGAGGAACCGGTTCCTGGGTACCTCTGTATTGTAGCTTCTGTCTATAAACTGTGACATATGATTGGCTTCCCTAAGTAAATTGTAGCTAGGAAGGGAGCTTAGAAAGTGATTGCTATAGATTAGGATGGTTAAGGGAAATAGAAGCTGGCTGCACAAGCCAGGTTGTGCTCTGACCTAGGTTGTGTTCCCGAGAACATGAAAGAAACTCCTTGTCTCAACGGAAAAAAAAACCCCTTTTATTAATTCACTGTGAATTCTCCTCATTCACATCCAGCAAAGACTTTCAAGGGAGGATTTACAGTCACAGACCTTATCTGGTTTGGAGAGCTGCCAGGTCGAGATCTGCAGAACTTGGCAAGGAGTTTTGGAGAATCACGAACCAATTAAGCGGACTAATTGTGCCAGTTATCAGCTGCCTTCAGAGTCAGACAACAGTGAGGAAGATGAACAGCTGGAGCCTGTTCCCAGTGTGAGCATGCACAGAGTTACCAGACGAAGGGAACAACTAAAGAGCAAGGGTTGACTTGGGAGTAAGGCCAGATGATGAATGGCCCCTCCCAGAGGAAATAAAAGAGGAGCGAAAGGGGAGTGGAGTTTGCAGAAGACAATTAGTTTGCTTAATTGGTTCATGACTCTCCAAGACTCCTTGCCAAGTTCTGCAGATATCAGCCAGTCAGCTCTCCAAGCCAGATGAGGTCTGAGACTGTAAATCCTCTCTTGAAAAACTTTACTGGCTATGAATTAGCAGAATTCACTGTAAATTAATAAAAGGGATTTTTGCCAGGACAAGGAGTTTGTTTCATGCTCTTGGGAAGCCTCGGTCAGAGCATAGGTAAAGAATATTAATAAACTGTTCTGTTTATCTAATAGTGAAGAAATATTATTGAATGTAATATAAGCCCATGGCAAGTATATATTATTAACAATCTCTTGATGGTTAGAAGAAAATAAATCAAATTTGTATTTTAACAAAACCAATAATTGCTTTTCTGCTTCTGTACAAGAATAGTCAAACCCATCTGGGGTACACCAGATTGAGGAATGTGCAAACAAGGTGAGAATGAAAATATGGCAAGAAGGTTAGGAATAGTATTCAGAGTGTTAGATGCTGCAATAACCAATACCTTTGAAATAAATTTTGATTTAGGATTATACCCCTACTCAAATAGAATAACAGAGTTGTAAGGGACCTTGGAGGTCTCCTACTCCAACCCCCTGCTTAGGCAGGAAACCCTACAACCACTTCAGACAAATGGTTATCCAACCTCTTCTTAAAAATTTCCAGTGTTGGGGCATTCACAACTTCTGGAGGCAAGTTGTTCGACTGATTAATTGTTCTAAGGGTCAGGAAATTTCTCCTTAGCTCTAAATTGCTTCTTTAATAATAATAATAATAATAATAATAATAATAATAATAATAATAATAATAATAATAATAATAATAATAATTTTATTTCTAACCCGCTCTCTCTCCCCGAAGGGACTCGAGGCGGGGCACAGGGAATTAAAAACAACTAAAATCAACAAAGTACAGAATTAAAAATACAAATATAAATAAATGACTAAACTAAATAAAAATAGATTAAACAAATAACCCTGCGCTAAAATCCCTTATAAAATCCCCTAACCTTAAAAGAGACTACCCTAGGCCGGCTAAGCGAAAAAGATGTGTTTTTAGTTTTAGGCGGAAGGAGCGGAGGTCCGTGGTTGTTCTAATGTCGGGGGGAAGGTCGTTCCAGAGGGCAGGGCCCGCCACAGAGAGAGCCCTTCCCCTGGGCATCGCCCGCTGACAAAGTCTAGTGGATGGCACCCGGAGAAGTCCCTCTCTGTGGGAGCGAATCGGCCGTGAGGATGTATGGGGCAGGATCCGATCCCGCAGATAACTAGGTCCCGAGCCATGGAGCGCTTTGAAGATGATGACTAACACCTTGAAGCGCACCCGAAAGACGACAGGTAGCCAGTGCAGCTCGCGCAAGAGCGGTGTAACGTGGGTAAACCTAGGGGTTCCCATTATTGCTCGCGCGGCTGCATTCTGGACCAACTGAAGTCTCCGGGTGCACCTCAAGGGGAGCCCCATGTAGAGAGAGTTGCAATAGTCCAGTCGGGATGTTACGAGAGCGTGAGTGACTGTGCGAAGGGCGTCCCGATCCAATAGGGGGCGCAACTGGCGTACCAGGCGAACCTGGTAAAACGCCCTCCTGGCCACGGCTGTCACTTGATCTTCCATGGACAGCCGGGTATCCAGGAGGACACCCAAGTTGCGCGCCCCATCCACAGGGGCAAGATGCTCGCCCCCTATGGCCAGAGATGGAATCAGCTGGTTGAATCGGGCAGCAGGAAACCACAGCCACTCGGTCTTGGTCGGGTTGAGCTTGAGTCCGTTACTTCCCATCCAGATCTGCACGGCTTCCAGGCACTGGCACATCACCGCTACGGCATCGTTGGGGTGGTTTGGGGTAGATATATACAGCTGAGTATCATCAGCGTAGAGATGATACGCTACCCCAAAACCACGGATGATCTCGCCCAGCGGCTTCATGTATGTGTTGAACAGGAGAGGCGAGAGGACTGACCCCTGAGGCACCCCACATGTGAGGGGTCTCGAGGTCGACCTCTGCTCTCCTGTCAACACAAATTGCGATCGGCCAGAGAGGTAGGAGGAGAACCACCGTAAAACGGTGCCTCCCACCCCCAACCCCCTTTCCTTGATTAGTTTCCACCCATTGCTTCTTGTTCTACCCTCAGGTGCTTTGGAGAATAGCTTGACTCTCTCTTCTTTGTGGCAACCCCTGAGATATTGGAACACTGCTATCCTGTCTCCCCTAGTCTTTCTTTTCATTAAACTAGACATACACAGTTCCTGCAATCCTTCTTCATATGTTTTAGCCTCCATTCCCCAAATCATACTTAATATATGTAATTATGTTTGATCAATCCAGTTAGGTGACAGGCCAAACTGATCTTGATGATCTTGGAACAGCTACCAAGAGTTAGACCTGGTTAGTATTTGGATGAGACTACCAAGAAATCTGTGGACTGTAGATTAGACAGTGATTTTTAAAAAAAGAAAAGTCCTTGAAAATGGTAATCGATTTCTGCACTGTTGCCAAGAACATTTGTTTGATGTCACCCAGAGTCAGCTCGTGATGTGGCGTTTAAAGTTGATGGAGAATGAAGCATACCAGAATGCTGAATAACCATCCACACTAAATTTAGGGAACATATCAAAAATTAATGAAAAGGTTTAGTGCATTTACTGTATGTTTTCTAATTATGGCAGGTGGCTCTTATTTATAGACTTGATCGAGTGGTATGACATTGTTCCCTGGTGCAACTTCCTAAAAACTACTATAAAAATACAGACAACTCATTTAATTACATGTTATTTGGTGGAAGAATCCCCTCAGGAAAGTTGCTTCAGTCTTTAAAAGAACCCAACAACCACTCAAGTCTTTCTGTTGCCATGTAGGTTAGAGAAGTATGAAAGTGATGATACTGAGTAAATAATTTACAAAGTACAAGATGTCGGATCTGAGGCATGAGGCTTCCACAAGCTCATTTTCTGTTTCAAAGGAGGGATCACCTGACAGCCGGTTGCCCACCTGGCAGCTTTTCTTTCCTCAATTGTATCAATAAGCAGTGTATTTATTTTAAAGGAAAAGGATTCCCCTGTCCGGGCATGTCCGATTCTAGGGGGTGGTGCTCATCTGCTTCCTAGCTGAAGGAGCTCTGGGGATGAAAGGCAGGGGGCGGAGATGAATAGATGTGGCAGAGGAGAGGAGAGCAGTGGAAATCTATGGGCCAGTCCTTGAAGCTTCTTGGTCTTTTGGCTAAGATCAAGTGTAGTATCTGTTCTTATCAGCTGAAGGAGCCAGCGTTGCCTGAGGAACAGTGGTGGGATTCAAATTTTTTTACTACCTGTTCTGTGGGCATGGCTTGGTGGGTGCGGCAAGGGAAGGATACTGCAAAATCCCCATTCCCACCCGATCAGCTGGGACTCGGGAGGCAGAGAATAAATGGGGACACGGCCAGGCATAGTTTTTATCGGTTCTCTGAACTACTAAAATTTCCGCTACTGGTTCTCTAGAACTGGTCATGCCATGCCCACTAAGCCACGACCATAGAACCGGTAGTAAATGTTTTTGAATCCCATACTGATCTAGATTGTTTTCTCTGTCTCATGAAAATAATATTGTTTATGTTGATTTCGGCTGCTGTAGTGTACACACACTTAATCCTATACAGTTTAGATATCTCACATCCAAATTCTAAGATCCAGTGGAAATAAATGTAAACTTTAATGAACTTTGTTTAGCAGCAAAGCAGAAGGGGATGAAATATTTTTTCTGTATCCAGGAGGCTATTTTTTAAAATTTCTGAATTAACTTCAGGAAATTCTCCAATCTGGGACCTGATGAAGGTATCTTTATATCTATCGCTTTATGGTGGAAGCAGTGATGGTTTACAAGGATTGAAACATATTGAGAAGAATAACAAACGATGTTGGTATAAACTCCTGTCGACTTAACTGTATTTTCTGTTCCTTTTTCTTATTTCCCAGGTGTTTAATTTCTTTTGCCCATTTCTTACTCCTTTCCGTTGCTTTGCAAAGGTTTGTAAGTATTTATTGTTCAAAGGCATATGAGACGTGAAATAGATACAACTTTTCTTCCCCGACGACAGCAAGATTTTTCATAGCGTACAAAGCATGCTAGAAGGGTCAATATACAGTATTAAGGCTAATTGGCATGCCGTGATATGTAATTATTCTTCTGAGGAACTTTCACAATAAACAAAAGATTCTTATGAGTTCTTATGTGAACTGACTTTAGAGCAAGCGTGCCAAACTCGATTTAATGGAGGGCTTCATCAAGATTGTCTTTGACCTTGGGGGGCCAGGGTGGGCGTGGCCAGTTTGATGTCACTCCTGTTGGGGGGTGCCTGTGGTGGCCTGAGCAATCTGACACCAAAAACGGAGCCCGCCCACGGCCCTCCCGAGCTCCATTTTTACTGGCAGAGGCACCACGGGCCAATCCTTTTGTTGTTTCTAGACCCCCCGCCTCCCAGGCCAGATCTAAGCACCCATGAGCCAGATCCAGCCTGCGGGCCTTGAGTTTGACACCCCTGCTTTAGAGGAATGGTGGTTCGGAAGCGAGACAGGACTGAGACAAGAATGCATATTGTTTCTATGTCTGTTCAGCTTTCACAGCAAATCTATTAATGAAAGACAGGATGTAAAGAGAAAGAATGAAAATACCATATTTTTCGGAGTATAAGACGCACCTTTTTTCCCCTCAAAAAAGAGGCTGAAAATCTGGGTGCGTCTCATACACTGAATACAGCATTTTTTTGCCTCCCGAGCAATAAATGGGCTGTTTTTTCTCAATTTTGCCACCCCCAGCCCCCAGGAGCACTCTATAAGTCTCCTAAAGGCTATCCATGCCTTTTTTTGGACAGAAATGGGCCCGTTTTAATAAAAAATGGGGCGGGTTTTGCTTGTTTTTGCCCCCCCCCCAACCACCCAGGAGTACTCTACAAGCTTCTTAAAGGCTAGTTGTGCCCCCCTTTTTTTGGAAAAAAGGGCCCATTTTCACGAGAAACGTGTCATTTTTGGGAGGCTTGCAGAGTGCAAAACATTTTTTTTTAAAAAATTGCCTCTTCAAAACCTTGGTACATCTTATACTCTGGTGCATCTTATACTGGCATAGCTGACATAGCTATTTTATTATTTTAGCTGGGTTTTTAATAAATGTTCTTAGCACGGGCCAAATTATTTAATCCTAGTTTTAACTTTTTTGACTGTCTGTATTTTTATATTTTATAGCTCCTGTGCACCGCCCTGAGTCCCATGTTGGGAGATAGGGCAGTATAGAATTTTAATAAAATATAAACATAAACAAACTCCAAAAAATGTGGTATATTGTCCCAAAAGTGCTTTTAAAAAGAGCAACTGGATTTTTTTTCTTTGAAAACATTTCATTTCTCATCCAAGAAGCTTCTTCAGCTCTCTTCTTCAGAATCCTGACAATCTTCATGATTCAAGGTCATATCCAGGCCAACAATAGGAACTAATGCTTTCCAAACCAACTTTTCAAGTTCTGACGAGAAGTGTGTTACTTTGGTAGTGTCTCTGGCCAATGGAAGAGTGATCTGGGTATAGGGGATATAGCCATCACGCCCTTGTCATGGTCAGACCACTCACTTCTCCGGCTCGACTTTCCGACCGCTACTCCCCTCCGCGGGGAGGCGGAACCTAAATCACCAATCTGGTTCCGCCCCAGGCGCCTGATGGACCCTGATGGGTTCCAGGCGGCGCTTGGGCCACTTCCTGTGCCCCTGACCCGCGCCCCGATGGAGGACCTCGTGGCCGCATGGAATACTGCGACCACGGGAGCCTTGGATCGGGTCGCGCCCTTGCGGCCTCTCTCGCGGCGGCGAGCCACCCTGGCTCCTTGGTTTACCGAGGAGCTGAGGGAGATGAAACGCCACAAGAGACGCCTAGAGAGAAGATGGAGGTCTAGCCGATCTGAATCTGACCGGACACAGGTAAGAGCCCATTTACGGACTTACATTGTGGCGCTGAGAGTGGCCAAACGCCATCATTGTGCCACTCTCATAGCAGCCATCACGCCCTTGTCATGGTCAGACCACTCACTTCTCCGGCTCGACTTTCCGACCGCTACTCCCCTCCGCGGGGAGGCGGAACCTAAATCACCAATCTGGTTCCGCCCCAGGCGCCTGATGGACCCTGATGGGTTCCAGGCGGCGCTTGGGCCACTTCCTGTGCCCCTGACCCGCGCCCCGATGGAGGACCTCGTGGCCGCATGGAATACTGCGACCACGGGAGCCTTGGATCGGGTCGCGCCCTTGCGGCCTCTCTCGCGGCGGCGAGCCGCCCTGGCTCCTTGGTTTACCGAGGAGCTGAGGGTGATGAAACGCCACAAGAGACGCCTAGAGAGAAGATGGAGGTCTAGCCGATCTGAATCTGACCGGACACAGGTAAGAGCCCATTTACGGACTTACATTGTGGCGCTGAGAGTGGCCAAACGCCATCATTGTGCCACTCTCATAGCATCCGCAGATAACCGCCCTGCCGCCCTGTTTAAGGTGACCCGCTCCCTCCTTCAACAGAGGGTGCGGGAAGCCCCGCTACAGGGTAGAGCAGAGGAATTTGTGATTTATCTGCAGGAGAAAATCGCTCAGATACAGAACGAGCTAGCCCCCATTCATGGCCCAGTGGGTTGCCACGAGGTGGATCTTGTTTGGGAGGAGTTTGACTCCGTTACCTCCGAGGATATGGACAGGCTACGTGGGCGACTGCGAGCCACCACATGTTTATTGGACCCGTGTCCCTCCTGGCTTGTACTGGCATCCTGGGAGGTGACACGAGGCTGGCTCCAAGAGGTTGTCAACGCATCCTTAAGTGAGGGTTCCTTGCCTGCTTCCCTAAAAGAAGCTATGGTGAGGCCCCTCCTTAAGAAGCCCTCTTTGGATCCAGCTCTTCTGAACAACTATCGTCCAGTCTCCAACCTTCCCTTTCTGGCGAAGGTTGTTGAGAGTGTGGTGGCACAACAGTTTCCCCATCACCTGGAGGAAGTTGATTATCTAGACCCGCGCCAGTCCGGCTTTCGGCCCGGGCATAGCACCGAGACGGCATTGGTCACGTTGGTTGATGATCTCTGGAGGGCCAGAGATGGGGGTTGTTCCTCCATCCTGGTCCTATTAGACCTCTTGGCAGCTTTCGATACCATCGACCATGGTATCCTATTGCATCGGCTGGGGGGGTTGGGGGTGGGAGGCACCGTTTTACGGTGGTTCTCCTCCTACCTCTCTGGCCGATCGCAATTTGTGTTGGCAGGGGGGCAGAGGTCGACCGCGAGACCCCTCGCATGTGGGGTGCCTCAGGGGTCGATCCTCTCGCCCCTCCTGTTCAACACATACATGAAGCCGCTGGGTGAGATCATCCGTGGTTTTGGGGTAGAGTACCACCTGTACGCTGATGATACACAGCTGTACATTTCTACCCCAAACCACCCCAACGATGCCGTAGCGGTGATGTGCCAGTGCCTGGAAGCCGTACGGATCTGGATGGGAAGTAACGGACTCAGGCTCAACCCGACCAAGACCGAGTGGCTGTGGTTTCCGGCTGCCCGATTCAACCAGCTCATTCCATCGCTGGCCATAGGGGGCGAACATCTTGCCCCTGTGGATGGGGTGCGCAATTTGGGCGTCCTCCTGGATGCCCGGCTGTCCATGGAAGATCAAGTGGCAGCCGTGGCCAGGAGGGCATTTTACCAGGTTCGCCTGGTTTGCCAGTTGCGCCCCCTATTGGATCGGGACGCCCTTCGCACAGTCACTCATGCGCTCGTGACATCCCGACTGGACTATTGTAACTCTCTCTACATGGGGCTCCCCTTGAGGTGCACCAGGAGGCTTCAGTTGGTCCAGAACGCAGCCGCGCGAGCAATAATGGGGACCTCTAGGTTCACCCACGTAACACCGCTCTTGCGCGAGCTGCACTGGCTACCTGTCATCTTCTGGGTGCGCTTCAAGGTGTTAGTTATCATCTTCAAAGCGCTCCATGGCTCGGGACCTAGTTACCTGCGGGATCGGATCCTGCCCCATACCTCCTCATGGCCGATTCGCTCCCACAGAGAGGGACTTCTCCGGGTGCCGTCCACTAGACTCTGTCAGCGGGCGACGCCCAGGGGAAGGGCCTTCTCTGTGGCGGGCCCAGCCCTCTGGAACGATCTTCCCCCCGATATTAGGACAACTACGGACCTCCGCTCCTTCCGTTTAAAATTAAAGACACATCTTTTTCGCCTGGCCGGCCTTGGGTAGTCTCTTTTAAGGTAAGGGGTTTTAGGGGCTGTTTTAATTTAGTTTATGGGTTTTTAGCGCAGGATCAATTTAATTTATTTTTAACCTAGTATTTTGTTGTGGTCTTATTTGTGTTTTTAATTTGCCTGTGCCCCGCCTCGAGTCCCTTTGGGGAGAGAGAGCGGGATATAAAATTAAATTATTATTATTATTATTATTATTATTATTATTATTATTATTATTATTATTATTATTATTATTATTATTATTATTATTATTATTATTATTATTATTATTATTAGTGGGAGACTTCAGCTTCCTTATGTCTATTTGAAAATTGACTCAGCTTGAAAAAGAAGATGACAATCTTACCTTTCAAATTGTGCAAGGACAAGGACTCTTCCCATCCTGGACCTAATGTTCACAACTAAGGTTGATTGACGACAAAGATTAATGAACTGAGCACCTTGGAGGAAGTTTATGTTTATGTTTTATGTTTTATTTAACTTATATACCGCAGCCCTCTCCCATAAGGGACTCGGGGCGGTGCACAGGAGATTAAGAACACGGATACAAACATATATAAAAAGAATAAATACGTCGTAAATAATCAATATAAAATCCTATTAAATTAAACAATACCCTGTGCTAAAATCAATTTAAGGCCCACTTATTAAAACTTTAAATTAATTTAAAAACAGTGACCACATCCTGCTGCAGTTCAAGGAAAAAATATGAAATTAGATAATTATGGATTTAAAACTTGAACAAGTTAGTGGGAAGCGGGGGCTCAGTGGTTAAGATGCTGAGCTTGAATCCCTAGCACCATATAACAGGGTGAGCTCCCATTACTTGTCCCAGTTTCTGCCAACCTAGCAAGTAGGAAAATAAGGGCCACCTTTGGTGGGAAGGTAACAGTGTTCTGTGTGCCTTCGGCATTTAGTCATGCCGGCCACATGACCACGGAGACGTCTTCAGACAGCGCTGGCTCTTCGACTTAGAAACGGAGATGAGCACTGCCCCCTAGAGTTGGGAACTATTTACTTTTAACTTGAGGGGAACCTTTACTTTTAACTTGAACAAGAGATTTTAATGAAAGGTAAAAGGAGGCAACATATAACGATTTCATATCAAAAAGTAATGCCAAGAGGGAAAGAAGATCTTTCTTTCCCTCTTGGCATTCTTAGAAATAGAAATCTTTCTATTTCTAGGAAGAGAAGAAAAAAAATAGGAAAAGCTTTAAGAAGCGTGTATAGTATGGAAGAACACTGCAGTGAGCTTGCTGACCAACCAAAAAGCTAAAATTGGATGTATAGGACATGAAAGAAGTAGAAGAAGGAGTTCACGCTGTTAGATCAGGCTACAGTTCAGAATGAGGTGAGGTGGGCAAAGAATGGAAGAAATAATCAGGATACTTTGGAGGGCATGTCCAACTGAGAGTCAAAGTAGCTGCCAGAGGGGGAAAAAAAAAAGAAATAGTAACCAATGACGGGAGAAGATAGAAATGTCTTTCATTTTGATTTGCTTCTGTCTTCTCTCAAAAGGCGAAAGAGTTTCCTTCCTAACAGAAATGGGGAAATGGGTCAGGGTGGAAGAAATTCAGCTCAGGACCGATGAAGAGATAATTTCTCTTTATCCAAATCTTAGGCGAGACACATTATTGTATTGGGTCCTTTTGGAGAAGGGCGGGATATAAATTGAATAAAATAAATAAATAAATAAATAAATAAATTGTAGGCAGTTAGCACCCACCCCTCTCCTAGAAAAATGAAATATTTCTAGGAAATATGAAAAAGGCAGAATATTATATTTCCCTGAATGAGAAATGGAGAAACGTGTTTTTTAGGCAGGAAGCAGACTCATTTTTAATAGCCCCACCCTCAAAAGTCTACAGCAGATGTCAGCACTTAAGCAATAAAAAGATAGCTAGGTCTATTCATAGGCAAATGCCCTCACCCAAGATCCAACAAAGGTAGGATTAGCCCTCTACCCATCTAGCAACAGAACTCACCACTTGGCACCTGGGGAGATTACATCACCCAGCAAGATTCAACCAAGCTTGGGACTCAAAACACAACCTACAAAGTTACCCCTGCATGGCCCCATGGGAGTCTGACAACCAATCAGTATACAACCTCAAATTCAAAATTATTGTTATTATTATTCATCATCAATAAACAGGATTCCAAGCAACTTCCATGAATCCAGTGTCTTTCCCCCCACTTGGAACAGAACCCAGATGCATATTTCTTCCAACAGTAGATAGCAGTGAAGAAGAGGAAGAAGCTTGCAGAAGTCCTATCAAAGCTGTGGACTTTAATCTTGGAAAATTAATATATGGTACCTGAAAACCAAAGAAGGGCAAATATTTGTCCCCACATGAATAAGCAAGAATGGTGAAAAATCGGTCAGGGTCCAATCAGGGTCTGTCATTGGGACCAGCGGTTTAATCTTCCAAGGTTTTGGACTCATGCTGGAGCCCATCCTCAGGGAACGTCTCTCTACCAGAATGTGGTCCTGGTGACTGACTCAGATTCGATCCTGCAACATTATCCTATGAATGAAGGCAGATTTGCCTTCATTCATGAACAATCAATCATTTTGTCAGTGTATAAGAATTTATGAACTGGAATAACCATAGCAACAGGTCGGCCCATGGGAACTGTTTGGTGACTGAGACACAGGATTTGCTGTGTGAGTCATGTGAGATGGCTTGGAACCTGGGCATGGCTTACCTTAACTATTCTGTGCCATGAGAGTTCATTTGTCATTGCTTGAGAGCACTTGCTTCTTCTTCTCCTCTCTACCACGTTGCAAGAGCTGCATGGGTATTGTATACATGCATCATGTTTTATATTATTGTACATAAAGAAGTTTCTTCTATATAACGAACCCTGCTGAATTATTTGCTTGTGTCCCAGAACATAACCCAGAATGCTCTACCTGAGTCCGTTGTTACAGTCTCAAACCCTCACAGCTTCAATCACAAACTGTCTACCATGGACCTCACCCCATTCTTAAGAGGTCCATAGAGTGGGTCTGCATAAGCGCACCAGTGTGCCTACCATCTCTGTCTTACTGTCCCCTTACTGTGGTGTACTTACTGCCTTTGTTCATGCTTAAGTTCATACCTACACTTGTGAATTTCACAGTATGTGTATCAGTGGTGTGTTACGGCTGCTACACCTTGGTAAAGGCGTACCGGTGCCTGCTGGCAGCACCAGGTACCGTTCCGGTATGGTGCTCCGGAGGGCTCATCCATCCGCCCCCTCTCCTTACCTGCATTTGACCCTACTTGTGCATTTGCGCAAGCGCACGGAGCATATGGCACTTGTGCAATGCTTCGCCGAGCAGCTGGAGCGTTGCGGGCAGTGGGTGTGCATGTGGTGCACTTGTGCACATGGTGGATGCCTGGCCCCATTGCAGTGTACCGGTTGCAACGGGATCCGGAACCCACCACTGATGTGTATACTGTGTATATATGTACAATGACAATAAAGTAAAGTATTCAAGTATCGTTATCTTGTACACGTTTGACAAGCAAACAAATAAAAAAATAAATAACACACTCTTCATAATAGCTTCTTTGATCCACATGCACTATTGAAGTATAGTAGTGAGCTCCACATCATTGCCACTTCTTTGATGAAAAGAACATCATTAATCCCTTTGATGTTGAGAATCCTTTCCCTTGTTCTGGAGGAGATAGGATTATAAAATTATTGTAAATAGTTGTGGATTCCCTTTCATGTCCAGAGCTTTAAACTAGATGGATAATCAACCTTTGCTACAGTCTCAGACCAGTTCACGAAATATCTCCAAAACCACCTAGAACAGTTTAACTTAAACCCCCCTGCCCCCCAATAAATAATAATTCATCTCTAAAACTGAAATACTTTTCTAATGTTCCATGACTGGGAAACGTACATAAAATCAAAGAAAGATCATCTAAGTCTGGGATATAAATGTGATAATATCTAAATAATAAAATATGATAATACCTAATGATGTGCAAAATACAAGGTAAAGGTAAAGGTACCCCTCACACATATGTGCTAGCCGTTCCTGACTCTAGGGGGCAATGCTCATCTCCATTTCAAAGCTGAAGAGGTAGCGTTGTCTGAAGATGTCACCGTGATTATGTGGACTGACTGCTGAAGGCACACCGAACACTGTTACCTTCCCACCAAAAGTGGTTCCTATTTTTCTACTTGCATTTTTACGTGCTTTCAAACTGCTAGGTTGGCAGAAGTTGGGACCAGTAAGGGGAGCTCACTCCGTTATGTGGTGTTAGGGATTCGAACTGCCAAACTGCCGACCTTTCTGATCAACAAGCTCAGCCACTGAGTCATTGTATCCAAGTATAAAGCAGGAGCTTATATGCCACAGAACTGGGAGGTTACAATGTTAAAAACTATCCTACTTTAGTCATTTTTTTCGTTCTGCAAACAATAGCTCCTACTCCCTGGGGGATGTTTAATTCCCCACACTTCCCTTCTCTTCTTATGGACCTGGATGGTGCAGTTTGAGATCAACAAGGACTGTGTTCAGTAATTATGATTTAACTGATAGGAAAGCACATTTGTAGCTGAGGGTTGAACTATGGGGTCCTTGGTGCTCTCTGAGCCTGATGGCTTTCTTGCAAGACGTTTCATTACCAAATTAGGTAACATCATCAGTGCGGTGTGATTGAAATTAGTTGGATTGGATAATTCACAACTCACAACTTCTGGAGGCAAATTGTTCCACTGATTAATTGTTCTGTCAGGAAATTTCTCCTTAGTTCTAGGCTGTTTCTCTCCTTGATTAGTTTCCACCCATTGCTTCTTGTCCTACCTTCTTCCTGCCTTGGAGAATAGCTTGACTCCCTCTTTTTTGTGGCAGCCCCTGACATATTGAAACACTGCCTATCATGTCCCCCCTAGTCCTTCTTCTCATTAAACTAGACATACCCAGTTCCTGCAACCGTTTTTCATATGTTTTAGTCTCCAGTCCCATAATCATCTTTGTTGCTCTTCTCTGCACTCTTTCTAGAGCCTCCACATCTTTTCTACATCGTGGCGACCAAAACTGGATGTAGTATTCCAAGCGTGGCCTTACCAAGGCCTTATAAAGTGGTATTAACACTTCCCGTGATAATATATTAAATAAGATGATATAATATATCAGATAATATATGAAAGGATAAAGGAAAGTCAGGGTTTCTGAATTGAAGAAGCAAATACTTAGGCTGCCTTTATGGTCTGCTCACAACTGGTTACATGGTAAAGAAATGAAAGAGACTACAGGCTTAATTCAGATGCAAAACATGCATGGAGGTATGAGAGATTATGGAAGAAGAATGGATCATTTACCAATTTAAAACATTAACCTGGATATCATTGAAAGTCCTTCCCAGTATGTTTAATCATGAACAGCCTTCTCACTAACGTTTTCCCCAAGGGACTCTTTGTCAAATTCAAATGTTGTTAAGGTAACTAGCATTGTAAATTATTACACGAACAGTAAGATAGATCTTATGAAACCTTTTATACAGCATGTAGAATACGGAAGTGCAATGGGATACATTAGAACAATCTGTCTATGTAGGGAAACGGGTAATCCATATCAGGGGTGGATTGCGGCAGGCAGTAATGGCAGTTTGCCTCATGCGCGCTTTGCACCATGCATTGCTTGCACATGCGCAGTTGCCTGTAATTTGTTCTGCGCATGCGCAGAACATTATAAAATGAGTAAAAAAACATGCTGGCAATGGCATGGGCAACCGGGGAACCGGTTCGGGGGAGTAGCCAGCCTGGCAGACCCAGTTTGTTGCGGCAATATGCTGACTCTGGAAACCACTTAGAGGGGCTGTAAAGCGCTGCGGTATATAAGTCTAAGGGCTCTAGCATGGGTGGTGTTACTTAGTTTGGCAATGAAACGTCTGCAAGGAATAGCCAAGCTCAGAGAGCACCAGGGACCCCAATATCAGTGGGGTCCTTTGTGCTCTCTGAGCTAGGCTATTTCTTGCAGACATTTCATTACCAAACTAAGTAGCATCACCCATGCTAGAGGGAAAGGGGTTTGCTCTTATTTTTATATATTACTAGCTATACACAGATTGGTACGCGTTGCTGTGACCCAGTCTGGTTAAATGGCCAACCAATCTGTGTGTAGATCTACACCTGCACACATACACACAACCACCATATAACCCCCCAACCTACCTACCTACCGTATTTCTCCCTCTCTATCTATCCCTCTACCTACCTACCGTATTTCTCCCTTTCTATCTATCCTTCTACCTACCTACCTACTGTATTTCTTCCTTTCTCCCTCTATCTACCTACTGTATTTCTCCCTCTCTCTTTATTACCCTACCTACCTACCTACCTACCTACCTACCTACCTACCTACCTACCTACTGTATTTCTTCCTTTCTCCCTCTACCTACTTACCTACCTACTGTATTTCTCCCTCTCTATCTATGCCTCTACCCACCTACCTACCTACCTACTGTATTTCTTCCTTTCTCCCTCTACATACCTACCTACCTGCCTACTGTATTTCTCCCTATCTATCCCCCTACCTACCTTCTATATTTCTTCCTTTCTCCCTCTACCTACCTACCTACCTACTGTATTTCTCTGTCTCTATCTATCACCCTACCTACCTACCTACCTACCTACCTAATTTCTCCCTCTCTATCTATCCCTCTATCTACCTACCTACCTACTGTATTTCTCCCTCTCTATCTATTCCCCTATCTACCTACCTACTGTAATACAATAATACAATATGAGAGTTGGAAGGGACCATGGAGGTCATCTAGTCCAACTCCCTGCCTAGGCAGGAAACCCTATTCTATTTCAGGCAAATGGCTATCCAACATCTTCTTAAAAACTTGCAGTGTTGGGGCATTCACAACTTCTGGAGGCAAGCTGTTCCACTGGTTAATTGTTCTAACTGTCAGGAAATTCCTCCTCAGTTCTAAGTTGCTTCTCTCCTTGATTAGTTTCCACCCATTGCTTCTTGTTCTGTCCTCAGGTGCTTTGGAGAATAGCTTGACTTCCTCTTCTTTGTGGCAACTCCTGAGATATTGGAAGTCTGCTATCCTGTCTCCCCTAATCCCTCTTTTATTAAACTGTATTTCTCCCTCTCTCTCTTTCTCTCTATGGGCCACCTGGGACTTTGCTATCTCAGTGCCTTCTTTTGGCCCTAAGAGGCCTCCATATGAGTCTTCCAACAATGACTGTTGGAAAGCAGCCGGATGGGCGGGGCTACAGGGAGGTGAAAACATGATCAATGGGTACATTTTACATTTGTGTACCTTGCACATGACACATGTGTGCTAGGCACAAAATGAGTACGTATTCTATTATCAGAAGTCCTTGGGAACATTGTGTGAAAATTTGAGGTAAATCGGTCCAGTAGTTTTTGAGATTAGCGGCTTCATACAAACTATTTTACATTTTTATTTATATAGATAGGAGAAGCCCTCCTACACTACCATCACTCACACAATACTAGACAACACAGTATCAACAGTAGAGACCTTCAAGTTTCTAGGTTCTATTATATCTCAAGACTTAAAATGGACATCTAACATCAAAAACGGCATCAAAAAAGCAGAACAAAGAATGCTCTTCCTGTGCCAACTCAGAAAGCTTATTGAGTTTCTCATCTGTACCTCTATAACTGCCTGGTTTGGCACTGCAACCAATCAAGACAAACACAGACTTCAATGGATAATTAGAACTGCAGAAAAAACAATCTGCCTTCCATTGAGGACCTGTATACTGCACAAGCCAGAAAGAGGGCTGTGAAAATATCTACAGACCCCTCACACCCTGGGCATAAACAGTTTCAACTTCTACACTCAAAACTAGGCTATAGGGCACTGCACGTTAGGACAACTAGGCCCTGCCATTACTCTGCTAAACAATTCTATTCAAGATGGCGGCGCGTTTAGGCGCTGTGGCTTTGAGCTCCTGGTGTCACAGTAGAGTTAGGCGAAAACTAGTCTATACCTGCAGGGAGTTATTAAGTTATTATTAAAGATTGGATCTCCTAGTTGACTTGATATTACCAGCGACTTCCAGCAGTCTCATAATATACCGAGTGACATAGTAAAACTGCCAGGCTCTCCATGGATCGTTGTTTGGCCTAGGAGGCAGCGAAGAGAGCCAAAGCAGAAGCGGGGATGCAGAGCAGGTTTTCTAGTTCGATTACGGAAGCAGCCTCACAGACCAGCATTACCAAGCATTTCCTAACCAACTCTAGATCCTTTGTCCACAAAACTGATGAACTAGAGCTATGGATGGCAGCGAATAAGCTCATTCGTGACTGCTGTGTGATGATCATCACAGAGACCTGGCTTTGTCCACTTGTACCGATTGCGTCTGTGGAGCTAACTAACCGCACCACACACCGCTTTGACAGAAACAACAACTCTGGTAAAAGCAAAGGTGGAGGACTGTGTATTTACACACATAATAACTGGTGTACTAACAGTAGAGTTGCTTATACACACTGTTCTGCAGACGTGGAATTCTCAACTGTCATTTGTCAGCCATTTTATTTACCTAGAGAGATTTCTGTTATAGTTATCACTGCTGTCTATATTCCACCTGATGCAAATGTTAGCACAACGCTCAAACCAATTTCATTGTAATTTTATTACAATGACAATAAAGATGATTATAATAATAATAATACTAATAATACTACTACTAATAATAATTAATTCTCACAACACTGTCAAACTATCTAAAAAGGCAGTATTACTATCATTATTCTTATCTTCCTTATTCCCTATGTCCTTATCTTCTTATGACTATAACTTTGTTGCTTATCACTATTGTATGTACATTGAGAGCTTATGCACTGGAAACAAATTCCTTGTGTGTCTAATCAAACTTGGCCAATAAAGAATACCATTTTGTTAGTGGCTTGCCGTGTCAGTGTTTGTGGGAGTGGTCTCAGTGGCACCTCAATTAGGCTGTTGTTTACTGTTAGCTTGTTTCCCTGAGTCGGTAGTTCCTTGACTGGGCTATCATTAACTGCGCGAACACTACCAAAACGGTGTTGTGATACTCTAACCTGCCTGCTAAAAACGATCACTTTCTTTTGCTTAAGGCCAACTCTGCACCAGGGTTGTGCGAATTAAGACGGGAGGCTAAGCAGGAACCTCTGCTCTTTGGGTCACATTGGGGATTGAAATCTATTAACCACATTCTTTTATCACCTGGATGCCTTCCAAGTCAATGCTTAGATTTAACAGCCACCAGGTCACCCACGCCACGGAGAGATAATCACACGCCAAGAAAAGAAAGATTAAGAATACATATGAGCCTGTGTGAAATAAAGGGTGGAAAAAGTTAATGGGATATTGAGCTGGCAGACGCCACAGCTAAGGCCTGCAAAGTATGATGGATAGAGATAGATGGTTTGTGGGGGTTTGCTGGCAAGTTCACATTACAAAGTTAGGCTCTACCACCGCAGAGGCTGTTGGCCACCTTGCTTAGGGAATAAGGTAAACTAATGGAAACCTTATATAAAAATTAGCTGACAAGCACCACAAGGTGTATTGTAAATACAACACAGAATGTTCCTTACTGAAATGATAAAAACAGGAGGGTGCCATCTTCCAGAAGTGGAAGGAGTCTATAGCTTGATATCAGTTGAGGTAGTCCTAGACTTACAACTGGTCATTTAGTGACTGCTCAAAGTTACAACAGCACTGAAAAAAGCGACATGACCGTTTTTCACACATAATAATAATACTTTATTGTCAGTGCACAACATATGTACAATGAGATGGGTTGAGCTCCCTCAGGGCACAACCCCCCCCCCAACAAAATACAACTCACAGTGAAGACAAAAAGTCCCTAACCCAATAAAATCATATTAACAAACACCCAGTATGAACATGTTACATGTCGTGCCGGCCCTACTACATAGTTATGAACTACGAGCCTTTGTAGCGACCCCCATGATCGTGTGGTCATATTTCTAATAATAATAATAATAATAATAATAATAATAATAATAATAATAATAATAATAATAATAATAATAATAATAATAAACTTTAATTTATAGACCGCTCCCTCTCCCCCAGGGGACTCGGAGCGGTGCACAGGGAAGATAAAAGACAATAAATATACATATACAAATATACATACATAATTAAAAGGCAAATTAAACATTATTCCTGTGCTAAAATTCCCAATTGACGTTCACTAAAATTCCCAATTAAATTTACTAAAAAACCCATAGATAGAGAGACTACCCTAGGCCGGCCAAGCAGAAAAGGTGTGTTTTTAATTTTAGACGGAAGGAGCGGAGGTCCGTAGTTGTTCTAATGTCGGGGGGAAGGTCGTTCCAGAGGGCTGGGCCCGCCACAGAGAGAGCCCTTCCCCTGGGCGTCGCCCGCTGACAAAGTCTAGTGGACGGCACCCGGAGAAGTCCCGCAGGATCCGATCCCGCAGATAGCTAGGTCCCGGGCAACTGGTTCATACTTATGGCCATTGTTGTGTCCCAATATCATAGGATTGCCTTTTGAGACCTTTGGGCAACTGGTTCATACTTATGGCCATTGCTGTGTCCCAATATCATAGGATTGCCTTTTGAGACCTTTGGACAAGCGAAATCAATGGGGGAAGACAGCTTCACTTAACAACCGTGTTACCACTCATCATCTGTAGTGTGTCAACATTCCAAATAGCATCCGAAACTAAATCAAAGTCCAAGGCAAAGTATTGCTCAAAGTTCCAATTTGTTGAGAGAGCCATGTTGGCACATCTGGGAAAACCCGAATCTGAAAGCTTCCAGGTTTTCCCCACCTAGTTGAAAGTTCATGATCTTGCCCCCACACCCACAAGTCCATCACATAGTCCAATCTCCCACTGCCATGCCGGAAGTTCCACCCATCCAGTTCTGGTCAGGTGCAGAGGTGCAGAGACAAAGGATGACCTTGGCTTTCTAGAAAGAATTTTGTTTTGGCTACATCGCATTTTACTCTATACTATCCCCCCTCCCCTCCCAATTCCCCACCATAGAAACTGCATAGTAGAATAATAGAAAGTGTGACAGGCCAAAGATCCAAAAGAAAAGATGGCTGCAAGCCTGACACCGTGATTCACTTAACAACCATGGGAAGAAAGGTTGTAAAATGGGGGAAAACTCACTTAACAAATGTCTCACTCAACAACAGAAATTTTGGGCTGAATTGTGGTCATAGGTTGAAGAAGTATTATTCTTTACTTGCTTATGCCTCATTGGAGAATGGAGTTTTTAATAGTGTGATAAAGATGGACCAATATACTTTCATAGTACTTAATTCTGGTAAACCTTGGTAGCCAATTTCACAGACTAGTATTTATATTTCACAAGTGACACCTTATACTTTATGCAGAGAATCCTGGTTTGCGTAAATTGCACGTATGTGAGTGAGGGAGATCACGGTCATGTTCAAACTGATAAAAAGGAATATTTGTAACTCAGGTTGAAATGAGTCCTTGATGCTCTCTGAGCTTTGCTCAGATACATAATGCCACCAGCGCTAGAAGGAAGTGGGATTTGCTGTGTTTATATGCAAGTGAATCCAACTTCTGTTCCCAACCCCTGGTCTTGTGGACCGGCACTGGGCCGTGGCATGCCAGAATGTCAACCCTGAAATGAACCTGGCTGAGGCCATTTTTGAGCCTTCAGGGTTGCCACAAAGCAGAAGAAGGTAGAGGGAGGAGGGGAATAGCCCAAACAAAAAGCTTTCCTGTGGGAACCAAGGACATTCTGACAGGTGGCTGGCCAGAGGAGGAGTGAGGTAACCAAGCAACCAGCCAGCACCTTGATTGGACAGTGTGACCAGTGAGTTTGGGGAAAGGGAAACATTACTTTTTAATTAGGTGAAAGTCGCAGGAACTTTCAGAGTCGGTTTTCACCAGTTGTGCCAATATGATGTATCCAATTAAATTGTTCTTTGAGGAATCTACCTGCCTCAGAGTTCTAGTTCCTATGGGTGCATTACTGGGAATGCTGACAGCCAGAAACCAGTTAGCACAAACAAGCAAAGACACATCTGCAAGATGCTGGTAGAACACAAAACCACAGACCCCCTCCGGTCCACGGAAAAAATCTCTCCCCATGGAATTAGTCCCTAGCGCTCAAAAGGTTGGGGGTCTGATGTTGTACAAGTTCTTTTCCATAACTTATACTATCTAACTATTTAAATTTTATATGTTGTACTGCTTTTAAGATTCCTTTAAAAAAAAAAATTCTGTTCTCCTTGGGTATTGCTCTATTTATATATTTTTTACTCTTTGCAATTATTTTCAAATCTGATCTGTTACATTCCAGACAGCGATCAATTTGTATGCAAAAATCTCATAAATGTTTCATGTACTCCTTTGGAAATAACTTTTTTTTTCCAATTTTGAGATGGTACCACACTTGAAAAACTCCAAAATTGTAATTTTGCACAGATGCCAGTGGATCAAATGCATGCAGTACTCTATCCTGACATTGTTTCTAGGCAGTCTGAACAATTATTTTGCATCTAATTACACAATCCATGGTTTTGTTTTGTTTACAAAGTCTACATATTGTTTGACACCCAGTGAAGCCATAATTTCATCACATTTGTAATGCTTTTTCTTGGATGGCAAAAATCTTCCATTTCCTCCTTGGTGGTGATAGCTAATGCCAGTTCTTGCTTTTGTACTTTTTATTTTAAATAGCTGATAACCTGGCTCTGCCTGGGTATTTATTTATCCCAACCCTCCTTCCATGAATATCACCGCAATTTCCAATGTTGGATTTTCCTCCTCACCAGAGTGAGCCCCCTTGTGGAGTACTGTGAAGCCGTTACTATGGCAACTCCACAGCGCTGTATAGTAGAAGCCATTTGAAGGCACAACAGGCTATATCGTAACAGAACACACACCCCAAGGGGTTTTAGGGGTGATTTACCCTGACAGTATTTGTTTTCGGAGATTACGTCATCTGTGTACCAAGTTTGGTTGAAATTGCTTGAGGCATTCCAGAGTTATACTGGAACACACACACACAGACAGACACACAGAACTATATGTGTGTGTGTGTGTACACACACCAAATTTCTGGATGCAATACAAGTATATTAACGATTGTGGAGTCCTCTCTAAACTTGGTTGTTTTCTTGCAGATATTTCATTACCTAACTAGGTAACATCATCAGTACTAGAATACTAGAATCTGCGGGATCGCATCTTGCCCCATACATCCCTGCGGCCGATTCGCTCCCACAGAGAGGGACTTCTCCGGGTGCCGTCCACTAGGCTGTGCCAGCGGGCGACGCCCAGGGGAAGGGCCTTCTCTGTGGCGGTCCCGACCCTCTGGAATGACCTTCCCCCCGATATTAGAACAACTACGGACCTCCGCTCCTTCCGTCAAAAATTAAAAACACATTTCTTTTGCTTGGCCGGCTTGGGATGACTTAACTGTTTTAGGGGTTTTTAGGGGTTTGTTTTAGCTTTGGGATTTTAGCACAGGGTTTCGTTTAATTCTTTTTAACATTGTATTGTCTGTAATTTTATATGCATTTTTAATTTCCCTGTGCCCCGCCTCGAGTCCCTTCGGGGAGAGAGAGTGGGTTATAAATTAAATTATTTAATTTAATTTTTAATTTTAATACAATTATCAATTTGTGTACCAAATTTGGTTGAAATTGCTCGAGGCATTCCAGAGTTATGCTGGAACACACACACAGCCATATATGCATACATGCATACATGCATACATATATAGATTCCTTTTATATACTTGCCCTGTAATGGTTTAGTTTTCCAATTTTCTACATGGTTTTCAACAATTCACCTTTTCACTGTCTACTTAAAACACAGGCTTGCTAGTTCTCTACATAGGCTTTCTAGTAAAGTTTCATTTACTATGCCACCAACATAATAATTTCTGAAAAGTGTTGAAAAAAATAGTTTTAGTGACACATGGAAGGTTTTCATTTTGGGTGTGAGGGGAGAGGATTCACCATTGGAAATCACATGATCACAATATGTCTGGACCTAGTTACTTTCTGTCATCTGCTCAGGCAATTTGATCTGGTAGGGTTGATGTGCTCCAGTTGCTTTGATTAAGCAAGGCCATCTATTGAGACGCCAGAAACATGCCTCTTCTGTAGCATTTGCCTGCCTTCCAGAATGAGGTTCTCCCTGTGACTCCAAAGCCCAGAAGGCAGGACAAGAAGCAATGGATAGAAACTAAACAAGGAGAGGACCAACCTAGAACTAAGGAGTAATTTCCTAACAGTGAGAACAATCAACCAGTAGAATGGCTTGCCATCAGAAGCTGTGGTCACTCCAACACTAGAGGTTTTTAAGAAGGGATTTGATAACCATTTTTCATACTTATGGCCATTGCAGCATCCCCATTGTCATGTGATCAAAATTCAAATGCTTGGCAACTGGCTCATATTTATGACCGTGTCCCAGGATCATGTGATCACCTTTTGTGACTTTCTAACAAGCAAACTCAAAGGGGAAGCCAGATTCACTTAACCACCATGTTACTAACTTAACAACTGCATGCCAGGCCCTGCAGCTTTCTTTTGGATCTTTGGACTGCCACACTTTCTATTATTCTACTATGCCTTTTTCTATTGTGGGAAAATGGGAGAGGGGGAATTGTACGGAGTTACCTACTGTGTAGCCAAAACAACATTCTTTCTAGAAAGCCAAGGTCATCCTTTTTCTCTGCATCTCTGCACCTGACCAGAACTGGATGGGTGGAACTGCCAGCATGGCTATGGAAGATTGGACCATGTGATGGACTTGTGGGTGTGGGGGCAAGATCTTGAACTTTCAAGTAGGTGGGGAAAACCTGGAAGCTTTCAGATTCGGGTTTTCCCAGATGTGCCAACATGGCTCTCTTAATAAATTGGAATTTTGAGCAATACTTTGCCTTGGATGCTGATTTACTTTTGGATGATATTTGGAACCCTGACACTGCAATGATTCACTTAACAACTGTGGCATTAAAGGTCGTAAAATGGGGTAAAGCACACTTAACAAATGTCTTGCTTAACAACAGATATTCTGGACTCAATCGTGGTCATAAGTCGAAGATTTACCTGTATTACAGACTGCCACCCCAAAAGCAATGAGCAGAGCCAGTTCGAAACAACAAACCTGATTTTATTTTAACGACATCCAAAGTCAATTGAAATTTAACTGGATTAAACTGAAAATTTTGCAGCCATGAGTGTAATCATTTCTGTCAGATTAACAATTTGGCAACTACTTTTGGAGGTTTTAGGAGCTGGGCCAAATCTTGTGTGAGACTTTTGCTACAACACCTGCGCCTTAAAATTTAAAGAATGCACACACACACAAAAAGAAGTGAGGAAAAAAACCTGAAAATGGCCTAGAAGGAAATTCATATTTAATATTCTCTCGATTCTCTCTCTCCACAGGTCAGTGGACACATTGGTATTTTAATTACTTCTTGCCTATTATGGAGCATCCTGTTTCCTTTGTGCTAATAGTCTGGCTTCAGACTTATCAGAAATAAATGCATATTGCAATTTTCACATTACAGTAACGGGTTTATTCAGATATCTGTCTTTTTAAAGAATGCAGCCCTGCATTTTAAATAACCATAAATTAGTAAATTCCTTGAAGTCTCAGAAACTTCAAAAACTTTGCATTTATATTGCTATGCATTTAAAAAACTTTAGTTCAGCATGACGGCATTTATTTAGGGTCCCTGTAATGCTAGTTAGTAAGCAATGAAAATAATTAATTTTCCCTAATGACTTCGCAATAGATAGTTTTATGGAGAAATTTTCCATCCGGTGATGAAGTCTGGCACACAGCAAAATACAAATTTGCCTATCACACCTGAGCAATACAGGTAGGGGTGGTATTCACTGTCCTCCCCTACCAGTTCGATCCTCCATTCACAGCACAGCTGCTGCTCCCTCTATCATCCCCCTGGGCCCCTCCCTCCCGGACACTAACTTCAAGGGACAGGCTGTAGCAGCTCCACTGTGAATGGAGGGAGAAATGTTTGGATTGAGTGGGGGGGGGGGGCGTCGAGCAGCCGGAAGGACTGAGCAAGTGGCCGGAAGAGGTGGGCGACAACCAGGCTGGTCTGGGCGGGGCCAACCAGGGGGGATTTTTACCAGTTCGGCAAACTGATTCCAATCGTCCCTACCAGTTCGCCCGAGATGCTCTGATCCGATTGAATTTCACCCCTGCTCATCAGTGGTGGGTTAGGAACCCACTCGCCCACCTGCACTCCTTACTGGTATTTGAAGTTTTCGGGGCTTCCGCGCACGGAGTGTACGGCACCTGTGCGATGCTCCGCCAAGCATCACGGAGCATCACGGGTGGTAAGTATGCTGCACACGTTCATGTGGTGGACGGACGGCCCCCTTGCACCATACCAATTGCAATGGGATCCAGAACCCACCACTGCTGCTCATGATCTAGTCATCTCCAAATTGGACTACTGCAATGCACTCTACCAGTTCACAAATGGGATCACACGTGTCAGGTCTGCCTCTAACGATAACCAAGAAAGAATCCACTCAACTCCATTTGTAAGGATTAAGAGTACTTTTACTGGTTATGAAAAGATAGCAGCGAGGTAAAGCAAGGTCTGAGACCCAATCGCGCGAAATCATACATATCAATATGTGTCCAACCCCCTTTCCCCAACAACCCCCACCCCACTGTCCAATGTGCAATCCCTTTAGATGTCATGGGTGTTGCATCTCCAGGAGCATCATCAGGATGGCATGCAAGACCGTTGACCTTGACCACCACACAGCCCCAGCCAGTGGTATGCGAAGTAGATGGTGAGAACATACTCCCTCCTCCAAATCTCCCTCCTGCACCATACAGTCCCATTCCCAATTACCAAAGCCCCTCCCTCCCCGTTTCAATGGCAGCCGAAGCAAGCAACAAAGCGGAAGCTGACAACACGCATGCTCTTTTGCTAAAAAAACGTGCCTACATGGGATGGCATAGAGCTGGTGAGGGTAGAGGATTTCCACTACTAATTCAGGCGAACTGGTCCAAAGTGGCAGAATACCCTGGAACGACCTGCCCCCTGAACTCCGTACCACCACAGACCTCCGCCTTTTCCGCCGGCGTCTTAAAACGCATTTGTTCCAACAAGCCGGCCTAGGATAATCACCCAATCTGGACTTTTTAGTTATAAATTTTAATTAGAGAATTTTAAAATGTTTTAGGAAAGGGTAATTTAATTTAATTGGATTTTAATATTTGGTCTATTTATGTACGTTGTATTTTAATTTTGCCTGTGCGCCGCCCTGGGTCCTTTTGTAGGAGAAGGGCGGGCTATAAATTTAATAAAAATAAAATAAATAAAATAAATAAATAAAATACCATCTCTGAATACATGAAAGGTACATCTGGCCTGTCTCCCTCACATGGTGATGATTGTGACGATAAAACGAAAGAAGGACAATAAATAAGTAAACTAATGAGGATTATTCATATTTTTATAATGATTGCTTTTATAATGACCATATCTATGTTATTGTTTTATTTGATTATTGATGTATGATTTGATTATTGATGTATGATTTGATTATTGATGTATGATTTGATTATTGATGTATGACTTGATTTGATCCCTGGTTAAATTCGACTGATCAATCAATAAAATAGAACTCCGCACTATCACGGACCTTCCCCTCTTTCGCCGCTCACTTAAGACATACTTCTTCCACCAAGCCGGTCTAGCTTAGAGCTTAGGGCTCAGATGCGACATAATTTTAGCAATTAGTAATTGGATTTATAATTTTATTAATGGGAAGTATTTTTAGCACAGGTTACCTAATTTAATTCATTTTAATATTATCATTGTATTTATTGTTATTTGTTGGTGTGATTTTTAATTTCCTGTACACCGCCCTGAGTTCATCTTGATGGAGATAGGAGCGATATATAAATCGAATAATAAATAAATAAATAAATAAATAAATAAATAAATAAATAAATAAATAAATAAATAAATAAATAAATAAATAAATAAATAAATAAATAAATAAATAAATAAAATAAAATAAAATAAAATAAAATAAAATAAAATAAAATAAAATAAAATAAATAAAATAAAATAAAATAAAATAAAATAAAATAAAGTTTGAGAATCCTTTTGAGTAAAAGCCAATCTTACAGGTCCAGTGGTTCTTCAGACTCTGGAATGACCTACCCCCGGATATTAGAACGACTACGGACCTCCGTGCCTTCCGCCAAAAAGGAAAAACCTATTTGTTTCATCAGGCCAGCTTGGCCTAATCTATGCTTCTCGCCCCAGTCTGTTTTCTCAAATTGTTTATTGGGTTTTAATGGGTGGTAATTTTAATGGTTTTTAAATTTTGTACAGGGTAGTTTAATTCGTTTTTAATTTGTGTGTATTGTATGTATTTAATTGGTTTTTAATTTTCCTGTACACCGCCCCGAGTCCCTTCGGGGAGAGGGGCGGTTTATAAATATAATAAATTAAATTAAATTAATTAAATACTTTTAAGTCTTAACTAAAATATTTTTAAGTCTTTTTTTAAAAACAAGAAAAGAATTTGCTAGAAAGTTCGTAATTCAATGATTGCTAGAAACCTATCGAGCTTGTTTGGGAGAACTTTGGAGAGATGGAATTAAAGAGTTGTGAAATCAAGCCAAGCTTTTTCTCCTTTGCTCTCTCTTTTTCCCTCTCTCTTACTGCTTATCACCCACTGTTTACTCGCCTGGCAGCAATGACAGTAATTAACAAGAACACATCAGATTAGTCATGGTTTGCATCTAGGGATTATGAATGTTTACATTGACAAACATTTGGGTTTACTTATGCAGGTGGATGGAAGATACTGACTGACTAGACAGCACTGTGAACAGAAATAGGACAAATTTGCTTAAAATCTATGTTTCTTTCTCTTTCCCTTTCTGATGTCCCATCTCTTCTTTCTCTCCCTCCTGCTAAGGATACAGGAAAGGACAAAACAGCTGTTGCACCAGGTCTGAACTCTATTTCTGCTTGCCCCAAACCATCTCCTGACCACCATCATGAAGGCAGACATACGCAAGAATTTCTTTCACATTCCTGATTTGTTCTCTGTTCTATTGTTGTTGTTGATTGCGAAGTGGTGTCTGACCCATCGTGACCCCATGGACAACATTCCTCCAGGCCTTCCTATCATCTACCATCTTCTGGAGTCCCTTTACGCTCACGCTGACTGCTTCAGTGATTCCATCCCCCCATCTCATTCTCTGTTGTCCTCTTCTTCTTTTAGTTTAGTTTAGATTAGTTTACTTTATTGTCATTGCACATGGTACAATGAAATTAAATGCCGTCTTCGGTAAACATTATAACTATAAAAATAAAAACACAAACATACATCTTTTACTTTCTATATAACTGAAATTGAAAACCCGATATTGCACTATACCATAGAATTCAATATAGTTATTGCCCTGGGATAGAAGCTGCTTTTCAGCCTATTTGTCCTTCTTTTTATTGTCCTGTGCCGTCTGCCAGATGATAATAGTTCAAAAAAAAGGTTGAGATGGATTTTTAAAAATGTTTTGAACTTTCTTAAGGCAGCGGGAGCTATAAAACTCTTCCAAAGAGGGGAGAGGGCAACCAATGATCCTCTGGGCAATGACATTGACCCTCTGGAGTGCTCTCCTATCTGCCACTGTGCAATTGGCAAACCATACACAGATGCGGTAAGTTAAAACACTCTCTATGGTGCAGCGGTAGAAGGTCACCAGCAGTTTTTCATTCAGTTGTTGTTTCCTGAGAAGTGAATCTTTTGCCCTCAATCTTTCCCAGCATTAGGCTCTTCTCCAGTGAGTCCTTCCTTCTCACTAGGAGGCCAAAGGATTTGAGTTTCCACTTCAGGATCTGGCCTTCTAAAGAGCAGTCAGGGTTGATCTCCTCTAGGACTGACCAATTTGATCACCTTGCAGTCCAAGGGACTCGCAGGAGTCTTCTCCAGCACCCAAGTTCTCTGTTCTGTAAAACCTACTTTAGTATAAATGAACAGTGGAAGGAGTTCTGAAGAGCCTTTTCTGTGGTGGCACCTCATCCTTTGGAATAGCAAACATCCAGAGGTTAGATTGGACCCAATCCAGCTGATTTTATGTAAGGCATTAAAGATGTAGTTCCATCTTCGGGCTTGGGGAGTCAGAAGGTAAACTCTGTTCAGTAGTGATTCTGTCATTGTTGTTGTTGGCTGCTGATTGTGGTGCATGGTTTTATATGTTTTTTTTAAAGCACTCTTTGTTCTTTTATATGGTTTTTGAAGCTATTCGGAATCGTGTATTTGAGGTGGGTTATTTCATATAAAATGAAATAACAGCTATAACATGTTTGACAGGCTGTTATACTTTAAATCAGGGGCCACCAACCTTTGCAACTTTAAGTCTGAAGGACTTCAGCTCCCAGACTTCTCCAGCCAGCTTTGCTGGCTGGAGAATTCTGGGAGCTGAAGTCCTTCAGACTTAAAGTTGCAAAGGTTGGAGACCCTTGCTTTAAATGAATCAACAGACACCTTCCCTTCCCAGATATGAATCAGAGAAGAGAAAAGGGACTTGCCCCTTTTTACACCAATGGACTATATTTTGGTAAAGATGAATCTATCATGGCTTTGCCATGAAATCACATCACAGTCATAATTGGCACTCAGAAATGTAATTCATTAAGAGGATAGTTATTCAGAGCCACATTTAGCTCTATGAGATCATAAGCTATGGGAAGTCACAGAAGCTCTACATGGCAGGTGCTAATAAGAAAAGAGGTTGGCTTAAGGGAGTCAACCTGTTGTCCAAAGGGTGGAAAAAAGCTATGGATGGAAACTGGTCAAGGAGAGAACCAACCTACAATTTAAGGATGCATTTCCTGAAAGTGAGAACAATTAATCAGAGGAACAACTTGCCTCCATGCACAGAGTTGCCAGATGAAGGGAACAGCTAAAGAATAGGGGCTGATTTGGTAGAGATTTGCTGCCTCCAGAGCTTCCGGAGTCTGTCATCAGTGAGGCAGACGAACAGTGTGAGCCTGTTCCCAATGTATGCAGAGCTGCCAGAAGGCAAGAACAGTTAAGACAAAAGTGGTGACTCAGGAGTAAGGCTTGGAGGTGATTGGCCCCTCCCATGAGGCATAAAAGAGGAGCAAACGGACATGAGCCTTTGCAGGAAGCAAAAGAATATGTAAGAAAAATGGGGGACAGAGTCATAAAGCTTTGTAAAGGAGAAGCATTTGCCTATTTATGATTCCTGCTCATATCTCATTCACCCAGGGTTGAAAGAAGTTGTGGGCTCTAGGAGACTTTGGACATGATGTCATTGGCAAAGTTTTCCAATTTGTAAGCAATATTCTGAAACAAAAAGCAGGTACCACAAAGGCAAAGAAATGGTGATTGGACTGGCACTAGGGCCCTGGGGAGACTGGAACCTGGCAGATAGAGTACAGTAATGCAGGTCTTGACATGCTCCTCTTTGGCATGAAACGATTGGAAAAAGAAATTCACCTCAGATAGATCCAATCAAAGAAACACCCCAGGATGCTGTCAGAATAGGGGGGAAAAGATCTTCACAAATTCTCCTTTGCCTTACCAAAAAGGGAAAATACATGCACGTACAGCTACATTCAATCTCCACCCTTAAATTTTGTGTCCAGAACTTTGGGGTACATAACCCGTAATCAAAGACAGAAAGGAAGAAAGAAAGAAAGAAAGAAAGAAAGAAAGAAAGAAAGAAAGAAAGAAAGAAAGAAAGAAAGAAAGAAAGAAAATATAAGAAAAGAAAAGAAAATACAACTCCAGAGATTGTCTAGCAATGATTTCATCTGGACAGCAACCCTTGAAAGTTACTGGTTAAAGATTCTGGCAATCTTCCCTCTAGCACTGATGATGTTATCTAGTTTGGTAATGAAACATCTGCAAGAAAACAAGCAAGCTCCGAGAGTACCAAGGACCTCCCCCAATCTACACCCTCCCTACCACAGATTCCACACACTATTCTGTGGACTTATAAAAATCATAGTTTATATAAGCAGTGGATGGGGCTCATGCCGACTGAGCTAAGCTCCAAGCCAAAGAAGCTACGTTATGAGTTAGCGTGATGTATGAACTAAGCCCCAGGAATTCTCTGCAACTTAAACAGGAAATTCTCCTCTACTCTACCAAGTCATGGGTGAGTGCAATTTTTCAGGGTTGCAGGAGTGGATATTAGAAGCCCATATTTAATTCAAAGAAGAAATTCAAGATTCAAGGAGGGCCTGATTCAATTTGAGATTGTGATTCAAGATCTGAAGGCAAACTGATTCAATTTGACTCTTAAAGCACTTTGAGATGCAATAAAAGAAAATTATTAGCTTTCATGCAGAAGCATTACAAACCTGCAGGTTTTTTCTTCTTCTTCTTCATAAAATGGGCATAAAAGAGGAGGAATGATAGGTCCATTAAACAATATCACGCATCATGTTTCAGCAGAATATCTTCAGGGACTTTACTGAACTTTTGAAATATTCCTCTTAGATGTTTGGGGGGAAGGGAAGAGTGAAAGACAAACAACATAGTGACCTCCAAAATGATCTAGCCCGAAACACAAGTTGAACCAACGAAGCAAGTGTCCTTCACCAACTTAAAAGAATTGTTAAAAATCTTTTAAAGCTGTTTAAAAAGAAAGCTTCTACTTTTCCACCTCCTTTTTTAGAGTTTAGAGTTTACTGGTTTTTTATACTGCTCTACTCCCGAAGGACTCAGTGTTGTGTACAGCCAAAATAAAAACAAATATATAAAAGTTAAAAGAAAGCTTTTAAAAGACATAATTAAAATATTGGCCGAAACATGGAAAAAAACCCAAACTAACCCTGATTAAAATAATAAAAATTTAAATTTAAAAATTTAAATTTAAAAATTTAAAAATCATGCTTTATGCCAGTCCGGCTTGTTGAAAGAGAAAGGTTTTGAGAGCACGGCAGAAGGTCCATAAGTCAGGGATAGTTCTTAATTCCCAGGGCAATTCGTTCCAGAGGGCAGGTACTCCCACGGAGAAGGCTCTGCCCCTTGGTGTCGCCAGTCGACATTCATTCATTCATTCATTCATTCATTCATTCATTCATTCATTCATTCATTCATTCATTTATTTATTTATTTATTTATTGGATTTCTAGACTGCCCCCTCTCCCCGAAGGGACTCAGGACGGTGTACAGGCAAAAATTAAAATTATGACAATCAACAATACATATAAACTAAAATCGAATTAAATAATTGTCTAGCCGACGGCACCATGACGAGACCCTCTCTATGGGAGCGTACGGGCCAGTGGGAATCTCTCCCACTTAAGATGCCTTGTTGTTTTCCAAAGCACCCGAAGGCAAGACAAGAAACAATGGATGGAAACTAATCAAGGAGAGAAACAACCTGGCATTAAGGAGAAACTTCCTAACTGTGAGGACCAATTGACCAATGGAAGAGCTTGCCTTCAGATGTAGCAGTGGTGGGATTCCATTTTTTTTTACTACCGGTTCTGTGGGTGTGGCTTGGTAGGCGTGGCATGGCTTGGTGGGCGTGGCTTGGTGGGCATGGCAGGGGAACATTACTGTAAAATCTCCATTCCCGCCCCACTCCAGGGGAAGGTTACTGCAAAATCCCCATTTCCTCCCGATCAGCTGGGACTCGGGAGGCAGAGAATAGATAAGGGCGAGGTCGGTCAGAGATGCTATTTACTGGTTCTCTGAACTACTCAAAATTGGCCCCCATGGAAAGGGCTCGCAACTTAGGCGTCCTCCTGGATTCGCGGCTGTCCCTGGACGACCATGTGATGGCCGTGACCAGGGGGGCATTCTACCAGGTTCACCTGGTATTTTTGAATTTTATTCAATTTATATCCCGCTCTTCTCCAAAAGGACCCAAGGTGGCGCCAGTTGCGTCCCTTTCTTGACCGAGACGCCCTCCGCACTGTCACTCAAGCACTCGTGATGTCTCGCTTGGACTATTGTAATGCTCTCTACATGGGGCTCCCCTTGAGGTGCACCCGGAGGCTCCAGTTGGTTCAGAATGCGGCCGCGCGGGGGATTCTGGGAGCTTATCGTTACTCCCATGTAACACCTCTCCTGCGCGAGTAAAGTAAAGTAAAGTAAAGTAAAGAGCCTTCTTTGTGGTGGGCCCAACCCTCTGGAATGACCTACCTCCCGAACTCCGTGTCATCTCGGACTTCCGCCTGTTCCGCCAGCGTCTAAAAACGCACTTCTTCCAACAAGCCGGCCTGGCATGATTTTACTCGACACTGTACTGCTTTTTAGCTGATCAAAATTTTAATTTAGGGGTTTTAATTGCTTTTAGGGCAGGGTGGGTTTAATTTAGTTTTAAGAATGTTAGTATTCTTGTATATATGTATATTTATATTTTATATTCCCTGTGCGCCGCTCCGAGTCCCTCTGTGGTGAGATGGGTGCGGGTTATAAATGTGAACAATAAAATAAAATAAATTTACTTTCAGAACCTTTAAAGTTTTGTATGGCTCTGATTTCTCCATCTTTACTCTTGTGCTCACTAATATATTGGCTGAGGTAAATAACAATGGTGTCTATCATGTTGAGCTGAAGCTTCAATCAACACATGGTTTGGATGAATTCAGAAGTGTGTCATTTACATGGAATATAAAGCTTCAGTTCAGTGATGCAGCTAGTTCTAGCTGGCTTCTTAAAATGAGAATTAACTAAAAGATCAACTCATTACCATAAATGTTCTTCTCTGGAGATTATGAATAAAATGATTGTTAGCCCAGGAAGAGGGACGTGGTGACTCAATGGCTAAGGCGCTGAGCTTGTCGATCAGAAAAGGTCGGCAGTTTGGAAGTTCGAATCCCTAGCGCTGCATAACAGAGTGAGCTCCCGTTACTTGTCCCAGTTTCTGCCAACCTAGCAGTTCGAAAGCATGTCCAAATGCAAGTAGAAAAATAGGAACCGCCCTGCACTTTCAGGTGTTTAGTCATGCCGGCCACATGACACGGCAATGTCTTCGGACAGCGCTGACTCTTCGGCCTTGAAACGGAAATGAGCACCGCCCCCTAGTGTCAGGAACGATTAGCACATATGTGTGAGGGGAACCTTTACCTTCAGCTTTTTAGCCTAGAAAAACTGTCCTCATCTTAAGCTTACACAGTTTGTGCAGTTAGAAAACTGTTCTGTGTTTGTTTTATCGCAAAACCTCTTCTAATCGTATTGCCTTGATCTCATATGTTAATAATTGACAGTTCATAGAGCATCTATGTAAGCAAAATACTTTTTTAAAGTAACTTTTAAAAACGAGATTATCTCTGAAGCTGGAGCTTGTAGTAGACAATGATTCAGCTCTGGCTGCACCTAATTAATAAGTTCCTGTCAGGTAAAAGATAATCTTTCTATTAAATTCAATGCTAATAAAATTATCCCCCCTAATCTCACAGGATCAAGAGATTACTAGGAAGCAACATCAATTATTTGGTGAAAAAAAATTAATGACATTCCAAAAATTGACATCATAGCAATAGATATTAGATGGCTAGATGAAATATAGTTAAATTCTGGCTGGTCTGAAAAACAGTTAAAGAACGTAAGAATAGCCTTGCTGGAAGAGGCCACAGCCCATCTGGTCCAGCATTCTGTCTCACACAGTGGCTCCCCATTTGCTTCAGGGTCTTCCCAAGCAGATGTCTTCACCTGCTTATGATTCCCTGCAAATGGCATTGAGAGATATCCTGCCTCTCTCTCCAACCAGGACGGTGTCCTTAGGCATCCATAACGATAGCCATGGATACCCTTGTTCTCCATGAACTCCTCTCATCCTTTCTTAAAGGTGCCGAGGCTGACAGCTGTCACCACTTCTTCTGGCAGGGAGTTCCATAGACCAGTGATCCTCTGGGTGAAAAAGTACTTCCTCTTATTTGTTTGAGGTCTAGCTTCCAAAAGTTTCATGGCGTGCCCCCTAGTTCTAGTGTTGTGCGATAGGGAAAACAGTTTTTCCTTTTCTACTTTGTCCACACCGTGCATGATTTTATAGACTTCAATCAGGTCACCTCTCAGGCGCCGTCGTTCTAGAGTGAAGAGGCCCAGCCGTTTCAGCCTCAGATGGTAAAGAAGGTGTTCCAGCCCCCTAATCATTCTCGTTGCCCTCCTCTGCACCTTTTCCATTTCCATCAGATCCTTCTGAAGGTATGGTGACCAGAACTGTACACAATACTCCAGATGGGGCCTCACCATAGATTTATAAAGAGGCAAAATGACACAGTTTGATTTTTTTTCCAGACCCCATTTTTAATGGTCATGGCAAAAACCATAACAGAATTTAAAGAGCCGTGGAATATGTTGGCCTGCTTCATGGGAGAAAAAAAAATGCTGATTTTTTTTTTAAACTTTCAATTAATTTGCACGTTTCAGAGGAGGAAGGAATGAAGTCTGATTTATGTTTACGGTGTATTTTTATATGATTTCCTTTTCTGTCTTGCTCCTTAAGATCTGACATATGCTCGGCTCTTTGAGTGGAAATGCCCAAGTGTGACGAAGGTAGACAAGATACTGATAACAAGGAGGCAGTTGCCGTAGCAACAGAAGTCCTACGAAAACATTGCAGGCGTCTTCTGACTCCTTCTCACTATCCTTTGCACAACAGCTGAAGCAAGAGACAGATGTTAAGTCTCAGCATGGCTTTTATTATTATTATTTTTAAGGCTACAATTCAAGAGGAAGAGATAGGCCATATGTCTGCAGACTAATTATTGTTTGCTGCCCTTATGCACAACACTTGATGAGCTGCCCAAGTAGGAATGGCCACTTAACTATCTTCCTGTAGACAAGCCCTAAGCACTTGTAGAGCTTCCTATAAAGCCACAATTTTTAAACAGATCTGGGATGTCCAAGAAAGCAATTGCTAGAAAATGTACCAAGGAAATCATGCAATGAAAGGCATCAAATCTAAGATATTAAGGGGGGATGTAACCTCACACATGTGGAGGTTAGAATGATCAACTGGTTGCAGCAATTGGAGAGATAGTTATCACTATCACCCCTATTGTGTCCAGGGGTGAAATCCTACTGGTTCAGACCGCTTCACTCAAACTGGTAGCAAAAAAAAAAATATGCTACTGGTTTGGGCGAACCGGTATTTCTGACAATGATCTGTGATGCGCAATTTATATTATCTAGAAAGCAGGATTTCCTGCTTTCTAGCTAATCTAAATTGCATGGCACTGTGGATTCCCATCCCCCCTCGCTTTTCTACTTTCCTTTGCAGCGTGCTCCCTAGCAGACTCCACCCACCTGCCCAGATTGATAGATAGATTAACCGAGTTGGAAGGGACCTTGCAGGTCATCTAGTCCAACCCCCTGCCCAAGCAGAAGACCCTACATCTGCCTCTACCTAGGATCGAACTCACAACCTCCTGTTTGTGAAGCATGAGCTCTACCTCTAGGCCACAGACAGACTGACAGATGTCATCATGTCCATTTTTGACACTCTGTGCATGCGCGGAAGGTCCGCACACGCTCACATTTGCAAACTGGTAGCAAAGGTAATAGATTTCACCCATGGTTGTGTCGGTCTACCCTGCTGAAGTACCTTGCCTCCTGTCATTCAGGGTTAATCCATAATTGATGGCACCACACATGCATCTGGATCATTGCTTTACATCTTCTTGAGGCAAGCAGGAAAGTTCTACTAATCTAAGGAACAGAAGCCATGTAATGGGAAGGAAGAACTGCAATGGTATGTGGGGATGGCCTTGAGAGACAGGAAGAAGAGCTGCAGCCTATAATACAATACAATACAATACAATAGCAGAGTTGGAAGGGACCTTGGAGGTCTTCTAATCCAACCTCCTGCCTAGGCAGGAAGCCCTATACCATTTCAGACAAATGCCTATCTAACATCTTATACAATACAATACAATAGCAGAGTTGGAAGGGACCTTGGGAGTCTTCTAGTCCACCCCCTGCCTAGGCAGGAAACCCTATATCATTTCAGACAACTGTCTATCTAACATCTTCTTAAAGACTTCCAGTGTTGGGGCATTCACAACTTCTGGATGCAAGTTGTCCTAACTGTTAATTGTTCTAGCTGTCAGGAAATTTCTCCTCAGTTCTAAGTTGCTAATTTCAGGGTGGTGGTGGTATGGCTTGTACTTTAATTTTGTAAATCATCCAGAATAACATATGTAAGATGGGCAGCTATATAAATCAAATCTGTCAGTCAGTCAGTCAGTCAATCAATCAAAAAGACTATGTATCTAGTTTTACATATATTAACTGCAGCTAGAATTGTATTTGGGCAACAATGGAAAATGATGAAATACCATTAGATGAAGGTGTAATTAGGAAAATATTAGAATGCACAGAAATGGACAGATTAACACTTGTTATTAAGGATAAAGGAAAAAATTGAATATTTCTTGACATGGGATAGATTCTACCAATGGCTAGACAGTAGAAACAGAAGTTAGAAACTAGGAGCTATAAAAAAGAGGAAATGTTAAGGTGAAGAGAATTTGATGATGAAGATAATACGTACTACTGTAATTGTATGGATGTACAGTTACATTATTAATAGTATTGTAATGAATATTATAACAAATATGTGGATTTTGATTGTTTAAAACCTAGATCTCACACTGTTCAGTGGAAATGGAAAGTACAGTGGTACCTTGGACCACGAACGCCTCTCATCACGTCCAATTCGCTTCACGACCAAAAATTTCCCAAAAAATGTGCCCCGGTTCACGAACACCGTTTCGCTGCACGAACGGAAAAGTTCGTAAAAAATGCTCCGCTGCACGAACTCTGCCTCACTTCATGAACTCCGCCTCGCATCACGAACTCCGCCCTCGCATCACGAACGGAAAAGTTCGTAAAAATGCCCGGATTCACAACCTCCGTTTCGCTTCACGAACCGGAGCCGCGGACATTTTAAAAACAAGGTCAGAACGGATTAACTGGATTTACATTGAACCCTATGGGAAACTGTGCCTCGCATCACAACCAAAAAACAAGGTCGGAACGGATTAATCGGATTTACATTGAACCCTATGGGAAATTGTGCCTCGCATCACAACCAAATTGGATCGCGACCAGAGTCATTTCACGAATTAAGTTCGTGATCCGAGGTACCATTGTAATATAAATGAAAGAAATAAAACATGAAAAAAATCAATCAATCAACCAATCAATCAATCGGTAGCCCTTCTTTTATGGATTGTGTAATTAAACCTAGGTGTGGCAATCCAAATATAGTGATGGACAAGCAATATCAGCTTACAATGTAATCAATGTTGTGGTTGCCTTTATGGAAGAAAGGAGAGATTTAAAAGGTCTGGGGAAAAATAAATATCTTGATAGACGATCATAGATCAGTTATTGAATGACCAAGGTAAGCATTTTACTCTAGATGACATGCTGATCTAAAGATATGGCTGTATAATATAGCATCAATCTTCTGTTTTAATGTTTGCAATATGAAGGCTGTATTTGATTCTAGAAGGTAGTTTTATGCCGATCTAAATTTATATATATATATATATATATCTGCCATTCACAAAATACAGCAGTTTTCCTAAAATACCCGGTTTGTAATATAACACATTCCAATATCCTATTTTTAAAGCAATTTTCTCTAATGTTTTTATAGTACGAATTTCCCACTATTTTCTTTGACATGAATCGCTTGGAGGTAGGTATTTTAACCTAAATGTCTCCAAAGTAGGTGTTTTTTAAATGCCAGTAATCCAGGCTCTTAAAAATAACACTTGGTAATGCATGCTTTTTCATGTGCAACTTTCAGAAATATATGCTGATTTTCGGATCTCGTTTCTTTCCCCAAACATCTGCCCTGCCATATACGTATGATCGAAAAAAGGCAGCCATTGCTATTGAATTCTTTTCAGTCCTCCGGTCTACACCATGCTGAGGTCTATTTCGGAAGGTCGCTCAGACTTTCTGACACAGAAAGTCCTTGGCAAATTTCCTCTATGTCCTTCTCCACAGACGTAATTGATTTGGTTTTGCCTTCTCTTTGTAGAAGCAAGCTAGTTCAACAAGCACTGTCATGTCAGAATGGAGAGACACTATGGTCATCTTCTAAAAAAGCAGGCATTGGAAGACCTGGCCATATTTAATGTTTCTTCAGCTCCCAGTTCCTGTTCTGACCTTGGCTTCCCCAAAAAGCATAAAGCAGATTCCTGGTCCCAGCAAAACCCCTTTTATTAATCCAATGTGAATTCCTCTCATTCACATTCAGCAAAGGCCTGGTAAACCGTCTTTCAAAGGTGAAGTTATGATCATAGACCTTATCTAGCTTGGAAAGCTGCCATGTAAATATTTTCCAAATGTGGTGCTGTGCAAGGAAAGACTTGGCACAGAGTCTCTGAGAGTCACAGACAGATCTTCACACTCCTAAAATGAACGAACGAACGAATGAACAAATTGTTTCCTACAAAAGCCCACTCCCCTTTCTCTCCTCTTTTATTTCCTATGGGAGAGGCCATTCACTGTCCACCTGTGGCTTTACTGCCAAGTTGACCCTGCTTTCTTAGCTGTTCTTTTCTTCTGGCAGCTCTGCACCTGCACACACTGGGAACAGGCTCCAGCTGGTCCTCTGCCTCACTGCTGTCCAGCTCCGAAGGCAGCTGAGAACAGCCAGGTGGCTTTGGCCCTATCTCTGCCTCCGATGCAGAGCCGTCATCTGAGCCTTCCCCAGCCTCAAGGACTGGCCCATGTTCCTCCCCAACCTCCTCACTGTCTGACTCTGGTGCCAGCTTTGCTGGCCACTGGCGAGCCACAACACTTCCCAAATCAGACATTCAGCAGTTGTAGAATGGAATGTTTGAGTGATAACCCAAAGAGGTCAGAGACATGGAGTATAAGTGGATGCAAAGAGGACAATTTCCACCCATTATTTTTTGTCTGGCCTTTCAGGTTCCGTGGAAAATAGCTTGACCCCCTCTTCTCTGCGGCAGCCCCTCAAGTATTGGAACGCAGCTATCATGTCTCCCCTAGTCCTTCTCTTCACTAGACTAGCCAGTGAAATGAAGAGAAGGACCAGGGGAGACATAGCAATGATAGCAATGTTCCAATATTTGAGGGGCTGCCATAGAGAGGAGGGGGTCAAGCTATTTTCCAAGGCACCTGAAGACCAGACGAGGAATAATGGATGGAAACTGACCAAAGAGAGATTCAACCTAGAAATAAAGAAGAAATTTTCTAACAGTGAGAACAATCAACCAATGAAACAGCCAGACCTGGAAGCCATTTTTTAAATTGGGCCTTCAGGCCTACCACATTTTCTACTGTGGGAAAATGGGAGGGGGGATTATGTGGAGTATGGATGATATCTACTTAAAATAACATTCTTTTCTCAGAGAGTCAAGGACACCTTGCCCTGTAGCTACAATGAGGTGACTCGGAGGCATCTCCAGTTTTGGATAGTGCCTGATTGGACCATGGGATGGACATGTGGGTGCTGGGCAGGGACTTGAACTTTCTTTTGGGTGGGGAAAACCTGGAAATTTTCAGATTCGGGTTTTCCCAGATGTGCCAATATGACATCTCTAATAAAATGGAATTTTGAGAAAACTCAAGCTTCAGAGTCTTCTTTCGTTGCAGGTGTTATTTGGAACCCTGATAGGAAGAGCTGGCCTTCGGAAGTTATGGGAGCTTCATCACTGGGGGCTTTCAGAAAGAGATTGGACTGTCATTTATCAGAAAAGGTGTACGGTCTCTTGCTTGGGTGGGGGGCTGGACTAGATGACCTACAAGGTTCCTTCTGCTAATCTAACTAGGACTTTTTAATATCCCAGTTGCATCGGGCATCAGATGGGGAAGAGATTAATCTTGGAGTTTCTGAAGCAGATGCTCTTATGGCTACTGCATCGAGCATACTACTTTAATAAGCTGCCATCAGCTCGTTCTCCTAAATTAGAGTCTTAAGTCTCCTTTGGCAGAAATAAATGAATTTGTTTGTTTTTAATCTGGTAGATTAGAAGGCCAGAGCTTTTAGGTAAGAAAGTTTGTTTATTTTTCTTCCTCATTTGTTCCCCATGTCAAAATGAATCAGGTTCAAAGCTAGAGACAGACATTAAACCCACTAAAGCTAAAACGTACGGTGAATGGTTGCAGGAATTGGTTATGTCTAGTTTAATGAAAAGAAGGACTAGGGGAGACATGATAGCAGTGTTCCAATATTTGAGGGGTTGCCACAAAGAAGAGGGAGTCAAGCTATTCTCCAAAGCACCTGAAGACAAGACAAGAAGCAACAGGTGGAATCAAGGAGAGAAGCAACCTAGAACTAAGGAGAAATTTCATGGCAATGAGAACAATTAATGAGTGTAACAACTTGCCTCCAGATGTTTTGGGTGCTCCAATACTGGAGGTTTTCAAGAAGAGATTGGACAATCAGTTGTCTGAAATAATATCATCTGCTTGAGCAGGGTGTTGGACTAGACAGTCCCTTCCAACCCCATTGTTCTGTTCTGTTCTGTTCTGTTCTGATCCTCTCCATAGAATAGTAACACAGAATAGTTATCCCACCACAAAATGGACAACATGGCACCTTAGCACAATTCTTAGCATTTGTGGTCTCCAAGAACCACCAAAAAGAACCTGAGATTGATATGCAGCCTTGGGACTAAGGCAGGGATGAAATCCAGCAGGTTCTGACAGGTTCTGGAGAACTGTTAGTGGACATTTTGAGTAATTTGGAGAACCGGCAAATGCCACCTTTGGCTGGCCCCAGAGTGGGGTAGGAATGGAGATTTTTCAGTATCCTTTCCCCTACCATGCCCACCAAGCCACACCCACCAAGCCAGACCACGCCCACCAAGCCACAGAACTGGTAGTAAAAAAAATTGAATTTCACCGCTGGACTAAGGGCTACCCATTACACAGTTTGTACACCCTCTAAGATTAATATCCAGGCATCCTAAAGGAAGATGCAACAGTAACTTCTCTTCCAATAGCGTAGCATTCATGGTCTGAATGAACAATGCAGGCGAGTTATAGCTCTCAGCAGCTGCAGGATTTCGGCATCGCCTTGGGCGACTGTGATAAATCTTTGTGACAAAATTATTTTGCCTGAATTATGGGAGGCAAAAGGCATTAGTCACCAAATGTCAGAGACTGCCATATAAAATAAATGTCTGAATCAGAATAGACTACCCAAATCTGTTGTCAAGAAGAGACACTGTCCTTCCCCTAATTTCTCATCCAATTTCCCAGACAATATCGGTCCCAAGAGATGAATTTTTCCAAAGCTCCTTATGTTTTAAAGTCAAGCCAATATGTACTTCATCCCCCTGGTGGTAGAGGTTAAGTCAGATACAGGTACACTATATGTGGTACTTTGCTCAACAGTAGTAACTGTGAGAGGGATCTTGGAGTCTTAGTGGACAACCATTTAAATATGAGCCAGCAGTGTGCAGCAGCTGCCAAAAAGCCAACACAGTTCTAGGCTGCATAAACAGAGGGATAGAATCAAGATCACAAAAAGTGCTAATACCACTTTATAATGCCTTGGTAAGGCCACACTTGGAATACTGCATTCAGTTTTGGTCGCCACGATGTAGAAAAGATGTGGAGACTCTAGAAAAAGTGCAGAGAAGAGCAACAAAGATGATTAGGGGACTGGAGACTAAAACATATGAAGAACGGTTGCAGGAACTGGACATGTCTAGTTTAATAAAAAAGAAGGACTAGGATAGCAGTGTTCCAATATCTCAGGGGTTGCCACAAAGAAGAGGGAGTCAAACTATTCACCAAGGCACCTGAGGGTAGAACAAGAAGCAATGGGTGGAAACTAATCAAGGAGAGAAGCAACTTAGAACTGAGGAGAAATTTCCTGACAGTTAGAACAATTAATCAGTGGAACAGCTTCCCTCCAGAAGTTGTGAATGCCCCAACACTGGAAGTCTTTAAGAAGATGTTGGATAGCCATTTGTCTGAAACGGTATAGGGCTTCCTGCCTAGGCAGGGAGTTGGACTAGAAGATCTCCAAGGTCCCTCCCAACTCTGCTATTGTATTGTATAGATGGATCAAGCAATGATGCAGAAGCAGCGAGGGGAACAGACCACCCTATAATCTTAATGTAGCCCCCTTTAGCCACAAATACTAGAAGGGCTATAGCACATTTCTTCTCAAGCATATTCGAAGAAAACTCTTCCTCCTGGTTTATCCCCACTCATAATGTGAGTGGAAGCAGAGTATCAAAATCTCAGTCAATGTGATAATGCCTCTTCTCTGGCTATAAATCATTTGTGTCCCCCCCCCCCCCCAAAAAAAGCTGTTTCGCCTGAGATATTGAATAAGTCCTCTTTTCAAGGGCCTTGCAGTGCTTTGGCTCTGATCTCCTAAAAGGCACTTTAGAGTTTGACCGAAACACACATTTCGATACAATAAAGTGGAATTCAATAATTCTAAATATTATGTTTTGATGTATAAATTGTAGTGTGAAGTTCATTGACATTTTTGCTATAGGCATTCTGGTGTCTTATGCTATATTGGGAACTCTAATATCTTATTACACATGTGCCTTACTATCTGCCTATCAAATTGATTTATAGATAGCAAAAATGTATTAAAACTAATAATAGGGTTTTAAAAAAAAGCTTTAAAAGATTTAACAAGCTGTTCTAATATCTCAGCTGTCTCAGAAGTTGAAAATGCTGCTGGTCCAAGCAATGCTATTCACAATATTGTAGCAGTAAATAATATACTGTATATAATCTGATAGGTGCTATTTATCTCTTAACACAGCATAAGCTAAAAAGAAAATGATTTTCATCATCTATCAGTTGATCCAAAGTTGATATCCACACTTCCATCCATTTCCCTAATGTTTAAAATTGGATTTTCCTATAAAGACAATTGAGCAAGGAAAAAGGGGTTAAATCTTCTTTATTTATTTATTTATTTATTTATTTATTTATTTATTTATTTATTTATTTATTTATTTATTTTTCATATTTATAACCCGCTCCCATCTCACCACAAAGGGACTCGGGGCGGCGAACATAAAATTAAATCAATAAACATAAATACAGAGATATTAGGTGCCTGTGATGTAACCATTTTAAAATCCCCATTTACAATTGGTAGTGCTGGGGTTACGCAAGGCCGGCTAGTTGGAAGAGGTGAGTCTTAAGACATTTGCGGAAGAGGCGGAGGTCAGGAATGGTGCGGATTTCAGGGGGCAGGTCGTTCCAAAGGGCTGGTCCTGCCACAGAGAAGGCTCTCCCCCTGGGCGCCGCCGGTCGACATTGCCCGACCGACGGCACCCTGAGGAGGCCCTCTCTGTGAGAGCGGATCGGACCAAGGGATGTCTGGGGCAGGAGGCGGTCTTGCATGTAGCTAGGTCCCGAGCCATGGAGCGCTTTGAAGATGGTCGTTAGGACCTTGAAGCTTTAATTAGACATTATATTCCATAGCTTGCTAACTCATAACTGTTTCCAGTATTGAGTGTATTTTGATCCTAATACCATCCATTCATCCAAAGTTGCTGTTTATGTATATTCCAAAGTTGTCCAAATGGAAAAACTGACACAGTTGTTGGCTTCCTATAGTTAATTAATACTTCACAATAGATAAGCATGATTATATAGCTCCAGAGTTAAAAGAAACCCAAAATCCTGCCTCATTATCTGTTTGCATTTTCTGTAAACATATTCTCAGAATTGAAAACCCCATAGGAGCTTTTTAAACAAAGAATTTATTTCTTGAAAATATTTTCCAGATATATTCCTCTTAGAATATAAATTAAACTTCAATTAAGTTAAGTTGTGAGAGCATTCATCTTTTACCAGAGTGAGATTTAATCACTCCCGTTTACTAATATCTGAAGAAACCTCTGTCTCCCTCTTTTATTTATATTGCATGTTGCTAAATGAATTAAATAGTTAAATGAGTTAAATAGGGATGCTGTGGCTCAGTGGCTAAGACACTGAACTTGTCTATCAGAAAGATCGGCAGTTCAGCAGTTCAAATCCCTAGCGCCGCATAATGGAGTGAGCTCCCATTACTTGTCCCAGCTTCTGCCAACCTAGCAGTTTGAAAGCATGTAAAAATGCAAGTAGAGAGCATAGGGACCACTTGGGTGGGAAGGTAACAGAGTTCCATGCACCTTCGGTGTTTAGTCATGCCGGCCACATGACCACAGAAACATCTTTAGACAACGCTGGCTCTTCGGCTTTGAACAGAGATGAGCACCGCCCCTAGAGTCGGGAACAACTAGCACATACCTTTACCTTTACCTTTAAATGAGTGAAATCCTTTTGTATATACATAACTAAATATTTAATGGATTAGGTACAAACATGGAATTCATATTCTTTAAACAGATGACTCAATTTTCACCCTCTAGCATCAATTCCAATTTGGACCAGCTAATAGAGCAATGCCTTTTATAGTTTCTTCTTTGGGCTACTTTAAAAAGTTGGTTTGAAAAATAAGGTGTAAATAATTCAATTACATAAATAAACTATCGAGGCAGACGAAAAGCTCACCCAAGTTTCTTTGCTCTAAGCGTGGATGTAGAACTGAAGTGTTCAACTGAACTCTGTCTTCCAAATAAAATGCTGAGGTTTCTGGGTGTGTTACAAATAATGCTTTTTGAAAATTGGAGATGTTCGGTAAAGCAGCTGTCCTCCTTTGATCGATCTTGCATGCTTTTGGAAAGCAATATTTGTGAGTTTAGCATAATGGCTCAAAATGATCTTCCATTAACACTGATCTCTGAAAAGCGTGCTTTCCTATCTTTTGCTGTGCGACTATGAGGGAGAACATATTTAACAATTTAACTACCGATATTAAAAAGCAATAATTTAGACAAGTATAATTAACTTGCTATGCTGTGCCTCGATATCCAAAATGTGTTTTAGCATTCTCTCTCTCCCCCACTTCTCCCTCCCTCTCTCTATTTCTCTCTCTCTCTCTCTCTCTCTCTCTCTCTCTCTCTCTCTCTCTCTCTCTTTCTTTCTTTCTTTCTTTCTTTCTTTCTTTCTTTCTTTCTTTCTTTCTTCCTTCCTTCCTTCCTTCCTTCCTCTTTCTCTTTCTCTCTCTCTCTCTTTCTTTCTTTCTTTCCTTCTTTTGGTTTCTCTCCCTCTCCCTCTCTCTCCCTCTCCCTTTCTCCCTCTCTGTTTCTCTCTCTGTTTCTCTCTCTCCCCCCGTCCCTCCTCTGTTTCTCTGTCCCTCCCTTTCTCTCTTTCTTTCTCCCCCTCTCTCCCTCCCTCTCCTTCTCTCTCTGTCTCTCTTTCTCTCTGTTTCTCTTTCTCTCTCTCCCTCTCCCCACATACATGGATCCTGGTTTGAGCCTCCCTACCTATATTACTAGTTTGTCTGTCTTTGCCCTTTGGCTTGGAGTCAGGTAAATGAACAGAGCTCCAAAAATGAGAAGGAGGAGCAGAACCTGCCACTTGTGATTTGATAAATTGTTTCTCAACAGAGCTCATCAAAGCTCATCAAACAAGCAGATGACCAGCACCAGTGGCTATGAAACTGAAGTGGGCTTAAACTGAGTCAAAGAAGAAGAGATCGAGAGGGATCAAGCCTGCCCGGCTTTTTGTCCCTACACAATTATGGTCCAACCATCCCTTTGAATTTGAATTGAGAGTGTGGTCAACTTGCTAAGGTGTTGAACTGGAATGGAGGCAACACACATTGTAACTCAACCTCAACCATGGAAGCCTATTGGGGAATCTGGGGATAGACACTTTCTCTCTACCAAACCTTCTTCACAAGATTGTTACTGGGGGAAAATAAATGAGGAAAAGCACTATACCCATGATGGCGAACCTATGGCACACATTCTACAGGTGACATGCAGAGCCCCCTCGGTGGCCACGCACAGTCGCCAGCTGGTCTTTGTGGGTGCCAGGGTGCCAGAAAACAGCCTGAAAATGGCCCGAAAAACAGTCAAAATGGGCTGAAAAACATTCCATTTTCAGGGTATTTTGGGGGCATTTTGGGGCTGCTTTTCAGGCCAAAACTGGCCTGAAAGTAGACCTGGAAATGGCCTGAAAACAGTCCCAAAACTGCCTGGAAAAGGCCGCAAAACGGCCTGAAAACTGCCTGAAACACTGCCTGAAAACTGGCCAAGAACAGGCATGCACACGGGTTCCAGTTTGGGCAGTTGGTGCTGAAACATTTCGCCATCACAGCACTATACCCTGAAGAAAAAGGAACGTATAAACCTAAAAAAATTAAAAAAATTAAAATAATAATAATAATAAAAAACTTGCAAACTGAAAACACAAATTGTGATCCAAGGTTTTGTGACTTATGTGCCAAGGCGTTCCTTTGGATCAAAGTGTTTTTTAAAATTTTTTTAATTATCCTAAATACAAAAAACAAATCCAAAAAGCTTTCAGCAATCATCACAATCCCTTTTATAATACCCCAGAAGAGTTGGTCAATATTATTACCAGCATCCTCAAATGACTGTTGGGAATGCAATCAATCACTCAATTACTCAATCAATCAATCAATCAGTCAGTCAGTCAGTCAGTCAGTCAGTCAGTCAATCAATCAATCAATCAGAATAGAGCTGGAAGGAACAATACTGCCCTGTCTATCATTTTCCAGCAAGTTCCTCTCTGAATTTGGATTTTGAAATGTAGATTTCTTAGTAAGACTTTACTGTTTACTTGATTATAATTTTGAGAAATAGTTGACCAAATCTCCATACATACCTTTCTGGAATCCTTGGTGTTGTCAGAGCTTGGTTCTTTTCTTGCCTTTAGATTAACCAACTAAGCTAGAACAAAAGTGCTAAAAGGGAACTGTCAATGTTGGTGGAGCGAAAATACTAAAGTATCTCCCGGAGAGCAATCAACACCCAGATAAGTAGAGATTAACACCAGGATTAATAGGAGACCAATAATCAAACAGTAAACAATACCTCAATCAAGGAACTATCAACTCAGGCACATAATCAAGCAGTGAAGACCAGCCTAACCAAGGAACTACCAAGAAGAAAATAATGCTCCCACCAACAGTGACAGGACAAAACACTTGTATAAAACAGAGAGCAAACTCCATTCCCTTCTAGCATGATGGTATTACCTAGTTAAGTAATGAAACACCTGTAAGAAAACAACTAAATTCAAAGAGCACCCAGGACTCCAAAGTTCAACTCTGGGTTACAAATTTGTCATCATTTCAGTGCTTAAAAGTCCCAGCTCAGGTATTATATTTTGACCTTAGTTTTCTTAGAGTTTCACAAAAATGCATTTGGCACTTCTAATATTCAAAAGAGGATCTACGGTTGCTGCTTTCAGTGACAATCCACTCAGTTGTGCTACGGGAGAATGGCGGTGGACGCTGACCGGACCTCTGGCCATCCGAATGGGCCTGTGGCGTCCAGAAATGCTGGTGGAACTCTGCCAGGGGACGAAGGCATTTCCCCCATGGCCCTGGTGATCGGCCGGTGGGAGAGCCCTAGAAAAAACAGGCCCTAGGCCTGAGAGGAGGACGAGGGGGTCTCAGGCTGGTTGGGCCGGGCCTGGCCGGGGAGGAGGAAGTACGGCTGGCCTTGGTTTAACCGACATCCCCTGGACAGAGACAATTTTCCAGCTGGGAGAACGGACTCCCCCCCAAAACTTTTGGCGTCTTATTAAAATCCTGCTGACTTTAAAGACCTAAGTCTATATTGCAACCTTAAGATCTTTTAGACCTCTAAGACCTTTCGCTCTATGGTCCTTTTAAGATCTACGTCCTGTTTTTTAAGATCTTGAATGCAGCTACCGAACTGAAATTTTTAAATCTGTCCTCACTGGTGCACTTTAAACCTATTTATTTATTCTTAACATCTATTTATAACATCTATTTTAATCTGTGATCAACGATGCTTTTAATATCCACGACCCATGTATGAATTTCATCTTTACATTTTATATTTATTTATAATTATTTATTAATTGTCTATTTATATGGAATGTGCTCTAGAGCTGAATTATTGCGACTGCGAGAGTCCCCACTCTCGCAGGTTTGGCCCTCCGCTCTATCGAGGGCCCACCTTGATGAGGGATTTATTAATCCGGAGAGGTGGGAAAAGCGTGGTTTTAGGGGTTTTTTAATACGTAGATTATTGTCTGTTTTAGGGGGTACCAGGGAGGGGGGAGGGTGCAGAAAGGTAGAGACGGAGAAAGAAAGAAAGGGCCGGACCAGCAGCCAGCGGAGGGCAGCGGAAGGTCCCGACGGGAGGGGGGAAATAAGAGTCGTCCCGGTGGAGGGCATACCCATCAACAGGGTCGTGGGGAGAGGCAGGTCTGAGGGGAGACAAGTTTCATCCTCCCGGTTGGGGGCACGCGGCCGTTGGTTGCAAACGGTCAGGTGCCACAACCCCCGCAGGCTAGGTGGTCAGGGAGTGCAGAGCCAGGGCCTGCGGCTGATGTTTTGCAACGCCAGGTCCGTTGTCAACAAAGCCCCCCTCATCCATGACCTTGTGTCAGAGGGGGAGCCGGACCTGGTAGGAATTGCGGAGACCTGGTTGGGCCACGAGGGAGGACTCCCCCTCGTTGAAATGTGCCCACCAGGTTACCGCGCTTTTCATCAGCCCCGGGCCCTAGGCGGGGGTGGTGGGGTAGCGGTTATTATTAGGGAAGGTCTTGAGCCGAGAGAGACCATTGTGCCACAGACCACCGGTTGTGAGTCCCTCTGCATGAAGTGGGGCCTAGGGAGGCAGTTGGGCGTGCTGGTTGTATACCTGGCTCCCCGCTATGTAGCAGCAGCCCTGCCCGAGCTCCTCGAGGTGATCGCTACGATGGCAGTTGAGACCCCCAGACTTTTGGTCATGGGGGACTTTAATCTGCCATCGGTGGGCGAATCATCCGCGGTAGCTCGGGAGTTCATGGCTTCCATGACGGCCATGGACCTGACCCAATTAATTCAAGGCCCCACCCACGAGGGTGGACACACACCGGATCTCATCTTTGTCTCAGGCCAATGGAAGAGTGATCTGGGTATAGGGGATATAGTCATCACACCCTTGTCATGGTCAGACCACTCACTTTTCCGGCTCGACTTTCCAACCGCTACTCCCCACCGCGGGGAGGCGGAACCTGAGTCACCTATCTGGTTCCGCCCCAGGCGGCTGATGGACCCTGACGGGTTCCAGGCGGCGCTTGGGCCACTTCCTGTACCCCTGACCCGCGCCCCGATGGAGGACCTCGTGGCCGCATGGAATACTGCGGCCGTGGGAGCCTGACCCGCGCCCCGATGGAGGACCTCGTGGCCGCATGGAATACTGCGGCCGTGGGAGCCTTGGATCGGGTCGCGCCCTTGCGGCCTCTCTTGCGGCGGCGAGCCACCCTGGCTCCTTGGTTTACCGAGGAGCTAAGGGTGATGAAACGCCACAAGAGATGCCTAGAGAGAAGATGGAGGTATACTCGATCTGAATCTGACCGGACACAGGTAAGAGCCCATTTACGGACTTACATTGTGGCGCTGAGAGTGGCCAAACGTCATCATTGTGCCACTCTCATAGCATCCGCAGAAAACCGCCCTGCCGCCCTGTTTAGGGTGACCCGCTCCCTCCTTCAACAGAGGGTGCGGGAAGCCCCACTACAGGGTAGAGCAGAGGAATTTGTGACTTTTCTGCAGGAGAAAATCGCTCAGATACAGAACGAGCTAGCCCCCATTGCTGGTCCAGTGGAGTGCCGCGAGGCGGATCTTGTTTGGGAGGAGTTTGACTCCGTTACTTCCGATGATATGGACAGGTTACGTGGGCGACTGCGAGCCACCACATGTTTATTGGACCCGTGTCCCTCCTGGCTTGTACTGGCATCCTGGGAGGTGACACGAGGCTGGCTCCAAGAGGTTATCAACGCATCCTTGAGTGAGGGTTCCTTGCCTGCTTCCCTAAAAGAGGCTATGGTGAGGCCCCTCCTCAAGAAGCCCTCTTTAGATCCAGCTCTTTTAAACAACTACCGTCCAGTCTCCAACCTTCCCTTTTTGGCGAAGGTTGTTGAGAGTGTGGTGGCACAACAGTTTCCCCGTCACCTGGAGGAAGTTGATTATCTAGACCCGCGCCAGTCCGGCTTTCGGCCCGGGCATAGCACCGAGACGGCATTGGTCGCGTTGGTCGATGATCTCTGGAGGGCCAGAGATGGGGGTTGTTCCTCCATCCTGGTCCTATTAGACCTCTCGGCGGCTTTCGATACCATCGACCATGGTATCCTATTGCATCGGCTGGGGGGGTTGGGGGTGGGAGGCACCGTGTTACGGTGGTTCTCCTCCTACCTCTCTGGCCGATCGCAATTTGTGTTGGCAAGAGGGCAGAGGTCGACCTCGAGACCCCTCAAATGTGGGGTGCCTCAGGGGTCGGTCCTCTCGCCTCTCCTGTTTAATGCATATATGAAGCCGCTGGGTGAGATCATCCGTGGTTTTGGGGTAGAGTACCATCTGTACGCTGATGACACCCAGCTGTACATATCTACCCCAAACCACCCCAACGATGCCGTAGCGGTGATGTGCCAGTGCCTGGAAGCCGTGCGGACCTGGATGGGAAGTAACGGACTCAGGCTCAACCCGACCAAGACCGAGTGGCTGTGGTTTCCGGCTGCCCGATTCAACCAGATGATTCCATCTCTGGCCATAGGGGGTGAACATCTTGCCCCTGTGGATGGGGCGCGCAACTTGGGTGTCCTCCTGGATACCCGGCTGTCCATGGAAGATCAAGTGACAGCCGTGGCCAGGAGGGCGTTTTACCAGGTCCGCCTGGTACGCCAGTTGCGCCCCCTATTGGATCGGGACGCCCTTCGCACAGTCACTCATGCTCTCGTGACATCCCGACTGGATTATTGCAACTCTCTCTACATGGGGCTCCCCTTGAGGTGCACCCGGAGGCTTCAGTTGGTCCAGAACGCAGCCGCGCGAGCAATTATGGGCACCTCTAGGTTTGCCCACGTAACACCGCTCTTGCGCGAGCTGCACTGGCTACCTGTCGTCTTCCGGGTGCGCTTCAAGGTGTTAATTATCATCTTCAAAGCGCTCCATGGCTCGGGACCTAGTTATCTGCGGGATCGGATCCTGCCTCATACATCCTCACGGACGATACGCTCCCACAGAGAGGGACTGCTCCGGGTGCCGTCCACTAGACTTTGTCAGCGGGCGACGCCCAGGGGAAGGGCCTTCTCTGTGGCGGGCCCAGCCCTCTGGAACGACCTTCCCCCCGATATTAGGACAACCACGGACCTCCGCTCCTTCCGCTTAAAATTAAAGACACACTTTTTTCGCCTGGCCGGCCTTGGGTAGTCTCTTTTTAGGTTAGGGGTTTTTAGGGGTAATTTTTAGTTTAGCATATGGGTTTTAGCGCAGGGATAATTTAATTCACTTTTAATTTTGTAGTTTGTATTCTGTATTTTGTTCTTTGTATTTTTAATTGCCTGTGCCCCGCCTCGAGTCCCCTTGGGGAGAGAGAGCGGGTTATAAAATTAAATTATTATTATTATTATTAAATTATTATGTCAATCTACTTAGCAAACTTTCAGATTTGTAGTCGAGAAGAAAAAGAATCACCAGCTTTGTCTTCTGACCCAAGGAGAAGAACTCAGTGGCATTGAGAAACTAGTTCATGTCCCTGGATTCATTGTTTCCACACTGGCTAAAGTAAGAGAAGCATTTCGGAAGGTTTCATGCAAGTTGGAAAAGCAGGATGCGAATGGTAACCCAGAGAAAGACACCAGCAGTGAGCCAGCAGTGTGCAGCAGCTGCCAAAAAAGCCAACACAGTTCTAGGCTGCATAAACAGAGGGATAGAATCTAGATCACGTGAAGTGTTAATGCCACTGTATAGTGCCTTGGTAAGGCCACACTTGGAATACTGCATACAGTTTTGGTCGCCACGATGTAGAAAAGACGTGGAGACTCTGGAAAGAGTGCAGAGAAGGGCAACCAAGATGATTAGGGGACTGGAGACTAAGACATATGAAGAACGGCTGCAGGAACTGGGTATGTCTAGTTTGATGAAGAGAAGGACCAGGGGAGACATGATAGCAGTGTTCCGATATCTCAGAGGGTGCCACAAAGAAGAGGGAATCAAACTATTCTCCAAGGCACCTGGGGGCAGGACAAGAAGCAACGGGTGGAAACTAATCAAGGAGAGAAGCAACTTAGAACTAAGGAGAAATTTCCTGACAGTAAGAACAATTAACCTCTGGAACAGCTTGCCTCCAGAAGTTGTGAATGCCCCAACCCTGGAAGTCTTTAAGAAGATGTTAGATAGCCATTTGTCTGAAATGGTATAAGGTTCCTGCCCACGCAGGGGGTTGGACTAGAAGACCTACAAGGTCCCTTCCAACTCTGCTATTGTATTGTATTGTATTGTACCAAGGAGTATGATCCTATTGGAGAAAAAGTCGCATAAAAGCAAGAATCAGTCTAAATACAAACTCGGTCACTTAATGCATTTCCAAACAAGGGGGTGTAAATAAAAAAATCCTGTGATCTTAAGCATTCAGAGTGAAAGTTAGAGAAAAAATGACCAGAAAGAGCAATTGGATAAATGGAACGGATAAACATTCATTAGACGTGGGTTGGAGTTTTGTTCTGGGCAGAAAGTTGGATTGAATGGTCTTCCCAAGTTACGGATTCTGTATTTTGAAGAAAACGTAAGTCTACTAGGAGATAATCTAGTTTGTTCCAGACTACTCCTTTTGATCTTTCATGATACCACTTCCTAAATCTCCAGGGATGCTTTTAAGCAAGAAAGTAGTAGCCTTATTTTTCTAAGAATTGATTAACAGACTGATGCTACTCAATATTTGGTTTAGCAGCAAGTGAGCTTCCTATTCAGTACATTTTAATTAAAAAAAAACCAAAAAGAATAATGCCCACCAAAGGAGGAATTTGCTCATTCAGACTTATTTTATCGCGAGGAGCCTTACTTTCCTTCTTAAAATAAAGCACGAAGGTGTGCCCAATCTGGAGGATCCTCAAATAGTCTTATTTAAAAACCATCACAATGGATATTGTCTCCCATTTGAAGATTACAACGTCAAATGATGGTTTGCCAACATGAAATAACCAAACACGGTACACAAAATTCACTATCCCTCTCTCTTGCCAATAATATTAGCTGTAAACTTTTGCACAAGTTGTGATAGTGTTATTAAATGATTATATATATTTTTTCTAGCACAGTGTTGGTCTGGGTGTATTTTTAAAAAAATTCAGCCACAACTGATGATGTCCATTATTCCATATTGGGCATTCCGTGTTGTCCACTTTTTAAAATTTAAGTCTTCCGCCACCCCAAAGCTATTTCATATACAGCTATGATTTAATTCTCTTATTTTAGTGGCAACAGAAAAATGCCACTTTGGAGGTCATTTCCAGGACCTGTTTCTAGCCTTGAAGCTTATCCTCAATATGTTCAAAGTCATCAAAAAATAGAGCATCCTGCTGGAAAATAAAACCCTGAATATTATTTCTACAATGCTAAATATCTCAACAAGGTAGACTACATCCAGAATGAAGCTGCTTCTTGGTCCCCGAGCAAAAGCATTTTCCAGGCTCATGATTAAGTACAAATTTCTTAAGATCCTGCACTCTAGGTATTGGCAGACCATCTCTATCAGCTTGGAATGTATTTATTTCTTTTTTACCCTTCATTACTCGGTTGACAAAAAATTTCCACACTCACAGGAGATGAAAGAATGCAAAATCCAGCCAATAGGCAGTTCCTTCCTTCTACTTTGTTCCCTATGCTTCCCATCTTTTCAAGACTCAAGAGCCTGATCAACAACAATTTTCCATGGTTCTCCAAGTAACCAATTTCATTGTATTTATTTTGTACAATGACAATAAAGGATATATATATATGTATATGTATATGTGGGGCAGCCTCACTTTCTTCCCAGAAGACAACAAGACAACATTTTGTTTCCAGAAGACAAAACTCAGGACAGGCCATTTAAACAAACAAGCAAGCAATCAAACAATGTTTCAGTAGGTTTGGGCCATTCTAATTTGTGTCTTTATCTGAAATTTCTGAAACAGAACCTGTAGATGCTAGAACTGGCGATCGGTTTCAAACGGTCTGCTTCCTCCTTCAAGCCACAACTTTTCAGATTAAAAAAAAGGGGATCCTTTTTTTCACAATCCTGAAATGTGACCTCAGGATTTAGGGAGGTTTTTTTTTTAAAGAGAAAACAAGACAGGAAGGAAGGATGGAAGGAAGGAAGAAGGAAGAGAGAGAAAGGGAGAAAGGGTGAAAGAGAAAAAAGAAAGGAAGGATGGAAGAAGAAAAAGAAAGAAAGAGAGAAAGAGGGGAAAGAAGAAGGAAGGGAGATTGGAAGAGAGAGAGAGAGAGAGAGAGAGAGAGAGAGAGAGAGAGAGAGAGAGAGAAAGAAAGAAAGGTAGATTTACCCATGTTTAGAAAAGTCATGTAAGTTGAGTCGCTTTGGCAACTTCCCCCTTTCCTCAAGGGTAGCTTCTCCTGATATAACATCTTGAGACATCGGGACAAGTCTGGCAATTGACTTCTCAAATAACCCATAGGAACAATATCCTGATCTTTGAGCAAGTACTGGGCATGCTCACTCTTTCTCTCTGGAGAATCAAGTTGTGCTTTGGGTAAGTGGACTGGGGCCATGTGTCATTCTCCAGAAGCATGCAACATCCTCAGAGCACACAACACAGTCAGCTTACATCTCCACTGGCCTTCAGATGTTCACTTTAGGTCAGCTGCCAAGTAAAACTTTTCAATTATTGAGGGTGCCAAATCCAAGAATTCCACCTCTTTACCGTTTCCCAGCTCTTGCTAAGTCACCGTTGAAATAGTAATGCCTTCCTTACAGAGCAACTAGCAAACTCATTGGAGGGTTAGTTGGTAACATTTCCGTGTTGACTAAACTTGCATGAAAGTCAGTGGATGTTCCAAAACTTATATACAGACCACCATATCAAAGTTCAGAACATAAAAATGAGCTTACTGTAGGGTTCCTACAACAGATTCAAAAACCATATCAATCTTTAAAGCCTGCAATAAAAAAAACAACAGATCCTATTCCTGTACAGAATCAATGCATCAAACAGAAGATGGATGCTCCCATAAAAAGCTGATTTATTTTGTATCAAATTAGAATGTAAACATTCCAATTTGATTTTTGAAATTAATCCTGCCATAGAAATATCCTCCATAAAATCCATACACCTTTACTTTTTATCCAAACCAATGAGGACAGTAGGCCTCTCAAACATTACGTATAAGCTACAAATGAATATTTTCTTGAAACTCAAGTTGTTTGCCTTTCTGGGTGACCTTGGATCAAAATAGAAAAGCAGCCAGTTTTAGACAATTCCCTCCTATCCAACTGATCATTGTTTACACTTAAGTGTAAGATGGCATCAATATTATTGGCAGTTGGTTTTTATCGACCTGATAGTCCACGTGAAGGCAGAAAAATGTGAATGTTATTTTAAATTAACATTTTCTGATAAGATTGCTAATGAAGTGTGCACGTCAATCAATGCTAAACAGTCCTGACCCCGCTGGCTTGGATGGAGATCTCACTAAATCCAATGTGCTTTTCTTAGCATGAATTCAGATCAGGTGAATTGAATGCCCGTTATTTCTGACTTGAGGGCAATGTTTACGGTGGCACTGCAGGCATGAAACGAGAGTGAAATAAATGGCACAAATACATGATTGTGATCTAAAGCAAAATAATAAGGAAGTCTATAAAAACGTTTGAAGGACCAAACTCAGCATATCATTGCAATCCAAAGATCAGTAGAGTTAGTAGGATATTTTGAGCTTCTATCTCTTCAATCAGAAGTTGCTCAACTTGCCTTGTAAAATAAAACATTTCACTTGGATTTTGCAGTCCCACCCCCCAGAAGTTGGCATCATATATCTTTAAAAAATCAGAGGGGGAATTAGTGATTAGCCTTTAGCTAAACCTCTCCCCATGTTCCAAGCGTTGTTCTATTCTGACGTTATTTCAACAATCTCTAATTTTGACCTTTGAGGTACATTCCTCCCTCCAAATTTATATCATAATGTACTCTGGTAACCTGGGACTATTATTATTTTCCTGAAATACTCTTTACCTGATTGCCTTTGGCTCTATTGCCAGAACGGTCTGAACAATAGTATTAGTTATTAGTTTAAGTTGGTCACTGCTATGCTAACTTGATAGTTTAAGAATAAGTCATGTCAGAAAACAATAAATAAACAATGCCGATCATGATGATGGTATAAAAATGCCAAATCCAGTCTAAACATCTGGCTGACTATATGACCAACTATAACCACAACAATTTTTGAAAGTAGTTGCCTTTAAAAATAACATCTCAATGAAATTCTAAAATAAACTAAGGAATATTCCCTCATTTAATTCCCTTATTTTAAGAATCATCCTATCTACTGATTTGGGAACAGAATTCCTAGAGGCAATTGAAGTACAGCATCATTCTCTTGGTCCTATAGACCTTCAGATATGCAGTTCAAGTTGCTCATATTTTATTAGACAATCTTTAATTGATCAGTTACCTTAGCAACTGTGGTCCAGCTGTTTCAACATGGATGTTTTAGTAGGTTCTGGCCGAATAAGTTAAGTCTTTCCTTTAATCTACATACTTCTGCCCTTTTTCACCTTCAAGGAGACATCAAGCTGTGTAGGAAGTGTTCGTAAGTCGTCACATACAGTTTTTAATGTTTTAATGTTCTGGTGTTTTTCTCACCATTCCAAAGAAATTTTGCCTTGAAAGATTTGTTTCTAAATCAAGACAGTGAAAAGTATATGACAAAATGGTGCAGCAAAAAGTTCAAGAACTGTCTTAAAAGCAACGAAGCCAATCCACTGGCAGGGACCAGAAACTCCATCGAAACTGGAGAGTCTAGAAGAGCCGAGTTGGTCTCAGTCAAACTTTGTCTGAGTGAAGTTTGCAGGGATTGCCACATCTCTGAACGATCCACTCATTGTTGGCGGTGTTTATCTCTCTTTGGTTTAGTCCCCTTCTAGGTTGCCAAATCCATCATTTCACCTACCATTTGCTGAAACGGAGTGGAAACGACAGGCAAGCAGAGGGAGGCTCGGTGCCAGAATTTCAAACAGCAACCGGAATCCTTCGAAAGACCGATAAAGACTGACACTGAATCCAAATCAGCATTGCTTCTTCCTTAGCAATCCTTGAGACAAAGAATTTGTTTTTAAAAACATCTCAGCCCCACCTTTCTCTCTCTAGAAAAGTGCAGGAAGGAACGGCAGCCAGCTTTTCTTGACGGAAGCACCAAGAATGCGGTGTAACCAAGACCCCTCTCCAGAGGGGCTCATGGTTTTGTTCTTCACCCCTAGATGCAAATAGGGTCTTCTCCGCGTTGCCTTTAATCAGTTCCATCTGGATTGTCGCTGCCCTTGCATTGCATTTCCCATTTGATGCTCCCTCAGCTCCCTTCCGATTCCAAACTCAAGAGGGCTCTGGAGAATTCTTACTTCAATTCATTTACATCTTACATCTCTTGCTGGCTGAATCCCTTTCCCCGGCAAAACAGCCGGAGCTGTCCTTGGTGCTGGAAGGCAGCGTGCACGTCGTTCTGACTTGTCTCATGTTCCCTTCTCCCTCCGCCTCCTTCCCATTTAAAATGTTATGGTCTCTTGAGTTAAGAAGATACAGTAATGCCAAAATCTTAAACCGCTTGGTCTCTCTGAATCATCGGTGTATGTGTGTGTGTGTCTCCTTGGTAACTAGCTATTCCTATTTGAATTGTGCGCGCGCGCGTACACACACACACACACACACACACACACACAACACAACACAACACACACACACACACACACACACACACACGAGAGAAAAACTCAGTTTATAGCTAAAGCAAATACGAAGCAAAGTACCCTAGGTACATTTTTACAAACCTCTCATTATACGGTGTATTGATTGCCTAAAGGACAGTGATTGGGAGAAGCCCCAATGCTTTGGGCTATTATTTTGGTGAGAAAACAAGACCACCTATTAAAGGGAAATGATTTTTTTTCTGAGGGGGAAAGTAAATTCTATAATCAACTTAAAGCCCTGGTTGAAGCAATTGCTATTATTGTTTTGATGATGAAGAAGAAGATGATGCTGATGCTGATGACATTACTTGGACCCTGCCAGATTTGGAATCGTAATAGTTTACAAATAATAAGATATTTTGAACTGGGCTTTGAGTAGGAGTGATTGCAGTTCGCAGAGAGTGAATTGTGTGGCTATATCCCCCCGGGGGAAAAATAGCAAATTGGGTGAGGAGAAGCTTGCTTAGTAACCCACTTCCTGGGCAATTAGAACACCAGCTGCCATCTCCCCTTTGTGTGGCTAATCACAGCCTTTTATATACTGAATCCTGGAGGCTGCATATTTGCTTCGTCACTGCTTAGAAGAAAGTGTCTTCTCAAATAAGGCTAGTTCAGAGGGAGGTTAAAACCCTGATACTTTTAAATAGGTGGCTTTAGTGTTAGCAATTAATTCTTGTAGAAGAGACTGAGGAGTTATCTCTCTCTCTCTGTCTCCCTCCTCTCTTACAAACACACCGACGCACAGAGGTTGGGATGGTATGCCTGTATCTTTAAGAGCTGCACTGTAGAAGATGTTGGGAGAAAGTGGAACTCCAGCACTATTGAGGAAAGAAAAGTCATAAGCAGGTTTCATTCATCTCATACACTTAATCAAGTTTGGGAAAGACCTGATGGGTGAATTGGCACAAGGCTGGCTAGTATTAATTTTGATTCCTTTAATTTTTTTTTTCATGATTTAGAATTTGGTGAGATCTATGCCATTTGACTACATAACAGTGCAACATATTAGGTGTGCTCAAAAATGAATTAATTCAGTAACCAGCTGAAGCAGTGCTCCATTGATCATTTCCATCATATGTCAACCTTATTAGGTGTGCATTTATTTTATCTGATAGCCAAAGGCTCTTCTTTCCTCTCCAACATTTTTTCTTTCTTTCCTTTCTTTCCTTTCTCTCCTTCTAGAAATGGAAGATCAAAAACTCAAGACCTGGAGCCTAATTAATTGAATTATTGGGAGAATTTATTAAAGTTTCTCTCTCTCTCTCCCCCCCCCCCAACTAAACAACAATACCTTTATTAGACATATGGTCCAAAAATAAAATCACAGCAAACCCCTAGATCCATGATGGCAAAGCTATGGCACGTGTGCCACAGGTGGCACATGGACCCATATCTGCTAGCACATAAGCTGTCAGCTCCAGAGCATGTGAGCATGTTGGCCAGCTGATTTTCGGCCTTCCGAAGGGCCAAGGGAGTCTCTTTTTGCCCTCCCCAAGCTTTAGTAAAGTCTCTTTAGCCTGGGGAGGGGGAAAAAAAAGGCCCATTTCCAAACTTCCGGTTGTCCCATTGGGCCCATTTTTTGCCCTCCCCAGGCTCTGGAAGCTTTCCTGAAGCCTGGGGAGGGCAATGACAGCCTCCCCAAGCCTTTTGGAGGCTCACCAGAAGCTGGAAACGGATCGTTTCCGAACTTCCAGTTGGCCCATTTTTCACCTTCCCCAGAATTCAGGAAAGTCTCTCGAATTAGGGAGGGCAAAACCTCTCCCCCCTGCATGTGTGTGTGGGAATTGTGCATGCATGCACAGGGGGAGGGGGGGGTCATGCATTGCATTGTGGGTATGGGCATGCACACATGAGCTATGGCACATCTGCACACAATTTTGGCACCTGTTTACAAAAAGGTTCACCATCACTGGCCTAGATGCATATGAAATGCACATTCTCACACAGAAGATACACACAAAGAGCAATTTCACGGAGCCAGACAATGACCTACTCACTCAATCAGCTAAAAGAGATTGAGACAGAGACCAAGCAGGAGGAAAGCCCCTCAATATCCCAAAATAGTCAGTACTACAAAGCTGGAATGCCTGGATTTTAGTGACCTATTATACTTACAGGCAAAATAAAAAGAATATTTGATATTTGATGACCCATCTGGAACATTCTCTGGCATAAAAGGAGGGTGGCCCAGCAGTATATCCTGAAAGACTAATAGGGAAGTTCATTGATTGCTATTTATTTATATGTCCTTCATTATCGTATAATAACAACCAGCCGATGCATTTAAAGGAAAGCTAAAGGAGTAAAAAGGCATGAATTTTGCTACAGAAACAATTATAGCTCTGGGTGCATCCATCAGTCAAAGAATAAAAGTTTCTGAACATGGACCTGGATCCCACTTCCATAAATAGACTAGAGTAGACTAAACTAGATTAGATTAGATCTGAATAGAATAGAATAGAATAGAATAGAATAACAGAGTTGAAAGGAACCTTGGAGGTCTTCTAGTCCAGCACCCTGCTTAGGCGGGAAACCCTACATCACTTCAGACAAATGGTTATCCAACATCTTCTTTAAAACTTCCAGTGTTGTAGCATTCACAACCTCTGGAGGCAAGTTGTTCCACTGATTAATTGTTCTAACTATCAGGAAATTTCTCCTTAGTTCTAAGTTGCTTCTCTCCTTGATTAATTTCCACTCGTTGCTTCTTGTCTTGCCTTCAGATGCTTTGGAGAATAGGTTGACTCCCTCTTCTTTGTGGCAGCCTCTGAGATATTGGAACACTGCTATCATGTCTCCCCTAGTCCTTCTTTTCATTAAACTAGACATACCCAGTTCCAGCAACCGTTCTTTATATGTTTTAGCCTCCAGTCCCCTCATCATTTTTGTTGCTCTTCTCTGCACTCTTTCTAGAGTCTCCATATCTTTTCTACATTGTGGTGACCAAAACTAAATGCAGTATTCCAAGTGTGGCCTTACCAAGGCCTTATAAAGTGGTACAAACACTTCATGTGATCTTGATTCTATCCCTCTGTTTATGTAGCCTAGAACTAGAAAGAATACTGCTTTTTAGTCTCATCCACCCTGGAATGATATTAGTAAAGGAAAACACTTTATGTTCTAAGTTTCCAATGGGGAAGGTCTGAAGGGAAGTACATTCTGGCCAGGAGTACTGGAGGGGATGGCACTAGCCCCTCAGTTGGTTGCACAGGCCTTTGATTTGAAGTAGTTTGGAGAATCACAGGAAGTAATGTACGAACAATTTTCAAAGATCATCTAGTCTAGTTCTCCATACAATGCAGGAAGACACACTCTGCTCTCCAGTTTTGTAAGGGTGTGAAAGTAACAGACTGAAAAAATAGTCCTTGACTTATGACCACAATTGAGCCCAAAATTTCTTTTGCTAAAGGAGACATTTGTTAAGTGAATTTTATGACCTTTCTTGCCAAAGTTGTTAAGCGGGACAACTGCTCACATCAGAACAGTTGTGAAGTGAATCTTGGTTCCCCATTGACTTGTTCATTGGAAGATCACAAAAAGAGATCATATGATCCCAGGACACTGCAACCTTCATAAATATGAGTAAGTTATCAAGTGTCTGCATTTTGATCACGGGACTGTGGGGATGTTGCAACAACCCTAAGTGTGAAAAACGGTTATAAGTCACTTTTTTCAGTACCGTTGTAACTTTGAATGGTCACTAAATGAATGTAAATCAAAGGCTACCAGTAGTAGCTGGGCAGATGTATTCCAGGTGTAGCCTTCCTCATTTCTTTGGGATGTAAAGAAGATAGTAAAGACAAGTTAACATTTTATGGTGTGACACTAAATTCTAGGACTGGAATGTCTTCACAAAAATGTTTGCCACTCAAGATACCAGTCATGCCACCTCTGCCTTGGCAAGAAGTTTTCAAATATGCTCCTCAAATCCAGGTAGGCGCAAATAGTACAAGGCACTGTAATTAATTTTTTTTCACAAGTTAAGAATTGTTTCAGATATTTTCTGAGGAATGTAAACTTTGGTCAAGTATCACTGTATGGTCATACCATACTATGCCAGTTAAAAAACAATCTTGCATCTGGAATTCAATATCTGTTAGAAAGCCACCGCTGCTGGCACCATCACCATATTCACCAAGATATAGTCAGATGAGGTGTGATTGAAATATTGGAGAATATTAGCTTTCATTTTGTCAACCCATCACATTTTAAGACTGAAATATATGTGTGGCCTGCAACATTTAATAACGGAACAATGGAAAAGAAATGAAAAGAAAATGTATTCACAAGTAGAATTTTAAAGTATGAATGGTGTGAAGTTATCTTTCCATTTCAGGTATAGGCCAGATGGAAAAAGCTATTTTAATTATTTTTGGAAATCACATTTAGCATTGGATGGGCTGGTACGTTAGTATTGCTGAAAGCAAGTCTATAATGAATTCCAGGTTCACAATGTTTTTGCTCTCCGATAGCAGGGCGATTTTAGGGTTTAAAAAAAATGTACAGTACAACTGGTAGATTGATAATATGCTGTATTTTTCAAAGTATAAGACACACTTATCAACAGAACGAGATAGCCATATTAAAGCAAATCCCGAAAAAAATTCGAGATATAAGAAGGAAATATTCCTTTTTATCCAAAAAATTACACAAAAAGGGGGTTTGGTTTAAATGGTTGATGCCAGAAGGAATGTTGGTATTCTGAGAGGGAGGAAGAATTAGAATGAAAACAGGCTCAGGGGATAAGCTTGTCGGTCAATTTCTGTTACAATCAAATGGATTGACTTTTGGTTGATAGGGGAAAAAAAGCAGATCTTGCATTTGTGGGATAAAATATGAGGAAGAAAAAAAAAGATAAGCAAATACTGCTTCCATTCATGATGCCCCAAATCTTTACCTACACTAATGGCTGACTGGCTTAAACTTCAATAACTAGGTACCCTTCAGACTGAATAGAGGACAGTTATTAGTTTTTCTATTCACTGGAGAAAGCAATTACAATTATGTTGGCAGTGAAAGGAAACCAGGCCACCCAAAAACATGAAAGCTGGACATCATCAAAGCTGACATCAATCAGACCATAGAAAAACTCAAACAAGCAGTGCAAGATTGGAAGATATGGAGAGACCTGACCCAATGAATCGCCAAGAGCCAGACATGACTGAATGAACAGCATCATCATCATTAATTTTCCTACCTGTCTGACATGTGTATCTGCATTTGTGAATATAGACTAACGAATATCCCCTCTACCAGGCAAGGAAAAGGAGGATGCATTTATGGGAAGGAATTATAATTGAATGGTAATTCATGTGGTTTACATTACCTGAAACCTTGGCAACCGCTCCAATGAGGCAGGGTGGGGACAGTTATCAAAATGGACTAGCTTTCTTCTTTCAATCTAGTTGTATTGAGACTTCAATTTCCTTTGGAGATGCTATTGAGAAATTCTGGAAGTTCTACTGCTAGGTTAGAAATTCCGGGAGTTGAAGTTTCAGGCTTCTCTGTAGTCTACTGCAGACCAAAGAGTAGGTGGCATAATGGTTAGAATGCAGTACTGCAGTACTGGTATGGCTGTGAAAATTGGACCATAAGAACGGCTGCGCGCCAAAGAATGGAGGCCTTTTTATTATGGTGCTGGAGAAGACTCCTGCGAGTCCCTTGGACTGCAAGGTGATCAAACCAGTCAGTCCTAGAGGAGATCAACCCTGACTGCTCTTTAGAAGACCAGATCCTGAAGAGGAAACTCAAATACTTTGGCCACCTAATGAGAAGGAAGGACTCACTGGAGAAGAGCCTAATGCTGGGAAAGATTGAGGGCAAAAGAAGAATGGGATGACAGAGAATGGGGTGGCTGGATGGAATAACCAAAGAGGTAAGCATGAGCTTAAATGGACTCCAGAGGATGGTAGAGGACAGGAATGCCTGGAGGAACGTTGTCCATGGGGGCACGATGGGTCAAACATGACTTTACAACTAACAACAACAACAGTAGACTAATTCTTCTGACTGCGAGCTGCCTGCAATTTGGCAGTTCAAATCTCACCAGGCTCAAGGTTGACTCAGCCTTTCATCCTTCCAAGGTGGGTAAAACGAGGACCCAGATTGTTGGGGGCAAATATGCTGACTCTGTAAACCACTTAGAGAGGGCTGTAGAACATTGTAAAGTGGTATATAAGTATTAAGCGCTATTGTTAATATATTCAACCTTGATGTCTGCACGCCCAGAATTCCCCAGTTGAAGTTGAATTGAAGTCCACCAGCATCTTAAAAATCCTAAGTTGAGAAACACTGGTCAAGATGACCCATGTATCGGACTGGGTTGAAGGGCATCTCAGATATGCATATCTGTCTGAATCCTGTCACTGTTATGGATAACGTTTATCGCTAGCTCCATGCTTTGTGAGTCTTGCACCTGCCTGTGCTTGTCTGATTTTTTCTCTCTCTCCTTTGTAACCCTGTGAAAGATTCTATACATGGTCAGCTTGAGAGATTTAAAACAAATGTGCTCCCAGCAGTAAGGAAAAAATTAAATACTGCACCTTTCTGTATATATACTCCATATATCAAATGCTAATGTCAGGGTTCCAAATAGCATCCAAAATTAAATCAGAGTCCAAGGCAAAGAATTTCTCAAAGTTCCAATTTATTAAGAGAGCCATGTTGGCACATCTGGGAAAACCTGAATCTGAAAGCTTCCGGTTTTCCTCACCTAGTTGAAAGTTCAAGATCTTGCCCCTCCCATACCCAGAAGTCCATCCCATGGTCCAATCTCCCATTGCCATGCTGGCAGTTCCACCCATCCAGTTTTGTCTTCTGGCCAGGTGCAGAAGACAAAGGATGACCTTGGCTTTGTAGAAAGAATTTTGTTATGGCTACATAGCATCTAACTTCGTACAATCCTCCCTCCCATTTTCCCACAATAGAAAATGCATAGTAGAATAATAGAAAGCGTGGCAGGCCAAAGATCCAAAAGAAAAGTGACTGCAGGCCTGACAGCTGGCTCCTACTCCTTTTTGTCTGTCACTAGTGTCAGAAAAGTTTTTGCCTGTCACGGATGTAATCGATTTGTGCTATATCGTTGGGATTATGCAGTGATGGGATTCAAATAATTTAACAACTGATTCTCTGCCCTAATGATTTCTTCCAACAACCAGTTCTCCAAACTGCTCAGAAAGTTAACAACCAGTTCTCCTGAAGTGGTGCAAACTGACTGAATCCCACCACTGGGATTATAGCATAAATTTGCAACGGTAACTGTCAACTATTGATTCATATCTCTAGCACATTTGGCGGGCGGGGGGGGGGGACCAGCAGAAGTAGGCAAATATACTTTATATTGTAGTCAAGTGTCATTTCTTCAGTGTTGTCACATGAAAATATATACTTAAATATTTACAAAATGTGAGGGGGTGTACTCACTTCTGTGATACACTGTAATTAACTGGTGCAAAAAGAGAAACCCCTCACTAGTGGACCAAGCTTTTTGGTGGAAAAAAACCCCATCTTACATTGTTGAGATTAATACAGTGGTACCTTGGTATTCAACTGGTTTGAAAGTCATTGAACTTGGTACTCAATGGATTTTGACATGAAAATGTTGTCCTGGTACCCATCATTGTTTGGTACTTTATGCACAAGCTAGAACTTGTCGGTGATGGCTGCCTTGTGACTCACTATCTTATTCCTTCTGGGAAACCAATTAATGAAGAGTACCAAGGTACCATTCTATTTTTAGAAACTCCAGGACAAAAGAGGAAATATCTTCCACAAACATTTTTGACACATCAGAACTGGCCTTAGAATGCATGAGGATTTTCAGGATCTATAGGATGTCCAATAAGATTTATACAACAAGGCATCATTACTGTTATCATCGTAACTATTTTCAAGTATATCTTAAAAAGCAGAATCATTTAAATAAAAATGAGAAGACAGGAGGCAGGAGAGAGGCGATACTCTGGAGACTAGAATAAGTATCTTCGTTGCCTGCAGAAAGCAAGTGGTATTGGGGTCCTTGTCAACTTTTAGAAAATTATCAGTTTGCTTGCTGCATTTTTGATGGAAGATGAACAGTGGAGTAGATGAATATGTTTGTATGGATGAAGGTAATGACTACCTGAGATACTCTGGAGAGTAAGAGAGATGATCTTGATGGACATGTGCAAGAACCGTTGCCTTGGCAGAAGGATCTGAAACTTTTTAAAAATATAACACTGAGAATGACTCAAGCAGATACCTCTCTAATTCACAGGAATATAAGAAGAGAAAGGAGATACAGCACAATCAGAATTGCAAGATTTGTTTAGCAGCAGTAGCACATAGACTTATATATACCATGTCACCGTGCTTAACAGCCCTCTCTAAGAGGTTTACAGAGTCAACATATTGCCCTCGACAATCTGGGTTCTCATTTTACAGACCTCGGAAGAATGGAAGGCTGAGTCAACCTTGACCTGTTGAGAATCGAACTGCTGGCAATTGGAAGAATTAGCCTGGATTCTAAAGGACATGGTGGCTCAGTGGCTAAGATGCTGAGCTTGTCAATCAGAAAGGTCGGCAGTTCAGTGGTTCAAATCCCTGGCGCCGCATATTGGAGTGAGCTCCTGTTACTTGTCCCAGCTTCTGCCAACCTAGCAGTTTGAAAGCATGTTAAAATGAAAAATAGGAACCACCTTTGGTGGGAAGGTAACAGTGTTCCATGTGCCTTTGGCATTTAGTCATGCCGGCCACATGACCGAGATGTCTTTGGACAGCGTTGGCTCTTCGGCTTTGAAACAGAGATGAGCACCGCCCTCTAGAGTCGGGAATGACTAGCACATATGTGTGAGGGGAACTTTTACCTTTAGCTTATTGCATTCTAATCACTGCCCCACCACGGTTATTATAGCTAATCTCAATAAGAATAGCTTTAGCCTTTCTGTGGAGTTGACCTTCTGGTTGGGTCAACCTACTGCGACTGAGTGATACTTTGTTTCTAAACCAAGTAGTCTGTTTACCAAATTCTGGTCTCATGAACTCACCTGAGGACAAGAGGAACTTTGGCCAGACATATCCAAAGGTAGATCTGGTGCTGGCAGGCCCAGAAAGAAGAAAGTGTCAGCAACCAATCAAGAGACAGCAAAGACTTGACCTTGACTAAGAGACTCTACCACCCAGCCTGCAAACATACCAGCATTAGAGAAGGAGACAACAGAAGGCAGAATTGCAAAGGAGGGCTTGGATACACCAGGAGCCAGCTGGCCCAAGCCAAGTAAATCTGTGAGAACAATAGGACCAGCTGTGCTAAGATGGAGTTAGAGGCAATTGCTGACTTAAACAGCAGGGTTGCCAGAAGATAACTGTGGCGAATGCCTCATGCCAATTGCTGACCTGAAGATTTTGTTGCTACTGGACTGTGTCCTGAAATTGTGACCTGGTCTTTAAAGTCTTTAAAGAAATTAAAGTCTCTTGCCTTTGTATGCGGTCTGTCTGGTAAGAAAACCTTTGACTGAATTTATGATCGGGAACATAAGCCAAGCATTTTAATTGCCACTGGGGAGAGATAAGCACTTCAAGAACTGGACACTGTTAGAGGTCAATGTCAGCACTTAGAACTCAAAATTCAAAACAGAACATAGAATAATAGAGTTGGAAGGGACCTTGGAGAGCTTCTAGACCAGCTTCTGCTGGACCAGGAGACTTTATGTCATTTCAAACAAATGGTTGTCCAGTCTCTTTCTGAAAGCCTCCAGTGTTGGAGCATTCTCTGAAGGCAAGTTGTTCCATTGATTGATTGTTCTCACCATTAGGAAATTTCTCCATAGTTCTAGGTTGCTTCTCTCCTTATATTTAATTGTATTTTATGTTTTATATTATCGATTTTACCTGCCTGTACACCGCCCTGAGTCCCAGTAGGGAGAAGGTGCGGTATATAAATTTAATAAATTCTAATTCTAATTCTAATTCCTTGGTTTCCATCCATTAAAAAGTCTCAGAGTTGCTGAATTGCTTGGGTTCATTATTCAAAATCTTGACAGTTTTTTGTCTTGCCTTTTGGTAGGTTGGAAAACTGTTTGATCGCCTTGTCTTTGTAGGAGCCCCTCAAATATTGGAACACAACTATCATGTCTCGCCTAGTCCTTCTTTTCATTAGACTAGACATATCCAATTCCTGTAACCATTCTTCATATGTTTTACCCTCCAGTCCCCTAATTATTTTTGTTGCTTTTCTCTGCACTCTTTCCAGAGTCTCAACATATTTTTATATTGTGGTGACCAGAACTGGAGGCAATATTCCAGTATGATCTCACTAAGGCTTTCTAAAGTAGTACTAGAACTTCATGTGATCTTGGTTCTATCAATGCAACCTAGGATTGCACTGACTTTTTTGGCTGCTGCCACACACTGTTGGCTCATATTTAAGTGATTGGTTCAGTGAATGAATTAGTAATCCATGATCTGATCACTCTGAGCCTGAGTATACACTCTGTGAGCCCCAATCACACTTCTGAATGATGGCTGCATCGCACATGGAATGATAGACCCATGTCATTGTTAAAATAGTGGAGTCTTATAGTTTGTGTTGAATGGTGACCTTTCCCCATCTGCCTCAAGGCTCTTGTCCTTGGTGCTGAATGAAGAGTAGTATCAGGGTTCTAAGTAATCACAAACAGAACTCCGAGTCAAGTTAGTGTTGTGGCCCACTGTCAGCCAGCAGAGCTGGCATCAGTGTCAGACAGTGAGGAGGTTAGGGAGGAACATGGGCCAGTCCTGGGAGCTTAGGAAAGCTCAGATGAGGGCTCTGAATCGGAGGCAGAGAGAGACAGCAGTGAGAAAGAGGAATAGCTGGAGCTTGTTCCCAGTGTGTGCATGCATAGAGCTGGCAGAAGACGAGAACAACTAAGAAAGCAGGGTCGACTTAAGAGTAAAGCCACTCCTTGGGGAGGTGATTGGCCCCTCCCAAAGGAGACAAAAGAGGAATGAATGGGGAGGGGGCTTTTGCAGGACACAATTCGTTCATTTGGTGGTGTCAAGAGTGGAAAGTTCTGTTTGTAATTAAAAGAGACTCTGTGTCAAGTTTTGCTTTGCCCTGTGTTTGGAAACTAGTTCTCTTGTGGTGCTTCAAATGAGATAAGGTGCGTGTGAATAAGCATTCCTCTGAAATACTGTTTACTAAGCCTTGCTGGCTGTGAATGGAAGGAATTCACAATCATGTAAATAAAAGAGGTTTTGCCGGGACCAAAACTTTGCTTCCTGCTTTCTAAGGAAGCCTGGGTCAGAACAGTTGGTTCCTCAAAGAACAGTTTTATTTGGCGACATCATCTTGGCACAAACTAGTGGAAAGCCAACTCTGAAGCGTCCCATGCTTTCCACCACCTTAAAAATCAAACTTTCCTCTTTTCTCAAAACAATAAATCACATTGTTCAATCTGGATGATGGCTGGTTGCTTGGTGACTTCTTTCTTCCTCGTCTGGCCAGCCAGCCATTGGAATGTCTCTGACTCATAAGAGAGATATTTTGTTTTGGCTACTAAAGCTCACCTATCTCTACCCTCCCCCTTCAACTCCAGGCTGTGTCAACCTGAAGCCATGTGAAAAGAAGCACTGATAGAAACTGAATAAATAAATAAATAGCCATGACCAGGGCAGCTTCAGGCTTGACAAGTAGGGTGCTTTCACCTGTTTCATGTATCATCCCTTGAAAGCAGGCTAAAGGCTACCAGGATTCAGAAATTTGAGGAAGGCTATTCCAACTTAGGGCACATGGTGGCTCAGTGGCTAAGATGCTGAGCTTGTCGATCAGAAAGGTCGGCAGTTCAGCGGCTCGAATCCCTAGTAACACCTTTCCTGCGCGAGCTGCACTGGCTGCCGGTAGCCTTCCGGGTGTGCTTCAAGGTGTTGGTGACCATCTTTAAGACGCTCCATGGCATAGGGCCTAGTTATTTGCAGGACCGTCTCCTACCACATACCTCCCTTCGACCGGTCCGCTCCCACAGGGAGGGCCTCCTTAGGGTGCCATCAGCTAGTCAATGCTGGCTGGCGGTGCCCAGGGGAAGGGCCTTCTCTGTGGCGGGTCCGACCCTCTGGAATGGCCTACCCCCAGAACTTTGTACCATCACGGACCTTCGCCTTTTTCGCCGCTCACTAAAAACGCACTTGTTCCACCTAGCTTAGAGTTAGATTTTAGTCTATATTTTAGCTTAGATTTTAGAATTGAGGATATTTTTAGTGGATTGGTTGAGATTTTAATATTTTTAGCTTAATTTTTAGCACAGGCTATTCTAATTTAATCGTATTTTATTATTGTATTGTATCCATTGTTGTTGTCGTGGTATTTTAATTCCCTGTGCACCGCCCTGAATCCATCTGGAGACAGGAGCGGTATGCAAATTCAATAAACTGTAACTGTAAACTGTAGTGCCATGTAATGGAGTGAGCTCCAGTTACTTGTCCCAGCTTCTGCCAACCTAGTAGTTCGAAAGCATGTAAAAAATGCAAGTAGAAAAATAGGGACTGTTAGGAGTATACTCCTAGTGTTGGGTAGGCAATATATATATACCATGATGACAAATGGTCTTTGTTGCTTTAAATGTTTGAATGTAATCAGCAGCTGTAATTATCTCCACAATAAGAGGAAGTCAGGAGAGCGCATTCTCTCTCTCTGCTTGATCGTTTTCTGCTCGCTTGCTGACTGACATTGACTGACTGATTGATGGAAGAAGGAAGAATCGTGAATTGCGACTGTAAGCAATTGTTTGTTTGTTAAGGACTTTGCTTGATTTGATATTTACTATCACTGCTTGTGAAGCAGTAATTTAGTTTTACACACCAGTAAAGCTACTTGTTTTTACTAACAGTGGCTGAGACTCTATTTGTGTGTATACTAGCAACGGGTTTTCTCTAGCTGCACATCCCGCTGCACAACTTTCTGTCTCCCAAAGGAGATATCCCTCAACAGGGACCACCTTGGTGGAAAGATTTCAGCGTTCTGTGCACCTTTGACGGAGTCATGCCAGCTGTATGACCACAGAGACATCTTCAGACAGCGCTGGCTGTTCGGCTTAGAAATGGAGAGGAGCACCGCCCCCTAGAGTCGGGAATGACTAGCACATATGTGTGAGGGGAACCTTTATTTTTATTCCAGATTAATCTAGGAAAGCCTGTGCTAAAGAAATCTATTGTGCACAATATCAACTAATGTTGGCAATGAACAATTTCACGTCGAACACGCCATACGTTGGAGCAAACAGCTGAACGAACGACCCCGTAAAGAAGCTTCCTAAACTGCAAGAAAAAAAGCTGCAGGATCCAATCAAAAGCTGATTTCCTTGCTTGCCATACTTCTGAATTGCTCAATAACCTCAGTTGTCTTGATAGGATACGTATGAGTTAAAAAGCAAAACAAAGCAATATTAGAGTCAGTAATAAAAAAGAGCACAATGGATAAACCATCAGACCACCTTACTGCTTCTAGACTCTTTGCACAGATTCTGGAGGCCTGAAAACCATCCCCCTGCTATTATTCACTGTAATAACTATTATAATCCCAGCATAAACAAGCTTTGAAATGAGAACAAATGTAAGGGTGGAAATCTTATATTGCTGGGTCTTTGCTCTTGGCATATAGCAGTGACTCTGATTTATTAATATGGGAAACAGCAGGGAATATTTAAACCTGCCCTTATTTTTTTTTATTTCCCTAGGGGGGGGGTGTATAAATCTTTTAATAGTGAGTTTATGAACAATTCCCCCTTCTTCCCTCCTTCTTTTCTCTTTCAGACCAATATTGTGTTGCTATTTGGGGAAAATAGCCAAAGGTGGCAGTGGCTATTTATATATCTCAGATCTATGTCCATCCCAGGTGCCATTCAGATGGTAAACAATTGGTTCAGATTGTGGGAATTTCTTCCGCATTTAATAATAATAATAATAATACATTTTATTTATATCCCGCTCTCTCTCTCCGAAGGGACTCGAGGCGGGGCACAGGGAAATTAAAAACAAACAACAACAAAATACAAAGCTAAAATCAGATTAAACCTACCCTGCGCTAAAACTTCTATAAAAATATAACTATCCCTAAAAAAACCCTTAATAATTTAACATTTAAATTAAAATTACCCTAGGCCAGCCAAACGGAAGAAGTGAGTTTTTAATAGCTGTCGGAAGGAGCGAAGGTCCGTGGTTGTTCTAATTTCGGGGGTAAGGTCGTTCCAGAGGGTCGGGCCCGCCACAGAGAAGGCCCTTCCCCTGGGCATCGCCCGCTGGCACAGCCTAGTGGACGGCACCCGGAGAAGTCCCTCTCTGTGGGAGCGAATCGGCCGCAGGGATGTATGAGGCAGAATGCGATCCCGCAGATAGCTAGGTCCCGTGCCATGGAGCGCTTTAAAGATGGTAACTAACACCTTGAAGCGCACCCGAAAGACGACAGGCAGCCAGTGCAGCTCGCGCAGGAGCGGTGTTACATGGGAGAACCTAGAGGCTCCCATAACTGCCCGCGCGGCTGCATTCTGGACTAGCTGAAGCCTTCGGGTGCACCTCAAGGGGAGCCCCATGTAGAGAGCGTTGCAGTAGTCCAGTCGGGATGTCACGAGGGCATGAGTGACTGTGCAAAGGGCACCCCCCGATCCAATAGGGGACGCAACTGGCGGACCAGGCGAACCTGGTAAAACGCCCTCCTGGCCACGGAAAAGGAGGTTTCTCTTTCAAAGTACGTTTTGATCCCCCCTCCCCTATTAACGGGAGATGCTTTTTCTCATATTCATTAACATCTTCAGCCCTGTTTTATTTTTCACCCGTGCCCACTCATCAGTCTCAGAGAAGCACGGAGAGATGTTATGGGGGAGCAAGGAAGTAATGCTTCTGCGAACATTTTTATGAATTGGACCTCCTGGAGGGCAAATTTCATGCCTGCAATGAAGTCAGCCTCCCCCATTAGTTCCTGGCGATAAATTCCATTCATCTTTAGGGTGAAAAATAATATATATGTTTTAGCTAAATCCCAGAAGGCAAGCCATGTTTAATGTGCTAATCAATGCCGTAGAAACCCCCCCCCCAAATGAAAATATAGAAAAATGGCCAGGAGTGAACAGCCAGCATGAATTCTACAAGGAAAATGTGCAGGAAAATGCAGAGGTTGCAAGAAAAAATACTTCACGGGTCAGGATATAAATAGGTACTAAATGCTTGTTTGTTTTGTTTTACTATAACCAAGCTGATTCATGCTTTGGTAAATGAGACATTTGCCCCAGGCACTCCTAATTGGATTTCTGCCAAATTGGTGGTGGAGTTGTAGGAGAGAAGGGCTTTCTCCCAGAAGGCAAAGACACAGTGGAGCTTAGAATGACTGGTGGGCAGGAAGAAGCCAAGGTCAGACTTTCCCTAGCAATTCAAAGGGCAATACAATACAATAGCAGAGTTGGAAGGGACCTTGTAGGTCTTCTAGTCCAACCCCCTGCGTGGGCAGGAACCTTATACCATTTCAGACAAATGGCTGTCTAACATCTTTTTAAAGACTTCCAGGGTTGGGGCATATCTATAACTATGACGCTAATTGCTTGAGTCTGGCAAGATTCTGTCTGTAGGTGAACCACAAAAATAATTTGTTAGTGTCCATCTTGGTTCCTTGGGCTTTGCCTTTAAGTTTCCAGACTCAGCCAACAATCTGCATAACTATTAGATGTGGTTTGTGAATTGCTAGGGGGTTTCTAACCATCAGATATCCCAAGCCCACACAACCTGAAGATTCTGATCTTGAAAAATACAGGAACTAAGAGGAAGGTTCTAATTTCCAGTCTTCCTTTACAATTTTATCTAAAATAAATTAAACATATAATGTAGTGCAACATTATTGCAATATTGGGTTTTCAATTCATTGAATGTGAAGGATGTGCGCTTGTGTTTTATTTTTATAGTTATAATGTACACTGACATTATAATGTACTATGGCATTTAATTTCATTCTATGCGATGCAATGACAATAAACTAAAGTAAAAGTAAACTAAAGTAAACTAAAGTAAACTAAACTAAACTAAACTAAACTAAACTAAACTAAACTAAACTAAACTAAACTAAACTAAACACTGCAAGTACTCACTCGTAATCCAACTGACATGACAGGTACAAGGCCAGAAAAACAATAAGAATGCAAAATCTGAGTAGGAGCATTAAACTGAGATTTTAATTAAGCATTTAATTATTCAAAGCCAACTGATGCTAATCCCCTTTCCCCCCTTATTAAGGAGCCTTTCATCTCTGGATTAAAATGGTTTTAGCCCACTTGCTAAAATGACTGTCACAGAGATGCTTAGGAAGAACAGAGCTATGTTATCTTGCGCTAGACTTTGGTTCATCTAGCCTACAGGACATGAGGCATCTCAAACCTAAACATGATTTCATGATGGCAATAAATAAATAAATCTCCATATCATGGCAATAAACTTCAATGCACCCAGGTAACCAGCTTCTCATATGACTTTAAAACAAAGATGCCTATGAGTTGAGTTTGATTCTTAGCAAACATTGGCTGATCCCAGAAATGGTAAACAGAAATTGATTTGGTTGGTTGATATACCTACTAGGAAATTCAGGATTGTAGGACAGACTGATAAGGTGAAAACATATTAAAGCAGGAGTCACCAACCTTTTGGACCCCAAGGACCACTAAATCCATAATTTTAATAAATCCCGCGGACCACTAATATGATCTGTCTAATGACCGGCTGGGTGAACATGGCTAGGTGGTCATGTGACTGTGTGGGCACGGCCTATTCGATGTCACTCATGTCAAGGGGCACTTCGCCAGCCTCTACTGGCTACCCCTCCCTTCCCAGCCACACCTCATCTCCCAGCCCAGGTTCTTTAAGGCCCCAAAAGGAAGCAACTGTTGGAGCTAAGTAGCCACCATGAGAAAGAGTTGGCAAAACAGCTCAGTTCAAATTGGATCTGACCAAGAAGGAGGCTTAGCAGAAGCACCTTACTGAGGACTATGAGCATAGGCTTTTCAAGCACAGGGAAGACCTGAGGGAGTGCAAGGCCAGGTGCCAGCACCTGGAGGCTCAGTGGGCTGAGATGGTCAGCCAGTTCCAGGCCATGATGCAATCCCACTGGAATGAGGCCCTCCAGCTCTTCGCCACCAGTGGCACTTCCCTCCAGCCTTCACCCAAAGCCCCTCACCAGAAGGCTGAAGCAGAGCCCAAATCAGAATTTCTCTCCCCCTCCAACCTGCACAAAAAGACCTCGAAGGGAGAGACTCTACAGCAACACAAACATTCATGGCACATATCCTGACCAGGGGCCATAGTTTGAGGACCCCTGATTTAGTGCAATATAAATTGTGGACCACCAAAATTTTCTCAGGGACAACCAGTGGTCCACAGACCACCAGTTGGTGACCACTGTATTAAAGGATGGCAAACTCTTCCCAAAATATGGACATGTCTACACAATCACAAGACTGAAGGTTGACTTGAAGGAGATTTTTTAATATATATGTGTAAAACAAAATAATAGAATATTTGAGAGTTGAAGGGATCTTGGAGGTCTTCTAGTCCTACCCCCTGCTCAAACAGGAGCCTATACCATTTCAGAAAAGTGCTTGTCCCGCCTCTTCTTAAAAACCTCCACTGATTGAGCATGCACAATGTCTGAAAGCAAGCCATTCTACTGATTGTTTTAAAATGAATTGTTGAGTAAGAAAAGGGGGCATTCGAAAACATCACTAATGTAGAACAAATGGATGTCACAGTGTCAGAATTAACTTGGAAAAGAGAAGTTAGCCCTTCAGTTTCCATTCAGGGGAAAATAGGCTCATAGAGACTCTACCTTAATGAATCCACTTATAAATTAATGCAGGGATATTGCTTATTCAGTTCAAGGCTCTGCATCCTAATCCCTTATTTTTTGTATACTAAACCTAGTATCAAAGAAACTTCAAGTGAACTTTGTTTCTCTCGCCTAAATTAACCTAACTGAAATTTCCTGCACAGACTCTAATTCTGATACTCCCAAATTGTAATCTGTTTTAAATTTAAAGTGAACTGTATTATAAACTTATTTATCCTTTTTGTTCTGTGCATTTCAGAGTCACTTTTTAATGACATGGGCAGCCATGCACTGTATATTAGATAATATAGATGATAGACAGACAGATAAAATGACTAAAACAACTTGGCCTGAAATTTAAGGCTTATCCCCCTCATTCTGGGTACATGCAAATGTTTCTTACTTTAACCATAATCTGTTCCTTAATGAACTCCACTTTTAAAATATGCATCACATAATATCATATATTAACTGCAATCACATTCCATTTCTAATTTATTTCACTGTGGAAAATCATAAAAGCCAGAATATTGAATCCAAGATGATATATAATGCCTTGAATTGTCTGCCATGTTCACATCCATAATAAAACGGCTTACATTATGAAGCAATTAGTTTTGACTGAAATGTCAATAACATTTTGCAAGCAGGTAACTGCCTGGAGTTCTCCATTTGCTGAAATGGCCTTTTTATTTGTACCTGGCAGCTGAATCATGGCAACATTTAGAATACTCCAATTTCCACAGGCATTTTCCAGGAAAACAAAGAGAGAAAACAACCAACAGAGAAAGCAGGCAAAAAAAATTTGTTTTTTTTAAAAAAAATGGAAAGACACTTTGGTCCAGTCCACTAAACACAATGATTGCAAAAGAATCATTTGCATATCTTTTCAGGATTTCAAAAAGCAAAGCTACTTTAATAAGGTAAAGATAAAGGTAGGTTGCCCTCGCACATATGTGCTAGTCGTTCCCAACTCTAGGAGGTGGTGCTCATCTTCGTTTCAAAGGTAAAGAGCCAGCGCTGTCCAAAGATGTCTCCGTGGTCATGTAGCCAGCATGATTAAATGCTGAAGGCACACAGAACGCTGTTACCTTCCCACCAAAGGTAGTTTCTTTTTCTACTTGCATTTTTTACATGCTTTCAAACTGCTAGGTTGGCAGGAGGTGGGACAAGTAATGGGAGCTCACTTCATTACGCAGTGCTAGGGATTCGAACCGCCAAACTGCCGACCTTTCTAATTGACAAACTCAGCATCTTAGCCACTGAGCCACCGCATCTACTTTAATACCATAGTATAAACGTATACCATGGAGCACTCTTAACAATGTCCTATGGATCAGGTCCACTGATTTTGGCACATCTTTAGAAAAGGGTTAGCCATCACTGATATAAGCTATAAGCTTCTGAGTCTTGTGGAGTTGAGCCTTTTGAATAATTCATACACCTGTATGTTTGGAGGCTTCCTGCTGGAATTGTTGGATTGAGAAGTGCGCAATTACATCTGGGAAGCAAAATTTCAGACAACCACTAGATGGCAGAAAAGAGAGTTTTCTGCATCTCTGCTGCCATCTAACGGTTTGATGTGTGCACTCCAGATATGTTAGCTCTACCCGTAGTATTGCCCAAACCTAGGGAATACAAGTTCAAGTGCTTGGTGATTCTATCCACCTACAGCTCACTAAAATGCAAATCTTTTGAAGGTAAAGGCTCAGGAATAAGATTAAACTCAGGAAAGATTGTCCCAAAGGTGTTTTTCAAGAGGCAACTGGACTTTCTGGTTTTTTTTTTTTTAAAGATCTTTCACTTCTCATTCTCATTCAGCTCAGAGCTAAAGAAGCTTCTTGGATGAGAAGCAAAATGTCTTCAAAGAAAAACCAGAAAGTCCAGTTGCTTCTTGAAAAAAGCACCTTTGAGGCAATTATGACCTGGATAACTGAGAATTTCCATAGACACTCAGGAAATATTCTTTCTTAATATCCTCCTCCTCCTCCTCCTCCTCCTCCTCCTCCTCCTCCTCCTCCTCCTCTAGAATACCTACTGCCTGACAATTCATATGGTTTCTTCACAAGTTCTAATTTCTAGTAGAGCTCATTAGCATTAGGCTGCCTAGATAGGACAACATGGTAGATCCTGATCTTACCTCATCTAGCATATTGGTTTAACACAGCCACAATCACACTTCCCTATCATTAGTAGGACATGCAACTTGCTGTTATGCTGAATAATGTTATTAGGTGCGAGAAATGAACTAAATAGTTTTTGAGGAATACTTTAATGACTTGCATTATCTGTTCAGTTTAGCCCCATAAGAGTAGAGTCACCATTACAGGAGAGACAGACAAAGTTGGTGCACTTTTGCTGGGAAGCTAATTAAAGAATTTCATAAACGGCAATAAAGAAAATTGAATGAATATGAATGGTTCCATTTGTATAGGAGGATAGCAAATCAATTTCTATATTCCTTCTATTGCTTTCATTTACACCGTTAGTGTCCTGCAATGACTACAAGATGCAAATTCCACTTTGCCAGAATTATCCTGTTGCTTAGAAAGGTCTATGAGAATTTGCTGCAGCCAGCTCGCCACGACCAAACTGCCACTGCCAACTTGCCACGGCCAACTTGCTGTGGCCAATTTGCCATAGCCAATTCACTGCAGGACAACTCACTGTGGGACTAGAGTTATACTAATATATGGATAGATAGATAGATAGATAGATAGATAGATAGATAGATAGATGACACAGATGATAGATAGATAGATAGATAGATAGATAGATAGATAGATAGATAGATAGAAATACAGTAGGTCGGTAGGTAGGTCGGTAGGTAGAGGGATAGATAGGGAGAAATACAGTAGGTAGGTAGGTAGGCAGGCAGGCAGGTAGGTAGAGGGAGAAAGGAAGAAATATAGTAGGTAGGTAGGTAGGTAGGTAGGTAGGTAGGTAGGTGGATAGATAGATAGATAGATAGATAGATAGATAGATAGATAGATAGATAGATAGATAGATAGATAGAAATACAGTAGGTCGGTAGGTCGGTCGGTATGTAGAGGGATAGATAGATAGGGAGAAATACAGTAGGTAGGTAGGTAGGCAGGTAGGTAGAGGGAGAAAGGAAGAAATATAGTAGGTAGGTAAGTAGGGGGATAGATAGATAGGGAGAAATACAGTAGGTAGGTAAGTAGGTAGGTAGGTAGGGGGATAGATAGATAGGGAGAAATACAGTAGGTAGGTAGGTAGAGGGATAGACAGAGATAGATAGAGAGGGAGAAATACAGTAGGTAGGTAGAGGGAGAAAGCAAGAAATACAATAGGTAGGTAAGTAGAGGGATAGACAGAGAGGGAGAAATACCGTAGGTAGGTAGGTAGGTAGGTAGGTGTATAGATAGATAGCAAGAAATACAGTAGGTAGGTAGGTAGAGGAATAGAGAAAGAGGGAGAAATACAGTAGGTAGGTAGGTAGAGGGATAGAGAGGGGGAAATACAGTAGGTAGGTAGATAGAGGGAGAAAGAAAGAAATACCGTAGGTAGGTAGATAGAGGGATAGATAGAGAGGGAGAAATACATTAGGTAGGTAGGTTGGGGGTTATATGGTGGTTGTGTGTATGTGTGCAGGTGTAGATCTACACACAGTTTGGTTGGCCATTTAACCAGACTGGGCCACAGCAACGCGTGGCCAGGTATAGCTAGTGGTGGAATAGAATGATTAAAGAAAGGATGCAAAAGGAGGCACAGAATGAAATGTGAATGGCAAAAAGTAAAATAATTTTTATTTACTTTAAATAATTAAATAGAATCGTTAAATTGTCCTGCAACGAGTCTTGCAGCGAGTTGGCTGGGATGAGTTTGCCTGCTGCAAGTTAGTTGTGGCAAGTTGTCCCATTCCCTGCTTAGAACTAGTGTATTTTTCAGACTATAAGACGCACCATGATTCTGAAGAGGTAAATAAAAAAAAAATTTTTTTGCACTTGGTAGGCCTCCGAAACGCTCAGCCAGTTACGAGTCCATCTGGTGGTGATGCTGTCTAACCCACATTCGTCTACTTTATCTAGTAGTAGGTTATGGTCTACCTTATCAAATGCCTTAGTGAAGTCCAAGTAAACTATATTGACGGCATCATCTTCTTTAACAATTCTCCTCTTTTCCGTTTCCTCCAGTTGTATCTCCTCCTTTCCAACTTCTATTATTTAGCCATTGTTAAAATATGTCCCACTAGCCATTCCCAGCCAAGCGTTGCTGTGGCCTAGTCTGGTTAAATGGCCAACCAATCTGTGTATAGATCTACACCTGCACACACAAACACGTACACACAACCACTGTATAACCCCCAACCTACCTACCTACTCCCTTTCTCCCTCTCTCCTTCTACCTACCTACCTACTGTATCTCTCCCTCTCCCTCTACCTACCTATCTACCTACCTACTGTATTTCTCCCTCTCTCTAACCCTCTACCTACCTACCTGCCTACTATATTTCTCCCCCCTCTCTCTATCCCTCTACCTACCTACCGTATTTCTCCCCCCCTCTCTCTCTCCCTCTACCTACCTACCTACCTACTGTATTTCTCCCCCCTCTCTTTATCCACCTACCTACCTACCTACCTACCTACCTACCTACCTACCTACCTACCTACTGTATTTCTCCCTCTCTCTCTCCATCTACCTACCTACCTTCCTACCTATGGACAGAGTATTTTATGTCATAAAGGATGGCATAATACCTGTGGCCCACTGCTCTCTCTGTATCCATCTATCTACCTTTTTTACAATTTTCTACATTTCCGTTGCATGTACCTGGCACATGTGTGACATCTACACAATCTATATATATCATTGGTGCCGTACCTGAAAGGAATGTTGTGTGAAAATTTGGAAGCGATCGGTGTAGTACTTTCGGAGATTAGCGGTTTTGAACAAACTCTCATTACATTTTTATTTATATAGAATATATAAAAAAATATTCCATTTCTTCTTTATCCTTAATAGCAAGTGTTAATCTATCCATTTCTGCGCAGTCTACAATTTTCTAGATCACATTCCCCTCAGCACCCACAACTTCTGGAGGCCATTTGTACTCGATGGCTATGAAATTACAAACAAGGTACATTCCCCCACTGATTTCTTTGCACTGTCTGAATGAATTTAAATGACTTAGGTGTTTACTTCTACATTTGCTGAGTTGTTTAGAGATGGCGGTTCTGGAAAATCTTTGCATCTTTTATTCCAAATTCCTCTCAAAGGAGCACACCTTTCTTCCACTCTCTTTTACATTACTGCAGGCCTGGAGGGTTTTCTGTTTTGTTTTTCAATCAGTCTTTTTTAGGAACACTTCATTGCATCCTTCCTGGTTTTTCTGTGGCTTCTCCCCTGCTGACAATTGGCATTCAAATTCTATAGAAAATTCTTAGCTTGCATTGAAAGAAAATATTTCCTCTATTCCTCCAATATGCCCAACATTTTTAGAGGCACATTTCTAGGACTTGATGCTCTCCTATGGACAGAAATACAGGTATGCCTTGACTTATGACAACGATTGGTCCCAAAGTTTCAGTTGCTAAGTGAGATTTGCCCCTTTTCTTTCTTTACAACCTTTCTTGCCAGAGTTGTTAAGTGAATCACTGCTGTTGTTTCAGTTAGTCACATGGTCATTAAATAAATCTGCCTTCCCCATTGACTTTGCTGGTCAGAAGGTTGCAAAAGGTGATCACATGACCCCAGGAACACTGCAACTGTCATAAATATGAGTCAATTGCCAAGCATCTAAATTTTGATCATACGACCATGGGGAGGCTGCAACAGCCATAAGTGTGAAAAATGGTCATAAGTCACTTTTTTTTCAGTGGCATTGTAACTTTGTACCGTCACTAAACCAACTACCTAAGTTCCTCTGTAGATAGTAAGGTAAAGGTAAAGGTTCTCCTCACACATACGTGCTAGTCATTCCCGACTCTAGGGGGCGGTGCTCATCTCCGTTTCAAAGCCGAAGAGCCAGTGCTGTCTGAAGACATCTCCATGGTCATGTGGTCGGAATGACTAAATGCTGAAGGCGCACGGAACACTGTTACCTTCCCACCAAAGGTGGTTCCTATTTTTCCACTTGCATTTTTTACGTGCTTTCAAACTTCTAGGTTGGCAGAAGCTGGGAGCTCACTCTGTTATGCAGTGCTAGGGATTCAAACCGCCGAACTGCCGACCTTTCTGATCGACAAGCTCAGTGTCTTAGCCACTAAGCCACCGGGTCCTCTGTATATTGTAGGCTTATCCAAACAACAATTCTGAGAACTGTGTGTGTGTGTTTCCCAAATTTTACCATTCACTGTAAATTTCCATGTGATGGGTAGGGAAAAAAACCCACCCCTAAATATCTTGGCAGTGATCACAGTACTTGTATTAATTAAATTCCAATTTGTATTACATTAAATGTAATTAAAATCCAGCCTAGTGTTATTTGTGGTTTTGTCCACGCCGTGCTGCTTATATTATTTCTGGATCCCTGCTATTCGAAACCGAGATGGGCCTCCATCTCCATAAAGTCTGCAGAGTCTTGATAGAGGGGAATTTATTGGATGGCCTGCAAAATTCATTAATGAGTGCTCCTTCTACAACAACTGTAGCATTAGTTACACATCAAATATACGTTTGCTCATCTATGATAAATTTTGCATATTTATAGCCTTGGGCCACACGATTGATTAAAACTATTCCCATGTACAGCTTTGCACCGAGGTTGTCCATTGTGAACATAGCTACTTCTCTGCATGACCTATTTATATTTTAAACCCAATGCCTAATTATTAAAATGGAAATTTCATTTGATGCTACATTAACTCCAACCTCTTTCCTACCCTTGAAATAGATGGCTCGGAGTAGAAGAATGACTACTATTATTTACAAGGCATGGGTTGTATAGAGCTTCACGGACACTTGCCTTTGGCAGCTCTGCAGATCTTCATCGGGGAGGCATTGCAGATTCTGCAATCAGCATTGCAGATTCCCATTTGGTATGGGAAGCGACGATTTTTTATGTTGAAGCTCAAGTGAACATGGACAGATGAGAGCGTGTAGCCTCTCCCATTTATGTCAGGGGACAGGACAACTTTCTATAAATATCCCTTCAGTGAAGAGCTTTTCCCTCAGTGAAGAGACTGATTATTATTTTTTAAATAGGAAAAAGTTCCATTTCTGCATTCTATATATACAACTGTACTTTCTCAGCCTGGTTTCATTACTGATAGGGGAAAAATCTAGAATGTTTGCTTTGTTTAGTAACTAATCAAGGAGAGAAGCAACTTAGAACTGAGGATAAATGTCCTGACAGTTAGAACAATTAACCTCTAGAACAGCTTGCCTCCAGAAGTTGTGAATGCCCCAACCCTGGAAGTCTTTAAGAAGATGTTGGATAGCCATTTGTCTGAAGTGGTGTAGGGTTTCCTGCGAAGACAGGGGATTGGACTAGAAGACCTTCAAGGGTCCTTCCAAGTCTGTTATTCTATTCTATTCTATTCTATTCTATTCTATTCTATTCTATTCTATTCTATTCTATTCTATTCTATTCTATTCTATTCTTTTCCGTCTGTCTGTCTGTCTGTCTGTCTGTCTGTCTGTCTGTCTGTCTCTCTCTCTCTCTCTCTCTCTCTCTCTCTCTCTCTCTCTCTCTCTCTCATCTATCTATCTATCTATCTATCTATCTATCTATCTATCTATCTATCTATCTATCTATCATCTATCTATCTATCTATCATCTATCTAATCTGTCTGTCATTTATCATCGTCTTTTTTCTGCTGTTTAGGATCAACATCAACAATAAATAAACAGTCAAGAAACACAGCTACAGGCTAGCCACATGCAAGCACTTGGTAGAGTAGCCATAAAAGCCTTGGAAAAGATGTTCAGATGTCGTGATGTGTCTATAGCTACAAAAAATCAGAACAGTTGACACAATGGTATTCCCTCTGACATCTTATAGAAATAAAACATGGACTCTGAAGAAGCTGGCTTCAAGGAGTATTCATGTTTTTGAAATCAGATTTTGGAGAAGACAGAGAATAATACGGATGGACAAGAAGACTTGACTCATCAAAATGAATGAGCTCAAATCAGACAAATCAACCCAGAGTTCTCATTCAAGGCAGAAATGACCAGAATAAAACCTCCCCAATTGGACACATTATGCAAAGACTTAGCTCTCTGGAGAAATCTGCAATGCTGGGAAAAGTGGAAGGAAAGAGAAAAAGAGGGTGGCCAGCAGCAAGGTAGGGTGGCAATGGATAAACCATTGGAAGACCTGAAGATCTAGGGCCAACCTGTTATGGAGAACATCTATGTGTATGGTTGCTAAGACTCAACACCAACTTTGTGGCAATGATCAATCAATCAATAAACATGCAGTTGTTGGAAGAAATATCCATCTTGTTCAGTTCCAAGTCAGGAGAAAGGCACTGGAGACAAAATGGAGGCTGATTGGACAGAGGGTTTGTTGGTGAAGCTGAACCACCCAACACATAGTTCTGGTGCAGCTGACCACGTGGAGTTGAGATAGAGGGGTATTTATACCTTCTCTTGGGCTTTGCATTTGAACGTCCTGTTCCTGTGCAAGAACATGTATTCTATTGGCTGTTGCAGGGGTCATAGCTAACTTTGTAGGTTGTCTGAGTTCCAGGTTTGGATGGCATTTGCTGGGTGATGCAATGTCCCCAGATGATTGCACCATGTGGTGAGTTCTGCTGCTAGATGGCTTAATCCAGAGGTGGTATTCAGCAGGTTCTGACCACTGAACCGGTAGAAGAAATTTTGAGTAGTTCGGAGAACCAGTAAATATCTCCTCTGACTCCCCCCCCCATTATTCTCTGCCTCCTGAGTCGTTCCCCTGCCACGCTCACTAAACTACGCCCACAGAACTGGTAGTAAAAAAAAAATTGAATCCCACCACTGGTTTAATTCCTTTTTTGTCCTGGAGGGACATGTCTTAATCCCATCACCCTGGAGCTGGAGGTCCTCTTGTCTTGTAGATAGGCTGGCCCAGCCTTTCTCAATGGGCACGAAATATCTGGTGGGGAGGGGCAGGGAGCTGGAGCTGAGTTTCTGTCTCCCTTAAGATTTCTATTTCTCTTTTAGAGGAAATATAATATTCTGCCTTTTTCAATCTTTCTCTAAATATCTCATTCTTCTAGGAGGGCTGGCTTCCCTCACCTTCACACGCGCGCACACACACATATAACACATGCCTTTATATAAATACGATTTTGGAGATAAGTATAATATCAGTAAAAGGGAATATTTGTAGCTCAGGGTTGAAATGGGGGGGGTCCTTGGTGCTCTTTAAGCTTGCTTGTTTTGTTGCAGACATTTCATTAGCCATCATATTGTGTACAGTCCTGGTCACCATACCTTCAGAAGGATATGATGGAAGTGGAAAAGTTGCAGAGGAGGGCAGCCAGAATGATTAGGGGGCTGGAACACCTTCCTTACCATCTGAGGCTGCAACGGCTGGGCCTCTTCACTCTAGAACGACGGCGCCTGAGAGGTGACCTGATTGAAGTCTATAAAATCATGCACGGTGTGGACAAAGTAGGAAAGGAAAAACCATTTTCCCTATCGCACAACACTAGAACTAGAGGGCACTCCATGAAACTTTTGGAAGCTAGACCTCAAACAAATAAGAGGAAGTACTTTTTCACCCAGAGGATCACGGGTCTATGGAACTCCTTGCCAGAAGAAGGGGTGACAGCTGTCAGCCTCGGCACCTTTAAGAAAGGATGAGAGGAGTTCATGGAGAACAAGGGTATCAATGGCTATCATGATGGATGCCTAAGGACACCCTCCGGGTTGGGGAGATAGGCAGGATGGATATCTCTCAATGCCATTTGCAGGGAATCATAAGCAGGTGAAGACATCTGCTTGGGAAGACCCTGAAGCAAATGGGGAGCCACTGTGTGAGACAGAATGCTGGACTGGATGGGCTGTGGCCTGTTCCAGCAAGGCTGTTCTTATGTTCTTATCAGCGCACTGATGCTGTTACCTAGTTTGGGCAAGAAAACAAGCATGCTCAGAGAGCACCAATGACCTCTCATATGTACAGTATGTTTGTATGTCAGTGGTGGGTTGCAGGCAGTATGCCCCAGTACGGGCATACTGAAGCCTGCCCGAAGCGCCGGATACCATTCTGGTATGGTGCCCCAGAGGGCCCACCCACCCTCCCTCGCTCCTTACCGGGTTTTAAACCTGTCGGCGCATCCGTGCACGTGCACGGCGTGTACAGTGCCTGCGTGCGCTCTCCCGAGCAGCTGGTGCATCACAGAGGCTTGCGGAAGCATCTTTTGCAGCCAGAACGCACCACTGGTTTGTGTATACAACACACACAGCACATATATGCATGGCGTTTGTACTGGATCTCATTATGAAAACCCATTTCCTCTCAGTCTGGCAATGTTATCATCTACTTTAACAAGTAACTCAAACAACAGTGCCTTCTGTTTTTGCTGTGTGTTTTGTGCACTTGCAAATTCTTATTTACAGGTTTTTTTGATGCAGTGTCTTTTGTTGTTGGGGTGGTGGGCTATAGTACAGTATGTAATTATGGCATTTTAGTCTATTGTTGTATTTTGTTTCTATCTCCCACTTCATTCGGGAAGACTCCAGAGCGATATAAGAAAAGAATAAGAGCACACTTAAACAAAGATACATAATAAAACCAGTGAACTTTAACAATAATAAATCTGAAACATCAAAATAGATCTCCCTTTAATAAAGAAAAGTATATTACCTAAAAGACAGTTCAGAGATAGCAATTGTATAAATGTCCTGGTGAACGGGAGGATATCAATAAAGGAGAATACTTTTAGCTGAGGGGTGGAATGAGGTGTCCTTGGTGCTCTCTGAGAGCTTGGTTGTTTTCTTGCAGATGTTTCTGCAAGTAGGTAACGTCCTCAGTGCTAGTCCGAGCACTGATGATGTTACCTAGTTTAGATAATGAAATGCCTGCAAGGAAAGAACCAAGCTCAGAGAGCACCAAGGACAGGAGTGTCTTTGATGATAAAGGTAACCTGATATATTTCCATTCAAAGAGAATTCTGTAATTCGATGTTGCTGCTGCTGAGAAAACCCCTCTCCTGACTGGGAGCCAAAAGTGTAAGCTCTCTAGAATTTAGCTGAGCTTTCCCAGAAATTTGATTTGACATGGCATGGCTAGAACTGAATCTTTGTCACTCATAGTTACACATGTGTTATATACTCTTGAATACAAATTAAACTGATTTCTACATCAATAGTCAAGACTATGGCTGTCCCAGTTGCAATGTATGGCTGTGAAAGTTGGACCATAAGAAAGGCTGAGCGCCAAAGAATGGAGGCCTTTGAATTATGATGCTGGAGAAGACTCCTGCGAGTCCCTTGGACTGCAAGGTGATCACACCAGTCAGTCCTAGAGGAGATCAACCCTGACTTCTCTTTAGAAGGCCAGATCCTGAAGATGAAACTCAAATACTTTGGCCACCTCATGAGAAGGAAGGACTCCCTGGAGAAGAGCCTAATGCTGGGAACGATGGAGGGCAAAAGAAGAATGGGACGACAGAGAATGAGGGGGCTGGATGGAGTCACCAAAGCAGTTGGTGTGAGTTTCAATGGACTCCAGAGGATGGAAGAGGACAGGAATGCCTGGAGGAGCGTTGTCCATGGGGTCACGATGGGTCAGACACAACTTCACAACTAACAATAAAAAAAACCTTTATTATTACTTTTTCTGTGTACATACTGGCACACATTCAAAATTAAAAATGAAATTCTGATGCCTGCTCTCAAAGTAATGTATACGTACCGTATTTTTCGGAGTATAATATGCACTGGAGTATAAGATGCACCAAGGTTTTGAAGCGGCAAATTTTAAAAAAAAAGTTTTTGCACTCTGCAGACCTTCCAAAAAAGGCCCATTTTTCACAAAAACGGATCGTTTTTTGTTTTTTGTTTTTTGTTTTAAAAGGGCATGCATAGCCATTAGGAGACTTATAGAGTGCTCCTGGAGACTGGGGGGGGGGGGGGGAATTGAGCAAACAAAATGGCCCATTTTTTGCTTATTTTGCTTATTTTTGCTTATTTATGCCTTGAGCTATCTGGTATCAGGGATACCAGATAGCTCAAGGCATAGAGAGCTTGCCTCAAATGCTGGAAAGCCCTGGTTCAAATCCCAGTGGAGGGAGTATGGCCAGCTGAAGAAGGCTAATAAGCCTGAAATGGATCCATCCTGGTCTCTTTATTTTCAGCCCTTAGAAAGTCTAACACATATCTAAAAAATGTCACACAGCAGTAATCTAATTTGGTTCTCTGTCTGGATGACTCTGGGTTGAGTCGAAGGGCAGAGAGGGAAGACGTTAAGTCTCCTCCCCTTAAAGGGACCCTGAACAGGAGCTGTGAGAATTATTCTTCATTTAAGAGTCCTGTAAATTGGCTGATATATCAGGGATACCAGATAGCTCAAGGCATAGAGAGCTTGCCTCAAATGCTGGAAAGCCCTGGTTCAAATCCCAGTGGAGGGAGTATGGCCAGCTGAAGAAGGCTAATAAGCCTGAAATGGATCCATCCTGGTCTCTTTATTTTCAGCCCTTAGAAAGTCTAACATATATATATATATATATATATATATATATATATATATATATATATATATATATATATATATATATATATATATATATATATATGTGTGTGTGTGTGTGTGTGTGTGTGTGTGTGTGTGTGTGTGTGTGTGTGTGAGTTTTATGAGCTGATCAATAAATAAATCTGAGAAACTAACACACATATCTAAAAAAAATAAAAAAAAATAAAAAGAAATTTACACAACGGAACTCTTGGCTTTCTGACTAGATGGTCTCTGGTGATGAGCCGCCCAACACTAGGAGTATACTCCTAACATACCACATAAAACTGGGCATATATTTCCTTGTTATTGAGGCCACTTGTGCTTCTCTTAATGGTGAGGATCAAGGACAGCTTCCAAAGTACGTACTTTTGCCTTGCTCAGAACAAGCCTTGCTCCTAAGCTCTAGGTCTTAATATCATTGATCTCTGGATTCTCCATCTGGGGAGGATTTTTTTTTTTGCTTCTCATTTAAGCCAAGGCCACTCTAAGCAACTGTCAAGCATCTGCATTGTCTTTCCTGATTTAGGTGGAAAGAGAAGATAATTGAGTATCATCAGCATACAAATCACACTACATTTCAAATCTCCTGCTGACCATCTGTATTGACTTTATGTAGATGCCGAATAGATGGGAATAAAAATAGCATTCCTACCATAAGTACCATGGGCCCAAATAGTAATCTCCCCATGCCATGGTCCGATAATGTGCCTTTAGGCAGAATGTCATTGTTATAATGCAGTGTTCAGGTTCCCATGCGCTGAGCTGCTCTGGTAATATCCTTTGATCAAGGCTGTCAAAGGACAGGGAGAGATCTTGGAGGATCAATACAATTGCATCTCTGCCTCTCTCCTGATAAAGATATAGTAGGGCAACCAAAGGTATCTTCATGTCAGACAGACGGAAACAGATTTAAAAAACCAGTTTCTTTTAAGCAAAGTTGTGCAAAGTTTGTAAGCGAAGAACGATGTTGGTCATCACTCTTGCTACTGCAAAGGATATTTTCAAGGTTGAATGGTAGTTGGGGGTGGATTTCTGCCAGCATTGCCGCCAGTTTGGTGCGCACACAATTTTGCGCTTGTGCGCAGTTGTCTATAAATAGCTCTGTGCTTGCACAGAACATATAAAAAGGTAAAAAAAAAGATGTCGCGATGACCGGGGAACTGTTTCAGGGGTATGGCGAGCATGCCGTCCCTACCGGTTTGGAGACCCAGCCGCCATTTCTACTACCAGTGCAAACTGGTAGGAACCCACCTCTGATGATAGTCCTCATAGACATAGCAGCCATGATGGGCAGGGCTGGCCTACTGGGAGTTTGCAGGGGTTTGGGAGAACCTCTAGCTAAGATTCTATGCAGTTTGGAGAATTCACAAATCCCACTCCTGGCTGGCCCTGCCCATCCCGCTCCTCCCCTCCCACAAATATCACCTCTGACTGGCCCTGCCCCTATCTATTCTCTGCCTCCCAAGTCCCAACTGATCTGGAGGGAATGGGGATTTTGTAGTAACCTTCCCCTGGAGCAGGGTGAGAATGGAGATTTTATAGCATCCTTTCCTTGGAGTGGGGAGGGAATGGAGATTTTACAGTATCCTTCCCCTGGAGTGGGGAGCGAATGGAGATTTTGCAGTATCTTTTCCCTGGAGTAGGGAGGGAATGGGGATTTTGCAGTATCTTTTCCTTGGAGTGGGGAGGGAATGGAGATTTCACAGTATCCTTCCCCTGGAGTGGGGAGCGAATGGAGATTTTGCAGTATCTTTTCCCTGGAGTAGGGAGGGAATGGGGATTTTGCAGTATCCTTTCCTTGGAGTGGGGAGGGAATGGAGATTTTACAGTATCCTTCCCCTGGAGTGGGGAGCGAATGGAGATTTTGCAGTATCTTTTCCCTGGAGTAGGGAGGGAATGGGGATTTTGCAGTATCTTTTCCTTGGAGTGGGGAGGGAATGGAGATTTCACAGTATCCTTCCCCTGGAGTGGGGAGCGAATGGAGATTTTGCAGTATCTTTTCCCTGGAGTAGGGAGGGAATGGGGATTTTGCAGTATCCTTTCCTTGGAGTGGGGAGGGAATGGAGATTTTACAGTATCCTTCCCCTGGAGTGGGGAGCGAATGGAGATTTTGCAGTATCCTTTCCCTGGAGTAGGGAGGGAATGGAGATTTTACAGTATCCTTCCCCTGCTATGCCCACCAAGCCAACCACACCCACCAAGCCATGCCACGCCCACCAAGCCATGCCACGCCCACCAAGCTACACCCATAGCTCTTTGAATCCCACCAAAGAGAAGCATCCCTCACTTCTTAGAAATCACAGAAGGCATTTGGGAACAATTGGTTTCACAGCAAGTTCCAACAATTCACAGAAAGACCAGTGTCTAAGTATAAAGACATCTAGTATCTAGCTGATCAAATAGAAAATCCCCAAATTTTGTAAGATTACAAGACCAGACCCTTTGACCTTGTTCCCTGCTTTTGCACAGGAGGTTCTCACGATCAGCTCAAAATCACAGAAAGATCTGTGATTTTTATTTTTGGAAATCTCTTCCTCTACAGAACTCAGGCCAGGCAGTTCCCTTTTCATGATCACTTGAAACAACCATCTTGTTAACTAAAAATGTTCCTCAAATCAAGCTTGACTCTTGGTGACCATGCAGACCCAATCATGCCGTTTTCTTGGCAATGATATGGGAAACGATTAGCTTCTGTAGGGCTGCCTGATGCTGAAACCAACCTAGATACTTACAGTACATTTACCTAGGAAGGTTAGAGGGAAAAAAAATAACAATGGGTTCTGCAGAGAACTTCAGGGCAACACAAAGTTCTAAATTACAGGTCTCCCCAAGCTAGAGCTTAAAGGTTCCCCTTGAAATTATGTGCTAGTCATTCCCAACTCTAGGGGGCGGTGCTCATCTCCGTTTCAAAGCCGAAGAGCCAGCACTGTCTGAAGACATCTCCATGGTCATGTGGCTGGCATGACTAAATGCCAAAGGTGCACGGAATGCTAACTTTCTACCAAAGGTGGTTCTTGTTATGTCCACGCCATGGCAAACACAAGGTGTCAATCAACACCAGCGGTTGCCAGGATTGGCTAAGACATGCAGGCGTTGTCCGTGGAAAATTGCATGGTTTTAATTGGTTGCCGGTTTGAAAGCTACCCTATAAAATATCTGTCAAACCAGGGGTTGTGCTGTTCTGTTGTTAGCTGTTACTGATTAAACAAGTTGTTGATAGCAGAGATTGCCTCAGTCATATTTATCTCCCTGAGTATTTAATAGTTCTTATTTTTCTACTTGCATTTTTACATGCTTTCAAACTGCTAGGTTGGCAGAAGCTGGGACAAGTAATGGGAGCTCACTCCGTTATGCGGTGTTAGGGATTCAAACCACCGAACTGCCAACCTTTCTGATCGACAAGCTCAGCATCTTAGCCACTGAGCCACTGAGCTTCTGAGCTAGAGCTTATTAGCATGCCAAATTACACAGCCACTGGAAATTAATTGCAACTGAGTATTAATTAACTTGTCTTCCCACACTATAATAACAATATAGTGAATGCTCTCCTAGAGAATGGGATAGAAGGGAATTGTTTTTCTTTTGTTCTTTCAGTACTGCCTTCATCATCAGAAATATAACCACTATTTGTACTTTAGACACCTAATCCAGCAATATGTCTATAGAGTTTCGAAATGTTAGCAAAAATTAACAACACTCCCCCCCCCATGACCTTGTTCTTTGACAGGACTTCCGTGAAATTGAGATTCCAATCCTGCTCCTTAGTTTGTCTTTTCATGTTTGCAAATACCTACCGAGGAGGGCACTTCATTTCCGGAGACAACGATATACTTTCTGTTAAAAGAATGTGTCTGTCAAAATTGATTGTTATAAGAATTCCTTTTAAAGGCATTGTGTCGCTTTCACCTTCGATAGGGTTTCTCCAGTGGGATTTTTTTTGCTGGCGGCCTCCGAGAGACGAATGCTTCAAGGTGTTTTGCTACAACTATCCCTGGCAATAAGAAGCGACAGCTATTTCACACTTCAGTGGAACCTGAGTATCTTCTAAGGAAAGTTAGCTTAGGGGAGAAGCAGGCGGCTTCTCTGGCAAATCACCCTGATCCTCCCGGATATAACTGGTTTGCATTTGTATTTACTTTGCAAACACCGATGAGTTGCAATTTTTAGCCTTCCAAGTATCCCGTATGGCATACAATCTTAATAAAGGACATAACCTCAAGGTTGCTAAAATACAAAAGAGAAACAGAATCATAGAACCAGAGAGTTGGAAGCAGGGGTGGGCTTCAAAATTTTCAGCAACGGGTTCTCTGCCAGGTTGCTGGATGGGCGTGGCCATGGCCTAGTCAGCCTCCTGCACCACAGCAGGGGACGGAAAATGTTTTCACCTTCCCCAGACTCTGGAGGCTTTCCTTGAGCCTCTGGGAGGGCAAAAACTGCCTCCCCATGGCTCCAGAGGCCCTCAGGAGGTTGGAAATGGGCCCGTTTCTGGCCTTCTGGAACTTCCGGGACGCCCATTTCCCCCATCTCCCTGAGCCTCTGAGTGGGCCCTGAACTTACCTCACATCCAAAATGGACTGTATGGAGACTCCTGGGAGGGGCGGGGCCAGCCAGGGTTTGGTATTCGGAGGTGTTCTGGACTAGCCATAACATTAGCTATGGGTTCTCCCGAACCTGGGTGATCCCGTAGCAGTCACCCCTGGTTGGAAGGGCATATTGAGAGCATCAAATTCAACCTCTTGTTTGGATAGGAATTCAACTTGAAGTTTTCCAGGGAGTCCATATCCAATACCTAGGAGCCCAATATATTCCTGGGGAGCGGCTTTCTGTTTTGAAAAAGTTTTATTGGGTTTTACAAATTTTTATAAAAATAGGATAAGGGATGGTAAGGAGTTACAAAAACATATTGAGAACCTCTATGTCGGAGGTGTTGGCCCCCTCCGAGACTTCATAAAAAGAAATAGAAAATACAGTAAATTTTTCATTTTTCTACAAAGTGGAAAGAGATACAAATATTTCAATTTTAAAATCTATGCAATCAATCATTTATAAACATCCAAATAAGATTTGTACTATACAGAAAAAAGTCACTTATGAAATCTAAGTCTTATGGCAATTGTATCATCCTCTCCCTGACCTCCAGTGGGCGGAGCCGAAGCCCCCTCCGTTCCCCCATTTTCATCCTCCAGGATAGGGGAGTGTTTTTTCTTAAAAAAGGCATCCGCCTCTGCAATTGTTTAAATTTTTACTCTTCCCCCCTCCCATAACGCCAACATTCCCTCAAACATCACCCACCAGAAACACACCCCCTTTTTAAATAATCTTTTAAATAAGAAGGAATAATTCCCCCCTATCTCTATAATCTTTTTCGGGATCTGTTTCAAGGTGGCAACCACATTCTGTTGAAAAATTAAGGGACCGTCTCTCTGTGCTCTCAGGGTCCCCTCCCCTGTTGGCCTTCTCACAAATTTAATGCGTATCTCTCTGGGTACTTCATTTATCTGGGGAGCGGCTTTCTAATGTTACTAACATTTTTGTAATGCAACCACAAGCAGGACACAGCCAGAACTACAATGAGAAATTGGAATCTGCCTTTGTGTTTTCTCCCTGCCCTCCCTTCCCTATCATGCCATAAAGTTGCAGATTGTCAAGAGTTGACAACTAGCATAAAATATTCACAATTAATACTAATACACATTGTAACAATGCCATAGTGAAATCAACCAATGAAAAACTGACAGTGATACCCCACTTTTCATCCCTAATGCTGTCCAGAAAGGTTTCGACCAGATTTGCAATACTTTAGGGTATTAAATTAAATAAAAAGGATTGTCACCAAAAGCCACTGTTTCCAGCTCCTAACCTCTCAACATACATCGTAAGAGTGAAGAGTTACTATCAGCTTTCCTAGGATGTTCATGTAGGGTAGATCAGTTCTGGCAGTCTTGAAGTTAAATTCATTTTTTTGTGTTTTGTACTCTGGAAGACTAGAGAATAGGCTTTGACCTTCTTTTGTGTGATATCCATTCAAACATTTGTCATATTTCATCACACAATCATTTCCTTTCAGAAGTAAATTTGCCTAGTCCCTTTAATGTTTCTTCAAAGGGACTTAGTTTCCAGACCTTTGATCTTCCTCATTGCCCTGCTTTGATCATGCTTGAATCCTCTGGGTTAATGAGGTGCCACCTCAAGAATGGTGCTGTGTTCTGATCATAGTAGTTTCAGAAAAGTAACTACATGATCCTACTACACATCAACAGTGTTGGTGCTAAAGAACATCTCTTTGGAACGGAATCCAAAGCAGTGCAGAATTCTAGTGGTTTATCTCAAAATCGTCTGTCTCATCAAACAAGAGTTCTCCTTAATTCTTTAAAATACACCTACACACAGTCAAGAGTTCACATTTTCCATCACTTGAGACTCTTAATCTAATTCAAGACACAGTATTCCCTCTGACAGTCTATGGATGAGAAAGTTGGACTTTAAAGAACCAGGATAGGATGAGTATTTTAACTTTGCTGTTGGCAGCCAAGAAAACAACCAATTGGTCACTGAACAAATAAACCAATTGGTCACTGAACAAATAAACCAATTGGTCACTGAACAAATAAACCAATTGGTCACTGAACAAATAAACCTAGTTAACAATGTTCTGGCTGATGAACCCAACCAAAACAAGCACATTTGAGACCTTCCAATCTCTGAATACAAAACTTTATTGACTACATCATTTCAGCAGTGATGAAGGCAAAACCAGCTCTACCTAATCCCCATGCAAACCCACATAATAACCAAATGGCTTGATTCCCCAACAAGTTCTGCATTCTGGACTTAATGATGGCAGAACTAAGAATATCTTTACGTTTCATTTAATGGATTAGTTTTCTCATTAGCAACTGTATATCTCCCCCCACCACCACATGGTGCAGGAGGCTGATTAGGCTATGCCCACTGTTGGGGATGTCTCCTTTAGGAGACAGAGAATTGTGCAATGGAATTTGCAGCAAGAGATACATTGCTAGAAGCCACACTAATAGTCACAGACACTGATAGTAAAAACAAGTAGACTTTACTTGTGATGGAAAAATACACTACTTCTTCACAAACAGTGATAGTTAGTCTTGAATCAAAATATAGTCTATAACTCAAACAGTCAGCTTACAGTTGCTTAATCCACGAACCTCCTTGTTCTGCTGACTTAACCCGATATCACAGTGTCTCCATTCAATAATCAGCAAACTAACAGTGCTTCTGGCTTCCTCTTATGGCTGAGTTAGGAAGCAGCAGCCAATTACATTTCACTATAGTATTTAAAGTAACAGATACCAATTGTAATCATGGCTTATATATATATATTGCCAACCCAACACTAGGATTATAGTCCTAACACCCACCATGGCCATGCCTACCCAGCAACTGGGCAGAGAACCCCTTGCTAAAAAATATGAAGCCTACTCCTGGTCAGGTGTCTCTACATCTTCCAATCTTGCACTGCTTGTTTCAGTTTTTCTATGCTCTGGCTGGTGTCAGCTTTGATGGTGTCCACCACTGTGTTCTTTGGTAGCTTGGTTTCTTCTCCTGCTAACTCTTCCAAACATAATTGCTGTGAATTCTTTCACATGATGTGGCCAAAATAAGTGAGACATAATTTTTCCATGTACCCTGTTTCCCCCAAAATAAGACCTTCACGGATAATAATTCCAATTGGGCTTTTTAGCGCATGCACTAAAATAAGCCCTCCCCTGAAAATAAGCCCTCCCTGAAAATATTGTAACGCAGGAGGGGCCAGGAGGTGATCACAGTCGCCACTGTGTGAGACAGAATGCTGGACCAGATGGGCTGTGGCCTGTTCCAGCAAGGCTATTCTTATGTTCTTATGTTCTTATGTCTCTTGCACCTCAAAAATAATAAGACCTCCCTGAAAATAAGGCCAAGCACTTATTTCGGGGGTCAAAAGAAAATAAGACCTTGTCTTATTTTCAGGGAAACACGGTAGTGACATGACTGATGTTATGTGCTCCAAAACTTGCTTGTTGGCCACCTTTGTTGTCCAAGAATACACAGGAACCTTCTCCAGTACCCCAGCTCAAATGAGACGATTTTATTCCGCTCTTGCTTTTTAAGGTCCAACTTTCTCAGCCACAGGTAGCCAACCAATATAAAGATAGAGGCCTTTTTACAGACAATAATATTTATATAATCCTGCGACAGGGCAGCCTTCACTGATGCCGTCCCCTTTGGAAAACCTTTGGAAAAGCTAACTCAGCTCTGCTCCTTGCTCTTCAGCTCGCCTTTCAAGTCACGCCAAACAAACGGACTTATTTTATTTGATTAAATGTCACGGAGAACCCTGCTAAGTGTGTTAGCACAGAGCGCGAAAACTCTTTATGCTGTATGGCAATTTTTCCTAGTGTCAAAGATGCCCAGGTGACTTTATCCCAAGAATGCAAAACACGGGCGCTGAAAAGAAGCATGAATAATGGAAAACCTCTGTCTGGGAGGCCTTGCTCTGACCCAAAGCATGGCTCTGTGAGAGTTTGCCATTCATTAACAAAAAAAGAGAGTGGACATTAAACCCACTCTGCGTTAGTTTTCCAGAGCATTGGATAATCCCATTGCCACCGCCATCTTTGGTCTAACGATATCAGTTTTCCTGAAGGAATTCGGATCAATTGCCTGCAACAGAAACTGTGTTTGGCCTTTGTGGAACGGAGTCTCTAGAGCAGAAGTGGGTTCCTACCAGTTTGGACTGGTTTGGCTGAATAGATAGTAACTCGGCTGGAGACATGACTGTACCGGTTCTATCCTGGGCTCCGCCATCTTTATTTTCTGTTCTGCACATGCGCAGAACAGTTTTCATTGAAAAAATGTTCTTTTCTTTTTTAATGGTGTGCCCCAGAGAGGTCCCAGAGATGGGCCCTTTTTCATAAAGGTGGAGGCATTTTGGCCTTCCTCCAGCACCCAGAAACACCCTGCAGGCTTCAGCAGGGCTGGAGGAAGGCAAAAATGCCTCCATTTTTGTGAAAAATGGCCTCTTTCTCACCTGGTTTTTTGCAAAAACAGGGGCATTTTCCCCTGCTGAAGCCTGCAGAGTGTTTCTGGGGGCTGGGGAGGACAATTTTTTTTCTGGGTAGTTTGCAGGCACTCCCTTAGCTCCAGTGAGGCTGAAGTCCCCCCTTCACTGACCAAAACTTTTTGTCACCGTTTTGGTGGGCATGGCTTAGTGAGGGGGTTATGTGACTGAGTGTGTATGAGTGACATCAAGTTGGCCACACCCACTGAGTCACGTGCCCCCATCTAGCCATGCCCACTGAAATGGTAGTAAAAATTTTTGAAACCCATCCCTGCTCTAGAGGTTGGTATGTCTACCACTGTAAGAGCAATACCTTTTCTCCAGGAGAGGTTTATGTACTGGGAATCAGTAGTGGCTTCCAGATCCCATCACAGCTGGTACGCTGCGCATGGGGCCGGGGGCCCTTGTCGGGCACATGTGCTGTGCATGCATACACATGCCAATGCCCTGCAACACCCTGCTCAGTGGCGGTCATGTACTGTGTGCGCATGTGCAATTGGCATCAAAAGGAATCCTCCCAGCTGCCACTGGTACGCCCATACTGGGAGATACCGCCTGGAACCCATAATTGCTCAGGACCCCTTTGTTAGAGGGCCAAAGTTGGAAAGGAAAACTTTTCTATAAAACACATGCTATGAGAGACACATATCCAGCTTCCAAGATTCTGTTCTCTAACCTCATTTTCTTGAATTGTCCCAAAAACTTTGCCAGAATCTAGTTTTTCTTGGTTTTATATACATGATGAGAAGACCTACAGTATTTCTCTAGTGGATTCTGTCATGCTGAGAGAGGTGAAGGGAAGAGAAGAAGAGGACAACCAGCGGGATAGTGTATGCACTCAATTACAGTAACGATGGGTGCACCATTGGAAGACCTCAAAAACCACATTAGGGATGTAAGTGAAATCTTCTTTAGCTAGTTTCTCATCTTATCTAGAGAAGAATTGAGATTCTTGAAAGCTTCTCTCTCTCTTTTGAGGCAGGGATTGACAAAAATATTGTTTGCCAGGAGTTTCCCCCCCTGAAAGCCATCTTTTGTATTGGCCTTCCAGCCTGCCACATTCAATGCTGTGGGAAAATGAGAAGGCGGATTATATGGAGTATGGGAGATATATAGTCACAATAACATTCCTTTCTCAGAGAATCAAGGACATCTTGCCCTGGTCCTGGAAGGGTATGACTGGGAAGCATCTCCAGTTGAGACGGTGCCTGATTGGACCATGTGATGGACACGTGGGTGCTGGACAGGGACGTGGACTTTCACTTGGATGGGAAAAACCTGGAAGCTTTCAGATTCAGGTTCTCCCAGTTGTGCATCTCTAATAAAACGGAGTTTTGAAGAACTTCATGCCTCAGAATCTTCTTGAGTTGGGGTTGTTACTTGGGACCCTGACACAGAGACTGCCTGGACAAAATTCTGAAGTTTTCATGGCAAGTATTTTTCCCCCCAGAAGGATTTGCTGTGGCCTCCTTCCTAGGCCAATGAGAGAATGACCAAACCAAGGTCATCCAGTTGCCTTTGTACCCAGGTTGGGACTAGAAATCGCAGTCTCCTGATTTCCAGACCGATGCCTTAAACCAGGGGTGTCAAAACTCAACTTCATTGAGGGCTGCATCAGGGTTGCATTTCACCTTGAGGGGCTGGGGTGGACATGGCCGGGGTGGGCATGGTCAGCTTGACATCACTTGTGTCGGGAGCACCTGTGGCCCAAGTGCTCTGCAGCAAAAACAGGCTCTTGAGCTCTGTTTTTGGCTATAACGGCCTCCTGCAATCCTGTGCCCTCTAAAGCGCCATTTTCGCTGGCAGAGCAGAGATGGTATTCAGCCAGTTCTGATAGGTTCTGGAAAACCTGTAGTGGAAATTTTGAGAGTGGGGAGGGAATGGGGATTTTGCAGTATCCTTCCCCTTCCATGCCCACAAAGCCACGCCCACAGAACAGGTAGTAAACATTTTTGAATCCCACCAGTGTGGCAAAGGCATTGTGGGCCGGTCCTTCACTGTTTCCAGGGCAGCCCCATGGGCCAGATATAAGCACCTTGAGTTCGACACCCCTACTTTAACCAATACTTACTTGCATCCCCTCGAATTTGACCATTTCTTTCATTTGCTTCAATCTATGTTGAAGAGTACATGACTTCCAAGTTTTCAATCCAATCTTTCTCAGTCCTATCTTAAAATGCCAGGAACTGGAGTTGGGAATCATCTTGAAATCTGGGCTACATTCTTCCTCTGACTTCTCAACATATAATACAGTATATTGATTTTGTTACCAGTCCTCCCCTGTAAACCAGATAGGAAAGACAACTAGAGGAACTAAATCTACTTTACTGCAAGGCTACGTTAACAGAATCTTGCAAGTCTGAAGAGGCAAACTTCCCATCACCACTTGTACCTTACTGAATGAATGCATGCTCCTTCTTCTCTTGCCTGGTACTTTCGTAGGCAGCATCTTTCTCCATTGTCCCCCCCAAGGTCATCCCCACATTGCTTTATATTTATAGAATAAAGCCAATCCATGTTAAATTGTTGCACAATGGCCTACATTGCAGTAGTACAGTATCTAATAGGATAGCAGTTCTGTAAAATGGCAAAACTTCTTTGCATTTGTCAAATATGCTTTAAGAAATTGAGAGCCAAGCAGGATAGCCATTATAATAGCGAATAGATTGCACTCTCATCAAAGATGTATTCTAGTTAGTTAATATACGGCCATGGTGTCAACTCTATACATACAGAAGTAACTTTTCCAGAGTAAATGAACTGTAATAACTTTTTGTCATAGCAATCAGTTGAGGTTTGAAGGGCAAAATAATAACTTAACTAACACAAGCCATTCAGTGGCTTGGTTGGGACTGGAACTTTGTGTAATGCTATATATACTAATTGACTAATACATAATAGCAATAGTTCTTAGACTTACATACCACTCAGGGGTGGGTTACTGCTGGTATTACTGTCAGTTTGCTGTGTGCACTGTTTTGCTACGTGGGTATGTGCAGTTGTTGAAAAAATTATCTGTGCATGTGCAGAACATTAAAAAAAAGGAGTAAAAAACATGCCGGCAATGGCATGGGTGACCGGGGAACCAGTTCAGGGGCGTGGCCAGCCAGCTGTCCCTACCAGTTCGGTGATCCAGTCACAAAATCCACTACTGGTAGGAACCCACCTCTGATGCTACTTCACAATGCTTTACAGTCCTTTCTAAGTGGTTTACAGTCAGCCTATTGCCCCCAACAATCTGGGTCCTCATTTGACCGACCTTGGAAGGATAGAAGACTGAGTCAACTTTGAGCCTGGTGAGATTCGAACTGACAAATTGCAGGCAGCCAGCAGGCAGCAGACGTAGCCTGCAATACTGCACTCTAACCACTGCGCCACCACAGCTCCTGATCCTTTTTCTAACTCTAAGAAAGGACTGAATTATATAGCATCATGCAGGTAGAGACCATGTGAACACATTCTGATTATGGACAATAGTGCGTTCCTTGCTTGGAAAGTACCACATGAATGGTCTAACTAACAACTGCACCATGCAAAACACTAGGCTGGAAAATGTAATCAGTTGAACTGTGGGGCCTTTGGTGCTTTCTGAGCTTGGTTGTTTTCTTGCAGATGTTTCATGACCATCAGGACCATTCCTGCCAAGATTGATAGGGAAGGACAGTAGAATATAACATGAGGGAAAACCTCCCTCCGTACTAGCACTGATGGTGTTGCCTCATTTGGTAGCATGAAAATATGCTATGCATAGCATAGCAGCCTCGCCTCGCCTTGCATAATATAGCATAGAATAACAGATTTGGAAGGGACCTTGGAGGTCTTCTAGTCCACCCCCCTGCTTACGCATGAAACCCTATACCATTTCAGACAAACGGTTATCCAATCTCTTCTTAAAAACTTCCAGTGTTGGAGCATTCACAACTTCTGGAGGCAAGTTGTTCCACTGATTAATTGCAAGGTTACTTCTCTCCTTGATTAGTTTCCACCCGTAGAAGGTCGGACTGTAATCAGTATGTGGAATAATGCAAGAAAACACTCTTGGCAGACAGTGTTCTCCATTTTCCCATTAGAGCTACTGAGTTTCAAGGCTGCAGGGATCACATAAACCATAGCCAGATTTGGCCAAGACTTGGGGCTGGTGCCAAACTGGTTTTCAAAGTTAAGTTAAGCTGTTCCTTCCTGTTTCAAAGGTAGGCTTCCTTCTGAAGTCACTTAAAAGCTTCCTAGGCCTTTTGCTGTAAGGAAACTTAGCAAGGCCAAGCATTTCTTTTTATATATTATTTATCAAGGCTTCTATATTCCTAAAGTCCCAAAGATTCTAAACAGCTCAAAGAACCACAAAACACAGGGTTAATAACATCTGACATACAGAACACTAACTAACCACGACTGTGCCACTCACAGAACTAGGTTAATCCTCCCATCCTCAAATATTCTAAAAATTCCTAAAGAGGTAAGTTTTTGTAACCCTTTAGAAGCTAAAATCCAATGTGGTGGTGGCTGCCTCAATATCTGAGAAAAGTTGTTTAGCAATAGCACATAGACTTCTATACTGCTTCATAGTATCTAAGCAGTTTACAGTATCTAAGCGGTTTACAAATCAGCTTAGAGCTCCCAACAATCATTTTATCGACCTCTGAAGGATGGAAGTCTGAGCCAACCTTGAATTGGTCAGGATCAAACTTCTGGCAGTGAGTCATCCCACAATATTGCATCCTAACCCCTGCACCACCAGGGGGCTTGTTTCATAGATCAAGTTTCATCTCCAACAACATTGTATGTGGTATTTCCTCAAAGAAGACAGGTTCAGCAAAGCCAATCTCATTTGATGGGCAAATTCATTCTTGAGAAGGCAGATTTACAGTGGTACCTCGGTTCACGAACTTAATTCGTGAACTGACTCTGGTCGCGAACCGAGGCACAGTTTCCCATAGGGTTTAATGTAAATCCGGTTAATCTGTTCTGATCTTTTTTTTTGGTTTTTGGATGTGCTAAAAGCATAACAAAAATCAAAAAAAGTCACTGAAAGTACTCACAGTGTACTTTTTTCTGTGTCTCCTTCTCTCCACGATCTTCCTACAGGATGTCACAACCATGTGAATTCCAGGAAATAGCATTAAAATGGCCGCGGCTCCTGTTCGTGAACCGAAGCGGAGTTCGTGAACCGGAGCATATTTTGATGAACTTTTCTGTTCGTGAACCGAGTTGTTCGTGAACAGAAGCGTTCGTGAACCGAGGTACCACTGTATAGTATCTAGAATATAGATTCTCCCACTTGCAAACACTATAGCTACACTGGATTGTTAAGAGCTTGGTTCATTTAGAAAGGTGACCCAGTTGGGCGTTTAACACCAAAACTTTGCATAGTGTTACTAATGAAAGGCATTTAAAAAGTTAAAAATGAGTGAAATCCTTCCACAAAATTGAACTATAGCCTAGAACCGTGATGGCATGCATGCCAGAGGAGGCAGACAGTGCCCTCTAAGTGGGCACGTGAGCCGTCACCCCAGTTCAGCTCCCTCACACATGCACACATGCCTCCCACCAGCCAGCTAGTGTTGTGCGTTTTGCGCACAAGCCTTCTGAGTCTGCAAAGGTAAGTTGAGCAGTGAGGAGCGGAATCCACTGTGTCACGTGATTTAGATTAGCTAGAAAGCAGGATATCTAGTATAAATTGCATGTCACAGCTGATTGTTGCTGAGCTGATTGTCAGAAATACCAGTTTGCCTGAACTGGTAGCATTTTTTACCACCAGTTCGGGTGAACCGGTAGCATTTCATCCCTGCTTTGGGCCAGAATCACTAGGACAGTGATTTCTAACCTTTTTTTCCTTGGGTGCTGAAAGCACGCATGCGCGCGCATGCAATGCTTCGCCCACACGCTCCTTCCCCTGCACATCCATGTGACACCCCCTCCGCGCTCTTCACCCCCCTTCACATACATGCGCAACCCCCACCCCTGTGCTCGCCTTGCGGATGTGTGTGCAACATCCCCCACTTTTGGCCTCAGATCCCAAAACAGCGCTGGGGGAGGGGAGGGAAAGCCTTGCATCTCAAAACAGCGTTGAGAGGGAGGGAAACCACCTTTCTCAGGGCTGCCTTGCGATTGGAGGCGTCTCAAAACAGCGCTGTTTTAATAGCGTTGTTTTGCGGAGGGAAGACTTTCCCCTTCTCAGGGCTGCCTTGCGATGCCATCCTGAAATCTCCGGAGGGAGAAAAACAACGAAATGCAAACCAGACGTTTATTCCCGAACTTCCGGTTTGCAGGTTGGATTGTTTTTCTCCTGAAAGCCTCCAGAGAAAAATGAAAGCCAAAATCAGCTGGCCAGCACGCACATGCGCGCTGGAGCTATCAGGGCAACATCTCGCATGCCCTACGAAATGGCTCCGCGTGCCACCTGTGGCACGCGTGCCATAGGTTCGCCATCACAGCACTAGGATGTATTGAAGGGACTTGGACTTTCTGCCTTCTCAATGACGCTTGCAGAAATTATATGAATGCCTCTAATTGAGATCCGGGAACGCTGGCGACCCACCTCCCGTACTCCCAATGACCTTCCTCCATTAACATTTAAGTTGCTGCAGTCTCAAATGTGATCCTTACATTGTCCATGTGTCAGTGGTACACAGGGGAGGGTTTCAAATTTTTTTAGAACCTACTCTGTAGGTGTGGCCTATTTTGTGGGCGTGGCTTGGCAGTCATGTGACAGGGTGGGAGTGGCCACCTTTTAAAATGTGGTGAAACTCATTTAACAATGCTCTTGCTTAGCAACCAAAATTTTGGACTCAATTGTGATGATAAATTCTTTCTTTCTTTCTTTCTTTCTTTCTTTCTTTCTTTCTTTCTTTCTTTCTTTCTTTCTTTCTTTCTTTCTTTCTTTCTTTCTTTCTTTCTTTCTTTCTTTCCTTCCTTCCCTTTCCTTTCCTTTCCTTTCCTTCCCATTGGATCACTGGCAGCGGCGGGCCAGATTTACTTCCAGGTACGCCGGTGGAACCCCCTCTCACCGGTTCTCTAAATTTCACCAACCGGCTCTCGCGAGTAGGTGCGAGCCTGCAGAAATCCACCACTGGTGGTACATTTCATTCCACATGGAGTGCTGAATGTCAATTTTTCAGTTCAACACAGAAAGAGCAATTTGTTCTTTGAGGTTGAGAAGGGAAGCAGGAAGATAAAGAGCATACCAATGGTGGAATGATTGTCACTTAAAGGAGAAAGCCATGAATGGTTGTGACTAGGGATGGGGATCTAAAGAAGTGAGGAAATAGAGCTGAGAAGAGCTGTCATTTTATTATTATTATTATTATGCAAGACCAACCTAGTGTAGGGACACCGTGGCTCAGTGGCTAAGAAGCTGAGCTTGTCGATCAGAAAGGTTGGTAGTTCGATGGTTTGAATACCGCATAACAGAGTGAAGCTCTTGTTACTTGTCTCAGCTTCTGCCAATCTAGCAGTTTGAAAGCATGTAAAAATGCAAGTAGAAATAATAGGAACCACCTTTGGTGGGAAGGTAACAGCGTTCCATGCACCTTTGGTGTTTAGTCATGCAGGCCACATGACCATGGAGGCATCTTTGGACAGCGCTAGCTCTTCGGCTTTGAAATGGAGATGAGCACCGCCCCCTAGAGTAGGGAACGACTAGCAGATTTGTGCAAGGGAAACATTTAGCTTTTAAACCCAACATACAATTTCTCTGCAGGGCTATGACATTTCAGACCAGCCTTAATTTACTGGAGCAAAAAGCCTGTTAATCTGACAGTTTTGCTACACAATCACAGTCCTTTGACAATTAGGAAGAAGCCTGACTTCCTGTCCAGCCCTTCTTGAAAGACACAACTGAAATAAATTAGCTCCATGGAGAATTTAAAAAGAGAAAAAGAAATGCTGAGGCAAACAGGGCTATCAAAAGCAGCAGAGCTGGAGAGCATGTTTTTGCTGATTGCTGGTGTGTTTGTTCATGTTCTGAATATGCATGGAAAAAGTTAAGCAAAAGTTAAGTTGTACTTCCCAAATCTTGAATCCATCATAATCCAGCCTATAGACCAGTGATGGCTTATCTTTTTGTCCTCACGTGCTGAAAGCATGCGTACACATGCCCACACCCATAATGCAATGCGTGTGCGACACCCCCTATACATCCTGCTCCTTGCACATGTGCACATGACCCGTCTGTGCTCCGCCCATACCCTGCGCATGTGTGACACCCCCATGCCCCATTTTGGGCCTAGCAGGCCTCCCTGAAGGCTCCTGGGACCAAAAATGAGGCATGAGGGGCTGCTGCAACTCCCACTGACAGCCTGTTTTGGGCCTACCAGGACTCCCTGAAGCTTCCTAGGACCAAAAACAGGATGGGGGGGGGGCAGGCCTTACCCTCCCGTGCTCCCCCCACATGGACACATGACGCCCATGCCCTCCACATGCACATGTGTCTCCTGCATGTGCAGCAGAGACCTGAAAATCAGCTGGCCAGCGGGAGGCAAGCGCACATGTGTAGTAGAGCTGAGCTGCGCAACAGCTTGTGCGTCCTCCGAGAAGGGTCCACATGTCACTTGTGGCACACGTGCCATAGGTTTGCCATCATGGCTATAGACTATATGAATCTTATTTCCATTTAAGGACTGTAGTCGTGACATTGGTGCAATAATGTCTCTCTTGAGAAAATAATTTTTACATTTGTTTATGTGGTGTTGGTAAAATGGACCATGCTGCCTTCAACAGACATTCTAAGGTATTAGTTGAAGGCAGCATGGTGTTATGGAGATCCCAATATGTCACAATCATTAATGTCATTAATCTCTTCTTGCCTCTCACTCTTGCAGGCTATTTCAGGGAAGTATTATGTCAATCTTAACTGAGATCTGAACTACTTGTTTTGGGGGAATTTTCAAAATTAAACCTAGGTGATCCTTCTGTATAGCTTTGTGCCTGGAAAAAACATGACTTTCACATTTGTTGGGATACTTATCATGAAAAGGCGGTTTATCTTCACCTGTACCTTGAGCAGGGGCTTGGACTAAAAGACCTCCAAGGCCCCTTCAGAATCTGAAGAGAATAGAGCTGGAAGGGACCTTGGAGGTCTTCTAGTCCAATCCCTCGCTCAAGCGGGAGACCCTACACCATTTCAGACAACTCTTGTTATTCTGCTAAAATACTCATGTTATTCTGTTAAAAGTTCCTAATCAATTTTCCCCATAATAATATTGCAAGAGGACCAGCAAAGCTGACTGTGGAAATTGATTCTATAGTTCAACTTAACCTTCTAATGTATTAGTTATCATCTCCCAGAATGAATTAACTATGCTGGCTAGGGATTTTAGGAATTGAAAGTCAATACACCAGGAGGGCATTGGGTTGAAAAGAAGGCTAATGTAGGCTAACATGTTGTTTAGTGCAGAGCGGATTATGTAAAAGTTGGGTAATAGCCCAGATAGGATCTTGAGTCTTCCAAATCATTGCAACTCTCTCTAACAAAGATCAGTTCTTTCAAAAAATTCCTTTTCTGTGCTATGTTCTAGCTTGAGGCCAAAATAATCTCTGAAAATCAATATGAGCCTCATGAAAGAAGAGGCTTGTCAGCTCATACATTACCACTATGATGTTGTGTGGAATTATGACCAGGAAGTCGCCTGGTCTTCTGTGAAATCTTGCAATGTACACACTCATCATCATGGCGTCTCCCCATAATCCATGACTTGTCCAAGAGAACGCCTTCATGTATCTCCCTATAGTATTATCCAACTAAAGTATTTTCTTCATGGGAAAAGCTACCACAGAATTCAGCTTATATTGATAGATGTTGGTTTGCTCTCTTGGCAACACACAATCTTTTATAGTTATGATTATGCAGCCATGCCTAATTCTTGTTTCCGTAATGTGTTTGCTCCTGGGGAAATACAGGATGGATAATGCGCATTTTAGTGTGGTCCTTGTTTTGTTCATTGTGGTTTTCTAATGGATCTTTTAGAAAAACCTGATGTTATATGAGCAGGCTTTTGTTGTACGTAACAAGGCAACTGCTCATTTTTCTTCCCCTTTCACCTATCCACAGAAACTCTAAATCTGTTTCACAGGATTATCAATTCTCTGGAACAGATTTGAGGCACGGAGTTTGTGGAGGATGGGAAATGTAACCTTTTTGCTGGTGGATGCTGTTCTATCAATGGATGGATATTGGAAAACCATGGTTCCCTTCTTACACAAATGTTCCCTTCCTTTCCTTCTACATAAAGTAGAATGTCTGGTCACGAACCTTTTGACCACGACCAAATCGGGTTTCACAAAATGTTTGCATCTGGTCACGAACAAATACTCAGCTGGCGATCAAACACAGCCATGGTGATTTCCTCTTCCACACCATTTTTTTTCTACGTGCATGTGTAGCCAGTCTCGCTTCTGGTCACAATCAAAACAGGCTGCGACCAAAGTCATGGAGCACATTATGGTTGCGATTGAAGGTTCTACTGTAACACAGAAATAAATTGGAAGTATTTGATTCTGGCTTGAAACTAGAACAAAAATTGATCTTCATCTGGAAAACTATGTCTAATTGTTTCTCTAATAAGCGAGCCAAGATCTGAAATCTTAAGTCTCATGGTGGTCTGTTTTACTTATTTATTTTAAATATCCATATCCTGTTTTTTTTCTGGCTTAATAGCACTTATAGTAGCCTGTTTTTCCCTGAAAATAAGACCTTCCTGGATAATAAGGACCTTCCCGGCCCTTTGGAATGACCTACCCCCCGATCTTCGCACCATCGTTGACCTACGCCTATGATGTCGGACGCTCAAAACGCATTTCTTCCACCTGGCCGCCCTGGCATAGATTAATTGGTTTAATTTTAAATTTAATATTTAATTGTTTTAACTATTTTAGCACAGATTTAATTATTTAATTCGGTTTTATATTGTACATATTTGTTGTGGTTTTATCTTTTCTGTGCACCGCCCTGAGTCCTACCTCGGAGAATAGGGCGGTATATAAATTGAATAAAATAAATAAATAAATAAGCCCAATTGGACTTTTGAGCATATGTGCTAAAATAAGCCCTCCCCAGAAATATTGCAACACAGCAGCAGCCATGAGGAGACCATGTTCACTTCCTCCTGCACCACAAAAATAATAAGACTTCTCTGAAAATAAGGCCAAGCACTTATTTGGATGGGGGTCAAAAGAAAATAAGACCCTGTCATGGGTAGTAGAAGAGAGTTTAAGCTAAGCATGTGTCAGGCCTGTAGCCATCTTTTCTTTTGGATCTTTCTCCTGCCACACTTTCTATTATTCTATGCATTTTCCATTGTGGGAAAATGGGAGCGGGGATTGTACGAAGTTAGATGCTATGTAGCCATAACAAAATTATTTCTAGAAAGCCAAGGTCATCCTTTGTCTTTGCACCTCTGCACCTGACCGGAACTGGATGTGTGGAAGTGCCAGCATGGCAGTAGAAGATTGGACCATGCAATGGGCTTGTGGGTGTGGGGGGCAAGATCATGAACTTTCAACTGGGTGGGGAAAACCAGGAAGCTTTTAGATTCAGGTTTTCCCCGATGTGCCAACATGGCTCTCTTAATAAATTGGAACTTTGAGGAATCCTTTGCCTTGGACTCTGATTTACTTTTGGATGCTATTTGGAACCCTGACAGCATGGTTTCCTGAATTTGGCTGTACCAGACATTAAGGCCAATTAACAAAAGTAATATTTAATAGGCAAGAAGAGAGAAAAAGGCTGATGAATATTTTAAAGAAGCTTACTTTCCCATCAAATCTAAAATGGCTCTGCCCTCCCTGACATTTAATTCAGTTTTATAAACCTGCATTGCATTTTAACTCCCATTCCGAAGAAGAAATGTAATAAAGAAATGGCAAAGGTTGAGGGAGGTGGGGAGGAATCATTGTACTGTATATGCCACAACTAATTGATTGATTCCATTTCCACAGCTAAGACTAATTTCCTCCTGGTCGTGTTGATCAATCGAAAATAAATGCACAGACACTCAACCCCCCCAAATTAAAAACCTTCATTAACATTTACATTTTTCAACCATCAACTGACATTTTGAGCAATTAAATATATTTTTATCGCCTGACTTCGGCAAGATGAATATTTTCTCAATGACTTCTCAAAAAGAAAAGTAGTTTGAAAAATGAAAGTGGGATAGTTTTCAAGAGAATTAATGCATAACTAAATAAATAAATCAGTTTATCTCACTAGGGTACAAGAAATCTAACTAGTTTCCTGTAAACAGGAAGGTGTTGTAACATTTTATTGCCTATCCTTAAGGCAATATTTTTACAAAGCCAATTTAAAGAGATGTTCAGTTCTGTTAATGAAGGTATTGCTCTAAAGTGGGCCCAAGGTTTACTTTTTTAATGGGTGTCACCTTATTTTTCATGCATTGTATTTTCTTGTGCTCATGAAGCAGTGGTGAAATTCAAATTTTTTTACTACCGGTTTTGTAGGCGTGCCTTTGTGGGCATGATGTGGCTTGATGGGCATAAGGTTTACTACTTAAGGCTATGCACAAGATTCTAATCAACTAACATACAATACTAAGATAAGGGTCAACAGAATTCAAGAAGGGTTGGACCCAGACTATTTCTGAGAACATAATGATGCCAGGCTGATGACTCACTTCACTCCGACTCCTAGCTCTGCCTGCTCTTCTCCTACATTGATAAGTATTTCACTCCTATATCGACAGACCTCACTCCATTCCTAAGAGGTCCATAAGGGGATGTGATGGTCTGTTTGGGCTGCCAGGTAAGTATAGGGCCCACACGGAGGCTAGGGGAGGGCGAAAAACGGGCCTCCTGAAAGTTCCAGAAGGCCGGAAACAGGCCTGTTTCTGGTCTCAAGATGGCCTCCGGAACCCAGGGGAAGCCGTTTTTGCCCGCCTGGAGGCTCAAGGTCTCCAGAGTCTGAGGAGGGTGAAAATGCCCCCCCCCCTGCTGTAGTGCAGGATGCCAACTAGGCCTCACCCACCATGGCCACACCCACCCAGCAACCGGGCAGAGAAGTGTTCCTAAAAATTTTGAAGCCCACCCCTGGCTGTAATGGTTGTAATTGTTGATGGCAACCTGAACTGTTCTTCCCTATGACAATTTTTTAAAATGTTTAACCAAGCTGAGACTGGAAACCTTTTAAATGGCCGATTATCATCCCTGGAGTAGAACTGATGGCTCCTCAGACCTTTAAAACAAGCTAACATGTGGTATTTAACGATCAAGGCTCCGAATCGCCCAGTGTTTTGTGCTGAATAAGTAATTTCCAGCAAACCCAAGGAATGCGTTAGATTGGTTTTGTCAATTTTCCGCACTCTATCCTTCAGTGACACCATCTCATGCCTCACTTAAGGTTTTAGGCCCCGGGGCAGAGAGGCTGCAATCGATTTCCTTGTTACCATACACACCCCACGCATTTACTTGCTCCCTTCTTCTCAAATTGACGAGCCATTAGCAGGGAACGAAATAATTGCTGCCAAACCTTGCGTGAGGGTTTAAAAAAAAAACCATAAAAATAATGGAAGCAACATTAAAGCCCCCTCCCTCCCCAGGCCTTCAATGGAAGAGTGTCAGATTGGGTGAAGATAGCATCCCATCCCAAAGGTGCTTTTTCAAAACTTTGTTTTTTCCTTGATGATGCTTCCCTTCTCCTCCAAGAAGCTTCTTCAGATTTGAAGAAGAGAGAACCGACGAAGCTTCTTGGATGAGGAGTGAAACATCTTCAAGGAAAAAACAAAGTCCACTTGCCTTTTGAAAAAGCACCTTGGAGACCTGGATGACTGAGAATCTCCATAGATGTAGCATCACTTCATCACAATAGTCTGAAGACATGGGCTTGGTATCTTAACAACACAATTCTGAACTGTTGTAGTGGACTTGTTGTTAGTTGCGAAGTCGTGTCGGACCCATCACGACCCCATGGACAACGTTCCTCCATGCCTTCCTGTCTTCTACAACAGGCCTCCTGTAGTACAGGGGTCCCCAACCTTTGCAACTTTAAGTCTGAAGGACTTCAGCTCCCAGAATTCTCCAGCCAGCAAAGCTGACTGGAGAAGTCTGGAAGCTGAAGTCCTTCAGACTTAAAGTTGCAAAGGTTGGGGACCCCTGCTGTAGTGGACTACAGCTTCCATAATTTCTAGCTAAAACAGTCACTCTTACATCCCTGTAACCTTTGCATACTTTTGCTCTGTCTCTTCTCTCTGTCCCTGGGGTTGTTTTTTCATGAGAAAGTACAGATAGTCCTTGATTTACGACCATAATTTAGATCAAAACTTACATTGCTAAGCAAGATGGTGGTTATGTGAGTCATGCACAATTTTATGTCCTTTCCCCCCCATGAATCACTGCAGTTATTAAGTGAAGCATGCCATCGATCAACAATTTCTGGCTTCCCCCACTGCTTGTTGGAAGCCCCCTGGGAAAGTTGCAAACAGGGATTAGGTGATCCTGGAATGCTGTAACCCTCCTAAACACTTGCCAGTTAGTTGCCCAATGCCCAAATGTCGATTATGTGACTGTGAGGATGTTGCAATGATTGTAAGTGTGAAGATCGGTTGTAAGTCACTTTATTCAGTGCCAGTATAACTTTGAACAGTCACTAAACAAATGGCTGTAAGTCGAGGACTGTGTTTGTGTGTGTGTGTGTGTGTGTGTGTGTGTGTGTATCAGGAATGTCAAACTCGATTTCATTGAGGGCCGCATCAGGGTACTGTTTGACCTCAGGGAGCTGGGGTGGGCATAGAGAGGGTGGGCATGGCCAGCTCGATGTCACTCATGTCAGGGGCGCATTTGGTGGCCTGAGCACTCTGCCAGTGAAATCGGGCTCCTGAGCTCCATTTCCAGCTGCAATGGCCTCCTGCAACCCTCTGCTAGTGAAAACGGAGCCTGGGAAGCCTGCGTGCAGCCCTTGCGAGCTCCATTTTCAGCTGTGATGGCCTCCATTTTCACTGGCAGGGGTACCGTGGGCTGGTCCTTTCCTGTTTCCAGGGTGGCCACACAGGCCAGATCTAAGCACCCTGAGGGCCAGATCTGACCTCTGGGCCTTGAGTTTGACACTCCTGGTATAGATAGATAGGTACAGGTGTGGAATTCTACTGGTTCAGACTGGTTCGGGAGAACCGGTAGCTCTGATGGTAGCGAAATGGTTTGCTCCGATGATCAGCTGGGCCTGCCCGCCTGCCCCTGCACTATACTGACCTATATTCCCTTTTCTAAAGCCCAGCTGATAGGCATGACAGAGGAGATTGCTGCGACTCGGCTGTTTTGCACTGGGGCTGCAGTAGAAGGTAAGTTTTCAAATGCACTCCACTCACTCTCAGCGAACCAGTTGTTACACCAGTTGAATCCCACCACTGGATAGGTAGGTAGGTAGGTAGGTAGGTAGATAGGTAGATAGATAGATAGGTAGGTGGTGAGGTAGGTAGATGTAGATGTAGATGTAGTTGTAGATGTAGTTGAAGATGTAGATGTAGATGTAGTTGTAGATGTAGTTGTAGTTGAAGATGTAGGTGTAGATGTAGATGTGGGTCCTAACAAGGAGAAGGGTGGGGTATAAATTTAATAAAATAAATAAATAAATAAATGTAGTTGAAGATGTAGATGTAGTTGAAGATATAGATGTAGTTGTAGTTGAAGATGTAGTTGTAGATGTAGATGTAGATGTAGTTGTAGTTGTAGATGTAGTTGAAGATGTAGATGTAGATGTAGTTGAAGATGTAGATGTAGTTGTAGTTAAAGATGTAGTTGTAGTTGTAGATGTAGATGTAGTTGTAGATGTAGATGTAGTTGCAGTTGTAGATGTAGTTGAAGATGTAGATGTAGTTGAAGATGTAGATGTAGTTGAAGTTAAAGATGTAGTTGTAGTTGTAGATGTAGATGTAGTTGTAGATGTAGATGTAGTTGTAGTTGTAGATGTAGTTGAAGATGTAGATGTAGATGTAGTTGTAGATATAGTTGTAGATGTAGATGTAGATGTAGTTGAAGATGTAGATGTAGTTGTAGTTGAAGATGTAGTTGTAGTTGTAGATAGATATAGATATGTAAAACACATATTTATTTTTCTTTTGTTCAATCATGTCTGATTTTGGATATGCTGGACTGCTTGGACAACACCCTACCGTTTTCTTGGCAAGATTTTCAGAAGGGGCTTGCCATTGCCTCCTTTGCAGGGCTGAGAGAAAGTGACGAGCCCAAGGTCACCCAATTAACTTGGTTCCTAAGGCGGAACTAGAACTCACAGTCTCCTGGCTTCTAGCCCAATGTCTTAAACATTCCACCAAACATTCCACACTTATATAACACAGATACAGACATTGAAACCTAAATAACCCTTAATCAAAAAAGTAAGCAAAGGCAACTACAGTATAGGCCAATAAAACTAAAAGCTTAACATTGTACCAGTCATGAAGAACCAAATACCAAGTCAGCGGACCAATAGCTAAAATGGATCTGCAACCCAAGCCAGTTATGAATTGCTGCCAACTGACACAGCTGTTTCCCCAGAGTCAGGGATCTTACAAGCGTTAATGTTAGGGTAATAAGTGGATTCTCTTTGCCAAATCTCATAAGCAGATGCCTAAGCATTTAATGCTGAACAACCGGTCCTTAGCCAAGATGTGACAATTAAACAAAAGATACTCCAGAGACCAGATGAGCAAGCCTGGGGCTCTACAAAGGCTGGCTGGGGAATTCTGGGCATTGATGTCCTTGTATCTTAAAGATCCCAAGGTTGAGAAACACTGTACCAAGATAACCCAGCAAAGAGAAGCAAAAGAAGGGGAAGATAATAGGGAAGGATGAGACGGAAGGGAACTCCCAATATTATTAAAGATGAATCCAGTGTTTGATCATAGAGTCACTAGGAGTCAAATCTGACTCAACAGCACAACTATAAAATTCATAGGAAACATTCATTGAAAAGAACATTCCATGTTCCTGACTTTTTACCAGTAGAAAATCCAACAATCAGGATCCACTCTGAACGCAACGGTGGGTTCCAGACCCCGTTGCAATGATACAGTGCATTGGGACCCGGCATCCACCACATGAACATGCACAGTGAGCGTGTACCCACGTGCAGTGCGTGCATGCATCCTTACCTCCTGTGATGCTCTGTGTCGCCTCTGCGATGCTACATCTGCTCAGCAGAGCATTGTGCAGGCGCCATACATTCTATGCGCAGAAGCGCCAAAGAGCTCAAATACAGGTAAGGAGGGTGGACGGGTGTGCCCTCCGGAGCACCGCACTGGAACGGTACCAGGTGCTCCCGGCAGGCACTGGTATGCCCATACTGGGTCGTATCGCCTGCAACCCACCACTGTCTGGACTTCTCTGTGCCCAGTCTTCTCCAACACCAACGTTCAAAAGCATCATCCTCTTCCTATTCTTTTTTTTTTTTAAGTCAAATTTCACTCCCATAGACTTTTATACGGGATGCTTTGACTTGCACAAGGGAGCTGTGGTGATGCTGTGTTTAGAATGCAATATTGCAGGCTGACTCTGCCCACTGCCAGGAGTTCAATCCTGACCAGCTCAAGGTTGACTTAGTCTTCCAATCTTCCGAGGTCAGTAAAACAAGGATTCAGATTGTTGGAGGCAATATGCTGACTGTGTAAACCGCTTAAGAGAGGGCTATAAAGCACTATGAAGCGGTATATAAGTTTAAATGATGATGCGGGTGCTAAGTGCCACCGACACATCATAGAATTTGAATATCTTTTCCGAAGTGTTTACTCCCAAAGTCCTTCCAAAATTGTATTTCTCAGTGATGGTGAGATTGTTGTTGATGGTTGCGAAGCCATGTCTGACCCATTGTGACCCAATGGGCAACGTTCTTCAAGGCCTTCCTATCCTCTACCATCCTCTGGAGTCCATTTAAACTCACACCAACTGCTTCGGTGATTCCATCCAGCCCCTTCATTCTCTGTCGTCCCCTTCTTCTTTTGCCCTCCATCGTTCCCAGCATGAGGCTCTTCTCCAGTGAGTCCCTCCTTCTCATTAGGTGGCCAAAGTGTTTGAGTTTCATCTTGAGGATCTGGCCTTCTAAAGAGTTGTCAGGGTTGATCTCATCTAGGACTGACCAGTCTGATGGCCTTGTAGTCCAAGGGAATTGCAGGAATCTTTTCCAGCACCATAGTTCAAAGGTCTCAATTCTTTGGCGCTCAGCCTCTCTTATGGTCCAACTTTCACAGCCATGCAATGCAATTGGGTCGGTGAGATAGAGTAAGACAATATTTCCCTTCCATGACATTCAAAATGAAGGTTGTTGCAGCAAAAACAGCTCCTGAGTCACAAATGCTATAGAAATCAGCAGAATGCTTCAAGGCTACTAATTGAATCATCTTTTATTAATTATTTACCAGTTTAATTGACTTCTTATTCATATATATATATATATATATATATATATATATATATATATATATATATATATATATATATATATATATATATATATATATATATATAATTTAACATATAGCATAAGCATAAGTTTGATAGCATAAGCAAGAAAAAAGAAAGAGGAAAAACAAGAACTAAAGGAACAAGAAAAATGAAAAAAGAACTATAAAAAAGCTATAAAATACATTTCAACTAGTATTCAACTAGTATTAAACTAGCAATAGCACTTAGATTTATATTCCACTTCACAGTGCTTTGCAAACCTCTCTAAGTGGTTTACAGAACCAGCATATTGCCTCCAACAATCTGGGTCCTCATTTTACCAACCTCGGAAGGATGGGATGCTAAGTCAACCTTGAACCAGTGAGAATTGAACGGTTAGCAGTTGGCAGAGTTAGCCTGTAATACTGCATTCTAACCACTGTGCCACTAAAATAGCTCTTAAACTAGTACTGCGTATTAAATTAACTTATATAAGCTCAACATTCTGAAATTGTTATTACAACCAACGTTCAATAATTAATAAACACAGCCAATATGATAAGAATCATCTGAACAAGCTCTACTCTTATTATGAGAAATCCACTGATTTTAAAGCTTTATGTAAAGAAAAGTCCATTGTTTAGATGATGAACAAATCCATGTGCAGAGTTATAGTCCATAAATGCTAATTCTGATATTACGGCTAAGCGTTAGAGAAACAAATGGATTTTGCATTTAAAAAAACCACTTATACTTCTAAATGCTCCTGAAGTCCTATGCATATGTATGTGTCCATATGTGTGCCTGTGTATAATTGGCTCCCTGCTTTGCTCGGAAAATAAAAGTGCTAGTTAAAATTAATTGGATTCAAAAGAAGTTGAACAGCTGTTATTCTCTTCCAGGTCCTTTTTTTCTTAATGCAAGCAGGAAAATGCGTGTTGGTTTTTGAAACATATGCTACATTTTCATTTTCTTGATCTGTGACACACAATAAAAGGCTGCCATAAATAAAACCCTAGGCTTGCCACTTATGGCACATTCCAGTTAAAGAAGATACTCCTAGACAGAAATAGGCATCTGCCAGAGATGCTTTCAAGAACCTTTGAAAGAAAAAAATATTCTAACGTTGGACAAATTGAAGGATATGTTTTGAACAGTCGGAGTTAATTTTAATAGTGTCAACAAAGACATCTTGTCTCTATGAAGAAATTGTGACTAAAAGATGTGATGGAAGAGGAACATGCTCTACCTGACAGGATCAAGAATAAGTTAAAAGTGGAAGCTAACCACCTCACTGTGGTTAATGCATACATGAAGCCGCTGGGTGAGATCATCCGTGGTTTTGGGGTAGAGTACCATCTCTAGGCTGATGACACTCAGCTGTATATATCTACCCCAAACCACCCCAACGATGCCGTAGCGGTGATGTGCCAGTGCCTGGAAGCCGTGCGGATCTGGATGGGAAGTAACGGACTCAGGCTCAACCCGACCAAGACCGAGTGGCTGTGGTTTCCGGCTGCCCGATTCAACCAGCTTTCTCCAACGCTGGCCATAGGGGGCGAACATCTTGCCCCTGTGGATGGGGCGCGCAATTTGGGAGTCCTCCTGGATACCCGGCTGTCTATGGAAGAGCAAGTGACAGCCGTGGCCAGGAGGGCGTTTTACCAGGTTCGCCTGGTTCGCCAATTGCGCCCCCTATTGGATCGGGACGCCCTCCGCACAGTCACTCATGCCCTCGTGACATCCCGACTGGACTACTGTAACTCCCTCTACATGGGGCTCCCCTTGAGGTGCACCCGGAGGCTTCAGTTAGTTCAGAATGCAGCAGTGCGAGCAATTATGGGAACCACTAGGTTTACCCATGTAACACCGCTCTTGCGCGAGCTGCACTGGCTGCCTGTCGTCTTCCGGGTGCGCTTCAAGGTGTTGGTTATCATCTTTAAAGCGCTCCATGGCTCGGGACCTAGCTACCTGCGGGATCGGATCCTGCCTCACACATCCTCACGGCCGATTCGCTCCCACAGAGAGGGACTTCTCCGGGTGCCGTCCACTAGACTTTGTCAGCGGGCGACGCCCAGGGGAAGGGCTCTCTCTGTGGCGGGCCCGGCCCTCTGGAACGACCTTCCCCCCGATATTAGAATGACCACGGACCTCCGCTCCTCCCGCCTGAAACTAAAGACACATCTTTTCCGCCTGGCCGGCCTAGGGTAGTCTCTCTCTCTATGGGTTTTTTAATTGTTTATTTATATTTAGTGGGGATTTTTAGTTAATGGGATTTTAGCACAGGAATTTGTTTAATCTGTTTTAAATTGTATGTATTTTGTATATTTATTGTTTTTATTCTCCCTGTGCACCGCCCCGAGTCCCTGTGGGGAGAGGGAGCGGTTAATAAATTCAACTTTATTATTATTTATTATTATTAATATTATTATTATTATTATTATTCTGGTGTAACTACAATGAGATCATCCTAGGACTAGGTGCCTTCAAATTTCCTGAGGAGACATTCTTGAACTATATGGATGTTAAACATTCATAATTAAAAACTATTTAAAAAAACTACAATGGCAACTAAATATAAGGAAAACTTATATAATATGTTTATTTTAAATGCTTATTTATAGCATGGCTAGTCTAGTGAAGAGAAGGACCGGGGAGACATGATAGCAGTGTTCCAATATTTGAGGGGCTACCACAGAGAGGAGGGGGTAAAGATATTTTCCAAAGCACCTGAAGGCTGACCAAGGAGAAATTCAACCTAGAAGTAAGGAGGAACTTTCTGACAGTGAGAACAATAACCAATGGGACAGAAGTTGCTTTCGGATGTTGTGGAGGCTTCATCACTTGAGACTTTCAAGAAGAGATTAGATTGCCATTTATCAGAAATAGTGTAAGCAGGGTCTTCTGCTTGAGCAGTGGGGTTGGACTAGATGATCTATAACTCTGTTCCTTCCAACTTTGTTAATCTGTTAATCTGTTAAATCTGTTTTACAGGTGGCATTTGCCACCGGCAAGATTTGCGAAGATGTTTAAAAACATGTCCGGCAAATGTTGGAAATGTAACCACACGCCAGGCTCATACTATCATATGTGGTGGACATGTCCAAAGGCAAAAAAAAATTGGATCAAAATACATACTTGGCTTGAGAAAATGATAAAACAACATATAGGCTAAAAACCAGAAATCTTTTTGTTAGGTATACTGCCAGAAAATTATGATAAAGGGAATGTATATTTAATATTATGTTTTGACAGCAGCGAGAATTGTATTTGCACAATATTGGAAAAATGAGGAGACTCCTGCAGAGTAAAATATAATTAGGAAAATATTAGACTGTGCGGAAATGGATAGGCTAACATTAAAGATAAAGATCAAAGAAGACATAGAACACTTTTTAAACTTGGGATTTGTTTTACCAATGGTTAGACAATAAAGGTAGACATTAGAAATTGGAATACTATCTTCTCTATATATAAAAACAGCTCTCTCTCTCTCTCTCTCTCTCTCTCTCTCTCTCTCTCTCTCTCTCTCTCTCTCTCTCTCTGTGTGTGTGTGTGTGTGTGTGTGTTCCAGCATAACTTTGGAATGCCTTAAGCAATTTCAACGAAACTTGGTACACAGATGACTTACCCTCTGGAAACAAAAACTGTGGGGGTAAAACATCCCTAAAGCCCCTTTGGGGGGGTGTTCTGTTAAGATACAGCCTGTTGTGCCTTAAAATGGCTTCTACTGTACTGTCGTAAAATGGCTTCTACTGTGCAGCACAGTGAAGTTGCCATGGTAATGACTTCACAGTACTCCACAAGGGGGCTCTCTCTGAAAAGGGGAAAAATCCAACAATAGAAATTATTGTTTGGTCTGGACATTTCCCCCTATAAATAAATACTCGGGCAACACCTGGTTATCGGCTAGTTATATAATAAGTAAAGAATGCTATTACTGTTATTATTATGTATTTGTAAATTGACTCAGACAATACAGTGCTTATAAAGTACTAATTTATATTAAAGAAAAATGTATAAATACTTTTTTAAAAAAGTATTAAAAAACACAGAGAGGACGATGTTAACCATAATACAGAAGAAAGATATGAGGTTACTTTCTATGGTTTGCTATAGTTTTCTTGTCCTTGCTCCAAACCACTCTGGAGAATCCAAAATTATTCGGAGAGATAAAAGAAAACAGATTACAAGCTGTTCCCAAAGTAAGTCAATGAGCAAATGAGGCTCAGTGTAAATTTGAAAGGAAACACACAGAGTATAAAATCCTAAAACGTCACGGATGGGAAATTCATTGGCTATGGAAAGAGTTGCTGTGGTTAAACTGGAAGACAGTGAATGGCAGGCAGGAATATCATGTAAATTCAATCTTAGGGAGCAGAAAATAACACAGGAGAATTTATTTACTGTATATAAATCTATGATGCTAAAGCTTTTAGAGCAGGGGTCCCCAACCTTTTTTTCACCAGGGACCGGTTTCATTTTAAAGAAAATTCTGCGGACCGGCTGAGTGGCTCAGCAATCATGTGACTGGGTGGGCGTGGCCAACTTGGAAAATGTGAAACTCACTTAACAATGATCTTGGTTAGCAACCAAACTTTTGGCCTCAACTGTGGTCATAAGTTCTTTCTTTCTTTCTTTTTCTTTCTTTCTTTCTCTCTCTCTCTCTCTCTCTCTCTCTCTCTCTCTCTCTCTCTCTCTCTCTCTCTCTCTCTCTTTCTTTCTCTTTCTTTGTCTCTGTCTCTCTTTCTTTCTCTTGCTATTTCTTTCTTTCTCTCTTTCCCTTTCTCTCTTTATTTCTTTTTCTTTCTTTTTCTCTTTCCCTCTTTCTCTTTTTCTTTCTCTCTCTTTCTCTCTTTCTGTATCTTTTTCTGTCTTTCTTTCCTTTCTGTCTCTTTCTCTCTCTCTGTCTATCTTTCTCTCCCTCCCTCCCTCTCTCTGTCTCTGTATGTGTGTCTGTCGTCGTCTCCCCCCAGCCTCCTCAGCCCGTCCGCCGTGCTTGGTCATTCGTTCGCTCGGTCAGGCTCCGTGGCTGGGTAGGAGCCGGGCTGCAGGGCTGGAGAGGAGGAGGAGGGAGGAGGGGGCAGCCCATTGGGCAGAGTGCGCGGGAGAATGCAGGAGGATGGTGGGGACTCTTCCTCCACCCTCGTCGACGGAGGGACTCCTGTGCGCCGCCGGAGCAACCTCCCTACGGCCGCCAGTTCCCTCCCTAGTCCGCGGAGCCTCCGCAGCCCCTGGAAGAAAACGAATGGCCGGCATGCCAGCAGGGGAGGGAATCGGAGTCCCTCTGTCGACGAGGAAGGAGGAAGAGCCACACTCCAACGGCGCGAACAGCCGCGCCTGCGTTCTCCCGCGCGCTCTGCTCAGGGGGCTGCCCCCTCCTCTCTCCCTCCTCCTCTCCAGCCCTGCGGCCCGGCTCCCACCCAGCCACGGACCGGCACCAGTCCGCGGCCCGGGGGTTGGGGACCCCTGTTTTAGAGTACTGGTCACTGCTCTTCATAAAGCATATTGTAAAGATGGAGAAAGGATAGAAACCACAGACAGATGCTTGAAGCAAGGCCACTATGAAGATAAGTAATAACATTTTAGCTCCCTTCACTTTAGCTCACAGAGAAAAAAAAAGAGAAGAATGGATACGAATAGAATAGAATTCTTTATTGGCCAAGTGTGATTGGACACACAAGGAATTTGTCTTTGGTGCAGATGCTCTCAGTGAACATAAAAAGACAAAATACATTCATCAAGAATCATAAAGTACAACACTTAATGATAGTCATAGGGTACAAATAAGCAATTAAATCATACTAGGAAACAATCAATATATAAATTGTAAGGATACAAGCAACAAGTTACAGTCATACAGTCATAAGTGGGAGGAGATTGGTGATAGGAATGAGAAGATTATTAGTAATTCAGCCTTAGTTTGACATTGGTGAGTGAATTATTTGTTTAGCAGAGTGATGGCATTTGGGGAAAAACTGTTCTTGTGTCTAGTTGTTCTGATTTGCAATGTTCTATATAGTGTCATTTTGAGGGTAGAAGTTGAAACAATTGATGTCCAGGATGTGAGGGATGTGTAGATATTTTCATGGCCCTCTTTTTGACTCATGGAGTATACAGGTCTTCAATGGAAGGCAGGTTAGTAGCAATTGTTTTTTCTGCAGTTCTGATTCTCCTCTGAAGTCTGTGTCTGTCTTGTTGGGTTGCAGAACCAAACCAGACAGTTATAGAGGTGCAGATGACAGACTCAATAATTCCTCTGTAGAACGGTATATGATAGAAATATGCAAAGCTGGGTCTGCTGTGAAGAAAGCAGAGTCAAGTGAAAGGGAGTAATCAATACAGGAGAATATTTGTAGATGTGCTTCCCTACTCACACGTAAGTGTGGTTTAGATAGTTTATTAATGTTCCCCAGCAGTTCTCTTCATCCAGCCTCAGAACTGTCCCAAATAAATCCAGCCACAACCAGGCCAAATTAGTCCACAAGGCCAATAATCCATAAAACAACAGAAAGTTGCTCCAACAAATAAGTCCATCAAACAAAACTGAAATCCACCAGGCCAAAATGAAATATACCCATGAAAGCTCATTTGGCCAGAGAAGTTCAGTCTCCAAAGCACAATCAAGCAGGAAGCAGCCATAAACCAAACACATTGTTCCCAGCAACCTGCCACGATAAATAGCTTTCCAGTATAGCCCATCAAAATGGACAAGGCCTTCTCCCAAGTAATCTGGCAGATCTCCACTGCTCCTGTCTTTTCTCTGCCCTGTGTACTCTCAGATCCACCATGGAAGGCAGCTCCTCCTCCTCTTCACTGACCATTCGGTTCTGCAAACTACCCCAAGCCTCCTTTAAATCTCTTTTGGCCAGCCATTCAGAGCCATCAATTAGCCCAGCTCCTGACATGCCAGGAATGAGTTCATCCTACTTTGAGTCGGTCTCCGAGGAATATTCATAGAAGCTCAGGGTTAAAATGAAGGTGTCTTGGTCCTCTCTGAGCTTGGTTGTTTTCCTGAAAATGTTTCATCACTCAAATGAGGTAACATCATCAGTGCTAGTAAGAAATGGGGTATCATTCTGTTCTTGATTGTTGATTTGATGTCTAATCAAGATTAATAACAGGCCAACAATCAAGAAGTAAACAATACTCCAATCAAGGAGCTGCCAAAGAAGCTAACAGTAAAGAGCTGAACCAAAGAACCGCCAAGGCCACTCACTCCAACACTGACAGGGTAAGCCACTAGAATATCAATTAAGAGCAAATCCTACTTCCTACTAGCACTGATGATGTTACCTAGTTTGGATAATGAAATGTCTACAAGAAAGAGTGCACTAAGAACCCCTCAAAAAGGAGTAACTGGGACAGGAAGAAAAAGAATAAGTTGGAAATGAAGAATGTCTATAGAGATTTTCAGTCATCCAGATCATGGTTGTCCCAAAGGTGCTTTTTCAAGAGGCAACTGGACTTTCTTGTTTTTCTTTGAAGATGTTTCGCTTCTCATCCAAGAAGCTTCTTCAGCTCTGACTAGATGGTGGGGAATGGAAGGATTTATATTCATTGCAGACAGCAGGTCATTTGCATTCTTTTAGAGAGTCCTTGAGGCCACTTTATCTGTTTCCTCAGGATCACCTGAGAAGTGCAAATGGGTGTGGAGCCTTCTTGGAACTGCTGAAACGAATGTGTTGTAGACTGGAAGTTGATGATGTCGTATCCCCCCCCTCTCTGGAAAGAGGGCTGTTCAATTTTGACCCAGATGGCCTCTTTGACCCCTGTTGGAAATGAAGAATTTAGTGTTTACTGTTTACAATAACTTAATGTTCTTCTATGTTACAAGAATATTCCCAGGCTGCTGCTTGCTTTCCCCTGGCAAAGACCTGATAAGGCTCATGGATCTTGGGGGAGAACTGTTTAGGCCACTTGAGGCTGCACAACAATGGTGGGTTCTGAATCCTGTTGCAACCGGTACAGTTGCAATGGGGCCCGGCGTCCTCCACATGAATGCGCACAGCACGCGAATGCATCTTACCCTCCAGCGACGCCTCTGCGAGCCTCTGCGATGCTCCAGCTGCTCGGTATGTGCCGTGCCTGTGCAGGTAAGTGCCGAAGAGTTTAAAGACAGTTAAGGAGCTTGGGAGGGCGGTTGGGTCCTCTGGAGCACTGTACCACTGGGCAGGCACTGGGCAGGCACTGGGCAGGCACTGGTACGCCCATACCTGGGCGTTCCCCCTGCAACCCACCACTGCTGCACAAGGATTCCAAGCTAGGTCCTCACTTGACTCCTCCTTCCAGCCTAGCTGGCAGTTTCCTAAGGACAGCCAAGAAGGCACAGTTTTGTCCATCTTCCGTGATGGCGAACCTATGGCATGCATGCCACAGGCGGCATGCAGAGCCCTCTATGCAGGCACCCAAGCCGTGACCTAGCTCAGCTCCACCATGCATGCGCTCATGCCTCCCACTGGCCAGCTGGTTTTCAGGTCTCTGCTGCCCATATGCGGGGGTCACACGCGCATTCAAGGGGGGTTCAGGGGGTGCACAGGGTGTCATGTGCACATACGCGGGGCAGGTGGAGCATGGGAGGAGCATGTGTATTCATGGCAGGCAGGGGAAGCATGGGGGCAATCATGGGAGGGTCTCTCATGCATGTGCAAGGGGTCGGGATGTGCAGGGCGCCACCATACATCGTATTATGGTTGTGTGTGCACTTTTGGCACAAGACAGCAAAAAGGTTAGCCCTCCCTGTTCTAGTCCCTCTGAGATAAACCCAGTTTAATGTTCAGCTAGTTAGAAAACTAACTAATGAATATGAGGGCTAAAAGTGTCACAAGCTGATTTTCATGCAAGAAGCTGTAAGAACTGATTCTTAATATTCAGCTGAAATATCATTTAGCCCATTAAATCTACTCTGGAATAGAGAAGACCTCTTTTTTTAACACTTGGTATGCAGATCACAGTACCAAGCCCTCCACTGTTTTAAAAGTCAAAAATGTTTGTTCTCTAGATGAAAGCTACACTAGGAGAAAACCCCCCACTAAAAAGCATTTATTAAGGCATCCCCTAAGGCAGTGTGTTCATCAAGGGAAGCTCCTCGGTCCCTCAAAAGAGAACCCTGGAGTACTGATAGTCCCAGTTGCTTATGCTGAGTTTAAATAGTTTGAAGAAGTTGCCTAAAACTGTAATTTGGATGAAAACTGTAATTTGGAGGAAACTTGTATTTGATCTTAATTCTAATCCCTGTTGCCAAAGCAAATGGCTCATTAGCAATCAAAAGGGTGCTTTGGTTTTGTTAAAGAGCCATGATGGTGCAGCGGTTAGAATTCAGGACTCCAGCCTAATTCTTCCAACCGCCAGCAGTTCGATTCTCACCAGGCTCAAGGTTGACTCAGCTTTCCATTCTTCCGAGGTTGGTAAAATGAGGACCCAGATTGTTGGGGGCAATAGGCTGGTTGTGTAAATCACTTACAGAGGGATGTAAAGCACTGTGAAGTGGTATATAAATCTAAGTGCTTCTGCTAGTTCAATACTCCTTTGAAAAGGAATATTTTATAGCTTTTTAAATAACTCTCATTTTATTGTTTTTCATTAGTTCTTGCTTTTCCTCTTTCTTGTCCCTTGCTTGTGCTATCCAACATCTGTTAAGCAAGAAAAAATGTAAAACAAAAGAAGTCAAATTAAAGCTTCTATGGGGCTACTTTGGGAGAAGAGCCATACAAAAGGAAAATAAATAAATAATAATAATAAACAATAATTTGAAGAGGTTTTCTGTTTGGCAGCAAATCTCTATTTGGGTGGGGAATGGGAGGAAGAGTACCCAAATACTCCTCCTCCTCCTCCTCCTCCTCCTCCTCCTCCTCCTCCTCCTCCTCCTCCTCCTCCTCCTCCTCCTCCTCCTCTTCTCCTTCTTCTTCTTCTTCTTCTTCTTCTTCTTCTTCTTCTTCTTCTTCTTCTCCTTGTTCTTCTTCCTCCTCCTCCTCCTCCTCCTCCTCCTCCTCCTCCTCCTTCTTTTCCTTCTTCCTTCTTCCTTCTTCCTCCTCCTCCTCCTCCTCCCTCTCCTCCTCCCTCTTCTTCATCATTGAATACAGCTGCTTGCTCCTTTAAGAACACGACTTATTGCTTTATTTGACATAGAACATAGAATAATAGAGTTAGAAGGGACCTTGGGCGTCTTCTAGTCTAACCTCCTGCTCAAGCAGGAAACCCCTATACCATTTCAAACAAATGGTAGTCCAGTCTCTTCTTAAAAGTCTCCAGGGACGGAGCACCCACAACTACTGATTGTCCAGCCAATCCACTGGTTGATTGTTGTCACTGTTGGGAAATTTCTCCTTGGTTCTAGGTTGATTTTCCCCTTGGTTGGTTCTCTCCTTGGAATCTTGCTTTTGTCCCCAAATCTTCTCAATCGCACTGATGACTAGACCAGGGCTTCCTCTAGGTAGCCAACAACAGAGTGCAAAAAAAAAGTTTTACTCCTCCCTGACTCTCCGCGCGTGCCCTGCACTTAGGAGGGACAGGGTGGGATGGGTGGGACCAGCCAGGAATGAGATTTGGGGAGTCGCTGAACTGCACAGAATCTTAGCTAAAGGTTCTCCCAAACCCCTGAGAAACCCCTAGCAACCCACCCCTGACACCTGGTCCACATGGTCTGGATCTCCATCTAAAATGGAAGCTTGCAACAAGAGCCTATATTTCCATTTTAAACAGAATTCAATAATGATTGTTGTGTCATTGCTGGCGCTAACATTTTCTTTTAATTCACTGCTGTATAGCTGTCACACAACATATGATTAAGTTTCCAATGCCGGAATTAAGTACACTTAAAACCCCATGATTTCAGTGAGCGTAAATCCCTTTAGCCTATGAGGAAAAGCCTCTCCCACATCCTGTGTGTAAATCTAGAATCAAATAAATGCTCTTTCAAGAACGTGTTCGCTGACCATAAACCACTACAGCAGCGAGGCACGCATTAGCATTCATACTGTGTTTTAGGGGCAAACCGAAAGATCAAATTTCTACAGAGACGAAATTCCGCTAAGGCCTTTTTCTTCTGGGTGCACATTTTCAAATGCTCTTGTTCTAAAATGTGCCTTTTATTTTATCTGTCGTCTGGAGATATTTCCTCTTACCCTACAAATACTGTAGCTGAATCCTATTTCAATCCAGGGTGAAAGATACCAATATATATATTTACAAAATGTGAAAATATGTGCTCGTGGTTTCTATATTAAGTTACAAAGAGAAAAGAGTATGCATTTGGGTAAAAACACATGATCTAAAGTACTTAAAAGAATTGCCATGAAGAAAAGTTGGTTTCCTATATCTAAAGGGAAAAAAAAATTATTTGTCTGACCCAGTGGTGGGATTCAATTTTTTTTACAACCGGTACTGTGGGCGTGGCTTGGTGGGCATGGCATGGTTTGGTGGGCGTGGCTTGGTGGGCATGACATGGTTTGGTGGGCGTGGCTTGGTGGGCGTGGCAGGGGAAGGTTACTACAAAATCCCCATTTCCTGCTCTTCAGCTGGGACTCGGGAGGCACAGAATAGATGGGGGTGGGGCCAGTCAAAGGTGATTTACTGGTTCTCCGAACTACTCAAAATTTCCACTACCGTTTCTCCAGGACTGGTCAGAACATGCTGAATGCCACCTCTGGTCTGACCTCAGTGCTAAATGAATGAGCTGAGATAGCCTGCAACTTTTGCAACTCATTGCTCTGAAGGATGACTCTGATATTCTTCAACACAACAACCAGTTTATCATTTTCCTTACCAGGTTTAGCAAGAAGTGCCTATGGAATACTGATTAGAGTACCGTATTTGCCGGCGTATAAGACGACTGGGCATATAAGACGACCCCCCCATCATTTCCACTCAAAATATAGAGTTTGTTATATACTCGCTGTATAAGACTACCCCCTCTTCCGCACACCTTCCACACACAATGTCTCTGTGGCTCTTTGTCACCTTCCCTCCCTCCCTCCCTGTCTCTCTCTGTTTCTCCCTCCCTGTGTGTACCTGACAGACTCTGATTCCCTCCCTCCGTCTCTCTCTCTCGCTCTGGGCCTCTCTCTCTCTCTGTCATTGTCACTGCACTTCAGACCAGCGGTGGAAACTTGCCTTGTAATTGCACGCGTAGAAAAGCGGCAAGTCTCTGCGTGGCTGTGGATGGTTTCCTCCTCCCCCCCTGTCTCTTTCCCCTCTTGCGTGATGGTTTCCTCCTTCCCCCCTGTCTCTTTCCGTGCAAGTCTCTCTCTCTGTGCAAGTCTTGCGCGGAGGGGAAAGAGACAGGGGGGGGAGGAGGAAACCATCGCGCGAGAGACTTGCGCGGAGGAGAAAGAGACAGGGGGGGAAGAGGAAACCATCGCGCGAGAGAGAGACTTGCATGGAGGGGAAAGAGACAGGGGGAAAGAGGAAACCATCGCGTGCGAGAGAGACTTGCATGGAGGGGAAAGAGGAAACCATCGCGCGCGAGAGAGACTTGCGCGGAGGAGAAAGAGACAGGGGGAAAGAGGAAACCATCGTGCGCGCGAGAGACTTGCGCGGAGGAGAAAGAGACAGGGGGAAAGAGGAAACCATCGCGCGTGAGAGAGACTTGCATGGAGGAGAAAGAGGAAACCATCGCGCGAGAGAGAGATTTGCGCGGAGGAGAAAGAGACAGGGGGAAAGAGGAAACCATCGCGCGAGAGAGAGAGACTTGCATGGAGGGGAAAGAGGAAACCATTGTGCGAGAGAGAGACTTGCACGGAGGAGAAAGAGACAGGGGGAAAGAGGAAACCATCGCGCGCGAGAGAGACTTGCATGGAGGGGAAAGAGACAGGGGGAAAGAGGAAACCATCGCGCGAGAGAGAGACTTGCATGGAGGGGAAAGAGGAAACCATCGCGCGCGAGAGAGACTTGCGCGGAGGAGAAAGAGACAGGGGGAAAGAGGAAACCATCGCGCGCGAGAGAGACTTGCATGGAGGGGAAAGAGACAGGGGGAAAGAGGAAACCATTGCGGGCGCGCGAGAGACTTGCATGGAGGGGGAAGAGGAAACCATCGCGCGCGCGAGAGACTTGCATGGAGGGGAAAGAGACAGGGGGAAAGAGGAAACCATCGCGCGCGAGAGAGACTTGCATGGAGGGGAAAGAGACAGGGGGAAAGAGGAAACCATCGCGGGCGCGCGAGAGACTTGCATGGAGGGGGAAGAGGAAACCATCGCGCGCGAGAGAGACTTGCGCGGAGGAGAAAGAGACGGGGGAAAGAGGAAACCATCGCGCGAGAGAGAGACTTGCATGGAGGGGAAAGAGACAGGGGGAAAGAGGAAACCATCGCGCGCGAGAGAGACTTGCATGGAGGGGAAAGAGGAAACCATCGTGCGCGAGAGAGACTTGCGCGGAGGAGAAAGAGACAAGGGGAAAGAGGAAACCATCGCGCGCGAGAGAGACTTGCATGGAGGGGAAAGAGACAGGGGGGAAAGAGGAAACCATCGCGCGTAGACTTGCAAGAAGGGGACCTCGCGGATGACCCGGCGTGACCCCCCCCACTTGGAGGCATGTTTTTCAGGGCAAAAAAGTCGTCTTATACACCGGCAGATACAGTAAACCTTTTTCCCCCCACCCTGTTGTTGGCAAGCTAGAGGAAGCCCTGGTCTACTCATCAGTGCGATTGAGAAGATTTGGAGACAAAAGCAAGATTCCAACCAGAGGACCAACCAAGGAGAGAATCAACCTAGAACCAAGGAGAAATTTCCCGACAGTGAAAACAATCAACCAGTGGAATGGCTTGCCTTCAGTGGTTGTGGGTGTTCCATCCATGGAGACTTTTAAGAAGAGACTGGACAGCAACTTGTCTGAAATGGTATAGGGGTCTCCTGCTTGAGCAGAGGGTTAGAATAGAAGACCTCAAAGGTCCCTTCCAACTCTATTATTCTATGTCAGGGATGTCCAAACTTGGGAACTTTAAGACTTGTGGACTTCAACTCCCAGAATTCCCCAGCCAGCATAGCTGGCTGGGGAATTCTGGGAGTTGAAGTCCACAAGTCTTAAAGTTCCCAAGTTTGGACATCCCTGTTCTATGTTCTATGTCAAGTAAAGCAATAAACTATGCTCTAAAAGAAGCAAGCAGCTGAATATGATGATGATGATGAAGAAGAAGGAGAAGGAGGATATTATTATTCAGACAACACCATGTTTTTGGGTACTCTTCTTCCCATTCCACACCTAAATAGAGATTTGGTGGCAAATAGAAAACCTCTTCATATTATTATTATTATTATTTATTTTCCTTTTGTATGGCTCGTCTCCCAAAGTAGCCCCATAGGAGCTCTAATTTGTCTTGCAAATTTGCTAGGCAGGACCAGTTGCTCAGTTAATCAAGCAATCCAAGGCTTGTCCGTATATATTCATGTGGCAAAGCTTGCATGTAAAGCTTCCTCGAAAACCCTATGCTATGGAGAGTGTTGCAGAGATGCTGTCATCTCTTGATATCTGGAAAGTAAGAAGACAGATGCTATGGATGACAGGTTAGAAACTTTTTTGACCCGAAGAAGAGACTAACATTGCTTAACAAATGAAAAGCAGAATTCACTCAGAGACAGCAGAGGTGGCTTGCCTATTAATCTTTGAGGTGAAATTAATTTATCGCTGGAGTCAAAGGGGTGGGGTGGGGGGGGAAGACCTTCTCTAGATTGAGAAGCTTTGTGGAAAAAGATCATTTGAATTCATCCTTTCCCAACAAAGTCCATTAAAATCTACCAGAACAGCAATTCTCAGAAATTCTCATCTAGCGTACCTCTGCTATAAGTAAATAAATCATTGAAGCGAGTCTCGGGCCAGCAGACAGACCTTTTTGGATGGACATTTAGAATAGCAATACCACTTAGTTTTATATACCGCTTCCCAGTGCTTTATAGTCCTCTGTAGGTCAGAGATGGGTTGCTGTTCTGACCCCCCTTACTCCAACTAACACAAGACTGGCTGCCTGCCACTAACTCTCTTGGCTGCTTGCCTGAATGACTCTGAACAGAGACGAAGCTTCCTAACTCGACTAAACATGAGCCTGAAAATCAACACGAATAAACACGAACGTAGAAATCCAACGTTGTTCTCTGCAAGGACTTCCTTAGCAAAGACTTCCTTTTAAACCCTCTTGGGAGGGGCCAGTTATTAGGCAACTGGCACTAATTGAAATCCTACGAGTTCGCTTCTGATGCAATTGAAGCCTCCTTTTTTCGGCCCTTCTCAATCTAGCATCAGGGACAAACTGGCCACTACTCCAAGACCCAGGTGCCTCCTGATGACCAGCTGGGCTCTCTGCTCTCTCAAGGTCACCCTCCTCCTCCAGGGCAGACTCATAGGACTCCTCACTAGAGGAGTCCATCAGCAGCTCATCCGGAGCCGGCTGAGCCACAACAGGTTGTTACTGGTTCGCACCGGTTCGTGCAAACTGGTAGAGAACTGTTGGCCTGGGTCGCAGAACTGGAGGTGACTCAGGCTGGCCACACCTCCAAACTTGTTCCCCATTCGCCACTGTATTTTTTATCTTTTTTAAATGTTCCGCACATGCGCAGTACTATTTACAGGCAACTGTGCAAGCACAATGAACCGGCTGACAGCAGCTCACTCCTGGTCTGGGTGGTTTACAAAATCAGCATATCGCCCTCAACAATCTGGGTCCTTATTTTACTGACTTCAGCAGGATGGAAGGCTGAGTCAACTTTGAGCTGATCAGGATCGAACTGCAAGCAGTGGGCAGAGTTAGCCAGCAATGCTGCATTCTAGCCACTGTGTCACGAGGGCTCTTGTTGTTTATTTTTTGTATCCTGCCTTTATTGTTTTTGCAAATAGTTCAAGGTAACGAACATATCCTGTATACCTTCCTCCTCCTTTTTTCCCACACTACAAAGACCCTGTGAGGTGGATGGGCTGAGAAAGTGACTGGCCCAAGGTCACCCAACTGGCATTCATGGCTAACGTGGGACTTCAGGAGGGTGAAAAATGGCCTTAAAACAAGGCCAAAGACACCTAGCCAGTGCACGCATGTGTGCTGGAGTTGACAGGGCAACACCTTGCGTGCCCTAACAAATGGCTCCATGTGCCATCTGTGGCACGTGTGCCATAGGTTCGCCATCACGGGTATAGGATCTCCTGCTTGAACAGGGGGCTGGACTAGAAGACCTCCAAGGTCGCTTCTCAAGCTCTACTGAGATTCTGATTCTGACATCTGGCTGGGGAAAACTGCTTTATACGATTGCTCAAAAAGACAGCAATTGGACAATGTGTGCAATGAGCCCAGGCCACTTAAGTGCTGTGTGAATGCTTTATAAAAGCCTTATCTTCGCCAACATTTGTCCCGCGGATTGCTGCAGATGATTGCTTTTGTTATCCTCAGTCAAAAAGTAATTGAGTAGAACTGGACACTAAAAAGATTTGGAGATAATTGTCTCCCACAGTGAGAGGAGCAAAATGATATCTGCCAGGGCAATTGAACTTGGTGGAGAGTCGTAGCTGTTTTGCTAAAAAAAAAAAACCACCCACAACCCGAATACAGAATAGAGTAGCCAGTATAGTCTATCGTATTATAGCCTGTCTTGCGGCTGTTAATTCTAGTGATGCCATGGATCTTTTTTCACACTCAATTACCTTCTACATAGGTATGAACCTGAGCCAGGTGATAAGGATCAGATACTAGGGATTCAAGGGCAAGCATGCAAACCACACACTCTGATCCTGCTCTTTGATAAAAGCACTCAAACAATTTTGACCGAGGAGCCCGACACATGGAATCGTGGTTCCCATGTCGGCTTTGTTGACGTCCACTTTCCCATCATTGTCAGAGAGGAAGGGACAGATTGGAAGAGGCGAGTTCAAACCTAAATTTCAGGTTTGAACCTTTTCCAACTCCTTGGAAAAGAGCTAAGTCAATTCCAAAGCAAGAAACTGAACTGCTTTATGGATGGTCAACTTTTATATATATATATTTATTCGGGTCTTTTCCCGTGTACGATTAAAAGTATCTTGGCAATGTTTCGACGAGGTCACACTTGTCATCTTCAGGCTGGTGCCTTTGGCTTCTTGCTTGTGTGAGCAAACTTTTGCACAAAAAGTTGTGTACATCCGTTGTGTACTCAAAAACTAACACACACACACACACACACACACACACACACACATATATTTAAAGCTGTACCCACAGAGGCATCCACTTAAGGGTGTGTGTGTGTGTATTGGAGAGGTTTAATTTGGAAGCATTTAATTTCACAGAGCTTTCCCAGATATTCTCAGGATGACTCAGAGTCCCATGCTAAAACAAAAGCCTTCTCTATTCCAGCTGTGAGCCAAAATGGGTATCTAACTTGGAGACTGAACACTAAATCTCAAGGCATAAAAATGGCATAGGGTCTCCTGCTTGAGTAGGGGGGTTGAAGACCTCTAGGGTCCCATACAGCTTCCCTTCCCTTCTCTTCTCTCCTAAACCATGGTAATCACCGAGCCATGGTGGTGCAATGGTTAGAATTCAGTACTGCAGGCTACTTCTGTTGGCTACCAGGAGCTTGGCAGTTTAATTCTCATTGGCTCAAGATTGACCCATCCTTCTTTCCTTCTGAGGTCAGTAAAATGAGGACCCAGATTGTTGGGGGCAATAGGCTGACTCTGTAAACCACTTAGAGGGGGCTGTGAAGCACTAGCTTTACATAATATAGCACAATAGCCGTAAGTGCTATTGCTATTGCTATTGCTATTGCTATTGCTATTGCTATTGCTATTGCTATTGCTATTGCTATGCTATGCTATGCTATGCTATGCTATGCTATGCTATGCTATCCTATCCTATCCTATCCTATCCTATCCTATCCTATTTTTCTTATCCTATTCCAGACCTCTGGTGGATTCTCTTCCTTATATTCTAGCTTCCTTTCTCTTTGATATGCCTTGTTTACTATGGAACTGCAAACTAAAATGACAATAGCTTAATGTTAACAATATAAGAACAACCCTGATGGATAAGCCATATAACCTATACATCCTATTACCCAACCTGATACCTCTGTGGCTTACAGCTTGTCTAATTAACAATGATTGCTAACTCTAATTTCATAATATTTTTAAACATTGTTCAGCTATTTATTGGTAAATGCTCAAACATGTATCAGATCTTTCTTCAATTATTTATCTTCTCTAAACCCAAGTTTCACAGCTCTTGATTTTTCTTAATTAGGTTACTTTAGAAATAGCAGTTTCCTAGCCCAGTTTTGATATTGCGTATACATTGTGGCTGGCTGCTAACATTATGCTAGTTGTCCATAGCTATGTACCAATGTACTGATTAACAACAAATTCAAGGCAAAATTACAATGCTGTAACCACCTAGCTGATAACCTAGCTGATAACCTGGGGCTGCCTGGCTATTTATTTACCCCAATCCTCCTTCCATGAATGTTGCCACAATTTCTATTGTTGGATTTTCCCCCTTACCAGAGGGAGCCCCTTTGTGGAGTACTGTGGGGCTGTTACCATGGCAACTCCACAGTGCTGTACAGTAGAGTCCAATTTAAGGCAGTGCGGTAGAAGTCATTTTAAGGCAAAACAGGCTGTATCTTAACAGAACACCCTCCCCCCCAGTATTTGTTTCCATAGGGTAAATCATCTGTGTACCAAGTTTGGTTGAAATTGCCTGAGGTGTTCCAGAGTTATGCTGGAAAATTTGGAAAGGCAACTGAGGAGGAGGGCTTTCTCAAATGTGGCACAATTGCTCAGTTCCAATTACAGAACAGAATAGGAATGGAAAACTTAATGGCATTCGTGTGAAATCAATCTGTAAGTTCCCAACTATCCCATGAAGAGTATTCATGAATGCTAATATTTTCTCAAGGCCCCAAGTTGTTATAAGGTAATGGTGTTCTTTTGGATACGCTAAATTATTCCCTTTCCAGAGATTTCAGCTAATTAGAGAGTCTTTCCTATGATGTGTAAAATGCCAGAATGTCTGATTAGTTCTCCAGAGAATGTGGAACATAAGTATATTCCACGCCAAGGATACAGACTTCTTTTTATTTAAAAAAAGCAAGTCTGTATAAAGGTCCCACTGTCTGCCTGTCCAGCTGTCCCTCCCAAAGTGAAGCAAGCAAGCAAGATCTATCTAGTAAATAGAACACTTGTGGCTTTCTCAGATTTACTAGGTGGAAAATCTTCCTCATTTTCTCAGTTTGAACCAAATCCCACTGTTCCTGGCTTTCTAAATGTAATGAGCAAGAAAACTATTTTCAAAAGCGAGTGAAGCTTGGTTCTGCCTATTCTATAACATTACTCCAATCCAAAATGTGTTCTTAAGAGGAACGTGAGAGTAGTACAGACTAGGCTGTAAATCAGGGGCAGGCTGCTATGGGTTCATCTGGATTTGGGAGAACCTGTAGCTAACATTATGGAGAACCTCCAAACCCCACACCTGGCTGGCCCCTCCCACCCCTCTCCTCCCTGGAGTTTCCACACAGCCCATTTTGGATGCGAGGTAAGTGCAGGGCCTGCGCGGAGGCTCAGGAAGGGGGAAAAACAGGCCTCCCGGAAGGCCTCTGGAGCCTGGGGGAGGCAGTTTTCATCCTCCCTGAGGCTCAAGGAAAGCCTCCAGAGCCCGGGGAAGGTGAAAACTGCCCCTCGCCATGGTGCAGGAGGCCAACTAGGCCACACCCATATGGCCACACCCACCCAGCAACTGGGTAGAGAGTCCATTGCTGAAAGTTTTGAAGCCCACCCCCGCTATACAGTATTAGGTAAGTTATATGTGATACGTTGTCAAGAAGCTTAGAAAGTCAATTGATGGTCAAAAGAGAAAACTCATCTGGGCTATCCCTTCCATCCATGTGAGGAGGAAGGATCCCTAGATGCAATGAAAACCAAACATTTTTAGAGACAGACAACTGAGCTTTGGAGAGTGGACTGTGTTATGTTTAAGCAGTTTTGGGCAGTGGCTTTGCTTGTTGACAAGACAGTCAAGTGAACTCATTTGTTCCATTATGGGACATAGTGATTAGTAGGAAAAAAGAAGCTGAAATATCAGCACAAGCAAAATTGAGGGAAAGAGAGTTGAGATTGAGAGTTACGGAGAGAGTTAAGATCTGTCTGTCTGTCTGTCTGTCTGTCTATCATCTATCTATCTATATCTAGGTACACATACACACACTATCAATCCGATCCATTGATTGATCCATCCATCCATCCATCCATCTGGAATAACCATCCATCCATGTGATATATACTAAGTTTTGTAAATTATATTTTCACATATTAGCTCACACTGTAGTATTAATATAAACACAGGTCGTCCTTGAGCCCCAAATTTCTGTTGCTAAGTGAGGCACTTATTAAGTGAATTTTGCCCCATTTTACAACTGTCAGGGTTCCGACAGATGCCGTAATTAAATCACGAGCCTCTAGCCAAGCTTCAAAAGAAATCCAGTTGTTTATTAGGAGATTTTTTTTGGCCATAGTTGTTAAATAAATCAATGCAGTTGTTACATGTGGGTCTGGTTTCCCCATTGACTTTGCTTATCAGAAGGTCGCAAAAATATGATCACATCACTCTGGGACTTTGCAATTGTCATAAATATGGGTCAGTTGCCAAGCATCTGAATTCTGATCATGTGACCATGGGGATACTGCAATGGTCGTGGGTGTGAAAAATGGTCATCAGCCACTTTTTTGTGCCATTGTAATGTGCTGTAATGCAGCTAGGACACTGAGCTTGTCGATCAGAAAGGTCAACAGTTTGGCAGTTCGAATCCCAAGCGCCACGTAATGGAGTGAGCTCCTGTTACTTGTCCCAGCTTTTGCCAATCTAGCAGTTCAAAAGCATGTAAAAATGCAAGTAGAGAAATAGAAACTACCTTTGGTGGGAAGCTAACAGCTTTCTGTGTGCCTTTGGCATTTAGTCATGCTGGTCACATGACCATGGAGACATCTTCGGACAGTGCTGGCTCTTTGGCTTTGAAACAGAAATGAGTACCGCCCCCTAGAGTTGGGAATGACTATCACACATGTGCGAGGGGAACCTTTACCTTTACCTAACATTGGTCACTAAACGAACTGTTGTAACTTGAGGGCCATCTGTATTTTGGTTTAGGATAAACTCCCTCATTTGTATAAGTGTTGTCAGAATGTGTCTATATTAACATTATCCTGATCGGCCCATCTATCTATAATTTACATCTAAAGACCTCTATGTTGTCAGTGTTTAAAATTAATTCCAAAAGCATTAAAATAATAACTTCTGGGGAATTTCCCCCCGGTTCCCAATCTGGCTTCCCAAGGCAGTCTTTTTCAGAAGTTAATTTTCTCTCTGTGCTGTACTCTGGATATACACCTTTCGCTGTCATAAATATCTCATTACAGTTGATTCACTGGATCAATATTTTTTATGGCTTCAGAAAAGAACAGACAACCGAAAGCAAAGATAGACCATTTGCCCCGTTACCCGGGATTGAAAACGATGATGATTTTAAGTGCATGGCAAATTATCAGAGCATTTATAATAAACATTATGTGGCTATCTTTTTTTAATTGGCTGCATAACAAATATTTTAGAAAACCAGCAACGGGTCATAGAAGGATTCTAATTAAGCACACAGCTATGAGCAATAGTTTTCCTCCTGAGAATGTTGTCCCTTTTGTCTGCTGATAATAAATGCTTTGATGATAAACTGTTTCTAGTTCTTAAGCCTCATGCTGCATCTTGGCTCAGGATGCTGCCTTGCTTTGGTGTTGGATTTTCTGAAGAAGAAGAAGAAGAAGAAGAAGAAGAAGAAGAAGAAGAAGAAGAAGAAGAAGAAGAAGAAGAAGAAGAAGAAGAAGAAGAAGAAGAAGAAGAAGAAGAAATGCCTGCGTATTTAGTATGCCCAAGTTCACAATTCAGTCTTTGCTGTAGCAGCAAACTTTGCTGTACCTGTCCATGGTCATTTATGTGACTGAATATAAGCAGGATTGGGTTGGTCAAGGTTTCTAGAAGTCATGCCCTTGGTCCTCAAGAGTGAACCTGATTGTGAATGCAAGCAAGTGAGTCCAGAGCTTTTGTTTAATTGTCATGCTTGGATTGCTGTCCTTGGGACAGCTTAGTTTGTTGTTAGTGTGTTTCGGGGTTGTTGAGGAACCCAGCCAATCTTCTGGTCTTGCTGAACTATAATCAGCCTGATTAATGATAAAGGTTGCTGAGACCCATGGTCACAAATGCGAGGACCACTTGAAATTTGCTTTTGTAAAAGTAATTTGTAATGCTTATGTAGAAAGTCAAAACCTACTCCCCCCTTCCTAGAAGAATGAAATATTTTGAGGACTGTTAAAAAAGGCAGAATATTGGACAAATGGAGAAATGTGTTTTTTAAGAGGCAGAAAGCACCCCCCCCCACTTTCCTTAATAGTCCACAGCAGATGTCAGCACTTAAGAGATAAAGAGCTTATTGAGAACTAGATAGCTCATAAGTAAAGCAAATATTGCAGGCAGAAATCCATGCAAGACAGGATATTTTGAAACGCCCTGTAGCAAATTCCGAACAAAGGTAGAATGATGGGATTAGCCCTCACTCAAAATCCAACACAGGGCAAAACAATTAAGCCACAATAGGAATTGACCAACACCCATTCAGAGCAGTCCAAACTTCAACCAAATTTAGCGCAGACAAACACCTAGGATTTGAATTTCCTCTTTTGCCCAGAGCCAGCTATGACCCCTACATGACCCCAAAGGAATCTGACAACAGCCAATAGAATACATGTTCTTGCACAGGAACAGGAAGCTCAAGTGCAAAGCCCAAAGAAGGCATAACCCCCCCTCTCAACTCCATTTTGGTTAGTTGCCCAGAACCATCCATGTGGTTCTGCTTCATCATTAAGCCATCTTTCCAATCAGCCTCCATGTTTCCAGTGTCTTTCTCCTAGCTTGGAATTGAACCAGATAGATATTTCTTCCCACATTTCTTTCAACCATTTTTTGCTTTAAAAAATTGGTTGTAGGTAAGGACTGGCTATATGTTTATAATTCCCCAGTCTTTCAGTTCTGCAAGGAAGTATGTATGTATGTATGTATGTATGTATGTATGTATGTATGTATGTGTATATTAAGTGTTATGTCAAAGCACCTGGAATGCCCAAATATGGGAGGGAGCATACTGCTTAATCATTTCCTTGGCTCAACTGATAAGGGAGGAGAGCTTGTGACTTAGAGGTTAATATAACTGCCTAACATGTAAAAACAGCCCAGGTTCGAATCCCAGTAAGGGTATGGCTAGCTGATGAGAGCTAAATAGCTTGAAATAGATCTATACTAGTCTCCCTTTATTTATTTATCAGCACAAATGCAACATACATACATACATACATACATACATACATACATACATACATACATACATACATACATACATACACCTCTCCATTTCACATTTGTCTTGCCACTACCTGATTAGTCTCAAAGACAGGGAATGGTCCCAAGTCATCTGCTGAGAGTGATTTGAACCTGTGTCTTCCTTGTCCTACTTAGCCAGAGAAACAGATTCTGAAGAACAAGGACATGTCGACTGAAATAAATGGAACTGTTTCCTTGTTCTCCCCAAATGCTGATTCCGACTCTGCACCTGATCATCTGTGTAATTACTACCCTTTCTGCAATTCCCAATGTGCTCACAATGTGAGGCTGGGATGTTTTGTCTCAGTAAAAGCAGTGAATAAAAAGCATCTTCGAGGACGGGCTATCTTATTAATGTGATACCTAATGAGATTCTGCTTTGATTCACACAAGACTCTTCAAATCAGTCTGGACAACGTATTCATTTAAATTTCTGAATCAAATTGAAATTGATTTTCAAATTCAATCTGATCCAACAATCCAATCTGAAGCCATATACATTTCCCAGAATTGAACCAAGTTGGAGTTTTAATTGAATGACCATCAAATCTCTTGAACTGAACTTTACTATAGCCTGCTATATATTAAACACAAAATCTGTTCAGGGTAGATGAGCGGAAGATGTTCTGACAACCATTCCTATCCTGGTACTCTCAATGTATATCAGGACTGCAAGTCCCAGAATTTCCAGCCAACAGGGCTGCCGTTCTGATGTATTTTATTATTGTTAGTTGTGAAGTCGTGTCTGACCCATCACGACCCCATGGACAATGTTCCTCCAGGCCTTCCTGTCCTCTACCATCCTCTGGAGTCCATTTAAGCTCATGCCTACTGCTTCAATGACACCATCCAGCCACCTCATTCTCTGTCGTCCCATTCTTCTTTTGCCTTCAATCGTTCCCAGCATTAGGCTCTTCTCCAGTGAGTCCTTCCTTCTCATTAGGTGGCCAGAGTATTTGAGTTTCATCTTCAGGATCTGGCCTTCTAAAGAGCAGTCAGGGTTGATCTCCTCTCAGACTGATCGGTTTGATTACCTTGCAGTCCAAGGGACTTGCAGGAGTCTTTTCCAGCACCAGAGTTCATAGGCCTCCATTCTTTGGTGCTCAGCCTTGCTTATGGTCCAACTTTCACAGCCATCCATTGCAACTGGGAAAAACCATAGCCTTGACTATATGCACTTTTATGTTTTTTAAAGGTACCAAATCAAACAAAAGCACATTCCCGAGAGTAGTCTGCAAATAATTGTGAACAAGGGAGTAACAACGCCTCTTAAAAATCTCAACAGGCCTCTCAATCTGATCTCCAGGTCAGAACGAAAGAGTAATACAACATCAATATCTTAATCATGTTTTAATCAAGCAGATTAAACAGGTAGAACTAATCCACATTAAACCACTCTGAATATGCATAAAACAGGCATATTACAGTTAAACCCCTCTAGCACTTTCTCATTAGCTCTTGAATTGCTTTAATCAAACGGGGGTTGGAACAAATTCCAGGAGCTGTCAAAATGAACCAACTCAACTGACATTTGTGCCTTTTCAGTCCATCGTACTTGAAGCAAATGTTCTTTTATAAGTATAAACGCCAATCAAGTCAAGTATGTTGTATCTTCCTGATTAACAGTTTGTTCATTTGGTTTCTTGACGGTTGAAATTTGTACTTGGTAAACTTAAGTGGTAGGCCTGAATATAATTATCACACGGCAGTCATTGTTTCTAAAAATTTGGGGAACTCGACAGCGTGCACAATTTCTTCCCATTTCAGCAGCTAAGAAAAATAATAGGTTTTATTTGGGTTAAATTACCACTTCATTTTCGTCCCTTTGATGGATGTCTTAAGCCCTCCTCTCTCATTTACGTTAATCAAAATGCTGATGGAGAGTCTTTTTTTTAAAAAACACGAATCCACCATATCTATGGTAGTTATTAATTCATCATTCAGTAACTAGTGCATGAAATGAATTGCTATGCAAAGATCTAAGAAACATTTTAGTATCATTAAGTCTTTAATTTCTCGGGAAAAAAACTCCTCTTCATTCTGCCCAAATGAAAGCAATTCATCTGAGACACATCAAATTTTATCATTAAAGTCATATTTATTTTGTGCTTCATTTTAGATGTTCTTTTTAACTCTTATCCTACCCAGAACCACTATTAAAAAAAATATATATGGAGCACCAATTATTCGTTGAGTTGATTGCTTGATGAATCATTTGTCTTTGATTCAGTGTATCAATTAAGAAATACTGATTTTTGGGGGGAGAGGTAACATGATTTATAATTTAGCAAACATTCTTTCTCAAAAAAATTTTTTAAAAGATTTTTTTAACTTCCAATTCATGTGACATTTACACGTCAAATACAAAGTATTCAACTACCCAGTAAAAATTAATTTAAAGCTTATCCCTCTCGTGTTTTCTGCCCCAAATACGTATATAGGAAAAGCTGTCAATAATGCCCCACTATCTGAGCCTGTACAAGAGACTACGGAGTTTCAAATTTAGTATCCTTGAAACACCTTAGTGTGTGTGTGTGTGTGTGTGTGTGTGTGTGTGTGACCTTTGTGCTGATAAATAAATAAAGGGAGACTAGTATAGATCTATTTAGCTCTCATCAGCTAGCCATACCCTTTCTAGGATTTGAACCTGGGAAGTACTATGTGTGAGGCAGTTGTAATTGCCACTAGGCCACAGGTTCTCCGTCTGGTCAGCTGAGCCAGGGGAAGAAGTATATACTGTGTTACAACACCCTGGTAAGCCCCAAATATGGGATATATTTGGGATCTATCCAGGGGTGGGTTTCTAAGGGTTCGCACGGGATCCCGCGAGCCCTTTCGTCAAATTTCCCGATCCCGAGCGTTCCCTTTGGACCGTGGACCCGGAAGTAAGTCTTCCGCGTTCGTCCCCGCCCCCCCCCCGCCACCCAGCCAACGCTAAAATCGCTGGACGCCGGGGGGGGGAGCGGCTAACCACCGCTGCTAACTGCTGCTCCCTCAGCTGGGGCGGGCAGGCAGGAAAGCAAGCAAGGCGGCTGCGCTGTCTTCTTTTTCCCTCAGCGAAGCGCCGCTGCGGCCGCCGCGGCAGCGGTACTTCGCTGAGGGAAAAAGAAGACAGCGCAGCCGCCTTGCTTGCTTTCCTGCCTGCCCGCCCCAGCCCCTGCTGCTGCCGCCACCGCGGCAGAGAGGAGGAGGAGGGGGCAGCCCCCTGGGCACAGCGCGCAGCCAGGCGGCCGGGGCAGGCTAAAACGAATGATCGCGGGGGGCGGGGATGGGGGGCGGGGACGGGGACGCCAGGTTCCTTCGTTCGGGGGTGGGTGAACGAGCGAACAAGCAAGCGCAGGCGGGCAAGGAAACTTGCTGCAGCAGCGCCCAACAACCTGCCTGCCCACTGCCTGCGGTTACTCGCTCGCTCACCTACCCACCGGACGAAGGAAGCTGGCGTCCGGTGGGTGAGCGAGCGAGTGAGTAACTGTGGCCGACTGGCCGGCGGGCGGGTAAGGAAAGTTGCTTGCTCACCCATCGGACGCCAGGTTCCTTCGTCCGGTGGATGGGTGAGAGAGCGAGCGAGTAAGTACAGCCAGCGGGCTGGCGGGCCGGTCAGGCTACTTCCAGGAGCTGAGGAGGTTTGTGGGGGGGGGAGACAGACAGACAGAGAGAGGCACAGACACAGAGAGAGACAGGGAGGGAGGGGGGAACCAGAGAGTGACAGACACACACAGAGAGACAGAGAGTGGGAGGGAGGGAGAGAAAGATAGACAGACACAGAATGAGTGATTTAAGTGCCTGAATGCAAGACACACACACACACACACACACACAGAGTGACAGATGGGCAAACAAAGGAGAGAGAGACAGAGAGAGAGAAAGAAAAAAAAAGGTGGGAGAGAGAGAAACAAAGAGAGAAAGAAAGACAGACAGAGAGAAAGAGAGAAAAAAGAAAGAGAGACGGAAAGGAAAGAGAAAAAAGAGAGAGAGAAAGAGAGAAAGAAAAGAGACAGAAAGAGAGAAAGAGAAAGAGAGAGAGAAAGAAAGAAGGAGAGAGAAGGAGAGAGAAAGAGGGAAAGAAAGAAGGAGAGAGAGAGAAAGAGAAAGAGAAATAGGGAAAGAGAGGGGGGAAAGAGGGAAAGAAAGAGAAAGAGAAAGAAAGAAAGAGAAAGAAAGAGAGAGAGAGAAAGAAAAAGAAAGAAAAAGAAAGTGGGAGAGAGAGAAAGAAAGACAGACAGAGAAAAAGAGAAAGAAAGAGACAAAGGAAAGAAAGAGAAAAAAAGAAAGAGAGAGAGGGAAAGAAAGAAAGAGACAGAAAGAGAGAGAGAGAGAAAGAGAGGGAGAGAGAAAGAGGGAAAGAAAGAAAGAGAAAGAGAAAGAAATAAAGAGAGAGAGAAAGAGGGAAAGAAAGAAAAAATGAGAGAGAGAGAAAGAGAGAGAAAGAGGGAAAGAGAAAGAAAGAGAGAAAGAAAGAAAGAGAGAAAGAGAAAGAAATAAAGAGAGAGAGAGAAAGAAAGAGGGAAGGAAAGAAAAAGACAGAGAAAGAAAGAGAGACAGAGAAAGAGAGAAAGAAAGACAGAAGGAAAGAAAGAAAAAGAAAGAGAGAGAGAGAGATGACCACAATTAAGCCCAAAAGTTTGGTTGCTAACCAAGACCATTGTTAAGTGAGTTTCACATTTTCCAAATTGGCCACTCCCACCCGGTCACATGGCTGGCAAGCCACTCCCACCCGGTCACATGGCCAGCAAGCCACTCCCACCCGGTCACATGGCCAGCAAGCCACAGAACCTGTTCCAAAAATTTTGAAACCCACCCCTGGATCTATCTATCTATAGTTTAATTTAGTTTAGTTTATTAAATTTATATACCGCACCCTCTCCCAAAAGGGACTCGGGACGGTGCACAGGCAATTTAAAAAACATATATAAACATAACAATATACAAAATATAAAACCACATTAAATTAGTATCCCTGTGCTAAAAAAATTAAATAGGTTAAAACAATATCCCTAAAAACCAATTTAAAACAATTTTACTGCAGACTATAGGCTAGGTGGTGTGAGCTAGGCCAGGCCGGCCTGTTGGAAAAAATAAGTATCTATCTATCTATCTATCTATCTATCTATCTATCTATCTATCTATCTATCTATCTATCTATCTATCTATCTATCTATCTATCTATCTATCTATCTATCTATCTATCTATCTATCTATCTATCTATCTACCTACCTACCTACCTACCTACCTACCTACCTACCTACCTACCTACCTACCTACCTACCTACCTACCTACCTATCTATCTATCTATCTATCTATCTATCTATCTATCTATCTATCATCTATCTACTGTATCTATCATCTTGGGCCAAAAATATAAAACTGATTATTTTGCAGAAGTATGTAGTTAAATTTAAGGTAAAGTATGTAGTGGCAGTCCTCAGCCTATGCACAGTTGGGACCAGAATTTATGTTGCAAGTCACTGGAGTTGAGTTGGATCTGGTTTTATGACAACTTTCACATGGCTGTTAAGTGAATCACTGATTTAGTGAAATCACATGACCATTAAGCAAATCATGTGGTGGTTATGGGAATCCAGCTTCCCCAATAGGCCCCAAAAATAACTTTGAGCCAATATTGAACTAATAGTCGTAAGCTGAGGACTACTTCTCAAATCCATCAAATGACCTTACTTCTACAGTGACTAAACAACAAGAGGATACAGCACCTGAAAATTCTTCCTGTTTCTTTCAATTTCCCTTGGGAATGCTCACTCTATTGCATTGCAAAGGGGAAAAAATTAAGCTTGAACTAATTAAGATTCAAGATTGAATTAAGAATTCAAGAATTAGTTGCTTTTTAAAGATTTTTTTCCCATTCCCACTTTCATTACTTTTTAAAAAAAATAACTCAACTCAATGAACAGAAGTTGTTCCAGTTGTGAATGCTCCAACACTGGAAGTTTTAAAAAAGAAATGGGACAATTACCCTGTTTTCCCGAAAGTAAGACCTCCCTGGATAATAAGCCCAATTGGGCTTTTTAGCACATTTGCTAAAATAAGCCCTCCCCTGAAAATAAGCCCTTCCCAAAAATATTGCAACACAGCAGCAGCTGTGAGGTGACAATACTCGCCCCCCCTCCTGCACCTCAAAACTAATAACACCTCCCCAAAAATAAGGCCAAGGGCTTATTTCGGGGGTCAAAAGAAAATAAGACTCCGTCTTATTTGGGGGAAAACATGGTATTTGTCTGAAATGGTATAGGGCAGGGGTGTCAAACTCAATTTCATTGAGGGACATATCAGGGTTGTGTTTGATCTTGGGGGGAGAGGGGGCTGGATAGGGTGGGTGTGGCCAGCTCAACGTCACTCGTGTCTGGGCTGCCGGTGGCGGCCTGAGCACTCTGCCAGCACAAATGGGCTCCCAAGCTCCATTTTCAGCTGCGACGGCATCCTGCAGCCATCTGACAGCAAAAATGGAGCTTGTGAGAGTATCCTGTGGTGCTCCCAAGCTCTGATTTCACTGGCACTTTGAGCTGGTCCACTGTTGTTTCCAGGGTGGCACAGCAGGCCAGGTCTAATCACCCTATGGGTTGGATCTGACCCCTGGGCCTTGAGTTTCACACCCCTGGTATAGGGCATCTTGCAGGGGGTTGGACTAGAAGATGGATTAGAAGATCTCCAATGTACCTTCCATTCCATTCCATTCCATTCCATTCCATTCCATTCCATTCCATTCCATTCCATTCCACTCCACTCCACTCCACTCCACTCCATTCCATTCATTCCATTCCATTCTATTCTATTCTATTCTATTCTATTCTATTCCATATTCCTATTTTCCTTGCAAAAATATCCTTGTAAGGTGGGTTAGCTGAGAGAGAATGACTCTCCCAAGGTCACCCAGTCAGCTTTCGTGCCTAAGGTAGGAGTAGAGCTCATACACTCCCACTGATTGGTCCAAAGTCCTCCATTTAACTTTCATTTCTAAGGCAGGACTCACATTCTTTTGGTGATTGGCCCAAGATAACCAGTTGCTTTTCAGTTTTTGATGCGTTTGTTGATTTTCCTGAAACTTCTTTTTTTAATGAAAATAATGCAATCAGCTAACAATTCACAACTCATGTGTAACTTTTCCACTGGCCGATATTCACGCAACATGGTTAAAATGTTTTGGGCCATTACTCAAAGCCTCAAACAACCACTGCTGATGTTGCACATATGCTAACGAACAAACAAAAACCAAACCAAGTTTAATGGTAACCAGGGTTGGGTTCAGGCAGGCACTACTGCCAGTTCGCTCATGTGCATGCTTTGCATGCACGCTTGATGAGGCTGCACGTGCATGCACAGTGCAATTAAAATTGTTCTGTGCATGCGCAGAACTGGAGAACAAGATGGCGGTGCCGATGGCACTGACTGGGGAACCAGTTCGGGAGCATGGCAGGCCTGGGTTTCAGCGACTCAGGCCACTAAACCACTACCGGTTCGGAACCCACCACTGATGGTAATCAATTTTCCTTAACTTTGTAAATGATCTGATTAAATGTACTATATGAATAATGTCGTTTGGCATTTCATCTTCCTTTATTGTTAAATGTCTGTTTATAACTTGCCTCATATGATCTCTCCCCCCCCTCCCTATTATAATTACCAAATGCATGTTTTTGTTTTCGTACACAACTTCTACAAACATATAGTACGTAGCTTCTCTATTTGTTAAATTTGTTATATATCAACAGGCTTATATTTATCCACGATTCGTTGATTCTTAGGTTGCGACTGTTCTTTCTGGATCTGAACAGTATGCCACCATTTAACAGTCAGTTTTGGAAACCACTGTGTGGCATGAGATAAGGGGTCAAGTGTAGAAAACAAAACGAAACAAAACAAACAAGCAAACAAAAATGAAATAATAAAATAAAATCATGAGCCCAGGCATGCTGCGAGAGGTTTCTACAAATTATACGCTTGTCAGTGTATTGACAAGTTTTCATTTTGGCAAATGACGCTATTTTGCTTGAAAAGGAATCCATGACAGATTTCTTCCACGTCCTTAATTGACATGGAATCCGGTGTTTGGGGCTATTATTGGCTAATGGAGTGTAGCAAAAGAAAGGAGTGTCACTAACTCCAAGGCTATTGGCGATAGGGGACAGCTATTTTTCTCTCTATAGCTCAACCGTGGCAACTTTAAGATGGGTGGACTTCAACTCCCAGAATTTTCCAGCCAGCGTTGTGGCTGGGGAATTCTGGGAGTTGAAGTCTGTCATCGTCAGCCATTCAGTCTTGCACTGCCTCCTTCCAGTTCGTCAGATGAGCCAGAGGAGATGGAGGGGATGCCTGGGTTACCATTGGGGGCTATGGAAAGCTCTGAGAAGCAGGAGATCTCAGAGCCAGATGCAGAGCAGAGTCCATCTACTCATGCCCAGGTGGAGAGAAGGCTGTTTTCGGGGCCTGAGCTGAGCGAAGGGGAGGAACAGCTGGGGCCTGTTCCAGATGCACGTATGCACAGAGAAGTGCAGAGAGGAGAGCAACGCAGGACTGAGAGCCAGCTATCCAGTAAAAGACGGAGGTGTTAACAAGCCCCTCCCTGGCTGGGATATAATGAGGAGGGATGTGGGAGGCACGGTTGCCAGAGACAACTGTTCACGCTCCAGAAGAGTTCCCTCCGGTGGATTCCTTGTCATTACCCAGGTTGGTCAGGGCTCTTTATGTTGGGATTGAAGGGCTAATTGAGGGTCCCTGTGGGGGGAACTCAGAGACTGCTACAACTTGTGACTCACCTAAGGACGTGTGACCTGGAGCTTTGTCAGTGAATGCTGTGTATTTCTGTCCTTCTAAATAAAAAGGGGTTTTCTCCTCATGAGTAGGCTGTTTGAGTGGGGCTTGTGAAGGCTGGGTCAGAACACTTGCAGATCTACCATGGTCATCCTGGTGTCATCCTCTATAGCAGGGGTGTCAAACTTGCCGCTTCACATTTCACAATTCAATTTCAATTCAATTTATATCGATTTGTATCCCACGCCTTTCTCCATCGAGATGGACTCAAGGCGGTGCACAGGAAAATTAAAACCAATAAATAATAGAAAATACAATAATATAATTAAAAGAGAATTAAATTAAAAGCCTGTGCTAAAATTCCCTAATAAAACCCAACGTCCATTTCCTGATTGGCAAGAGCTATATCACAGCTAGAATCTAAAAACTACGCTAGACCAGCTTGTTGGAAAAAGTATGTCTTGAGCGAGCGGCGGAAGAGGGGAAGGTCCGTGATAGTGTGAAGTTTGGGGGGGTAGGTCGTTCCAGAGGGCCGGCCCTGCCACAGAGAAGGCCCTACCCCTGGGCACCGCTAGCCGGCATTGACCGGCGGTTGGCACCCTGAGTAGGCCCTCCCTGTGGGAGCGGATCGGTCGGAGGGAGGTATGTGGCAGGAGACGGTCCCGCAAGTATGTTTTTCCCATTCACAGAGCTGGGGTAGGCGCAGCCTGCATATGATGCATCTGGTCCACAGGCCGCCATTTTGACACCCCTGCTTTATAGTATCTAGCCAGCGGACACCAGGGCAGTCCCTTCCTCCTTTTCTTCTGATCACTCCCAGTATGACTGACTTTTTGAGTGACTCTTTGAGTGAGTCAGCTCTCATCAGATGACCGAAGTATGAACAGCCTCTGTTTGGCGATCTTGATTTTAAGTGATATTTTGGGTGAGGTTTGGCCTAGGATCTTTGTTATTTTTGCAGTCTATGAGATGTGTAATATCTAATATACCTCCAGCACCACAGTTCAAAGGCGTCCACTCTTCTCCTATTTAGTTTAGTTTAGTTTAGTTTATTGGCTTTTTTATACCGCCCTATTGCCGAAGGACTCAGAGCGGTGTACAGCCAAAATAAAAACAAATATATAAAAGTTAAAAGAAAGCTTTTAAAAGATATAATTAAAATATTGGCCGAAATGTGGAAAAAAACCCAAACTAACCCTGATTAAAATAATAAAAATTTAAATTTAAAAATTTAAATTTAAAAATTTAAAAATCATGCTTTATGCCAGCCCGGCTTGTTGAAAGAGAAAGGTTTTGAGAGCACGGCGGAAGGTGCGTAAGTCAGGGATAGTTCTTAATTCCGGGGGCAATTCGTTCCAGAGGGTAGGTGCTCCCATGGAGAAGGCTCTCCCCCTGGGTGTCGCCAGTCAACATTGTCTAGCTGACGGCACCATGCGGAGACCCTCTCTATGGGTGGGTACGGGCCGGTGGGAGGCTCTCGGCAGAAGTCGATCTCGTAGGTACCCAGGTCCTAAGCCATGGAGCGCTTTAAAGATGGTAACCAACACCTTGAATCGCACCCGGAAAACCACCGGAAGCCAGTGCAGCTCGCACAGGAGGGGTGTTACATGGAAGCGTCGCGTCGCCCGCATAATTACCCATGCGGCCACATTCTGGACCAGTTGAAGCCTCCGGGTGCTCTTCAAGGGGAGCCCCATGTAGAGAGCATTGCAGTAGTCCAGACGGGAAGAGACCAGGACTTGAGTGACTGTGCATAGGGCTGTGCGTTTTCCAGAGTCCAAGTTTCACAGCCGTAAGTAGCAATTGGAAAAATTATTGCATTGGCTAATCTGCATTTGGTTGTGAGGCTGATGTCTTTACTCTCCCAGATATTTCCTCATGGCAGACATTGCAATCCAAGTTCTATATGCTGTCTGATCCAGGGGTAGGATCCTACCGGTTTACCAACTGGTTCGCTGAGCGCACATGCACAGTTTATAGAAAACTTACCTTCCGCCAGGGATGGCTTGCTCTCATTTTGGCCAAACTGGTTGTAGTGGCGGTGCGATGCCCCGCCCATCTGCCCGGATGCTTCTGCGCATGCACAGAGGTGTTGCACGCATATGGCTGAACTGGTAGTAAAAATATTTGCAACCCACCACTGCCTTCTGCATTACTGCTGGCGAGGAAAACAGCGGCAATCCACTCTGCCGTGCCGATCAGCTGGGCTTCGGAAAAGTGTAGAACAGGGGTGGGTGGCCAGGCCCATTTCAAACTCGGAGCAAACCGGTTCACTCCCAGCTGATAGTTGGAGCTACTGGCTTACCCGAACTGGTCCAAACTGGTTTGGTTGATTTTAGAACCCATGAAGATGGATTTGATGGTCTCATTGTTGATCTGCATTCTGAACTGTGTGCTCTGCAGTTGTCATTATCTTTGCTTTCTTGATGTTATCCACCCATCTTAAAACTGCCAAGGTTGAGAAACGCTGCTTTGTAGTTTTACTCAAATTCTAGCACAGTTGGATCCAGCCGATATTATTCCCTTATTCAGTTTCAGGACGTGGCTTCTTCTCACTGCCTGCACGTTCTTTTTTTCCTTTTTTGAAAAGAAAATATTATTTTAAATTCCACTGCTGTAATTTTCTTTTTGGCTTCCTGCAGCCAAAAGCCAAAAGGGATGTTTCCTTTTTATTATTATTATTATTCCTTAGAATTGACTGTTTCTATCCACGCTGCTTGTCCATGCTCTCATCTAATGTATTGTTTCAATTATTTTCCCTTAAGGTGGCTAGAGACATTAATAGATAATGTGATTAAACGTGCTTTGATGTATCCATTGTTCATCTTGATTATTACTTTTGAAAGCACGGATTAATTTGGGGATATATAACTATCCCATATGTTAGTATCCCAGGGGATGAAAGTTTAATTCGGGCAGAGCAATCCTATGGCAATAGGAAGAGCCATTGTATGCACAATAATAGTTTACATAATACAGAATAAGTTACATACAGAGTTGGAAGGGACTTTGGAGCTCAACCCCAGTACAAACAGGAGACCCTATATCTGTGATGGTCAACCTATGGCACGCGTGCCACAGGTAGCCCATAGTGCCATATCTGAGGGCACAAGAGGGGTTACCTGTTAGGATATTCAGCCTTATATTGGGTTGACAATATATATGACCCTATGTTCTTAAAGAGTTCATGTAGCTTTAAGAACTATGTGTTGAATTCTGATTGGCTGTGATTCTCACCTCTACCATAAAGGAAGCTCAGGAACACAGTCCATTTCCTTTTCGATTCCCTTTGAATCCTCTGCTTACTTTTTGCCGCTGAGGAGATGAAGACTGAAGACTGAAGGAGTATTTGTTTTGCATCACTGTAAGATAACTCTGTGTTTGGTGAAGGACTGTTATTGTTTGAGAAGTTAGTTTCACTGGTCAGAAGAAGTATTTTAGTTGCTACAAAGTAAAGACTATTTATTTATCACTGTTTTAGAGTTTGTTTCTGGTTAAAGCAACATATTTCTTTACTGTCTGGTGAATTACACTATTCCGCATTTATTTTCAAACACTGGTTACGGGACCAGAGTTGTAACACTGGCTCTGAACCCAGAGTTGCTAACATTACCCTATGTCAGCTCCAGCATGCATGCGTGCACTGGCCAGCTGACTTTCGGCCTTCCAGAGGGTGGGGGGGAGGTCATTTTTGCCCTTCCCAGGCTTCAGGAAAGCCTCCGGAACCTGTGGATGGCGAAAAATTGGGCCAATGAGCCTATGGGAAGTTCAGAAACAAACTTCCGGTAGGCCTGTTGGGCCCGTTTTTCACCATCCACAGGCTCTGGAGGCTTTCCTTAAGCCTGAGGAGGGTGAAAAATGGCCCAACAGGTGTACCGGAAGTCCAGAGGCTTCAGTGAGGCACATGTGCACATGTGCGGGGGAAAGGCATTGCATTATGGGTGTGGGCAAGCACAAGCACACTCTCGGGCACACCCTTTTGGCACCCGAACAGAAAAATGTTCGCCATTTTTTTGCTCTATACCATTCTGGACCAATTGCTGTCCAGCCTCATCTGAAAACCTGCAGTGATGGAGCACCCACTGGTTTATTGTTATCATTGTCAGGAAAATTCTCCTAAATTGTAGCTTGGTTCTCTCCTTGATTAGTTTCCATCCCTTGCTTCTGTTCTGGTTTTTGGTGCTAAGATGCCATCTTTTTTGAGGCAGCTCCTCAAATATTGGAAAACTGCTATCATGTCACCACCTAGTCCTTCTTTTCACTAGACACACCCAATTCCTGCAATTGTTCTTCACGGTGGTGGAATTTTTTTTTTTTTTTTACTACTGGTTGTGTGGATGCAGATTTGTGGGTGTGGCAGGGGAAGGATACTGCAAAATCCCCATTTCCTGCCCATCCCACTAATCTGCTTTCCAGCTATGTTCTCCTGTTCAGGGCCACAAAAGATCAGCTTGGAGGCAGCGGGGCGAGGCCAGCCTGTTTGCCAGTTCTTTGAACTACTCAAAATATCCGCTACCGGTTCTTCAGACCTGTTAGAACTGGTGGAATACCACCTCTGGTTCTCCATATGTTTTAACCTCCAGCTCCCTAGTCATCTTTTCTTCTCTATTCTGGCCTCTTTCCACAGTCTTGGCATCTTGTATTAATCTTGTCTGATAATCCAGGCAAGCAGTTCCAAAAGTAGTAGCTCCAATTTTATTGTAAAGTTACAATAATCAATTTTGCTAGTCTGAAAGTACCTCTCCCCCTCCCCCCTGCCTTTAAAACAATATAGATCTCCATGAAACTTTGCAAAATATATAACATTTGCCCAAGGCTAACTATCAAGAAATGCTAGCCAGCCTAAAACAAATTAGAAAGAATTTCATGTTCTCCATTTAAATTTGATTTAAGAGTTCAGAGAGTCATGTAATCAAGATGTGATGAACTGGATGAATTTCAAACTGAGGAATATTGTGGCACGAATAGAATAGCTACCAATTCTCATATATTTCAGAGATAGATTTTTAGATGGAGATAGGTGGGTGAATGGTGGGTTTCCATCCAAGGCAGCTTCCACTATTTCTACCGTATGAAAATGAACATCAGGGGAATCCAAATATTCAAGACTTCCAGTACTGATGGAAGACCAACAAGAAGATACTAAAACAGCCTTTTGCAAGCTAGCAACACTGCATATATATCTCAAAATTGCAAATCAAACACGTCATATGAGAAAAGATAAGCTCTTCTGCATTTCTGACAATTCATTTGGAGTACAAATTCACTCTACACCAGGGGTGTCAAACTTTGGCAATTTTAAGGCTTGTGGACTTCAACTCCTAGAACTGGCTGGCTGGGGAATTCTGGCAGTTGAAGTCCATAAGTCTTAAAGTTGCCAAGGTTGAACCCACTGCTCTAAACACTTCTTCATTAACATATTGAAATTGGAATTGATTTAAGCACATGGTTTGCTGAACCACAGTTTGCCAACTAAGCCAAAGTGGTTGGATTCACACAGCAGCTTGTGTGATAGGGTGAATCTAATCTGTGATCATCTGGTTTGGAAAATTGCAAAGCTAGTTTTAGTGGCATCCTGCTACGATCCTGATGTCTTTTTTCTGATTAATGGAACATTAATTTAAACAAATAATCATAAAGTGACATGAAATAGAGGACAGAACATGTTCTACATTCAGTAAATCAAGGTTTATGGCACCTGACATCTAAAGCTTGTAGAACATTGGTGGGAAATGAAGGGTCCTTGGTGCTATCTCAGCTTGGTTTATTTTTCTTGCGGATGTTTCATTACTCAAACTAGGTCACCAGCACTGATTATGGTACCTAGTTGGGTAATGAAATGTCTGCAAGAAAACAACCAAGCTCAAGGAGCACCAAAGACCCTTCATTTCAAACCTAAGCTACAAATATGTCCCTCTCTTGGTATGGGGGTAAAAGGCCACTAAACTGGCAGGCAGGCAGGCATTTTACAGCTATTATTTTTTAACAAACATTAAAAGTCTACATGATGTACAAGTTACAAATGTACTGCAACCATAATGAAGAGCATTAAGCCACTGTACTGTTTCAGCACTTAGTTGAATGACTGAACCCATAATGTTATTTTCCTCCCATTATCATGTAAACCAGCATATTTTCCCTTGGAGTGCTATAAAGTTTTTAAAAAGCATTCCTTCGCTAGAAAAGAAACACTGTCCAAGATATGGAAATACAAGAATTGCCATTATTTTTACAGGGGGAAAACAGTATTATTTAAACAGGCCTTCTTTTCTCCATCCACATATAAAAAAGGAGCAGGATTATGATTGCCTAGCCATGGTTGCCCTTTTGACTTTTTTGACCCACCTCATCCCATGGCTCTGTTCCATCTGCTGCTTGGAAGAGGTCTGTTTTGCATCTATATCAAAGAAATGGGTCTAATCCACCACTTATTCCTGCTTTTGAATTGTGGTTTTGGAGAAGACCCTTGAGAGTCCCTTGGACTTCAAGAAGATCAAGTGAGTCAATCCTAAATGAAATCAATTTTGACTGGTCCTTGGACGGGATGCTAAAGCTGAAACACAAATACTTTGTGCACCAAATGTGAAGAGAGGACCAGGGATGGGATTGAGCTGGTTCGGACTGGTTCAGGCGAACCGGTAGCTCTTGACCTTCATGACCTTGTGTCGGAGGGGGAGCCAGACCTGGCAGGAATTGCGGAGACCTGGTTGGGCCACGAGGGTGGACTTCCCCTCGTTGAAATGTGCCCACCAGGCTACCGCGCTTTTCATCAGCCCCGGGCCCTAGGTAGGGGTGGCGGGGTAGCGGTCATTGTTAAGGAAGGTCTTGAGCCGAGAGAGACCATTGTGCCACAGACCACCGGTTGTGAGTCCCTCTGCGTGAAGTGGGGCCTAGGGAGGCAGTTGGGCTTGCTGGTTGTATACCTGGCTCCCCGCTATGTAGCAGCAGCCCTGCCCGAGCTCCTCGAGGTGATCGCTACGGTGGCAGTTGAGACCCCCAGGCTTGTAGTCATGGGGGACTTTAATCTGCCATCGGTGGGCGAATCATCCGAGGTAGCTCGGGAGTTCATAGCTTCCATGACGGCTATGGACCTGACCCAACTAATTCAAGGCCCCACCCACGAGGGTGGACATACACTGGACCTCATCTTTGTCTCAGGCCAATGGAAGAGTGATCTGGGTATAGGGGATATAGTCATTACGCCCTTGTCATGGTCAGACCACTCACTTCTCCGGCTCGACTTTCCAACCGCTGCCCCCCAGCGGGGAGGCGGAACCTAGTTTACCTATCTGGTTCCACCCCAGGCGCCTGATGGACCCTGATGGGTTCCAGGCGGCGCTTGGGCCACTTCCTGTACCCCTGACCCGCGCCCCGATGGAGGACCTCGTGGCCGCATGGAATACTGCGGCCACGGGAGCCTTGGATTGGGTCGCGCCCTTGCGGCCTCTCTTGCGGCAGCGAGCCACCCTGGCCCCTTGGTTTACCGAGGAGCTAAGGGTGATGAAGCGCCGCAAGAGATGCCTAGAGAGAAGATGGAGGTCTACTCGATCTGAATCTGACCGAACACAGGTAAGAGCCCATTTACGGACTTACATTGTGGCGCTGAGAGTGGCCAAACGTCATCATTGTGCCACCCTCATAGCATCCGCAGATAACCGCCCTGCTGCCCTGTTTAGGGTAACCCGTTCCCTCCTTCAACAGAGGGTGCGGGAAGCCCCATTACAGGGTAGAGCAGAGGAATTTGTGATTTATCTGCAGGAGAAAATCGCTCAGATCCAGGACGAGTTAGTCTCCATTGATGGCCCAGTGGAATGCCATGAGACAGATCTTGGTTGGGAGGAGTTTGACTCTGTTACTTCCGATGATATGGACAGATTACGTGGGCGACTTCGAGCCACCACATGTTTACTGGACCCGTGTCCTTCCTGGCTTGTACTGGCATCCTGGGAGGTGACACGAGGCTGGCTCCAAGAGGTTGTCAACGCTTCTTTAAGTGAGGGTTTCTTGCCTGCCTCCCTTAAAGAGGCCATGGTGAGGCCCCTCCTGAAGAAGCCCTCTTTGGACCCAGCTTTATTAGCCAACTATCGTCCCGTCTCCAACCTTCCCTTTCTGGCGAAGGTTGTAGAGAGTGTGGTGGCACAACAGTTTCCCCGTCACCTGGAGGAAGTTGACTATCTAGACCCGCGCCAGTCCGGCTTTCGGCCCGGGCATAGCACCGAGACGGCATTGGTCGCGTTGGTTGATGATCTCTGGAGGGCTAGGGATGGGGGTTGCTCCTCCATCCTGGTCCTATTAGACCTCTCAGCGGCTTTCGATACCATCGACCATGGTATCCTATTGCGTTGGCTGGGGGGGTTGGGGGTGGGAGGCACCGTTTTACGGTGGTTCTCCTCCTACCTCTCCGGCCGATCGCAATTTGTGTTGACAGGAGAGCAGAGGTCGACCTTGAGACCCCTCACATGTGGGGTGCCTCAGGGGTCGGTCCTCTCGCCTCTCCTGTTCAACACATATATGAAGCCGCTGGGTGAGATCATTCGTGGTTTTGGGGTAGAGTATCATTTCTACGCTGATGATACTCAGCTGTATATATCTACCCCAAACCACCCCAACGATGCCATAGCGGTGATGTGCCAGTGCCTGGAAGCCATGCGGATCTGGATGGGAAGTAACAGACTTAGGCTCAACCCGGCCAAGACCGAGTGGCTATGGTTTCCGGCCGCCCGATTCAACCAGTTGACTCCATCACTGGCCATAGGGGGCGAACATCTTGCCCCTGTGGATGGGGCGTGCAACTTGGGTGTCCTCCTGGATACCCGGCTGTCCATGGAAGATCAAGTGACAGCCGTGGCCAGGAGGGCGTTTTACCAGGTTCGCCTGGTACGCCAGTTGCGCCCCCTATTGGATCGGGATGCCCTTTGCACAGTCACTCATGCTCTCGTGACATCCCGACTGGACTATTGTAACTCTCTCTACATGGGGCTCCCCTTGAGGTGCACCCGAAGACTTCAGCTGGTCCAGAATGCAGCCGCGCGAGCAATAATGGGGACCGCAAGGTACGCCCATATAACACCGCTCTTGCGCGAGCTGCACTGGCTGCCTGTCGTCTTTCGGGTGCACTTCAAGGTGTTGGTTGTCATCTTCAAAACGCTCCATGGCTCGGGACCTAGCTATCTGCGGGATCGGATCCTGCCCCATACATCCTCACGGCCGATCCGCTCCCACAGAGAGGGACTTCTCCGGGTGCCGTCCACTAGACTGTGTCAGCGGGCGACGCCCAGGGGAAGGGCCTTCTCTGTGGCGGGCCCAGCCCTCTGGAATGACCTCCCCACCGACATTAGAACAACTACGGACCTCCGCTCCTTCCGTCAAAAACTGAAAACACACTTTTTCTGCTTGGCCGGCCTTGGTTAGTCTCTACCTCTGGGGTGTTTAGGGAATTTAGTTTTAATGGGGTTTTTTAGTGCAGGGACGATCAATTTAATCTGTTTTTATTTAGTGTATTTGTTGTTTGTATATATTTTATATGTTTTAATTTCCCTGTGCACCGCTCCGAGTCCCCTTGGGGAGAGGATGCGGTATACAAGATTAAATATTATTATTATTATTATTATTATTATTATTATTATTATTATTATTATTATTATTATTATTATTATTATTATTGACGATCAGCTGGGGAGTGAACTTGTTTGCCCCAACAATCAGGTGGGCACGCCCACCAGCCCCTGAGCGTTACTTTACTTTACTATATCCTCTCAGCTAATTCACGTGGCACACCTCAGCTGTGTTATTCCCCAGAAGTAACGTGGAAGATATGTTTTATTAAAACTGTGCACGCGCGCGAAGCACGTGATCACCAAACTGGTTGTTAAACCGACAGGATCCCACTACCGGAGAGGACTCATTGGGAAAGACCCCGATTGTGGGAAAGATGAAAGGCAAAAGGAGAAGAGGAAGGCAGAGGATGAGATGGTTAGATAGTGTCATTGATGCAATGGACATGAATTTGGGCAAACCCCAGGAGACAGTGGGGGATAGGAGAGCCATGAGGGTCACAAAGTCCATGATGGTCACAAAGAGTTGAACACAACAACAAAAAATTGTTTCTGTTCTACTTCCAACATATCTCATAAATCAAAATGCTCCTCAGAATGCTTTCCGTAGCCTAAACTGGATTACACAAGTAATCCTGTTCCAGATAACTTTATATATGGGAAAGTCAGACAAAACAATTCCATATTTATTTATTTTTTATTTTATTAAATTTATATCCCGCCCTTCTCCTTGTTAGGACCCATAAACCCATCCTGACATTTAATATCACAAGCATGATCCAAGATCTTCCATAAATGAGAGATCTCATTGACGAACAGAATATTTTAAGATGGGAAGGCAGAACAAGCTTCGTGTGAGGAAACCTCTTTGTTTCAGAAGTGTTGTAAACATTGTAGATCAAACGAAATAAAGAAGCTTATTCCAAAACTCTATTTAATAATTAACATTCAATTTTTACAGCCCCTGAAATCTTCCACGACATCATGTCTCCAAACCTCAGTAGCTGTTCTTCCTTTACACAAGGAAGATTATTATTAAACATTTGATGTCATAAACACGACTGTTTGCTTGAAGAAAAACAATCCGAATGCTGAACATTTGGAAATATAAACAGCTGTAAATTGAGACTCCAGTTTTTCAGTACTATCACTGTATCCTTCCCATTATTATTATTTTTATAATGCAAGTGTGGCTCTCTCATCATAAAACGATGCCTGACGCAGCATTAAGTGATTTTATTGCTTCTGTTTGCCACAGATGTTGTTCCAACTTCCAAATCACACATCACTGGAAACTTTCTAAACTTATTTAAAATGGAACACACATTGTAAAGGCAGGTGTGTGTGTGTGTGTGTGTGTGTGTGTGTAGGGAAATAACATGAAAGTCAGAGAATGAGAGAAAAAATGGATGTTTTATTAAAAAAGAGAGGAATACAATTGTTTAAAACAGTCACTTGAGACAGTAAGACAGAAGGAGGGGCATACAAATTTCACAAATAAATAAATAAATAAAAATCCCAGAATGACACGAGTATTAGTATTTGTATTGTATTATGCTAAACTGCCATATAATAATTCATGGGACGCGGTGGCTCAGTGGCTAAGGTGCTGAGCTTATCGATCAAAAAATTCAGCAGTTTGGCGGTTCAAATCCCTACCGCCACGTAACGCAGTGAGTTCCTGTTACTTGTCCCAACTTTCGCCAACCTAGCAGTTCGAAAGCACGTAAAAATGCAAGTAGGAAAATAGGGACCACCTTTGGTGGGAAGGTAACAGCATTCCATGCACCTTCCGCATTTAGTCATGCCGACCACATGTCTATGGAGACGGCTTTGAAACAGAGATGAGCACTGTCCCCTAGAGTCGGGACAGTGCTCATCTCTGTTTCAAAGCAAGTACTATTTAATTAAACATGGAAGTAACAATTATTGAATGTCTTCTCAGTGAGAAGAAGAGAGGGAAGGTTACTGGACACAAACAAGATAAAGAAGATTATTCCAAAACTCTATTTAAGAGCATGATGTCTGGATACACCTGGGCCTCTTTGCATCATATCCTTGCTGTTGGTGTGGAAATACACAAGTCTGCAGTGGTTCCAGATCGCTGTATTAGCAGTCAGAAACGCATTTCTAGTTGATTTTAAGCAAGCAGACAGAATACCAGTGAATGTACAAACTTTTACTGACACAGAAGAATTTATCATGTTGTTATATTATTTTGATAGCCACCTCTGATATATTTATTAAGAGGGCTGGTTATAAAACCTGGGTGTTGGAATGAATGGCAATGCCCAATTGCTATCAGATCTACTGTCTTCAGCCTAAGCAATAAAGAACTGTTGTTCTTTGACCCAAGCTACAAATTCACTGTCGCATCCTGCTGTCATCTTTTCCTGTAAACAAGGAAGGGGAGAACCGGGGGTTCTTTGATGATGCTGAAATATAGCTCTCAATTTCCTTTGCTATTAACCATGCTTGCTAGGACTCCTAGGAGCGACAATTTACCAATCTTGAGAAAACCACAAGTTCACCTCTAGAGCTTTAGAATCATAGCGCTCGAAAGGACCTCAGAGGTCTTCTAGTCCAGGGGTCACCAACTTTTTTGGACCTCAGAGACCACTAAATTCATAATTTTAAATCAGACCACTAATATGATCTGCCTAATGACTGGCTAGGTGGGTGTGGCTAGGTGGTCATGTGACTGGGTGGGCATGGCCAACTCAATGTCACTCATGTCAAAGGGCTCCTCGCTAGCCTCTACTCACCCCTCCCACTCATTCCTCACCCCGGCTCTTTAGGCCCCCAAAAGGAAGCAGTTGTTGGAGTTAAGCAGCCACCATGAGAAACACTTGGCAAAACAGCTGTCTCAGTTCAAATTGGATCTGACCAAGAAAGAGGCTCAGCAGAAGCACCTCCCTGAGGACTAGGAGCATAGGCTTTCCAAGCAAAGAGAAGACTTGCGGGAGTGCAAAGCCAGGTACCGGCACCTAGAGGCTCAATGGGCTGAGATGGTCAGCCAGTTCCAGGCCATGATGCAGTCCCATTGGAACGAGGCCCTCCAGCTCTTTGCCACCAGTGGCGCTTCCCTCCAGCCTTCCCCCAAAGCTCCACACTAGGAGGCCGAAGAAGACCCCAAGTCAAAATTTCTCCCCCCTCCAACCCATACATAAAGACCCCAAAGGGGAAGACTCTTTGCAGCAACACAAGCGTTCATTGCACATATCTGGTTCGGGGGCCATAGTTTGAGGACCCCTGATTTAGTCCAATACAAAAAAATGCAAATATTTTTCCCTGCAAACCACCAAAATTTTCTCATAGACCACCAGTTGGTGACCACTGTTCTAATCTAACTCCCTGTTCAAGACAGGAAACCATAATACCAAGTGCTAGCAATAGCACTTAGGCTTATATATTGCTTTGCAGTGCTTTGTAGCCCTCTCTAAGTGGTTTAGAGAGTCAGCCTATTGCCCCTCAACAATCTGAGTCCTCATTTGACCCACCTCGGAAGGATGGAAGGCTGAGTCAACCTTGAGCCTGGTAAGATTTGAACTGCCAAATGGCAGGCAGCCGGCAGGCAGCAGAAGTAGCCCGCAGTAGTGCATTCTAACCACTGCACCACCGTGGCTCATTGCAGACTGTTGGGCAAATCAGCCCAAGATTTGGGTGGTGACTGGCTTTTGGTAATAGATTACTTATTGTTCTGCCCTACATGGCACAGGGGTGATTGAGAAAAGAGGATGGGGCTCCCCCTGGCTCTGCAGCTGATGGGAGCTCCTGTGGCCCAGGTTGTGCATCCATAATTCAACCATGTGTCAACCCTGGTGCAATACTCTAAAAGTGCTTTTCCAAAAGGCAAACTGGACTTGGGTTTTTTTTTCCTTTGAAAGGTTTCACTTCTCATCCCAGAAGTTTCTTCAATTCTGGGGAAATGAATGGCTTATATCAGGAATGGTATTCACTTGGGTAACTGAATTGCTCTATTAGGGTTTTTTAGGGGTCTAATTTTAGTTGGTCTGGGATTTTAGCGCAGGGTTAAGTTTAATTCGTTTTAAATTGTATTTATGCTTGTTTTTTTTATATATGTATTTTTAAATCCCCTGTGCACCGCCTCGAGTCCCTTTGGGGAGAGAGAGCGGTCCATAAATTAAAATTATTATTATTATTAAATTATTATTATTATTATTACTTACCTTCCTGTTCTGGCCCCGCTTTCTCCGACTAATACAAGACTGGCTGCCTGCCACTAACTCTCTTGGCTGCTTGCCTGAATGACTCTTAACAGATACAAAGCTTCCTAACCTGACTAAACATGAACCTGGAAATCAAACGTTGTTCTCTGCAAAGACTTCTTCAGCATAAACTTCCTTTTAAACCCTCTTGGGAGGGGCCAGTCATTAGGCAGCTGAGACCAATTCAAATCTTCCGAGTTCGCTTCTGACGCAATTGAAGCCTCCTTTTTTCAGCCCTTCTCACTCTAGCAGCAGGGACAAACTGGCCCTGATCCTCTCCACTACTCCAACCAAAACTGAATGCCGTATTCCAAGTGTGGCCTTACCAAGGCATTATAAAGTGGTATTAACACGTGATCTTGATTCTATCCTTCTGTTTATGCAGCCTAGAACTGTGTTGGGTTTTTTGGCAGCTGCTGCACACTGTTGGCTCCTATCTAAATGGTTGTCCACTAGGACTCCAAGATCCCTCTCACAGTTGCTACTATTGAGCAAGGTACCATCTATACTGTGCCTGTGCATTTCAGATTTTTTGCCTAAATGTAGGACCTTACTTTTTTTTCACCATTGAATAACATATTGTTAGATAGCGCCCAATGTTCAAGTCCAGTTGAGATTCCACCTATTGCTTCTTTCCTTGCTCTCTGGTGCTTTGAAGAATAAGTCAATCCCCTCTTCTCTAAGATAACCCCAGGCAGTCTGAAGTCTTGCCAGTATTCTCCTGAGGCTAGGATCTGGGTATAGTTAGGATGCCCCAGAGGAAAGAGGTAAAGGCAACAAGTTTGGAAACCCCTGCTCTAGAATCTAATTTTAGATTTATTTTGATTGTGTGATGTCAGAACCACCGAGAAGATTTGGCTGGATTAAGTGCGTTTGGGGAACAATCTATAGAGGATGCAAAATTCAGTATCAAATCACAATAGCTTTCAGTTGTTTTTAGCTGGCAGATGTGGAGCTTGGCATCCATCTCAAAAACTGGTCACGAACACAGAAGGATGGGCTTAATCTTTTAAAGAAACAAACAAGCTGGCCTTTTGGGTGGGATAAGACTTAAATCTCAACGCTGGCAGCAAAAAAAGGAAGACAGGAACAATCTGATCCTTGTAAAAACAAGGACATATGGTAACAGGCCAGTTCTCTTGGAAAAATGGGCATCTGTTATGTAGGGACAGAAGGAAAACAAAAAGGAAGAAAGCCTGAACATTGTTTGTATAAATAGGGCTGAATGTTGGATCACTGCAACAGATGCATTTATGAAGTTACCGCTTCTTAATCTCCTTCAATCAATTCTATTCATTTTAAGAGACGAATTTTGGAAAATAGCAAGGACGTTGCAATTTCTGCATCCAGTTTTGGTCACCTTATTATATATAAAAAAAAAGATGCAGAGACTCTGGAAAGAGCAACAAAGATGATTGGGGGGCTGGAGGTTAAAACATACGAAGAACAATTGCAGGAATTGGGTTTCTCCAGTCTAGTGAAAAGAAGGATTAGGGGCAGTGGTATGACCGGTACCAGGGGTGGGTTTCTGCAGGTTCGCACCTACTCGCGAGAACCAGTTGGTGAAATTTAGAGAACCGGTGAGAGGGGGTTCCACCGGCGTACCTGGAAGTAAATCTGGCCCACCGCTGCCAGTGACCCAACGGGAAGGAAAGGAAAGGAAGGAAAAAGGAAGGAAGAAAGGAAAGAAGAAAGAAAGAAAGAAAGAAAGAAAGAAAGAATTTATCATCACAATTGAGTCCAAAATTTTGGTTGCTAAGCAAGAGCGTTGTTAAATGAGTTTCACCACATTTTAAAAGGTGGCCACTCCCACCTGTCACATGACTGCCAAGCCACACCCACAAAATAGGCCACATCTACAGAGTAGGTTCTAAAAAATTTGAAACCCACCCCTGACCGGTACGCCTCGTTACGGGCATGCTGGGAGCACCAGGTAATGTTCCGGTATGGTGCTCTGGAGGGCCCACCCGCCTGCCTGTGCTCCTTACCTGTATTTGAGCTGTTTGGGGCTTCTTCGCATGGACACAGAGTGTATGGTGCCTGCGCGGCGCTCTGCTGAGCAGCTGGAGCATCGAGGGTGGTAGGTCCGCATGTGCACGCTGCGTGCGTGTGCACACGTGCTGCAAGCATTCATGTGGTGGATGCCTGGTGTTGAGTCCTCGACTTGAGACCGGTCCTCGACATACGACCGGCCGCAAGTCTTCCACTCTTCCCTGAAGGACCTTAGCAACAGACTGTAACAAGTCTGTAACTGCCAGTTGCGTCTGATTGGCTCAGACGCGGCTGGCGGGGAACTAGGTCCTGAAGCGTCCTGATTGGTTCCCCGTTTGACAGCTCGCGTATAAGTAGCTGTCAAACGGGGAAGCCCCTGTCTACCGCAGTTCTTCTCTTGTAAATAGTTTCCGCGTCTTTTGCTTGCTGCCAATAAACGGCTTGTTCTTTTTAACTAGCCTGCGTCTGAACTCCCTCTGTTCACAGAACTTAACACCTGGCCCCATTGGGACCGTACCAGTTGCAACGGGATCCGGAACCCACCACTGATTAGGGGTGATATGATAGCAGTTTTCTAAAATTTGAGGGGCCTGTTTTCCAAATCTCCAAAAGGCAAGATGAGAAACAATGGGTGGGAAATAATCAAGGAGAGAAGCAGCCTAGAAGGATAAATTTCCTAACAGCGAGAACAACCAATGGACCAGCTTGCTTCCAGAAGTGGTGGGCGCTCCATTACTGGAGGCTTTTAAGAATGGACAGCCAATTGTCTGGAATGGCATAGGACAGTGATGGCAAACTTTTTCAGTGCACACCGAAAACCCTAAGACAGCTGGCCGGCGTGCATACGTGTGCCAGACAGTTGGTCTTCCAGCATGTGCATGTGTGCTAGCCAGCTGGTCTTTGTGTGCACACATGCCTGTTTTTGGCAGTTTTTGGCCTGAAAAACGACCTGAAAATGGCTCAGAACCCTGTTTTTACCCACTGCATCCCTGAGATGGGTAAAATGAGGACCCCAATTGTTGAGGCAATATGCTGGTTCTGTAAATTGCTTAGAGAGGGCGGTAAAACACTGTAAAGCGATATATAAGTCTAAGTGCTATTGCTATATAATGGGGCTATGCCAAGATCCAGATTTGAGGGGCAAAATGTGACTTGAAGCACGGATGAGTTTCCACAGCCGCTTTGGGGAATATTTTAAAGCAGCTGCACCTTCTTCTGCTGTTGCACAGCGGCTTTGCAAAGTTGGGTTATAGGAACCTAGGAAAAAAAAGTGCTGTGCTTAATTTGTAGCCGATTGCTAATATGTCTGCACTCCACCTGCTCTGAAGCAGCCCTCACATATAATTAGATTAAATGGGTACTTGAGCTGTAAACATCTAGATGACCAGATGGCCTCAAAATGATATAGGACTAACTCTTAACTCTTGGCTGTCATCTGGACGGTCTGGATTTCTCAGCTCAGATATGTATGGCTGCATACACTGGTGACCTTGTATATTTTAAAAGTGAATGCAACCTTCATCTGTTCTGCAAATGATTTCTTCTCTTTAACGTTCATTCAGAGATGGAACTAGTGGCAGAGAAACAATGCTGCAATTCACTTCCAAATCTCTGATGGAATTCTTTATACTCCTGAGTAGACTTCTGTAGAACTGTATTATTCTGCATCTACATTCAGAATACTCAGGGGAGAAAAGCCTAATGCTGGGAAAGATGGAGGGCAAAAGAAGAAGGGGACAACAGAGAATGAAGTGGCTGGATGGAGTCACCGAAGCAGTTGGCGTGAGCTTCAATGGACTCCAGAGGATGGTAGAGGAGAGGAAGGCCTGGAGGAATGTTGTCCATGGAGTCACGATGGGTCAGACACAACTTTGCAACTAACCACAACAACATTCAGAATACAGAATAATAGAGTTAGCAGGGACTGTGGAGGAGGACTTCTAGTCCAACACTCTGCTCAAGCAGGAGACTCATATACCATTTCAGACAAATGGCTGTCCAGTCTCTTCTTAAAAGCTTCCAGTGATGAAGCACCCACAACATCTGAAGGAAAGCCATTACATTAGATAATTGTTCTCACTGTTAGGAAATGTCTCCTTAGTTCTAGGTTGCTTCTCTCCTTGATTAGTTTCCGACCATCATTTGTTGTTTTGCCTTCTGGTGAAAATAGGTTGACCCCCTCTTTGTGGCAGCCCCTCAAATATTGGAACACTGCTGTCAGGTCATCCCTAATCAGGGGTGGGTTCCTGCCAGTTCTAACCTCTTCTGTAGAAGAGGTTCCACAAATCTACAGTGCCGTTTAGAACCGGTTCCAGCTCCCTCCCCCCGCTCATCTCCACATCATCAAGATGAAGAGCGAGAGGAGGAATTCTGGGAGTTGAAGTCCACAAGTCTTAAAGTTGTCAAATTTGAACAGCCCTGGAATTTTTTTTCTAAGGGTGAGGGGTGCAAGGGTCTTGTTACTTGACAGCTTTAAGACTTGCGTGCTTCAAATGCCAGAGTTTCTGAGCCAACATTTTGGTTGCTAAGCAAGAGCATTGTTAAATGAGTTTCACCCCATTTTACAAGTTGGTCATGCCCACACAGTCACATGACTGCCAAGCCACTCCCATCCAGTCAAATGGCTGGCAAGCCACTCCCCCAAAGCAGGTCACACCTACAGAAGAGGTTCTAAATTTTTTTGAAACCCACCACTGCCCCTAATCCTTCTTTTCTGTAGACTAGCCACACCCAGTTCCTGCATCTGTTCTTCATATGGTTTAGTCTCCAGGCCCCTAATTATCAAATATTGTCTTACCTTGCCTGTTTAACCTTACTACAGATGCTCTCATTTAGCTTTAATCTAGTCCTAGTGCTTGATTCAATTGCTTTTTTAGTACTACCGGTAGAATTTCAAACAATAATTTCATTTTGTCCTTTAATGTCTTAGGGAATTTCTACTCATATATATTAACCTTCCCTCTATCATGAGCCCTTCTATAGTGTACAACTATGTCAATAATGCATTTTCATAATAATAATTTTAATTGCCTTTCCCACAGTGCTGTGAGATTTTATTTTCTTTGTTTGGCCCAGAGCACAAGTTCCTGAGAAACATCTACAACACTTTTCGCCACAACAGCTTAGTAGATCAAGGGTGGTAGACCATTATTTAGTTGTTTCTTTAGGAACTGTCTTTTCCTCCCCAGCAATAATTTAGTGACCCTATCAAGCTGAACAAAGCCTTGTTCAAATATCAGCATAAATAAGGTTTGGTTGAGAGGACAATAGCAGTGAAATATTGACAGGGAGATAATAAAATTGCTGAACTGTTCTTTCTAAATCATGGCTAAGCCAGAAGCTAAGATGAGTGAAAACCCTCCTAGAGAAATGATTGCCAAGGGGTACCTTTTTCCTCCCCCAACTTAATGAGATAAACAAGGAAGATCAAAAAGAAAAAGGAAGTGTCTTATAATGAATATGCTATTTATGTGTATAATTTTGTGGACATTGATCCATTTTGAAATTAAGTACATATTGTGAGATGGTAACTGTGTCTTTGCTGCTGCAATTTGTCAAGGAAAATATGCAACATGTCTAAAAAAGTGTCCCAGACTTTTTTTTAAAAGGGGAAATCACTCTTTCTTTCTTAAGAGTTACAACCCAGGGAAAACTTAGGGGGAAAAATTCATTTACATAGCAAGATGACTATATATTTAAGTTTAGGTTTATTTTATTTATTTTATTAAATTTATACCCCGCCCTTCTCCTTGTTAGGACCCAGGGCGGCGAACCCAGGTTGTAAATCAACAAAGATTTATGGACTTTCTCCAAAATATGGATGCTCTATAAAGTTTAGAAAAATCAACTTGCAAGTAGTCCAAGTAGTCCTTTTAGATAAATATGAGATATTCTTGAAGTGTGATACAACTTGATAAATAAATAACATGATAACCTACCCCATTGGGGGCAGCTTCTATTACTTATTCCTGCTTTTGTCAACTGAGTGCCTTTCAGATGTATGGACTTCCATTTCCAGACCTCTCTGGCCATGAGGGCTATTGCTAAGAATTCTGGAAGTCATCATATACCTATGGTGATTTAGACTAAACATATCTGCCTGTTCTGCCCCACAGACGGACACCCACAAGCTTGGTTGTTTGCCACTATCTCCTTGGCTGCTAGCCCTAACCCATGTTACAAATACAGACCGAGAATCGCAGACTCAAACGACCAGAGAACTCCAATGATGAGTTGTAACTGTTGTTTTCTGCAAATGACACCTCCCCAAAGCCTTCCTTATAAGCTCACTTGGGAGGGGCCACTCATCAACCAGCTGGTGCTCATTAGGGCTTACCTCTTACATAACTGTTGCCTCCTTTTCTCAGCCCTGCGTAATCTAGCATCAGGGACAAACTGCCCCTGATCCTCCCCACTGCTCCATGACCCAGGCGCCTCCTGGTGGCCAACCAGACTCTCTGCTTCCTCAAGGTCTCCCTCCTCCTCTAGGGCAGACTCATAGGACTCTTCACTAGAAGAGTCCATCACCAGCTCATCTGGAGCCGGCTGGGCCACAACACCTGTCTAAGGAAGAGGAGGACTAGATCAGAGGTGGTATTCAGCAGGTTCTGACTAGTCCTGGAGAACCCGTAGCGGAAATCTGTGTGCCACTTCTGGCACACGTGCCATAGGTTTGCCATCAAGGTTCTATGTTCTAACACACAGATAATATACTGATTGAGAACCTATTCAAATTGGGAATGGTTAAATGGCCTATTCTCAGCAAGCCCCTTCCTCTCCCCTCATTGTATTTAAAACTAAATATGTCAAAAACTGAATCTGGGAGCATATGCATACAAATAAAATAAAATAAAAGGTACATTTGCTCTCTGATAAATATTACAAATAAATATAGGTTTGTGGCTTCATGATTCCATCAAGAGATGGAGCAAGGATGTCTCACAGGCTGCATCCCAACCAACTGAGAGACAAAAACCACACACACATACACACACAACTTAAGGTGGAAAAGAATATTCTATTTCACCTTGGCAACTACTTGGTCACCTGGTTGGTTTTCGTCTTAAGAAATATGTAAAATACTTCCCAGTGAAAATATTCAAATATGGTCTAGTCTAATTTACGTTTTAATATATTTTTATTGAAAGCTTTAACAGCGATAAGAACTGCTACAAATAGAAATAGAATGAAAGAGAAGAAAGAGAAAGGGAGAGAAAGGAAAAAAAATCTAAAGTGCAGAAAGAAAAAAAATAGAGGTAAAATAGAATATAAAGAAAGATACCACGTGGTTTCTGATCTTCACAGATTTTGTAAGTAAAATTATATTTTATCTTCTCTCTTTAAAGTTACATTATGACTCTCTTCTTTCTGTAATCTATCCTGTCTATTCATCAATACTATAAATCGTGAGTTCATTTATTTTTATGCAAAAAAGCTCATAAGGGGTTTTCCAGGCATGAAATCCTCTTACCTTCGCTACCGGTTCGGAACTGGGAGCTTGAACGCAGAGCTTCTGCACATGCACAGAACCTTCAGGAAACACCAGAAACTGGAAGAGCATGCGCAGAGCATCTGTGATGATGTCTGGGCAGGTGGGTGGAGCTTCCCGCCTCCGCCAGTACCAATTCGCCCGAACTGGGGCGAACTGGTAGAAAACCACTTCTGGATTCCAGTCACCAATAAATGTAGACATTGCAATTTCTCTAATCAAGCAAGACAATTTAACCATTTCAGCAAGCTCCACCATCTTCACCAACCATTCCTCTACCGAAGGCATTGCCAAATCTTTCCATTTATGGGCAAACAATAATCTCACGGCAGTGGTCATGTGTAAAAACGGTGCTCCATGGCTCTTTTCTATCTCTTTCATCTCTCTGTCCCAGGAGGAAAAGTTCTGGCTTCAACTGAAGGTTAAGCTTTAAAATATGAGAAAGTTGAAACAGAAAAATCCTCTGAATCACTTTTATGTATTTGAACCCAAAGTTTTCTACCTTTTATACATGTCTACCAAGCGGGAGAAAAGGAACGTGGTGGCTCAGTGGCTAAGATGCTGAGCTTGCCGATCAGAAAGGTTGGCAGTTCAGTGGTTTGAATCCCTAGTGCCATGTAACGGAGTGAGCTCCCATTACTTGTCCCAGCTTCTGCCAACCTAGCAGTTCGAAAGCATGTAAGAATGCAAGTAGAAAAATGGGGACCACCTTTGGTGGGAAAGTAACTGCATTCTGTGCACCTTCGGCATTTAGTCATGCTGGCCAAATGACCACGGAGACATCTTTGGACAGCGCTGGCTCTTCGGCTTTGAAACAGAGAGGAGCACCGCCCCCTAGAACTCAGGAACGAGTAGCACATATGTGCAAGGGGAACTTTTACCTTTACCAAGTGGGATAAATATGTCTCTCCTTTTTGTTCACTGCTTTAGGCCTACTTTACACCTGGACGTGACTTGACAATGACGACGCTTAAACAAACCTGGAAAAATAGGAATATAAAACAGCTCCTGGCAGCTGTGTGGACTTAACGGTAGGTGGAAATTTCAGTTCAGCTTCATTGACAACAGACATCTGCTCCCAAGGCATCAGGCACTATGAAATGAGAGCTGGAAACCATTGGCCCATGGATGAGCAAGCTCTGGATAGAATAGGTCATGCCACTTTGGCTCCCTTACAGTGCAAGCTAAGACAGGCTGCAGAGTTATAGAGCAGATTAATATAGACTGCCAATGAAGGATGTTTCATAAATCTGCAGCACTTACCATATTTTTCGGCGTATAAGACGCACCAAGATTTTGAAGAGGCGAATTTTTTTAAAAGGTTTTACACTCTGCAGACCTCCCAAAAATGGCCCATTTTTTGTGAAAACAGGCCCATTTTCTTTTCCAAAATGAACATGAATAGCCTTTAAGAGCCTTCAAGAGAGGTGGGCGGGTTGCAGTTCTAGGGGTGTTTGAACAAAATTCTTAATTTTAAATTCTTAATTTTAAATTCTTAATTTGGCTTTTAGGGGGTTCCAGGGAGGAGGGGAGGGATAGTTTACAATTTAAATGGGGGATTTAATCTGGTTTTAGCGCAGGTTTTGTCATTTAATAAGTTTTTTAAATTATAATTGGTACTATTTTGTATATTGTTTTAAATTCCTGTGCGCCGCCCTGGGTCCTCTCGGAGAAGGGCGGGATATAAATTGAATAAATTGAATTGAATTTAGGCGGCTTGTAGAGTGCTCCTGGGGGGTGCCCCCCCAAAACAAGAAAAAAACGGCCCATTTTTTTGCAAAAACGGCTCCATTTTTGTCAACAAAAGGGGCATCAATAACCTTTAGGAGGCTTATAGAGCGCTCCTGGGGGGGTGGGGAGGAGGGGCAAAATTGAGCAAACATTGGCCTGTTTTTTGCTCATTTCTGCCTTCCCCAGCCCTCAGGAGCCCTCTGAAAGCTTCCTAGAGGCTATGCATGGCCATTTTGGTGAATGGTGTGAGGTTTCAGGTAGCAAACAAAGTGCTGTATTCAGTGTATAAGGCGCACCCAGATTTTCAGCCTCTTTTTTGAGGGAAAAGGGTGCGTCTTATACTCCGAAAAATACACTACATTAGTGAAAGATTTGGGAAGCGTTTTACAAGTCTTGAACGGGACGAGTTTCAGAGTCATCAAAGCGGCAGGAATTAGAGCTGTTTTAGACACCCTCTTTGTTATTCATGAATTAATGATGTTCGGTATCCTTCAGACTTCTGCCGAGATGCTTGTTTCAAGCAATTCACTGCTTAATCTTACGGATACTTAGAATGGCGGTACTTTTTTTCAGGATCAGGAATCTCTGCATGTTTTTAAAGCACGGAGAGTCCTACTAGTTAATGTGATTATTTGGGAGATCAGGGTCCGCATCTAGGCGCACAGTTGCTTTCGTTTGCAAAAATATTTGTCCTTCTCCCCCCATGCAATCTTGAGTAAGGTTCACTGGGGAGAAGAAGGAGACCCCAAGTTTTTCTCCTTCCTCCAAGTCATCCATTAGCAATAGCACTTAGGCTTATATATTGCTTTGCAGTGCTTTGTAGCCCTCTCTAAGTGGTTTAGAGAGTCAGCCTATTGCCCCTCAACAATCTGAGTCCTCATTTGACCCACCTCGGAAGGATGGAAGGCTGAGTCAACCTTGAGCCTGGTAAGATTTGAACTGCCAAATGGCAGGCAGCAGAAGTAGCCTGCAGTACTGCATTCTAACCACTGCACCACCGTGGCTCATTGCAGACTGTTGGGCAAATCAGCCCAAGATTTGGGTGCTGACTGGCTTTTGGTAATAGATTACTTATTGTTCTGCCCTACATGGCACAGGGGTGATTGAGAAAAGAGGTCGGGGCTCCCCCTGGCTCTGCAGCTGATGGGGGCTCCTGTGGCCCAGGTTGTGCATCCATAATTCAACCATGTGTCAACCCTGGTGCAATACTCTAAAAGTGCTTTTCCAAAAGGCAAACTGGACTTGGGGTTTTTTTTCCCCTTGAAAGGTTTCACTTCTCATCCCAGAAGTTTCTTCAATTCTGGGGAAATGAATGGCTTATATCAGGAATGGTATTCACTTGGGTAACTGAATTGCTCTATTAGGGTTTTTTAGGGGTCTAATTTTAGTTGGTCTGGGATTTTAGCGCAGGGTTAAGTTTAATTTGTTTTAAATTGTATTTATGCTTGTGTTTTTATATATGTATTTTTAAAAAGAGGCGGTAGTAAGGCCCCTCCTCAAGAAGCTGTCCCTGGATCCAGCATTATTAGAGAACTATCGTCCCGTCTCCAACCTTCACTTTTTAGTGAAGGTTGTTGAGAGTGTGGTGGCTCAACAGTTTCCGCGACACTTGGAGGAAGTTGATTATCTAGACCCGCGCCAGTCCTGCTTCCGACCCGGGCACAGCACCAAGACGGCATTGGTCGCGTTGGTTGATGATCTCTGGAGGGTGCGGGATAGAGGATATTCCTCTATCCTAGTCCTATTAGACCTCTCAGCGGCTTTTGATACCATCAACCATGGTATCCTATTGCGCCGACTGGGGGGTTGGGGCTGGGAGGCACCGTTTTGCAGTGGTTCTCGGCCTACCTCTCTGGTCGGTCGCAATATGTGTTGGCAGGGGGGCAGAGGTCGGCCTCGAGGCCCCTCATATGTGGGGTTCCTCAGGGGTCGGTCCTCTCGCCCCTATTGTTCAACACATATATGAAGCCGCTGGGTGAGATCATTCGTGGTTTTGGGGTGGGATATCATCTGTACGCTGATGATACTCAGCTGTACATATCCACCCCAGACCACCCCAACGATGCTGTCGAGGTTATGTCCCGGTGCTTGGAGGCCATACGGATCTGGATGGGTAGTAACAAACTCAAGCTCAACCCGTCCAAGACTGAGTGTCTGTGACTTCCGGCACCCCGGTTCAGCCAGATTATTCCAACTCTGGCCATTGGGGGCGAAACACCGGCCCCCGTGGAGAGGGCGCGCAATTTGGGTGTCCTCCTGGACTCCCGGCTGTCTATGGAGGACCATGTGGCAGCCGTGGCCAGGGGGGCGTTTCATCAGGTACGCCTGATGTGCCAATTTTGCCCCTTACTGGACCAGGATGCCTTACGCACAGTCACTCAAGCACTTGTTACCTCTCGACTTGACTACTGTAATGCTCTCTACATGGGGCTTCCCTTGAGGCGCACTTGAAAGCTGCAGTTAGTCCAGAATGTGGCCGCGCGGGTGATTACGGGAGCGCCCAGACACTCCCACATAACACCAATCCTGCGCGAGCTGCACTGGCTTCCTGTGGCCTTTCGGGTGCGCTTCAAGGTTCTGACGACCATCTTTAAAGCGCTCCATGGCTCGGGACCTAGTTATATGCGAGACCGCCTCCTGCCCCATACATCCCTCAGACCGATCCGCTCCCACAGAGAGGGCCTCATCAGGGTGCCGTCGGCTGGACAGCGCCGACTGGCAACACCCAGGGGAAGAGCCTTCTCTGTGGCAGGCCCAGCCCTTTGGAACGACCTCCCTCCTGAACTTCGCACCATCTCCGACCTTCGCCTCTTCCGCAAGTGTCTAAAGACACATTTGTTCCATCTAGCCGGCCTAGCGTAACCTCCATCATTGACTTTTAGATAGTTTTAAACTTGGGAATTTTAATTTGGTTTTTAGCGCAGGATGTTATTTAAATAAGTTTTTTAAAAATTTTATATGTTTTTGTATGTATTTTAGCATTCCTGTGCGCCACCCTGGGTCCGTTTGGAGAAGGACGGGGTATAAATTTAATAAAATAAATAAAATAAAAATAAATTCCCTGTGCACCGCCTCGAGTCCCTTTGGGGAGAGAGAGCGGTCCATAAATTAAAATTATTATTATTATTAAATTATTATTATTATTATTACTTACCTTCCTGTTCTGGCCCCCCTTTCTCTGACTAATACAAGACTGGCTGGCTGCCACTAACTCTCTTGGCTGCTTGCCTGAATGACTCTTAACAGATACAAAGCTTCCTAACCTGACTAAACACGAACCTGGAAATCAAACATTGTTCTCTGCAAAGACTTATTCAGCATAAACTTCCTTTTAAACCCTCTTGGGAGGGGCCAGTCATTAGGCAGCTGAGACCAATTCAAATCCTCCGAGTTCGCTTCTGACGCAATTGAAGCCTCCTTTTTTCAGCCCTTCTCACTCTAGCAGCAGGGACAAACTGGCCCTGATCCTCCCCACTACTCCAAGACCCAAGTGCCTCCTGATGACCAGCCTGGCTTCTGCTCCCTCAAGGTCACCCTCCTCCTCCAGAGCAGACTCATAGGACTCCTCACCAGAGTCCATCAGCAGCTCATCCGGAGCCGGCTGGGCCACAACACCTTCCCACGG